>NW_026846588.1:275133341-275274442 GCF_025583915.1 Anolis sagrei ordinatus | reverse complement strand
CCTGGGGCTCCAGGCTCAGCGATGAGTCCAGGATCACTCCCAAGCTGCGAACCTGCGCCTTCAGGGGGAGTGATGATCCTTCTGTGCTTAAGGAAAGCTCTTCTTTCTTGGATTGCCACTCCCAGAATCCCCAAACCAGGGGCATTCGAGGAAAGTGAAACATGGTTTTGTATGTGAGGCACCAGAACTCTTTATCAGGGAACCTTGTAAAACTACAACTCCCAGGATTCCATAGCATTGAGCCACAGCAGTTAAAGTAATGTTAATCTGCATTCATTCCACAATGTAGATCAGGCCTGAGCAAACTTTGGCCCTCCAGGTGTTTTGGACTACAACTCCCACAATTCCTAACAGCCGGAATTGTGGGAGTTGTAGTTCAAAACACCTGGAGGGCCGAAGATTGCTCAAGGCTGGTGTAGATGCACCCAAAGAAACCTTGGAGGTTGAAGAAAAATTCACAACCATAGCCAAACAATTGCACCATTGTTTCAGTCCAATTCCTCCACGATCTGCTATCCCTAACATTTATATTTGGAATCCCGACGCCTGAGACGTGTGAAATGATTTGAAACCCCGGCTTATTTTCGAATTCCTCTGCATTATCACAAGGCTGGCTAAAATTAAAGTATCTGGGGGTTGGGAAAGGGGGGGGGGGAAAGTGACACTGCACAAAACAAAACATGAGCAGCAAAGCACGCATTCCTTCCCACGGAAAATATATCCGTGTGCAAGAATGTCGAAATATTACATTATTTTTCATAACAGAGCCACACACTTTTGCATTACAGAGACAACAAGCAGAACATCAGAATGAATATATATGTATCTATACACACAATTTCTCCAAACTGAGAACGAAAGCTATCTTAACCCCCCTGCGGAGGAACACGAAACTTTTTCATCCAATGTTCTCGGCACGAAACCGACTCCAGACGGCCAAAAGATTAACACTTTATGGAGACCTTATATAGCAGTCTGGGGGACTATTGGCAGCGTTCACACATGACGGGGTTAAGGCCAAATACTACACTGCTTGCATATTCAGGAGCAAATCCTGCGGCCTTCACAGAACTCACAAATATTCAGCTGGCAAACTTGCTTTAGGACTTATCCAACTGCAGGTGGTGGGAAACGATATGCTTGAACTATTGAGCAAACCTTGCAAGGAGAATGTTAGGCCTAGAATTCTCTCTTCCCTGATAGCTAGCTTTCTACATGCAGGGAGATTTAGTGACACTTGAATGATGTGAGAGGAAGCCACAGGGAGGAGGGAGCAAGCTTGTTTTCTGCTTCCCTGGAGACTAGGGCGTGGAACAATGGCTTCAAACTACAAGAAAGGAGATTCCATCTGAACATGAGGAAGAACTGCCTGACTGTGAGAGCCGTTCAGCAGTGGAACTCTCTGCCCCGGAGTGTGGTGAAGGCTCCTTTTTTGGAAGCTTTTAAACAGAGGCTGGATGGCCATCTGTCGGGAGTTCTTTGAATGCAATATTCCTGCTTCTTCGCAGGGGGTTGGACTGGATGGCCCATGAGGTCTCTTCCAACTCTATGATTCTATGAAAGACATCTGTATGCCTTTGGGTGCATCCACATTGCAGATGGAGTGCAGCTTGATGTGACTTCAACTGCCAGGGCTTAATCCAACGCAATACTAGGAGTTGTAGTTTTAATTGGGACTTTAGGCACGTCAAGCCAACCCCGACCGGGACCGCCTTCCACCTGGAAACCAATGCCCTCACTGCGAGAGAAGATGCAGATCAAGAATTGGGCTCCACAGTCACCTACGGACCCACCGACAGAACACCGACCTTGGAGGACCATCATCCTCGGACTACGAGGGATCATCTAAGTAAGTAATATTCTCAGCTTATATATATATATAGAGAGAGAGAGGTGCCTCACCAAACTACAAATCCCAGGACTCCAAAATTTGAGCCATGGAAGCAAAGGGGTGTCAAACTACATTAATTCTATAGTGCAGTGTTTCTCAACCTGGGGGTCGGGACCCCTGTGGGGGTCGCGAGGGGGTGTCAGAGGGGTCGCCCAAGACCATCAGAAAACATAGTATTTTCTGTTGCTCATGGGGGTTCTGTGTGGAAGTTTTGGTCCAATTCTATCATTGGTGGGCTTCAGAACACTATTTCATTGTGGGTGAACTATAAATCCCAACAACTACAACTCCCAAATGGCATGGTCTATTTTCTCCAAACTCTACCAGTGTTCACATTTGGGCTTATTGAGTATTTGTGTCAAGTTTGATCCAGATCCATCATTGCTTGATTCCACAGTGTTCTCTGGATGTAGGTGAACTACAACTCCAAAAACTCAAGGTCAACGCCCATCAGACCTTCCCAGTGTTTTCTCTTGGTCATGGGAATTCTGTGTGCCAAGTTTGATTCAGTCCCATCATTGGTGGAATTCAGAATGCTCTTTGATTGTAGATTAACTATAAATCCCAGCAACTACAACTCCCAAGTGACAAAAGCTATTTTCCCCCAATCCAACCAGTTTCAGATTTGGGTGTATCAGGTATTTGTGCCAAATTTGGTCCAGGGACTGAAAATACATCCTGCATATCAGATATTTACATTACGATTCATAATAGTAGCAAAATTACAGTTGTGAAGTAGCAACAAAAATAACATTATGGTTGGGAGTCAACACAACATGAGGACCTGTACTAAGGGGTCACGGCATTAGGAAGGTTGGGAACCACTGCTATAGTGGATATACATGCATAGTCTAATGGTAGGGTCAGTTGTGTATAGGTCCACTGAAGACGAAGCCAGTTTCAATGGCTGTCAGCCACTTTTGCCAAACACAAGTCAAAGACTTTGAATCATCCAGAACTACCATATTTATTTAACCTGTAGGTACTATAATATACAACCAGTTTCCAGGGCAAAAAGTGGATGGTGATAATGGTGATGACAATTATTGGTGCTGTAGTTGGTTACAACAACATCTTTTATAGAACTCAAACATGCTGATGACAATGTCATCTGTGCGCATTCAGAAGACGACCTACAAACCACTCTAAACACCTTGGCAGAAGCATACGAGAAGCTCAGCCTGTCATTAAACATCGAGAAAACCAAAGTGCTCTTCCAGCAGTCGCCAGCCAATCCCTCTCCAATGCCAGAAATACAGCTTAATGGTGTAACATTAGAAAACGTTGACCATTTCCGCTACCTTGGCAGCCACCTCTCCACAGAAGTCAACATTGGCCCTGAAATGCAACACTGCCTGAGCTCTGTGAGTGCAGCATTCTTCCAAATGAAGCACAGAGTGTTTGAGGGATGGAACATCCATAGGGATACCAAGCAATACATCCATTTCAAAGCAAAACGGCTTGTGAGTGGTTATTTAATATTGCTATATCCTACAGTCTGACATCCTAGAGCAATTCCATCAGCGCTGCCTCCAAAAAAATCCTGCCAATCTCTTGGGGAGACAAGCGAAAAAATGTCAGCATGCTGGAAGAAGAAAAGACTACAGTACTGAAGTGATGGTCCTCCACCATCAACTCCGCTGGACCGGCCACATTGTCCAGATGCCAGACCACCATCTCCCAGGGTTGCTCTACTCTGAACTCAAGAACAGAAAATGGAATGTTGGAGGACAGGAAAAGAGATTAAAAGATGGGCTCAAAGCCAACCTTAAAAACACTGGAAGAGACACCGAGAGAGAACTGGGAAGCCCTGGCCCTTGAGCGCTCAAGCTGGAGGTCAGCTGTGACCAGCAGTGCTGCAGAATTTGAATAGGTACAAATGGAGGGCGAAAGAGAGAAATGTGCCAAGAGGAGGGCGCGTCAAGCCAACCCTGACCGGAACCGCCTTCCACCTGGAAACCAGTGCCCTCACTGCGGGAGAACTTGTGGGTCAAGAATCAGGCTCCACAGTCACCTACGGACCCACCACCAAGACACTGACCCTGGAAAACTATCCTACTCGGACAACGAGGGATCGCCTAAGTAAGTAAGTACTAGGAGTTGTAGTTTTAATCGGGACTTAAGTATTATCAGCCCAAAAAAAAAATGGTGCCTCGCCAAATTACAAATCCCAGGACTCCAAAAAATTTAGCCATGGTAGTAAAGGGGTGTCAGACTACATTAATTCTACAGTGGATATACATGCATAGCCTAATGGCAGGGCCAGCTGTGTATAGGACCACTGAAGATGAAGCCAGTTTCAATGGCTGTCAGCCACTTTTGCCAAACACAAACCAAAGACTCTGAATCATCCAGAACTACCATATTTATTTATCCTGTAGGTACTATAATATACAACCAGTTTCCAGAGCAAAAAGTAGATGGTGATAATGATGATGACAATTATTCGTGCTGTGGTTGGTTAAAACAATATTTGTTACAGAACTCCAATATGCTGATGATAACATCGTCTGTGCATATTCAGAAGACGTACAAGCCATTTTACATCCTGGTGCAGTTTGGGGGAGGATGGACTGTGGATGATGGGACTTGCGGTACCTTCACTCACTTCCTGAGACCACTGTGACCACTGTGATTCCCATGAGTCACAGTGGACTGTGGATGATGGGACTTGCAGTGCCTTCACTCACTTCCTGAGACCACTGTGACTCCCATGAATAACAGACCTGGACCAAATTTGGCACACAGACACCCCCCCCCCGGTGACCCACTTTATGTTCTGTAGTGGTTTGGGGGAGGATGGACCACGGATGATGGGATTTGCAGTACCTTCACCTCATTTGTCTCCCTCAGATCACTGCAAACCCCACGAATGATGGACAGAGACCAAACTTGGCACATAGATTTCTCATGACCAACAGAACACACTGTAGAAGTTTTGGGGACATTGACCTTGATTTATGGGAGTTATAGTTCACCTGCATCCAGAGAAACAATGACCTCCACTGACAATGGATCAAGACCAAACTTGGCACAGAGAAGTCCCATGACCAAATGAACACACTGCAGGAGTTTGGGGGAATTGACCTTGGTTTTGGGAGTTGTAGTTCACCTGCATCCAGAAAGCACTGAACCCAGCCTCTGTCAGATTGGGACCAAACTTGTCACACAGACCTAACATGGCCAACTGTGAATATTTGCAGAATTTGGGGATGATTGCCCTGGGAATCTGGGAGTTGCAGTTCTCTCTTACCCAGAAAGCACTGAACCCAGCCAATGGCAGATCTGGACCAAACTTTAGTGATATTACCTAACATCCCAAAATAAACAATTCCTTCTAGAGTAGAAATCCTATACCTTTAATGGGTGCGAAGACGAGGGAATTTCAGTAGGTGTGGCTTGTTACCTAGGACAAGCGTGCTAATGAAACAAACATGCTAATGAAGTTTGCTAAATGGATTTCCCAAAGGGGAAAGCGAGCCATGATTTACGGAGCAGACAAACCAGAATTATTCCTGTCAACAAAGATTTATGATTGGGCACAGGTTTGAGTTCAGGATTTCTAGACGTTGGTGATGACCAATAATTAATGCAGTTTGCATTTTAACTCTGGTGCCTCAATGCTATGGCATCCTGGGATTTGTAGTTTGGTATGATTCCAGTACTCAAGCCTTTTCAAAGTGGATCAAGGAAGGAAACAACAACATATCCTAACAGTGAACACACATAAGCAAGTTTCAAAACCCATGATTCCATTACATTGAGCCATTGTAGTTCAGGTGGTGTCAAACTGAATTAATTTTATGGTATAGACCAGTGGTTCTCAACCTTCTTAATGTCACGATCCCCTAATACAGTTCCTCATGTTCTGGTTACCCCCAACCATAACATTATTGTTGTTGCTACTTCGTAACTGCAACTTTGCTACTGTTATGATGTAAATATCTGATATGCAGGATGTATTTTCATTCACTGAACCAAATTTGACACAAATACTCAATATGCCCAAATCAGAATACTAGTGTGGTTGGGGAGATTTATTTAGTCATTTGGGAGTTGTAGTTGCTGGGATTTATAGTTCACCTACAATCAAAGAGTATTCTGAATTCCACCAACAATGGAATTGAACTAAACTTGGTTCTCAGAACTCCCACGACCAACAGAAAATACTGGAACGGTTTGTGGGCATTGACCTTAAGTTTGGGAGTTGTAGTTCACCACATCCAGAGAGCACTGTGGTCTCAAACAATGCTGGATCTGAACCAAACCCGGCATGAATACTCAATATGCCCAAATGTGAACACAGATGAAGTTTGGGGAAATATACCTTGATATTTGGAAATTGTAGTTGCTGGGATTTATAGGTCGCCTACAATCAAAGAGCATTCTGAACCCCACCAATGATAGAATTGGGCCAAACCTCCCACACAGAACCCCCATGACGAACAGAAAATACTGTGTTTTCTGATGGTCTTTGCCGACCCCTCTGAAACCCCCTCGTGACCCCCCAGGGGTCCCGACCCCCAGGTAGAGAAACACTGGTATAGACACATCTTCGGAAGAAACGTGCAAACACAGCAATATTTTTGAAATTTTGTATCTTCGTACTGAGCTTGGCAAAGCAGACCACTGAATGCAACTGGTAGCCTCTACATGTACAATACAATCTGTATACCCACAGAACCAATATACATGGGTTTCACTTATCCACGGTTTCACTTATTCACTCAGGGACCCTTGCACATCACGAGTCGCCTTCGGGCTGAGAGGGGCAGTATATAAACATGGTAAATAAATTGTATACGATATTTCCTCTTTTCACCATTTTCCCCATTGGAAACAACACAACTCACTATTATCCAAAATTTCACGAATCCATGCAAAGTCCGGAAACATATCCCTTGCATATTCGAGAATCGTCTTTCATATTTTATCCCCATTCCAGACTTCTAAGAGTAAAACTACACTGTAGAAAGAATATAGTTTGACACGACTTTAACTGACAGAGATTTATTTTGCCTAAAATTATGGAAAAAATAGATCCATGTATATGATTCCACAGCAAGCTGGCTTCAGGAAAGGCAAAAGCTACACATTGCAAGTGTTGAACCTGACTCAGCACACAGAAGATGATTTTGAAAGGCAGCAGATCACAGGAGCTGTCTTCATAGAATTGTCAGCACCTTATGACACTATAAATCATCACCTTCTCATGAGAAAAACTTAAAATATCACAATGGATGACCACCTCACTCGTTTCATAGGAAATCTGCTACAAAACAGGAGCTTTTTTGTTGAGATCCAGGGCCAGAGAAACCAGAGAACAACCTGCCTCAGGGAAGCGTGCTTGCTCCATCCATGTTAAACATTGACACAAATGACCAGCCACAAGGGACAGAGAGTTTCATCTATGCTGACGATCGTGCCATCACCGCTCAAGCAGGGAGCTTTGAAATGGTTGAACAGAACCTCTCCAAAGCTCTAGGTGCTCTTACTGCCTATTACAGGGGAAATCATCTGATTCCTAATCCATCTAAAATGCAGATGTGTGCTTTTCATCTTACGAACAGACAAGCATCTTGAGCTCTGAGGATGACCTGGGAAGGAATCCCACTGGAGCATTGCAGCACACCCAAATACCTGGGAGTACTTCTTGAATATCAAGCAGAACATGCGTGTTGGAAACAATATCATACGAAAGCTGACTGGCACAGCCTGGGGATCTCAACCAGACACATTGAAAACACCTGCCCCTTGCATTTTGCTACTCTGCTACTGAACACGCATGCCCAGTGTGGAACACATCTCACCATGCAATCTTCCAACTAGGAACCAGGTGAGTCCTTGCAGACGGCCAATTCTCTCACACCAGAAGCGACTTGCAGTTTCTCAAGTCACTCCTGACACAACAAAAAAAAACCCCAAACAAACAAATTAAAAGTTGTATTATTTTCTGTTCTATGAATCCCATGATTCCATAGCACAATGTGGTGTCAAACTGCATCGGTTGTACAGTGCAGCCACACCCCAAGACTGAACCCACTACTAGCCCCAGTCATGTCCAAAGAATTCACCACTGTGACAGCCTCCTGAAGAAGAGTCAGGCAGTGCTTTCCGACCATAAAATACTGACTTCATTACATACCAGTTACTGCCTCCAGGAGTTACACACTCATGAGGATTATTAGGGAGACACAAATCAAAAACTCAGCAGCAACATCACAGCTCCGTGCTATAGTTTGCTTTCATGAGCTCATCTCTTCAGCTGGTTTTCTCCATATAATGTTTGCAAGGAGGAACAGTTTCATCCTAGAGCTCGGAAAAGTGACTTTCGACAGAGCATAACTCCCCGGTTCCCTCAGCCAGCATGGACAGTAGCCATGTTGGATAAGGCACTCTCATCCAAATAAAGTAAGTTTTCGAGCTCTGATTCATCCTTGAAATGTTATGGGCAACCATTTCCATAGCAAATCTTCATAAGCATGTGCCCGTTTGGGGTTTTCAGTTGAATCAGAGTTCAGCCTCAGCAGAAATGGACATTAATTTTGGAATCGACCCCAGTCACACTTTCACAATTCTTTGTTTTCAAAAGTGAAATCCTATCTACAAATATCACACTAAAGGCTAAGACTGAAATATCACGTCGTAATATCAGAGGAGAAACGAAGCGAGGATGAACCCTGAAACTGAGCAGCAAGGCAAACCAACAAACAACAGTTTTGGGTAGTTGTAGGTTTTATCGGGCTATATGTTCATGGTCTAGAGCAGTGTTTCTCAACCTGGGGGTCGGGACGCCTGGAGGGGTCGTGAGGGGGTGTCAGAGGGGTCACCAAAGACCAGCAGAAAACACAGTATTTTCTGTTGGCTATGGAGGTTCTATGTGGGAAGTTTGGCCCAATTCTATTGGTGGGGTTCAGAATGCTTTTTGATTGTAGGTGAACTATAAATCCCAGCAACTACAACTCCCAAATGTCAAGGTCTATTTTCCAAACTCCACCAGTGTTCACATTTGGACATATTGAGTATTCGTGCCAATGTTGGTCCAGATCCATCATTGTTTGAGTCCACAGTGCTCTCTGGATGTAGGTGAACTACAACTCCCAAAACTCAAGGTCAGTGCCCACCAAACTCTTCCAGTATTTTCTGTTGGTCATGGGAGTTCTGTGTGCCAAGTTTGGTGGAGTTCAGAATGCTCTTTGATTGTAGGTGAACTATAAATCCCAGCAACTACAACTCCCAAATGACAAAATCAATACCCTCTCCAATCCCACGAGTATTCAAATTTGAGTGTATTGGGTATTTGTGCCAAATTTGGTCCAGTGTATGAAAATACATCCTGCATATCAGATATTTACATTACTATTCATAACAGCAACAAAATGACAGTTATGAAGTAGCAATGAAACTAATTTTATGGTTGGGGGTCACCACAACATGAGGAAGTGTATTAAGGGGTCGTGGCATTAGGAAGGTTGAGAACCACTGGTCTAGAGGCATTCTCTCCTGACGTTTCACCTGCATCTATGGCAAGCATCCTCAGAGGTAGTGGAAGAGTTGTCGTCCAAAACACCTGGAGGGCCGAAGTTTGCTCAGGCCTGGTGTAGATGCACCCAAAGAAACCTTGGAGGTTTAAAAAAATTCACAACCATGCCTGGTGTAGATGTTGGAACTAGGAAAAAGAGTTTAATGTTTCAACTGACCACCTTGATTAGCATATAATGGCCTGAGAGTGCCTGGAGCAAATTTTTGTTGAGAGGTGATTAGATGTCCTTGTATGTTTCCTCTCTGTTGTTGTGCTGTTGTAATTTTAGAGTTTTTTAACAGTGCAACAACAGAGCAATGTCCAGTCTCGATAAAATAGTAAAGAGTAGAGACATCAGACTGGCAACAAAGATCCTCCTAGTCAAAGCCATGGTATTCCCTGTAGTCACCTACGGATGTGAGAGCTGGACCTTAGGGAAGGCTGAGCGAAGGAAGAGAGATGCTTTTGAGCTGTGGTGTTGGAGGAAAGTTCTGAGAGTGCCTTGGACTGCGAGAAGATCCAACCAGTCCATCCTCCAGGAAAGAAAGCCCGACTGCTCATTGGAGGGAAAGAGACTAGAGACAAAGTTGAAGTTCTTTGGCCACATCATGAGGAGACAGCAAAGCTTAGAGAAGACAATTATGCTGGGGAAAGTAGAAGGAAAAAGGAGAGGGGCCGACCAAGGGCAAGATGGATGGATGGCATCCTTGAAGTGATTGGACTGACCTTGAAGGAGCTGGGGTGGTGACGGCCGACAGGGAGCTCTGGCGTGGGCTGGTCCATGAGGTCACGAAGAGTCGGAGACGACTGAATGAATGAACAACAACAAGAGGAAACAAACAAGGACATCTAATTACCTCTCAACAAAAGATTGCTCCAGGCACTGCCAGGCCATCAAATGCTAATTAAGGTGATCAGTTGAAACATTCACACCTAGCTCCAGAAGACAAGAGTCCTTTGTCCCACCCTGGACATCATTCCACAGATATATAAACCCTATTTCCTAGTTCCAATAGACCTCACTACCTCTGAGGATGCTTGCCATAGATGCAGGCGAAACGTCAGGAGAGAATGCCTCTAGACCATGGCCATATAGCCCGAAAAAAACCTACAACAACCCAGTGATTCTGGCCATAAAAGCCTTCACAATACAAACAACAGTTTTGGCCAAAGGAACTTCCAAGTCCCAGGAATGCTTTCAGTCCAACCCAGTGAGATAAAGGTTTGTTTCAAGCACCATATTTTATATAATTTCAGAGTTATGAAGACAAAGTCTTAGCACGCAGGAGCAATATCTGATCATGCAAGCATGTTGATCCTCATCTACGGCCCATATGACCCCCACACAACGTAGACAGAGACTGTTTGTTGTTTACTAGGGTGTTCCCAGGGCACTGAAGCCATAAAATCAAACGTGGTAGCCCTGGGCACATGTTATTGCAGTCACAGCATTTCTAGCATAGCACAAATGGTAGAGTTCAGCAAAACAATACAGGCCATGGGGTGATATGTCAGGTATTAGCAAAACAAGGTTAATTGGGCCAATTACAGCAGACCAGCTCAATTTGTCACTCGTACTGTATGTCAACAACACTATAAACACAACACAACTCAAACCAAAAGCAAAACTTCCAAGGTACTTTGTAAAAATGTAAGAAAATCTAAAACACCAGGGGACTCACCACTTGTGGTTTGCTTCTGCTGACGCCGGTGCCTGGATCTTCATGGTGCTTTGGACATCTGGGCAGCTTGGGTTCAGACGCAGTTGGTGTGGCGGGTGAAGATCTGGGTGTATCCACAGTGCCAGCAGAGGATGGCTCCCCTGAGTTAAGGGTCAACATGTAGTGCTTGGTGACATCCTCCAAGGATGGTGCTTGAAGAACAGGGTAAGGCTTCAAGGGAAGGCGGGAGAGCCCTGGTGGTGGGCCACCATGGAGGTTCTGGTTCGAGGACGCCGGTGGACTGGTGGTATCCCCAATGGGAATAAAGGTGGTGGGCTCACTGGTGTGGCGGACATGTTTGGAAGACGGTCTCGCTCTACTGAGAGCAGGAGTGATACTTGGGGTTTCAGGGGACTCTTCATTTCTATGTTCCTGGCCATTGACCCTGTTGGTGCGCTTCTTGGAGCTTCGCCGGACTATCCGGGGAGACAGAACATCCACCAGTTTGGGATCAAAGCTGTAGTTTTTAGTCTCTCCAACCATCTCGTTGTCTGACTGCGGGGGCAAAACATGCTCCGAGAGGGAGCCCAGCCGGCCTACTTCCTGTTCCCGTAGCTGATCCCTTTGCTCAGAGAGGATGGGCTCGCTGCTGGATGGAGGGATGCTCTGCTCCATCTCACTGATGGGTTCTCCAGGACCATCGAACCCTGCGCTGGCGAGCTCTCCACGCCGACTGGGATCGCTGAAGGACTTCTTCTTGATGGTCTTCCCATTCCCTTTCTCATCAATCACTTTATCCATGGCCCCAGGTTGGCTAACAATGTTCTGGATCACAGTGTTGTAGTCCTTGACGCCATCGCTGCAGACAGACAAGTCACTGGCAGCGCTGCCGGCACATTCGGACAGGGCCACAGCTGAGGATTCTGGGATGCCAGACTTCGCATTCAGTGACCCAAGGAGATTGCTATCGACTGAGAAGTTCTTGGAGTCCTCAGTGATGGAACACCTTCTGTGGGGCATGGGGTCACTCAAGGATCGGTAGGTTTCACCATTGGGTTCCCCGTTGCTTCCGTTACTGGACTCAGAGCCATTGTTCCCAACTGATGGAAACTTCCTCCGGCGTCGAAGGGCGCTGGGGGTCAGTGGTGCCTCGAGCAAACCTTGGGGTGCCATTTTGTTATTGGGAAGGGCCTCATCCTTCTCACTATTTGGTCTGGTTGTGTGGCTTTGAAGTAGACCTTCGTTGGTCTCTAACTGGCTGGTCTGACTCCCTCTTCTTTGGTTTGCTGCTTTCCATGCCTCAACCGATGGGTTGAGATAGCTATAGGGAGGGCCTGTCTCCACTTCGGTGACGATCCCCTCATCAGTCATGCTAGATTCGGGACCTGAGAGTTCTTCTAAGGATTTCCCACAGGAAAGGTTGCCTTCGGAATCAACTTTCTTCAAGCACTCCTCACATCCACCTTCCAAGGCATCCTTCTTCTGCATTTCTGTGTCCCCTTCTCCCGCTTTCACATTACTTCTGTCCTTTGGGTCTGAAGCAAAGTTGTAATCATGCTGGGAGCCAATCTTACTAATCTTCTCAAAGACCTGCCTTGCTTCTTGAATGTACTGGTCTTGGATGATGACCGGCAGACCATCTCCCTCTCTGTCTCTGCCTGTCTCAGAAACACCATCGTTGTAGTCATTAGTGGCTTGCAGGGTGCTCAGGTACAGCTCTGAAGAGCTTTGCTTCATGGTATTCTGGAGGAAGAATCTACGGGGAACCTGCGGCTTATCGGAACAGGTAAAGGATTTGGCCCGCCTCAAAGTTGCTGTGAGGTCTTTCAGAGTGGGACGGCCACCCACTGCGCAACGGTTCAGTGGCTGAGCCTCGCTTTGGGATCTTCCTGCCATTTGGTGTCCAGCTCCACTATGGTGGTACCTCTCATATCTATGGCTGCTTCCCGAAGTCGTTTCCGCTGGTTCATTGGCCCGGCTGCCTTTCTTCCTGGCCTTCAGTTCGGACAGATCTGATTTCAGGAAGTTGAGGAGGGCCAGAGTCTCTGTTGCAATGTCCGGGTTGGACATGGATTTTCTGTGCTTGGAGGACTCAACCGCCTCCAGGCCGCAGTGCTGCAGATTTTCAAAGGAAGGGAGTTCTTGTTTTGTTTTGACAATCCCCAACGGCAGCTTTGGACGGGCCCGGACCTGTGACTGGAGCCTGGCGAGGCTACTGCTTTGGTTGAAGCTTGGAGAGCGGAACACCCCGAGACCCCCCTGAAAGCTCCTGCTTTGGCTGCCCCAGGAACCCCCCAACAACTCTTCCTCTTTCAGAGTCTCCGTGCTAGAGTAGCGACTGCTGCTTCGGGAGCCAGAAGGGCTTGGCACGAAAGGGGGGATGCTCACTTTGGAGACCCTGGAAACGTGAGGGAGGGGGGATGCCGAGGACAGTGTACCTGGGGTACTAAGCAGAGAGCTTTCTGACAGGCCACGGGTGAAGAGCCTGTGTCCTTCTGTGCTGCCTATTGGGTTGCCATCACAGGGCAAGGCTGCAGCAGGAGTCAGCTCGGTCCTTTCCTCAGTGGGCAAGGGACAGATGTACTGGCACAAGTCCTCCTGGGCCTTCAAGTGCCACTCCATGCCGGCTGAAAGGTCACCCCTGAAGGCCTGGCCCTGGATCCCGTCCTTCTTCCTCTGGGCGCAAGGTTTCCGGGAGGCCGACAAGCCTTCCCCTTCTTCATCCTCACTCCCCGAAGATCTCTCCAAAGATATCTGCCAACGGTTATCCTCTGAGGTGCCAAGGCTGGAACTCAAGGAACTTGGCTGGGAACCCTTTGGCCTGGACCCCAGAAGTTCTTCCTCGCTGCTGCTGGAAATCTCCCCTGGCCTTGGGCTGCTGCCTGTTGAGGAGACAGGAGCTGGGGCCACACAGCCAGGTCCAATTGGGGATGGCTGGGCAGGAGAAGCAGGGCAAGCATGGAAACCATCCCACTGAAGATGGGGGGCCTGCGCTGGTGGCCTCTCACCCTCCCTTTGGGCAATGCCTCCTTGTGGAACTGCCCGCCGGTGCCCCCGAAGTCCTGGATAAGGAATGCAGCTGCGGGGAGGTGGGGGTGGCGGGGTCTCCTTGTTGTGCTCCTCGGGGACAAAGTGTGCCCGCAATGAGGTGTCCATGCCAATGCCCCCTCGTTGCAATTGTGGGGCTGAAGGAGGAGGAGGGAACCCCCAATTCCCTGACCCCAAATCCCTACCTTTGGGAGCCGACCGGGGGCCCGACCCACCTTCCTGTGTGGCCTCTCCTTTGGCCTGTGGGCGCCGAAAGCTCTCCCCAAAAAGTTTGCGCATTTCGGTGACTTTGGGCCAGTCGAGTGCGGACGATGCCTCCACGCTGCTCCTGGGGCTCAGTGTTTGGAGACTCCGAAGTGGCAGCGGAGGAGGAGAAGGAAGAGATGCAGAGGGTCCCTGAAGCCCCTCTTTCCCCCTTGGGTCAGCCTCATAGGTGGCAGCAGAGACCAGAAGGGAAGATGGAGCCTCTGGGCAACAACAGGTGCCTCTCTTCCCCAAAGTCCTGGCTTCCTGCGCCTCTGGATGGGGTTCATCAAGGGAGGAGGCAGCTCCAGCGAGCAGGGAGGGTCGAGGGCCTGAGGCAGAAGCGAGGGCTCGTTCTCGTCCTTCGTTGCGCGCCTGCGGCTGCTGCTCCTCGTCTTGCGCGTCGGCGCCTCGGGGCTCTCCAAAGCGCAAGGAAAGTTGGCGCACGGAAGGAGAAAGGCTCCTCACAGGCCGGTGGGAGGGCTCCGAAACGGGGAAAGACGGAGCCGAGGAGGAGGAGGAGGAGGAAGAAGAGGAGGTCTTGGCCACGTTGCGGGAAAGGACGCTGAAAGAAGCCGCTCGGACGGGCGATCTCCGCCCCAGGATGGCCGGCGCGCTTGGCTGGTGCGCCTTTACGCACGGCGCTTGGCACAGAGAGTGCGCCTCTGGCACAGGCACGGGCACAGGCACGGGTGGCGTGGGCTCCTCCCGGGACCCTCCTCCTCCTCCCCCCTCCTGCCCCGTGGGCCCGGTCCTCCGCCCCAAACCCTTGGCGGAGAGGCTGCGGTGCAAAGCGCTGCTGCTGCTCCTCTCCAAAAGGTCCCTCCTCTCCGCCATTGTTTGGGAAAAGGTCCCCAGCTCTCCAAAAGCTCTCCAAAAGCTTCCCACAAGGCAAACCTCTCTCTCTTTCTCTCTCTCCTCCGCGATCCAAGGGGAAGAGCCTTGACTCCCGTGGAAAGGAAGGAGAAGAGGGAAGAAGGGGCAGCCCCAAAAAGACCCAAACAATCCAAGAGTTTGCAAGAGAAACCTTGGCAGGACGCACGCAGAGAAAGGTTGCTTTGGAGGGGAACAAAAGCCAGCCAAGAAAGGAGACCCCCAAACGGATCCAAGTCCCGGGAAAACGGTGGGATTCGAGAGATCCCCGGATCCTCCCTCCTCTTCTCCTCCTCCTCCTCCTCTCCAAGAAGCCACACAAAGGTTGGAAGGAGCGAGCGAGGCCAAACTTTTCAGGCCGGCGGAGAAGAATGAAGGCGGCTGGCTCAGAGGGCGAGGGGCGCGGGCATCTTTGGAGGAGGGGGCCCCATGCCGCCAGCCCCTCTCTCCTCCTCCTCCTCACCCCCACGGCCAGGCCATCCCAGGGTCCCCGGGTGTGGGCCAAGGCTGCCCCTCTTCCTCGCTGGCCTTGGGGGCTGCCGGGCTTCCTCTCTCCTCCCCCTTCCTTCCTGGGCTCCCTTCCTCCTTCCCTGCTTTCTCTTCTCCCAATCCCCCCCCGCAGCCAGCATTTCACATCAACTTTCCCCCTCAAGAGGCGTGGTTTCTCTCCTTCAGAGAAGGGGGGATGGTCTCTTGCAAGGAAGGGAAGGGGGAAGGAGAACTCTGGGAACGTTTCTCTTGTGCAGAAGAGGAGGAGGAGGAGATGAGCACAATACCTCCTCTTCTCCCTCAGGATTGGGTCCTTAAAGGGAAAACAATGCACATTTGGGCCTAAGAATATTTGGGTCTTCCAGTGTCACTCCTGGGCACCACAATTGAAGGGAGATATTGACAAGCTTGGAAAAGAGTCCAGAGGAGGGTGACTAAAATGATCAAGGGTCTGGAGAACAAGCCCTATGAGGAGCGGCTTAAGGAGCTGGGCATGTTTATATCCTGAAGAAGAGAAGGCTGAGAGGAGATATGATAGCCATGTATAAATATGTGAGAGGAAGCCACAGGGAGGAGGGAGGAAGCTTGCTTTCTGCTTCCCTGGAGACAAGGACGCAAGGGAACAATGGCTTCACACTACAAAAGAGGAGATTCCATCTGAACATAAGGAAGAACTTCCTGACTGTGAGAGCCGTTCAGCAGTGGAACTCTCTGCCCCGGAGTGTGGTGGAGGTTCCTTCTTTGGAAGCTTTTAAACAGAGGCTGGATGGCCATCTGTCAGGGGTGATTTGAATGCAATATTCCTGCTTCTTGGCAGAATGGGGTTGGACTGGATGGCCCATGAGGTCTCTTCCAACTCTTTGATTCTATGATTCTATGATCCTCGATATGGTCAACTTCATCCAATTGGGTTGGAGGACCTCGATATTTTAGAGCAGTGGGTCTCAACCTTCCTAATGCATTGACCCCTTAATGTAGTTGTGGTGACCCTCAACCATAACATTATTTTCGTTGCTACTTCGTAAACGTAATCTTGCTACTGTTATGAATCGTAATGTAAATATCTGATATTTTCGTTCACTGGACCAAGTTTGGCACAAATACCCAATACACCCACATTTGAATACTGGTGGGGTTGGCAAGAGGATCGATTTTGTCATTTGGGAGTTGTAGTGCTGGTTTTGACCTATAAAGCCCTATACGGTTCTGGCCCAGTTTACTTGTCCGAACGCATCTCCCTCTATGTCCCACCTCACAGTAAGAATCATAGAATCATAGAATCAAAGAGTTGGAAGAGACCTCATGCGCCATCCAGTCCAACCCCATTCTGCCAAGAAGCAGGAATATTGCATTCAAATCACCCCTGACAGATGGCCATCCAGCCTCTGTTTAAAAGCTTCCAAAGAAGGAGCCTCCACCACACTCCGGGGCAGAGAGTTCCACTGCTGAACGGCTCTCACAGTCAGGAAGGTCTTCCTCATGTTCAGATGGAATATCCTCTCTTGTAGTTTGAAGCCATTGTTCCGCGTCCTAGTCTCCAAGGAAGCAGAAAACAGATCATACGGGGAGGCCTTCTTGGCAGTGCCCCCCCCCCCCCAATCTGTGGAACCCGCTTCCCACTGAGATAAGATCGGCTCCATCCTTCCTGTCATTTAGGAAGAAATTGAAGTTGTGGTCCTGGGACCAGGCTTTTGGACAACAGACATGGATAGCACTTTGGACATGGAATTTGATGTGGAATTGACTGGAATGATGTTATGGCTATTAATGCTGTTTTTTACTGTTTTAATGAATGTTTTCCTTATTGTTTTAATTGTTATTATATTGCTGTGTTATATGTAGTGGCATTGAATTGCTGCCAAATGTAAGCCGTCCTGAGTCCCCTTCGGAGGTTGAGAAGGAACGGGATAGAAATATCGGAAATTAACAAACAAACAAATAATATTAATAGTTCACATACAATCAAAGAACATTCTAATGCTAATCAAAGTCACCAATTGAAACATTCTCACCTAGCTCCAACAGACAAGAGTTCTTTCTCCCACTCTGGACTTTCCACAGAAACATAAACCCAATTTTCCTAGTTCCAACAGACCTCACTACCTCTGAGGATGCCTGCCATAGATACAGGCAAAACATCAGGAGAGAACACTTCTAGAACATGGCCGTCTAGCCCAAAACACCTACAACAACCAAACATTCTGAACTCCACCAGTGATGAAATTGAATGAAACTTGGCACAGAGGGCTGCCATGACTAGCAGAAAATACTGGAAGGGTTTTGTGGGCATTGACCTTGAGTTTTGAAGTTGTAGTTTATCTACATCCAGACAGCACCGTGGACTCAAACAATGATGGATCTTTGCATGGAAAACTTGGCACGAATACTCACTATGCCCAAATGTGAAGACTGGTGGAGTTTGGAGGAAAATAGACCTGACAATTGGGGGTCATAGTTGCTGGGATTTATAGTTCACCTAAACTCAAAAAGCATTCTGAACCCCAGCAACGATAGAATTGGGCCCGACTTTACCAAGGTCATGGCAGCGGTGGCGGCTTACGGTGTTTCCTTACATCGATGATTGGTTGGTCGTTGGAGCCTCTCGCTCACAACTCTACTTTACTTTACTTAGGCGGTCCCTCATTGTCCGAGTAGGATTGTCCTCCAAGATCAGTGTACCTGCAGTGGGAATGTAGGTTACTGTGGAGCCCTATTCTTGATCCGCATGTTCTCCCACAGTGAGGGCATCTGTTTCCAGCTCGAAGGCGGTCCCGGTCAGGGTTGGCTTGATGCACCTTCCTCTTGCCAAGCTTCTCTCTTTCACCCTCTATTCATGCCTCTTCAAATTATACAGTACTGCTGGTCACAGCTGACCTCCAGCTGGAGCGCTCAAAGGCCAGGGCTTCCCAGTTCTCAGTGTCTATGCCACAGTTTTTAAGGTTAGTTTCGAGCCCATCTTTACATCTCTTTTCCTGTCCTCCAACATTACGTTTCCTGTTCTTGAGTTCGGAGTAGAGCAACTGCTTTGGGAGATGATGGTCAAGCATCTGGACAACATGGCCAGTCCAGTAAAGTTGATGCCAGAGGAGCATCACTTCAATGCTGGTGGTCTTTGCTTCTTCCAGCATGCTGATGTTTGTCCGCCTGTCTTCCCAAAAGATTTGCAGGATTTTTCGGAGGCAACGCTGATGGAATCGCTCCAGGAGTTGCATGTGATGTCTGTAGACAGTTAACGTTTCACAGGCATATAGCAGGGTTGGGAGGACAATAGCTTTATAAACAAACACCTTGGTCTCCCTACGGATGTCCCAGTCCTCCAACACTCTCTGCTTCATTTGGAAAAATGCTACACTTGCAGAGCTCAGGCGGTGTTGTATTTCAGTGTCAATGTTGACTTTTGTGGAGAGGTGGCTGTGGAAATGGTAGCAGAAATGGTCAATATTTTCTAATGTTATACCATGAAGCTGTATTTCTGGCAATGGAGAGGGATTGGCTGGTGACTGCTGGAAGAGCACTTTGGTTTTCTTGATGTTCAAGATACTCCTAGTATTGTGTTGCATTAAACCATGGCAGTTGAAGTCACATCAAGCTGCACTAAACCTGCATTGTGGATGCACCCAAAGGCATACAGATGATATTTTTCAGTGTCAATGTTGACTTTTGTAGAGCGGTAGCTGCCAAGGTAACAGAAGTGTGTGTGTATTGGGTTGTTGTAGGCTTTTTCGGGCTATATGACCATGTTCTAGAGGCATTCTCTCCTGACGTTTCACCTGCATCTATGGCAAGCATCCTCAGAGGTAGTGACGTCAGAGTGTGTATTTGTGCAGATCTGTGCTTTTGACTTCCACGCATTGGATGATGCATTCAACTGGGCACCATAGCTATTCAACACCATGTTTGTGTACCCCAACTGGTGCATGACTCAATATGCGGAGTTGTTGTTTTGCAAGGTCTTTAACGCCTTCTTGCACTGGTGGTGACTCAACGAACTATAACTCTCATGATTCCATAGCATTGAGCCATGGCAGTTCAAGTGGGATCAAACTGCATTCATTCTTCCATGTCAATTCGCTCTGACGGAGAAGTTCTCTTGGATCTTGGAGATTAGTTTCAATGTGCAAGAGAACTTCCTGTTAGAACCCAAATTTGACCCCTCCAGGTGTTTTGGACTCCAACTCCCACCATTCCTAACAGCCTCAGGCCCTTTCCATGTTGATTCACTCTGACTGAGAAGTTCTCTTGGATCTTGGAGATTAGTTTCAATGGTTGATGTGCAAGAGAACTTCCTGTTAGAACCCAAATTTGACGCCTCCAGGTGTTTTGGACTCCAATTCCCACCATTCCTAACAGCCTCGGGCCCTTTCCATGTTGATTCACTCTGATGGAGAAGTTCTCTTGGCTTGTTGTAGGTTTTTTCGGGCTATATGGCCATGTTCTAGAGGCATTCTCTCCTGACGTTTCGCCTGCATCTATGGAAAGCATCCTCAGAAGTAGTGAGGTGGGAAAAGGCTGAGGGGGAAAAGGAAAGGGCCTGTGACAGTTAGGAATGGTGGGAGTTGGAGTCCAAACCATCTGAAGGGAGGGCCCAAGTTTGCCCAAGCCTGTGCTAGATGGTAGCTTTGTTCTGCCAGTTCCCTCCTTCTCTCTCTCTCTCTCTTTCCTTCTGTGTTTATATTACGTATCTTTTGGCTCCTGCCCAAATCAATGTTCTTTCTCTCCTTCTCCCCCTTCTTTCCTTCCAGCCCTACATTCTCACAGATTCGGAGGAAGCAAAGCCGGAGTTCAAGGGGGAGGGAGTTGATCTTTGCTCCTTGCTGAGGTCAGGACCAAAACTCCAAGAGAGAAAGAGAGAGAGAGATCTTGGAATGGGATGGGAGGCAAACAGCGTTGCTTTGCACACAACTTTGGTGGATTTTTCTTTCTCCTCAGAGGCCTTGAGGGAAACAAATGCCTGGTTTCGTCCAGAAAGGAGATTTGGGCACCACCTACCGATCAAAAGCTTGAAAGGAGAAGCAGCAGAATTTCCATCTCTTCACAGTGTCTCTCAACCTTCCTAATGCTATGACCACTTAATACAGTTCCTCATGTTGGGGTGACCCCCAACCATAATGTTATTTTCGTTGCTAATTCATAACTGTCATGTGCTAATTCATAACTGTCAATTTGGGTATATCAGGTATGCGTGCCAAGTTTGGTCCAGATCCATCATTGTTTGGGTTCATAGAATCATAGAGTTGGAAGAGACCTCGTGGGCCATCCAGTCCAATCTCATTCTGCCAAGAAGTAGGACAATTGCATTCAAAGCACCCCTGACAGATGGCCATTCATAGTGTACTCTGGGTGTAGGTGAACTACAAGTCCTATAAATCCCTCCAAAGACGTCCAGTATGTTTAGTTGGTTATGAGGGTTTTGTGTGCCAAGTTAGTTCCAGGTCCATCATTGGTGGAGTTCAGAGTGCTCTTTGATTGCAGGTGAACTATAAATCCCAGTACCCCTCCCCCCCCCCCCCCCCCAAGTATTCCAATTTGGGCATATCGGGTATGTGTGCTAAGTTTGGTCCAGATCCATCGTTGTTTGGGTTCACAATTCTCTCTGGATGTAGGTGAACTACAACTCCTATAAATTCCTCTAAAGATCTCCAGTATATTTAGTTGGTTATTTATTTTATTTATTTATTTGGGGTTCTTTTACGCCGCCCTTCTCACCCCGAAGGGGACTCAGGGCGGCTTACACAAGCAAAGGCACAATTTGATGCCTGCATCATAAAACAATCATACACAAAATTACATCAATACAAAATTAACAACAATTTATGCATTATAAACATAAAATCAATAAAACCAAATACAAACCCAACTTTCTCCTCTTACATGGTCAGCGTTCGCTACTCATAGATCTAGTTTTACGTTCCACTTCATCAATCCTGCTGGTCTTACTCGCCTGGTTGTCTGATTTAATTGCCGGAGTGCCCAAAGGCCTGGTCCCATAACCAAGTCTTCACCCTCCTCCTGAAGGCGAGGAGGGATGATGATGCCCTGATTTCCCCCGGGAGTGAGTTCCACAGGTGAGGGGCCACCACTGAGAAAGCCCTGCTCCTCGTCCCCACCAGCCTCACTTGTGACAGTGGTGGGGTCGATAGCAGGGCCTCCCCAGATGATCTCAGACTCCGAGGTGGGACGTAGAGGGAGATACGTTCGGACAGATACACTGGACCGGAACCGTACAGGGTTTTGTAGGTCAAAACCAGCACCTTGAATTGTGCTCGGAACTGAATCGGCAGCCAGTGGAGCTGGTACAGCAGGGGGGTGGTATGCTCCCTGTATGTCGCTCCGGTGAGCAATCTGGCTGCTGCTCGCCGGACTTGTTGAAGTTTCCGAACAGTTTTCAAGGGCAACCCCACGTAGAGAGCGTTGCAGTAGTCTATTCGGGATGTAACAAGAGCGTGGACCACATGAGGGTTTTGTGTGCCAAGTTAGTTCCAGGTCCATCATTGGTGGAGTTCAGAGTGCTCTTATATTGCAGGTGAACTATACATCCCAACTCCTAGAAATCATGGTGAGTTCTCCCCAAACCTCTCTAGTATGTTCAATTGCTGAGCAATTCCTCTGTTTGCTGTGTGCCATAGAAAAAAATAGGAAAGGGTTAAAGGAGAGGCAGTGGGTGGGGTCATGCAAATTCTATACCAATGGAGAGAGTAAGAAACACTGGGATGTCTGTGGTGGAAATTGTCTCCGAATGAAAGCCTTCACTTGGGTGGTGGGCAGTATGGTGTTTGTGGAGGACATCGGCAGGCCTCTTGGACATGTTTACGGCACCCACTTCAAGGATGCCATCCATCCATCTTGCCCTTGGTCGGCCCCTCTTCCTTTTGCCTTCCACTTTCCCCAGCATCATTGTCT
The DNA here is from genome assembly GCF_025583915.1 of Anolis sagrei ordinatus. Classification (NCBI taxonomy): domain Eukaryota; kingdom Metazoa; phylum Chordata; class Lepidosauria; order Squamata; family Anolidae; genus Anolis; species Anolis sagrei. The sequence goes on along the minus strand of NW_026846588.1, from coordinate 275,251,815 downwards.
TCTCTAGGCTTTGCTGTCTCCTCATGATGTGGCCAAAGGACTTCAACTTTGTCTCTAGTATCCTTCCCTCCAGTGAGCAGTCGGGCTTTATTTCCTGGAGGATGGACTGGTTGGATCTTCTCGCAGTCCAAGGCACTCTCAGCACTTTCCTCCAACACCGCAGCTCAAAAGCATCGATCTTCCTTCGCTCAGCCTTCCCTAAGGTCCAGCTCTCACATCCGTAGGTTACTACAGGGAATACCATGGCTTTGACTAGGCAATGGATCTTTGTTGCCAGTGTGATGTCTCTACTCTTTACTATTTTATCGAGACTGGACATTGCTCTCCTCCCAAGAAGGAAGCGTCTTCTGATTTCCTGGCCACAGTCTGCATCTGCAGTCATCTTTGCCCCTAGATTGTTGCACTGTATGTTTTTACCTTATTGAAATTCATTTTGTTAGTTTTGGCCCAGCTCTTGAATCTGTTGCAAACTAACCAGTAAACACCCCCCACAACGGTGAGGGACTCCATTTATAGGCAGAGGGGGGTGCGAGTGCGAGAACCGATCCTCGCCTTGCTGTTAATCTGTAACTTATATGAGTAACTCACAGTGTTTATGGGACAATTTTTGGGCTCCTTCCAGTAAATGCTTTGCAGGGGGTCCGTCCCAGGTGCAGAGACGCGACATAATGGAGAGAGACGAATTCGGGAAGCAAGACAGCATTAAAGCCAGGCTTCCACATTTGCATTTTTGACTTGTGTGTATTTAATTTTTCATGGGTTTGATTGAAAATGTTCTAGATTGGTGTTTCTGGAAAGAAGTGACAAGTCGAGTGCCGCAGGGTTCTGTCCTGGGCCCGGTCCTGTTCAACATCTTTATTAATGACTTAGATGAAGGGCTAGAAGGCAGATCATCAAGTTTGCAGACGACACCAAATTGGGAGGGATAGCCAATACTCCAGAGGACAGGAGCAGGATTCAAAAACTCTTGACAGATTAGAGAGATGATGGCCAAAACTAACAAAATGAAGTTCAACAGTGACAAATACAAGATACTCCACTTTGGCAGGAAAAACGAAATGCAAAGATACAGAATGGGGGACAATGCCTGGCTTGAGAGCAGTACGTGTGAAAAAGATCTTGGAGTCCTCGTGGACAACAAGTTAAACATGAGCCAACAATGTGATGTGGCGGCAAAAAAAGCCAATGGGATTTTGGCCCGCATCAATAGGAGCATAGTGTCCAGATCTAGGGAAGTCATGCTCCCCATGCTCTATTCCACTTTGGTTAGACCACACCTGGAATATTGTGTCCAATTCTGGGCACCACAATTGAAGAGAGATATTGACAAGCTGGAATGTGTCCAGAGGAGGGTGACTAAAATGATCAAGGGTCTGGAGAACAAACCCTATGAGGAGCAGCTTAAGAGCTGGGCATGTTTAGCCTGAAGAAGAGAAGGCTGAGAGGAGATATGATAGCCATGTATAAATATGTGAGAGGAAGCCACAGGGAGGAGGGAGCAAGCTTGTTTTCTGCTTCCATGGAGATTAGGACAAGGAACAATGGCTTCAAACTACAAGAGAGGAGATTCCATCTGAACATGAGGAAGAACTTTCTGACTGTGAGAGCCGTTCAGCAGTGGAACTCTCTGCCCCGGAGTGTGGTGGAGGCTCCTTCTTTGGAAGCTTTTAAGCAGAGGCTGGATGGCCATCTGTCAGGGGTGATTTGAATGCAATATTCCTGCTTCTTGGCAGAATGGGGTTGGACTGGATGGCCCGAGGTCTCTTCCAACTCTTTGATTCTAGGATTCTATGATTCTACTTCTGGAGTTGATTCTGGAGTAGAACAACTACTTTCAAAGTACCGTAAGTACCGCACAATTAAACTGGAAATAACACTTGCAAACCAGGAATATTTCCCCCCTAATTTTGTTACATTTCATCAGCTCACATCACACAACAGAATACACACCAAGCAAACCCATAAGATTGTATTCACCAACAAAATAGGACACGTTTGTCATGTATCCCTTTTCAATTTTTTATTAAAAGACGTCAATAAATTAAATACATTTAAAACACATTAGACAACTCTTATATTATTTCAGGTATTTCCCTTTTTGGCTCACACATGCACTTAGGGACTGACTCTTTAATAATTCACCACTACATTTACTGTATATAGTTGTAGTATTTACCTTTGCAACCCACAGACCGACTGATTGCAAATCAGGATTTTAGAAAATGTGTTTGACACATGCATTTATGTTTTTATTTCTCTAGTTTTATTTGCAATGTCTGTTCCTTTATTATATATATGCAGTCATGCCTTATGAGCAAATTGTAATATCTATTTATCTATCCACGGAGCACCAATGAGAATGGCATAGCCAACAATGAGAAATACCAAAGAGGTCTGAGGGTGCATCTACACTGCAGAATTAATGCAGTTTGACACCACTGCCATGGAATTGTGGGAGTCATAGTTTCACAAGGCTTTAAGCCTTTGTGTAGTTGAAGGCTATCATGGCTGGAATCATAGGGTTGCTGTGGGTTTTCCCGACTGTCTGGCCATGTCCCAGAAGCATGCTCTCCTGACATTTCGCCCACATCTATGGCAGGCATCCTCAGAGGTTGGAAGGTCTGTTGGAAACTAAATAAGTGAGTGGACTGCTGTAAGTTTTTTGGGCTATATGGCCATGTTCCAGAAGCATGCTCTCCTGACATTTCGCCCACATCTATGGCAGGCATCCTCAGAGGTTGGGAGGTCTGTTGGAAACTAAATAAGTGAGTGGACTGCTGTCAGTTTTTTGGGCTGTATGGCCATGTTCCAGAAGCATGCTCTCCTGACATTTCACCCACATCTATGGCAGGCATCCTCAGAGGTTGGGAGATCTGTTGGAAACTAAATAAGTGAGCAGACTGCTGTAAGTTTTTTTGGGCTGTATGGCCATGTTCCAGAAGCATGCTCTCCTGACATTTTGCCCACATCTATGTCAGGCATCCTCAGAGGTTGTGAGGATGTCTGACATAGATGTGGGTGAAACATCAGGAGAGAATGCTTCTTGAACATGACCATGCAGCAACTCACAGCAACCCTTTAGCCCTTTCTTGGAAAGAGCTTTGGTGCCTCGCCAAACTACAACTCCCATAATTCCACATTCTTCAGCCAGGGCAGGTAAAGTGGGGTCAAACAGTGCAGATACGCAGATACGAGAGGAGACATGATGGCCATGTGAGGGGAAGTCATAGGGAGGAGGGAGCAAGGTTCTTTTCTGCTGCCTTCGAGACTAGAATTCGGGACAATTGCTTCAAACTACAGGAAAGGGATTCCACCTGAACATTAGGAAGAACTTTCTGACTGTGAGAGCCGTTCAGTAGTGGAACTCTCTGCCCTGGAATATGGTGGAGGCTACTTCTTTGGAGGCCTTTAAGCAGATGCTGGATGGTCATCTGTCAGAGGTGCTTTGAATGTGATTTTCCTGCTTCTTGGCAGAAAGTTGGACTGGATGGCCCATGAGGTCTCTAGGATTCTATGATTCTATATACAGTCCTTGGCACATTTGGAAGGAAAATCCCTGCTTTGCTTTCACGGTGAAATGTTGGAAGGTATGTTGTAGTCATTGGGGAAATAGATAAACCCTTGGCACATTGGGAGGAAAACCCCTGCCTTTTTTGCACCTTGGATAATTTAAGAAGCACTGGACAAAGTCCCTGTTGAACGTGGACTGTGGCGCAGCCGGCTGGGAGATCACTACTGACCGAAAGGCCATGAGTTCAAAGCCAGCCCGGGTCAGAGTAAGCTTTCGACCAAAATTGTGTAGCTTGTTGTTGACCTTTGCACCCTGAAAGACAGTTGCTTCCTTACCCCTTCAATATGGAACTGTAGGAAATTAGGAAAGTAGGAAATTTAGGTAGGAAATTTAGGTACCACTTTTGTGGGGAGGCTAATTTAACTGATTTACGAGGCCATACAAATCTCCAGGAAGTATGCAAAGAATGAGGAAGTACTTCATCAATGTCACAAATGGACGGTGCCCCTGGTGGCCAGAAGCTGTAATGTTAAATAGCCTCTGAGTGTCTGTCTATATATGTTACGTGTCTATGGCATTGAATGTTTGCCATGTATATGTACATTGTAATCTGCCCTGAGTCCCCTGCGGGGTGAGAAGGGTGGAATATAAATACTGTAAATAAATAATAAATAAGATGAGCCCCCGGTGGCGCAGTGGGTTAAACCCCTGTGCCGGCAGGACTGAAGACCGACAGGTCGCAGATTCGAATCCAGGGAGAGGCGGATGAGCTCCCTCTATCAGCTCCAGCTCCTCATGCGGGGACATGAGAGAAGCCTCCCACAAGGATGACAAAACATCGAATCATCCGGGCATCCCCTGGGCAACGTCCTTGCAGGCGGCCAATTCTCTCACACCAGAAGCGACTTGCAGTTTCTCAGGTCGCTCCTGACACGACAAATAATAATAATAATAATAATAATAATAATAATAATAATAATAATACGAATCAAAGACTCAGGGAAGACGTTGCATGGGACATCCAGTTCAACCCCTTGCACTGACTGCATTGAACAGGGTCTCTTCCGAGACATATATGCACATGCACTAAGTACACAACTTTCTAAATAAGTAGCAATGTGTAAAACAGAAGTGCTGTATTGTTTTCATGGCCTTTGCTGCCATGGGCAAGCCACTCTTTCTGAGCAGCCTGTAGGTATGTTGAAGATTGGATCTGTCCACCTACTCTTTGCGACATACGCCAGCATATGTCTTTTCTGACCAGCTGACAAAGGAGAATCTTACCAGCTCCTTTGTGCAACTTTCTCCAATCCCTTGGAATATAGTATTGAAGCATCCCAGCAGGGACATCTAGTGGTCAGTCAAGAGCATGAGCAGAGTAGAAATGTCCAGCTATGTCAGGCATGGGCAAACTTTGGTCCTCCGGGTGTTTTGGACTTCAACTCCCACAATTCCTAACAGCAGGCTGGAACATTTAATTACCTCTCAACAAAAGTTTGCTCCAGGCACAGTCAGCCCACTGTATGCTAATCAAGGTGGTCAGTTGAAACATTCACACCTAGCTCCAGCAGACAAGAGTCCTTTGTCTCACCCTGGTCATTCCACAGATATATAAACCCATTTTCCTAGTTCCAACAGACCTCACTACCTCTGAGGATGCTTGCCATAGATGCAGGCGAAACGTCAGGAGAGAATGCCTCTAGACTATGGCCATACAACCCGAAAAAACCTACAAAAACCCAGCCTATCGGCTGTTAGGTATTGTGGGAGTTGAAGTCCAAAACACCCGGAGGGCCAAAGTTTGCCCATGCCTGAGCTACGTCCTCATATTTCCTAAAGGCTGCATTTTACCCATCCTAAACACTTGCACGGCAGGACTGAAGACCAACAGGTTGGAGGTTTGAATCCGGGGAGAGTGCAGATGAGCTCCCTCTGTCAGCTCCAGCTCCTCATGCGTGGACATGAGAGAAGCCTCCCAAATGGATGGTAAAACATCAAAACATCAAGGTGTCCCCCATGCAACGTCCTTGCAGACAGCCAATTGTCTCACACCAGAAGTGACATGCAGTCCTCCATGCAATGTCCTTGCAGACAGCCAATTCTCTCACACCAGAAGCGACATGAAGTTTCCCAAGTTGCTCCTGATATGAAACATTTTGAGAGCATCCGGTGGCCCTTGTGCTGGCAGGACTGAAGACTGACAGGTTGCAGGTTCGAATCCGGGGAGAGGGCAGATGAGCTCCCTCTACAGTGCTTTTAGTGGGTCCCCAGATGTTTCTGGCCTTCAACTCCCAGAAACCCTAACAGCTGGTAAACTGACTTGGATTTCTGGGAGTTGTAGGCCAAAAACATCTGGGGACCTCATGTTGAGAACCACTGCTCTATCAGCTCCAGCTCTCCATTGCGGGGACATGAGAGAAGCTTCCCACAAGGATGATAAAACATCAAAACATCTAGGCGTCCCTGGGCAACGTCCTTGCAGAGGGCCAATTCTCTCACACCAGTAGCAACTTGCAGTTTCTCAAATCACTTCTGACACAAAAAAATCCACCCTACTATACCTAGAAGCCCACAATGATGGTGAGACCTTCAGGAGACCTTCAACAGAGTACCTCTGTTGTTTGCCTGGCTAAAAGGACATAGTTGGATGTTTCTCTGCTGCTCCTCTTCTCTTCCCCTGCCAATAAATGACTTGCAAAGTGCATTCTCCCAACCAGGAACCAGGTGAGTCCTTGCAGAAGATGGTAGAGGAGACAGAATAGAGGTCTACTTGAGCAGAACCTTACAGTTTGTCTCTCCATAGAGTCTCTCTGTCACCATTAATTTTTGGCAAGGGATCTGAACAACTGGGACACTGGGTTGGGTAGTAATAATACTGTTTGTTGCACAAGCATTAGCTGGACCCTCAGGGGAATGTTTCTCCTCAGCCTTCCAGACCAAGAGTGTGCCATCAAGAATCAAACATCCAACTGGTGAGCTTTGGTGCTCCCTCCATAACTACAAGCACATTCCCATTCCTCTCTTGTTCTCTTTGCTTCTTGCTCACCGGAGACAGAAAAGGCTGTCTCCAAAACCAGTATGAAATGGTTTCCCCGTGGCTACGACACAAGAAAACAACACACTGGTGAATCGGTATTTACAAGGTAACATTCTCCTTCTTGAAAGTGCTGATGCTATCAGACGGAGGATTCGGCACAGCAACCGGACTCAATCCTTGGAGCTCCAAAGCCAACCTCTCTAGCAAGGCTTTGAAGTCTTAGTCTTGTTTGGCCAATCTCTCCCTCTGGTCAGCAGTGAGAGAGGTTGTGTACCATGTGCCACAGAGCCCATGCATTGTCTGCCCTTCAGCAGTGAGGGAGAGGTGGTGTGCCATGTGCCACAAAGCCCTCCTTCGCCTGCCTTCCCTTGAGGCAAAGGCGCACTTGCTTTCACACCCTGCCAATGATGCTCCTTCAGGAATTGTGCTTCCATTTGGAGCTGACCTTGTCCAACAGTTGCCGGGTGCTTTCCCTGAACTTGCGTTGGGTGAAATAGAAGAGGATGGGGTCCAGGACGCTGTTCATGCTGGCGAAAGGTCGGGTGCACTTGTAGACGATGGCAAAGGTCTGCTGGGTGAGGCAGGGCGTCCCTTTAATGGAGCGGATGATGAGGTACATCGTCTTGGTCAAGTGGAAAGGGAAGAAGCTGATGGCGAAGACCAGCATCACGATGATGATCATCCGGACGGCTTTGTCCTTCTTCTTACGGACGGCCAACCCGATCAGCTCATCCTTCTGGCACAGGATGGCCGCCATGCGGCAGTAGCAGCCCAAGACGACGATGAAGGGAATTAGGAATCCTGTGACGGTCAAGGTGAGGCCGTAAGGGAAATAGTCACCGGAGCATTCTGGTGTGCTCAAGTCGTAGCAGACGGTACGGTTCCTCTGGGTGCCGGTGGAGGCAAAGATGAAGGTGGGCACGCACTGGGCAGCCACAACTAACCACACCACGCCGCACACAATCCAGGTGAAGCCCCGGCCCCTCTTCTTGTGCCAAGCAGCCAGCGGGTGGCAGATGCCCAAATAGCGCTGGATGCTGATGCAAGTCAGGAACGAGATGCTCCCGTGCAGATTACTGTAGAACTGGAAGCGCACAAAGCGGCACATGAAGTCACCAAAGGGCCAGTAGTCCTTCTGGACGTAGTTGTAGATAAGGAGGGGCAAGGATAAAACGTAAAGGAAGTCGGCCACTGCCAGGTTCAACATGTAGATCATGTTGCGGGTCAGCACCTTGCGGGACAGCCAGATCTGGACAATGACCACCGCGTTCAAGGGCAGCCCCAGCGCCATCACCACAGAGTAGACCACTGGCAGCAGGATTTGCTTGAACTCTTCATGGTAAGTGCATGAGTTCTTCCCCACATCAGAAGAAGTGATGTTATCCATTTCTGGAACTCCTGGGATTTCAGTATTCAGATCGGCCCTCACGCAACCAGGATCTGTGGATAAAACAACCAGACATTAGTTTGTTTGGTTTTCCTTTCTACTCCATGCTTGAACTTTGTGGTTTGGGAAGGGACAGATGTTGCAGAAATGGCACCCAAAAGGGCTGTTTCCCAGACAGTATAAGAGGCATTGGATGCTGGAAGTGAAGAAGCATCAGCACTTGTGTTTATCAAGAGCAACTATGGAACCCTGTACTGCAGCGTTTCTCAACCTGGGAGTCAGGACCCCTGAGGGGGTCATGAGGGGGTGTCAGAGGGGTCACCAAAGACCATCAGAAAACAGTATTTTCTGTTGGTCATGGGGTTCTGTGTGGGAAGTTTGGCCCAATTCTATCACTGCTGGGGTTAAGAATGCTCTGATTGTAGGTGAACTATAAATCCCAGAAACTACAACTCCCAAATGTCAAGGTCTGTTTCTCCCATACTCTACCAGTGTTCACATTTGGCCATATTGAGTATTTGTGCCAAGTTTGGTCCAGATCCATCTTTGTTTGAGTCCATAGTGCTCTCTGGATGTAGGTGAACTACAACTCTGAAACTCAACGTCAATGCCGACCAAACCCTTCCAGTATTTTCTGTTGACCATGGGAGTTCTGTGTTCCAAGTTTGGTTCAATTCTATCATTGGTGGAGTTCAGAATGCTCTTTGATTGTGGGTGAACTATAAATAAAAGCAACTACAATTCCCAAATGTCAAGGTCTGTTTCTCCCATACTCTACCAGTGTTCACATTTGGCCATATTGAGTATTTGTGCCAAGTTTGGTCCAGATCCATCTTTGTTTGAGTCCATAGTGCTCTCTGGATGTAAGTAAACTACAACTCCAAAACACTGAAGGTCAGTGTCCATCAAGCCCTTCCAGTATTTTCTGTTGGTCATGGGAGTCCTGTGTGCCAACAATAGAATTGGCCCAATTCTAGTGTTCGTGGGGTTCAGAATGCTCTTTGATTGTAGATGAACTATAAAATTATTTTTGTTGCTTCTTCATAACTGTAATTTTGCTTCTGTCATTAATTGTAATGTAAATCTTTGATATGCAGGATGTATTTTCATTCACTGGACCAAATTTGGCACAAATACCCAATATGCCCAAATTTGAATACTGATTGGGTTGGGGCGGGGGGGGGGGGGGGGGGGGGGGGGGGGGGGGGGTTAATTTGCTGGGATTTATAGTTCACCTACAATCAAAGAACATTCTGAACTCCACCAATGATAGAATTGGACCAGCCTTGGCACACAGAACTCCCATGACCAACAGAAAATACTGGAAAGGTTTGGTGGGCATTGACTTTGAATTTTGGAGTTGTTGTTCACCAAATCCAGAGAGCACTATGGACTCAAATAATGATCGATCTGGACCAAACTTGGTACGAATACTCAATATGCCCAAATGTAAACATTGGTGGAATTTGGGGAAAACAGACCTTGACATTTGGAAGTTATAGTTGCTGGGATTTATAGTTCACCTACAAGCAAAGAGCATTCTGAAACTCTACCAATAATGATAGAATTGAACCAGTCTTGGCACACAGAACTCCCAAGAACAACAGAAAATACTGGAAGGGTTTGGTTGGCATTGACCTTGAGTTTGGGAGTTGTAGTTCCCCTACATCCAGACAGCACTGTGGATTCAAACAATGATGGATCTGGACCAAACTTGGCACAGATACTCAATATGCTCAAATGTGAACACTGGTGGAGTTTGGGAAAAACAGACCTTGACATTTGGGAGTTGTAGTTGCTGGGATTTACAGTTCACTTACAGTCAGAGAGCATACTGAACCTCACCAACAATAGAATTGGGCCAAACTTCCCACACAGAATCCCCATGACCAACAGAAAATAATATGTTTTTTCCCCTCAAAAGAAGTTGTTTTATTTTTAATGTCCAAAACATTTCAGTTTAACCATTCTTTTTAGTATTGGGTTGTCCACTATATTTCCTGACTCTTTACTTCCTCTCTTTACAAATTAACAGCACTGAGCAAATGTTACAAGATTTCTAAAACAATGCGTAGCTACCAGTGATAGAGCAAACGTTTTAGCAGCTCTGCAGTGATATTCATTCTATGTTTTGTGATAAATAAATATAAAATACTATGTTTTCTGATGGTCTTTGGTGACCCCTCTGACACCCCCTCAATTCTCAAGGTACAGAAACGTTGCTCTGGGGCTCATAGTGCAACTTCTATTGGAAGCATAAAGCATAAAGTTTCACAGGAAGTCTTAGAGATGCCTAAAGAGATCATATCAATCAAAACTGAATACACAGCTCCTCAAAAGTTAAACCCACAAATGTTTAAAGAAGAAGAATGGTCCTCCAGTTGTTGGGGGCTTCTCAAATATTTATCATTGCCCACACTAGCTGGTGCCATTTCATAGAATCATAGAATCTGAGTTGGAAGAGACCTCCTGGGCCATCCAGTCCAACCCCATTCTGCCAAGAAGCAGGAAAATTGCATTCAAAGCACCCCCGTTAGATGGCCATCCAGCCTCTGTTTCAAAGCCTCCAAAGAAGGAGCCTCCACCACACTCTGGAGTGGAGAGTTCCACTGCTGAACAGCTCTCACAGTCATGTTCAGATGGAATCTCCTTTCTTGTAGTTTGAAGCCATTGTTCCGCATCCTAGTCTCCAGGGAAGCAGAAAACAAGCTTGCTCCCTCCTTCCTATGACTTCCTCTCACATATTTCTACATGGCTATCATGTCTCCTCTCAGCCTTCTCTTCTTCAGGCTAAACATGCCCAGCTCTTTAAGCCACTCCTCATAGGGCTTGTTTTCCAGACCCTTGATCATTTTAGTCATCCTCCTCTGGACACATTCCAGCTTATCAACATCTCCCTTCAATTGTGGTGCCCAGAATTGGACATAGCATTCCAGTATTTGGAGTTGTAGTCCAAAATATCTGGACAGCAAAAGACTGAGAAACCTTGTACTCAGATGGAACAGCCCAAGTAAAGATGAAAGCAATATTGAAGCCCTTTCCATATTGCTGCCGTCTCCCCGTTGTGTGCAGATCAGATGGAACTTGACCTGAATAATAAGCGAGCGGGAATCCTGAGATGAATAGCAAGTAAATCGGAGCATCCCTGCCTGTGCCTAGGCCGGTCGATGAAGGATGTTGGCCCAAAGGTTATTAAATCCAAAGCAAATGAACAGAATTGGATAATCCTTTCTAAGCAATGGCTATAACGTGGTTCGTGCTGCAACTACAGGCTGAAAAATAAATGCTTATCTGATGGAAATAGGATTCTCCATTTGCAATCATATTGTGACTTCTCTTTGCATCTGTTTCAGAAAATATTGACAGGGTTCTTGCATTCTGTAATGCAAATTTACATTCCCATCATCATCATCATCATTTTTAACACTCCCTTTCTCAAGACTCACGGGGCGAGGGAAGGCTAAATACATAAATAGAAACCATTGAAAGAAATATATTAACGGACACAAGCTGGTTCTATGCCAGGTGTGGGCAAACTTGGCCCCTCCTCCAGGTGTTTTGGACTTCAACTCCCACAATTCCTAACAGCCGGTAGGCTGTTAGGAATTGTGGGAGTTGAAGTCCAAAACACCTGGAGGAGGGGCCAAGTTTGCCCATGCCTGTTCTATACTGACCATATAATGCAGTTTGGACTGTACCAAACTGCATTTAATAGTCAATGTATAACCACATAATGCAATTCAGTGCAGTTCAAACTGCATTATAAGGTCAGTTTCTCTGTTTCTCACCAGCGCCCTTGGGCAGAGAAAGCTAAAGACTTTGTAGAACTACAAATCCCAAGATTCCATAGCACTGAGCCATAGCAGTTGAAGTGGTGTCAAACTGCTTCTCATTCTACAGTGTAGATGCATCTCTCTACCTATCCAAATGACACCAGTTAGGATGTAAATATAAGCCTCCTGTAATAACTTTGACTGACCTCTAGATGGCAGTCTTACAACACAGAAGGAGATAGTTCTAAGGCTAGTTATTGCACAGGTCAGCTCAGGCTGCATGTACACTACCATATAAAATCCAGATTATCTGATTTGTGTTGGATTATATGACAGTGTAGACTCATATAATCCAGTTCAAGGCAGTGTAGATACAGCCCTAGAAACCTAAATCCCCTAAGTCACTAGATACTGGGTTGTTGTAGGTTTTTCGGGCTGAATGGCCATGGTCTAGAGGCATTCTCTCCTGACGTTTCGCCTGCATCTATGGCAAGCATCCTCAGAGGTAGTGAGGTCTGTTGGAACTAGGAAAAAGGGTTTATATATCTGTGGAATGACCAGGGTGAGACAAAGGACTCTTGTCTGCTGGAGCTAGGTTTGAATGTTTCAACTGACCACCTTGATTAGCATACAATGGGCTGACTGTGCCTGGAGCAAACTTTTGTTGAGAGGTAATTAGATGTCCCTGCCTGCTTCCTCTCTGTTGTGCTGTTGCAATTTTAGAGTTTTTTAATACTGGTAGCCAGATCCTGTATTGACATTGGATGCTAAGCAGGGTTGTCCTTGGTTAGTGCTTGGATGGGAGACTGCCAATGAATACGAGATGTTGCAAATCTTTTTGAGAGAATAAACCAGGGAAACAATATTTGAAAATCCAAAAAAAACTGTATGGAATTATTGGAGTAACCATAAGTGAACAGGCAACTTGGGTGCACACGAACACACGCAGGTCAACGCAATAGACCAGTGGTTCTCAACCTGTGGGTCCCCAGGTGTTTTATCCTACAACTCCCAGAAATCCCAGCCAGTTTACCAGCTGTTAGGATTTCTGGGAGTTGAAGGTCAAAACACCTGGGGACCCACAGGTTGAGAACAACTGCAATAGACTGTTTTGAATTTTAAGATACATACAACCTATCACTATCCTTGTGCTTTGTGAGGAATGGTCAGTGCTTGGAAAAGCTCCCTTTTGGACTAGAACTTCCAGGATTCTGTACTGGCCATGCTCACTGAAAAGTTCTGAATGTTGTAGTAATAAAAAATAGATTTTCCAAGCTCCGTCCTGCAGTCTGATTGCGGATTATCTGCTTTTATAATCCAGAGTATATGACAGTGTGGATCCAGCAGAGTTGTTTTAGCCTCAGAGGATGGCAAGAACAAACCATGTAGGACAGGGTTGTCATAGGTTTGGCTTGACTTTAGGGAACAAAAATAACAACAACAACACAAACATAAACACTAAGGAAATCCATCATGGTAACAAAATGACAAAGGCCCTACAGAGAGTCAAAAGAGCATATAGATGTACACATCGGTTCTGCAATACACATCAGTTGGAACTGAATGTGTGTGCAAAACAGTGTGCATTCAGTGGGTTGTAGGTTTTTCAGACTATATGGCCATGTTCTAGAAGCATTATCTCCTGACGTTTCACCTGCATCTATGGAAAGCATCCTCAGAGGTTGTGACCTCACAACCTCTGAGGATGCTTGCCATAGATGCAGGCGAAATATCAGGAGAGAATGCTTCTATGTTCTAGCTCGAAAAACCTACAACAACACAGTGGTTCCAGCCATGAAAGCCTTTGGCAATACAGTGTGCACTCACATTAAGGAGTAAGCATGCACAAGCATTTATTTCTGTCTTCTTTTCTGTCTATTTCTGTCTTCTTGACTATTCTAAAGCCTTTGACTGTGTGGATCATAATAAATTGTGGCAAGCTCTCAGTGTTCTGGGGATACCCAATCACCTTGTTTCTCTCCTGAGGAATCTGTACAAGGACCAAGTAGCAACAGTCAGAACTGACCAGAGAATAACAGACTGGGTCAAGATTGGGAAAGGCGTACGGCAAGGCTGCATCCTCTCACCCAATCTATTCCACTTGTATGCAGAACACATCATGACAAATCAAAGGCTGGGGTTAAAACTGCTGGATGAAACATTAACCACCTTAGATATGCAGATGATACCATTTTGATGGCTGAAAGCAAGGAGGAGCTGAGGAGCCTTCTCACCAAGGTGAAAAAAGAAAGTGCAAAAGATGGGTTGTAGTTAAATATCAAAAAAACCAAGATGATGACAACCAGACTGATGGATAATTGGCAAATAGAGGGAGAAAACGTTGAAGCAGGGACAGGGTTTGTATTTCTAGGCACAAAGATGATTGCAGACACAGACTGCGGTGAGGAAATCCGAAGAGGTTTCCTTCTTGGGAGGAGAGAAAGGACCAAACTCGATAAAAGAGTAAAGAGTAGAGACATCACACTGGCAACGAAGATCTGCATAGTTAAAGTAATGGTTTTCCCTGTAGTAACCTATGGATGTGAGAGCTGGACCATAAGGAAGGCTGAGAGAAGGAAGATAGACGCTTTTGAACTGTGGTGTTGGAGGAAAATGCTGAGAGTGCCTTGGACCCCGAGAAGATCCAACCAGTCCATCCTCCAGTAAATAAAGCCCGACTGCTCACTGGAGGGAAGGACAGTAGAGGCAAAGATGAAGTCCTTTGGCCACATCATGAGGAGAAAGGAAAGCTTAGAGAAGACAATGATGCTGGGAAGAATGGAAGGAAAAAGGAAGAGGGGCCGACTAAGAGCAAGATGGATGGATGGCATCCTTGAAGGGACTGGCTTGACTCTGAAGGAGCAGGGGGTGGCTACAGCTGACAGGGAGCTCTGGTGTGGGCTGGTCCATGAGGTCACAAAGAGCCGGAAGTAACTAAATGTATAAACAACAGCAACAAATGCACAAGTGTGCAAACATCAACAATGGCATCACATAGGGAAATCTGTTTTCAAAACCATTTCTTTTGCATCTCAACGCGATAAAAAGTGCCTTAGACATCCATTCTGCTATTATAAGAGGGGATAAAGCATAATTATCCCTGTTTTTCCATGGTGCAAAGATAACACCCCCCACGTTTTCGTCCCTAGCACATGACACCTTTCTGTGCATTTTAGGAGCAATGACCTGGGATCATGTGGCTCCTTGCACTTGTGCCCCAGTAACCTTTATAACTGTACAAAAACCCTCAGCTGTCATGGTGAAGTTGTGCAAATGTGGTGCAATAGGCCAGACCAGTCTTTGTGGGATCTGCATTCAGCTTCACTTGTTGTAAAAAAAAGGAAAGAATTCACAATCCTGAATGAGCAACCAGACAAGAAGTCTAGCACCCAAAAACAAAGACGTTTTGGTAACTCAGGTTGCATCGACGATGCTGGAGAATGAATGCATCTTGACACCACCATAAACACCATGGCACAAGTCTAAGGAATCCCAGGAGTTGTAGTTTTGCATGGGATTTAGCCTTCTCTGCGCAAGAGTGCTGGTGCTTCACCAAACCACAACTCCCAGGATTTGTCGTGGTGAAGTTGTGCAAATGTGGTGCAATAGGCAATTCCACTGAAAGCTTTGCGTGCAATATGCTCGCTATGTCCCAGGATTTCATATATGCATATGAAGATATAGTACACATATTATTTGATTGATTTGATTTGATCAGAAGGTGAGAGGCTTCTACCTTGGTCCATATATTAACGGACAATGTATTGGAAATCTCACATCAGAACAACACATTTTATGTGTGGCCAAGACCCAAATAGGTTTTCAGTGGAAGCATAGCATAATGTCATTCTGGAGGATCTAGAAATATGTTTAAAGATGTGAAAGGGTGTCAGAGGAAGCAGGCTTGTATTGGGCTGCCCTGGAGACTAGGACTCAATGGAGCCATGGGTTCGAATGACAGTGTGGTGAAGTATGAATTTTAACCTGCAGTTATGTATAATTATAGATAGGTGTTTGAGAGGGTAAGTATTTAAAGTTGCATAACTGGGGTGGGGGTGGTAGCCAGCTCAGCTCACTTTGAGCTGGGTTGCTATGGAAAAGGGGCGGAGACAACTGCCACTTGGTAGGGCAGCCATTTAAAAACAGTCAGTCTGCAGTCTGTGAACTGCAGGAGTGGCTGGTTCTGTAGTAGTGAGAATCAGGGAAGTAGTCTGTAGTCAGTGAATTACAGGAGAGGCTGGTTCTGTTGTATAGGGAGAACCAGGAAGGTAGTCTGTAGTTTAAAAACTACAGGGAAAGGCTGATTCTACTGTAGTAAGAATCAGGAAGGTTTTGGCTTTTAGCCTGAGTAGTTTAGATAAGTCGAGTTGACCTATCTATATTAGTAGTTAATCTATGAGTAGAAAGGGTAAGAGAAACCCAGTGAGAATCTTTATTACAACAGAAATATCAGAAAGAAAGAATAAGCTCATATCTGAAGTAATCTGTTAAGGAAAGAAACACAGTTTGAAGAAAAATAGGTTTGAAACCTGTTTAGTGAAAGGAAGAGTCCTCTCCAGAGTTGTTTTAAGGAATGTTATAAATGTAACCTCTGGAGATATGTGCCTCTAAGAGTTAAGAAACACTGAAACTGTCAAGCTTCTCCTACATTTCAATAAACTTGTTATAGTTTCTTCTAAAGCCCGGTCTCTGCTACAAATATTTTCCAAGTTAAGTCACGCAACACACTGAAGAAAGACCAAATCAAAATTACTAGCTATTAGCTATGCTATCAATTTAATAAGCCTTTACAAAGTGGTGGCTCTTTTACAAAATAGTTACATATTGGTGGCATCTTTACAGACAGAAAAGAAGATACTTACCGATATGTGCTTGTTGTAGAGGCTGGAGTTCTTTACCATCCATACAATGATCCAAATCCTTTCAACTTGACTTTGCTCTCCTGATTGCCCTATAAATACCTATTATGGCATATCCAACTACCTCCACAAAAAATTCCAGTTTTGTATCTTTCACTTAAATTGTGTTTTTTTGGGGGGAGACACTGAAAGGTGCCAGGCCTTTTGCCTCACAAGGCAGGATTCGAGTCTATATACCAGAGTCAGTCTGAGGCTCTTATCTCATCTCCCTGGAAACCTCATTCCACCCAGACAAGATTTTCGAGGTTTTTCGTCAGACATCAGTGGCACAAATCTTTCCCCGAACGTATCTTTCTCAGCCTCCGGGGTCAAGAAGTGGCTTCAGAAAAATAAATAGAGGGCAGTGGGGAATCTTCACAAGCTGAGCCTTGAGCTTGGTACAAACCAGGTGCTGCCCAAGGCTGAATAATATACAGGTATTCCTCTGGAAAGTCCTATTTTTCCCCCAGACTCCAAATATAGGCTTTTTCTGTGTCCCTCTGTTTTTCTATAGAAGGGGGTGAGAAACATCTCTCTGCAAGCAATTAAATCATATTTTGGGAAATGCAGACTATTATTTCCTCCCAGCAGATTGATAGGCAGGGAGAAATATAAGGAAAGGAAAGGAA
Source organism: Anolis sagrei ordinatus (assembly GCF_025583915.1). Classification (NCBI taxonomy): domain Eukaryota; kingdom Metazoa; phylum Chordata; class Lepidosauria; order Squamata; family Anolidae; genus Anolis; species Anolis sagrei. Next base: position 275,234,580 of record NW_026846588.1, on the reverse strand, counting down.
AGGAGAAGAAAAGACAGGAGAGAAAAGGAAAAGTATTGAGGGGAGAAGGAAGGGAGAGAAAGAAGAGGAGGGGGAAGGAGGGGAAGAAAGGGAAAGAAAGGAGAGGAGAGGAAAAGAAAGGAAGAAGGTAGAGAGGAAAGGAAAGAAATGAGAGTGGGGAGAGAGAAAAGGGAAAGAAAGGCGAAGAAAGATGAGAAAGGAGGAGAGGAGAGGACAAGCAAGGAAAGGGAAAGAAAAGAGAGAGAAAGAGAGGGGAGGGGAGGAGAAAGGAGAGGAGAAGAAAGGAAAAAAAAGAGAGAAAAAGGGAAGGAGAAAGGGAAGGAGAGAAAAGAAGGAAAAGAAAGAAAGGGAGAAGGAGGAGAGGAGAAGAAAGGAGAGGAGAGAAAAGGAAAGAGGAGAGGTCGAGAGGGAAGGAAAGGAAAATAGATGAGAAGAGAGGGGAGGGGAGGAAAGGGGAGGAGAAGAAAGAAGAGGAGGGAAAAGGAAAAGAGGTGAAAGGGGAGAGTAGAAAAGGAGAGGAATAGCAAGGAAAGATGTGAAGTCCACAGCCATCCTCTCCTTCTTTCTTCTCTTTTCTCCTCTCCTTTCCCTTCCTGTCCCAAGGAGATGAGAAGAAAAGGGAGGAAAAGGAAAGAGAAGAGAGGGGAAGAGAGGAGGAGAGGAGAAGAAAAAAGTGGAGAGAAAAGGAAAAAAAAGAGGAAAGGAGGGGAAGTGAGAGAAGGAAAGGAAAGGAAAAGAAAGGAGATGAGAAGAGAGGAGGAGAGAAAAGGAAAAGAGGTGAAAGAGAAGAGGAGGAAAGGAGAGGAATAGCAAGGAATGGAAAATAAGGAGATGAGAAGAAAAAGGGAGGAAAGGGAAAGAAAAGAGGGGGGAAGAGGGGGGGGAGAGGAGAAGAAAGGAGAGGAGAGAAATCGAAAAATAAAGTGAAGAGAGGAAAGGAAGAAGAGAGAGGAGAAGAAAGAAAAGAAGGGAAGGGGAGGAAAAGAAGGAGAAGAGAGAGGGGAAAAGGAGAGGAGAAGATGGAAAAGAAAAGAAAGATGAGAAGGGAAGGGAAGAAAGGGTAAGGAAGGAGAGGAGAGAAAAGGAAAAGCAAGGAGAAGATGGGAAAGGAGAAAAAAGAGAAGAGAGGGAGGAGAAGAAAAAAAGGAAAGGAGAAGAGGGAAGGAGAAGAGAAGCAAGAAAAGGAAAAGAAAGACAATTAGAAAAGAGATGAGAAGGGAGGAAAGGGAAAGAAAAGAGAGGAAAAGAGAGGAAGGGAAAGGAGAGGAGAAAAGAGAAGAAAGAAGGAGAGGACGGCTGTGGACTTGACATCTTTCCTGGAAGAATGACTTGGATGGCTGCCTGGGGTGTCTCTATATTCTATGACTCAGAATTTTGTTCAGTTCTTATTTATTATTTCATATTCCCCAATATTTCCCAATGATGGCCAAGGGACACCAGAATGTGGCCAAGATGGCAAAGGTTATTAATGAGGGAGTAAACAACAAGACAGAAATGGTCATAGCAGTTTGTTTTGTTTAAAGCAGGCATGGGCAAACTTCGGCCCTCCCGGTGTTTTGGACTTCAACTCCCACAATTCCTAACAGCCGGTAGGCTGTTAGGAATTGTGGGAGTTGAAGTCCAAAACACTGGGAGGGCCAAAGTTCACCCATGCCTGTTGTAAACACTAAAACTTCCACAGTTACATAGCATCGAACCATAGCAATCAAAGTGGTGCCAAATGAATTAATTCCAGAGCGCCTATGGACCCTGAGAGGTTACTTGATCACCAACTGATGTCGTCAAGATAAAGTTGACTTGTTTTCTGATTCTCCGGAGATTAGAATAAGAACAGATGGATTCAAATTATAAGAAAAGAGATTTCCAACTAAACATTAGGAAAAACATTGTAAACATAAGCACACTCTGGCCATGAACCAGACAACCTTTGTAGAATGGTGGTCAACTTGGATTGGATTGGCATCCTTCAGGGGAGCTTTAGATGACTGCTCCTTAGAGGGTTGGATTAGATGACCCTTAGGATCTGTTCCAAGTCTAAGATTGTATGATTTTATGGTCTAATCGAAGTTTGGATGGGCATCTTTCAAGGGTACTTTAGTTGGGTGTTCCTATGTAGATTTAGAGGGTTGGACTACATAGTTTATGAAGTCCCTTCCAAAACTAAGATTCTTTGATTCTTTGAATATTGGATGGGCATCTTTCAAGGGTGCTTGTGTTCATAGTTTTAGAGGGTTGTACTAGATAGCCTTTGAGGTCCCTTGCAAAGCTAAGATTCTATAATTCTTAAGTCCAATAGAAGGTTGGATGGGTAGATTTCAACTCTTAGTTAGTTGGTTTTTCTCATATGGTTTTAGAGGATTGGACTAGATGGCCTTTCAGGTCCCTCCAAAGCTAAGATTCTATTATTCTTTAGTCCAATAGAAGGTTGAATGAGTATATTTTGAGGCTTAGTTAGTTGGGTGTTCCTATGTGGTTTTAGAGGGTTGGACTAGATGGCCTTTGAGGTCCCTCCAAAGCTAAGATTCTTTTATTCTATAGTCCAATAGATGGGCATATTTCAAGGGTGCTTTAGTTGGGTGTTCCCATATGGCTTTTGAGGGTTGGACTAGATGGCCTTTGAGGTCCATCCCAAGTCTAAGATTCTTTTATTCTATAGTCTGATAGAAGATTAGATGGGCATCTTTCAAGGGGGCTTTAGTTGGGTGTTCCCACATGGGTTGGGCTAGATGGCCCTTGAAGTCCATTCCAACTCGAAGATTATTTGATTCTGGAGTCCAATAGAAGCTTGGATGGGTGTATTTCAAGGCTTAGTTAGTTGGGTGTTCCTATATAGTTTTAGAGAGTTGGACTAGATGCCCTTTCAGGTACCTCCAAAGCTAAGATTCTATGATTCCGTAGTCCAACAGAAAGTTCAATGGGTATATTTCAAGTCTTATTTAGTTGGGTGTTCCTACATGGCTTTAGAGGGTTAGATTAGATGACCTTTGAGATCCCTTCCAAGTCTAAGATTCAATGATTCTATGGTCCAAAAGAAGGTTGGATGGGCATCTTTCAGGTGTACTTTAGTTGGGTGTTCCTGTATGGTTTTAGAAGGTTGGACTAGATGGCCTTCGAGGTCCCTTCCAAGTCTAAGATTATTTGATTCTATAGTCTGATAGAAAATTTGATAGGCATCTTTCAGGGGTGGATGAGTTGGGTGTTCCTACATGGCTTTATAGTGTTGGACTATATGGTCTTTGAAGTTCCTTCCAAAGCTAAGATTCTTTAGTCTAATAGAAGGTTGGATGGGACTATTTCAAGGCTTAGTTAGTTGGGTGTTCCTGCATGACTTTATAGGGTTGAACTAGGTGACTTTTGAAATCCCTTCCAACTCTAAGATTCTTTGATTCTTTAGTCCAATAGAATATAGATATATTTCAAGGCTTATTTAGTTGGATGTTCCTGTGTGGTTTTAGAAGGTTGGACTAGATGACCTTTGAGTTCCCCTCCAAGGCTAAGATTCTTTGATTCTTTGAAGATTAGATGAGCATCTTTCAGGGATGTTTTAGTTGGGTGTTCCTACATAGCTTTAGAGCAGTGGTTCTCAACCTTCCTAATGCCACGACCCCTTAATATGCTTCCTCATGTTATGGTGACCCCCAACCATAAAATTAGTTTCGTTGCTACTTCATAACTCATTTTGCTGCTGTTATGAATAGTAACAGATTGGGGGAGGGTATTGATTTTGTCCTGTGGGAGTTGTAGTTGCTGGGATTTATAGTTCACCTACAATCAAAGAGAATTCTGAACTCCACCAACGATGGAACTGAATCAAACTTGGCACACAGAATTCCCATGACCAACAGAAAATACTGGAAGGGTTTGGTGGGCACTGACCTTCAGTTTTGGGAGTTGTAGTTTACCTACATCCAGAGAGAACTGTAGACTCAAGCAATGATGGATCTGGACCAAACTTGGCACGAATTCTCAGTATGCCCAAACACTAGTAGAGTTTTGGGAAAATAGACCTTGAATTTGGGAGTTGTAGTTGCTGGGATTTATAGTTCATTTACAATCAAAGAGCATTCGAACCCTACCAAGGATTGCATTGGGCCAAACTTCCCACACAGAACCTCCATGACCAACAGAAAATACTGTGTTTTCTGGTGGTCTTTGGTGACCCCTCTGACACCCCCTCGCGACCCCTCCAGGGGTCCCGACCCACAGGTTGAGAAACACTGCTTTAGAGGGATGGACAAGATAGCCTTTGAGGTCCCTTCCAACTCTAAGATTATTTGATTCTATAGTCCAATAGAATAGAATTTCCCCCTCGATGGACTGTCACCTTGTCGTGGTGAGGGGGCTTGCGTGTTCCAATGAACCTGTGGCACAACGACTGGAGTCGTGCACTCCCAGGAGTGGCCGCAGGGGAGGTTCCAGACCAAGCACAGTGCGAAGACCCAAAAACCTCAACGGCGGAGCAGGCGGAGGATAACATGGTACATGTTACAACGGCTGTGAAGGCGGAAGAAGGCTGCAACAGATTGAGAATCCACGGTCATTGTGTTAAACTACACCACTAGTGGAACCTCATTCTGTGAAGTCTGTGTGTTGATCAGTGTGCACTGACCTCCACACATTAAAAAAACTCACGCACAGGCGTCTTCCAAAGAAAATAAAAACAAACCTACAAAAGTCCCATGGCGATCAGCGAGTGGCGACGGGGGCAGGACTGTGAAATCTGGAAGCCCCTAGTCCCGTGATGGCGAACCTATGACACACGTGTCAGTACTGACTGACACGCGTAGCCATTTCTACTGACACGGGCCCGCCGGATATTATTTGTTTATTTATTTTATGCCATTTAAAAAAATAAATAGGAAAGAAATTATTATTTTGCAATGTTACCTAAATATTAAAGATTTAGGTTGAAGATTGAAGACATGGATGTTTAAACAAGCATTCGGTTAATCCGTTGCAACGAATTATGATGACTAAAGGACTGGTAATCATGGACGATGAATTTGGATTGCGACTCCAGTTACGAGATGCATTGGATGGTTATTGGTGGCCCAATAATTTGTATTGTATATGTGTTTTATGCTTTTAAACTGAATATTGTTGTTTTTTAAGTGTTGTAAACCGCAATGAGTCGCCGATTTAGGCTGAGATATTAGCGGTATACAAGCGCATTAATAAATAAATAATTAAGGAGTTTCATATTTAAACTGAATGATAAATACTATTACTTTGCTATATTATTCAAATATTAAAATGCATTAAATTAAATGTCAAACTTTAAAAAAATATTTAGTTATTATTAATATTTAGGTAACATTGCAAAATAATATTGGTTTGTTTAATTATTAAGTAAACAAATATTATTTTGCATTGTTTCCTAAATATTAAGGAGATACATATTTAAATTAAATTAAATGATAAATAATACTTTGCTATATTACTCAAATATTTCAGAATGCCTTAAATGAAATGGTAAATTGAATTTTAATTTGACATTTAATTTAATGCATTTTAATTTAATGCATTTAAATATTTTTAATATATGCCTTAATATATATATATATATATATATATGCCTTAAATGAAATGGTAAATTAAATATCAAAATATTATTTTGCAATGTTACTTTATTGTTATTGCATTATTATTATTAGAAATACATTAAATAGCATATTAAATGCTAGAAATACATTTAAATTAAATTAAAAATAAATAATATTTTATTGGGTTTTAAAAATTATATTTTTATTAAACACTCCAAAAAGGATATTATTTACATAAAGAGAGGTAGAACAACATGATAAGAGAGAAAGTGGGAATTACAATTATATATTTTTTGTTATTTAAACTAAATATTGCGAAATTATGGTTTTTTTCTTGAAGTGACACACCACCTGAATTATGCTCAGTTTTTTGGCGAATTTTGACACACCACGCTCAAAAGGTTGCCCATCACTGCCCTAGTCACAGACTGGCACATGGGCGGAGGATACGGACTCAGTTGATGGTTCATAGGGGAGAATCCGTTCGGACAGGTAAACTGGGCCGGAGTCGTTTAGGGATTTATAGGTCAACACCAGCACTTTGAATTGTGCCCGGAAGCTGATTGGCAGCGAGTGGAGCTGGCGCAACAGAGGAGTGGTGTGCTCCCTGTACCCCGCTCCTGTTAGTAATCTGGCTGCCGCACGTTGGACTAGTTGTAGCTTCCGGGCAGTCTTCAGAGGCAACCTCAAGTAGAGAGCGTTGCAGTAGTCTATACGGGATGTAACCAGAGCATGGACCACCATGGCCAAGTCAGACTTCCCTAGGTACGGGCGCATGCTGGCCACATGACCTTGGAGATGTCTATGGACAACGCCGGCTCTTCGGCTTAGAAATGGAGATGAGCACCCAACCCCAGAGTCAGACATGACTGGACTTAATGTCAGGGGAAAAGTTTTGCCTTTACCTAATCCCATAGAAGACTGGATGGGCATCTTTCAAGGGTGCTGTAGTTGGGTGTTCCTGCATGGCTTTATAGGGTTGGACTAGATAGCCTTTGAGGTCCTTTCCAACTCTTAAGATGCTTTGCTTCTTTAGTCCAATGCATCTGGAAGGAAGTCTAGCTGGATTGCACACGAATCAGTACCAATTATTGCCGAGGTTTCAAGAAAGTGTCTTTCCAAATTTGGCCTGGATTTCGGCACCCCAAAAGCGCCAACTCCCCGATGGTCCTTGTCCCACAGAACAATCACACTCACCTATATCTGGCTGGGATAACCGCCTTCCCTTCCCGGGGGAACCTGCAATTTCCTGGACTGGAATGCAGCAGCTCCACGCGGCTGATCTGATTGCTTCTGCTCGTGGCGTGTTCCGCTCGAAAACGTTGTCAAGTTTTGTGGGGCGGCTGCTGCCCTCCAGCAAAACCCTGCCAACGACTGCACCGCACTTTCCTCCGAAATTGAGACATCCATTGCTTCCTTCTCCTTTGTGACTTGCATTATGAAGTGTCCCAAAGGGGAAATGGGGAGGCAGTGGGGGGGGGGGGCAGGAAAGGAAATGGCAAGTTTATTCAGCGGCTGCCACTCCCTCCGGTCACGGCTGCGAGAGAATTACACAATCATTTCTGTGGCAATTAATCTCCCAATTCATTGACGCTTTTATGAAAGACGGACGGACTTCGCCGTCTGGGCATTTGTTAGTATTTTTTGCAACGGCCTGGCTAACCGGCACCTTGGGAGGAATTCACTCACATGCTGCTTTTTGCCTTCTTTGCTCTCCAGTCATTTGTAATTTGTGGTGACCCGAAGGCAACCCAATCAAAGCATTTTATGGGGCTGAGAAAGTGTGACTCACTCCAGGTCACCCAAGGGTTTCCATGGTGAAATGGGGAATCAGACCCAGAGTCATAGTCCAATGCTCAAACCACAATGGATAATGGGTTGCTGTGTGTTTTACGGACTTGTATGGCTATGTTCCAAAAGCATTCTCTCCTGACATTTCACCTGCATCTATGACAGGCATCCTCAGAGGCTTTGAGGTCTATTGGAAACAAGGCAAGTGGGGTTTATATACCTATGGAATAATTTCCAGGGTGAGAGAAAGAACTCTTGTCTGTTTGAGGCAAGTGTGAATGCAGCAATTGACCAGCTTGATTACCATTGAAAAGCCATGCAGCTTCAAAGCCTGGCTGCTTCCTGCCTGGGGGAATCCTTTGTTGGGAGGTTAGCTGGCCCTGATTGTTTCCTATCTTCCACTCTGGACATTCCACAGATATATAAACCTCACTTGCCTAGTTTCCAACAGATGTTTTAAGGGAGAGTAGATGTTTTGGGGGCAACTGAAAGAACACTTCTGAAACTCTGCTGTGTTTTGTGCATTGGCATATCTTTGTCCCCAACAGTTCAAAGAGATATCTAGGTATATCAGTTTAACAGCTGAGAAACCTAATTGCCATGCATGAATACTAGTGGATATTTACCACTAAGGAGACAGTTGAGTCAAGCAAGTTTTTAACTCTTCTCATGAAGATTCTTGGGTTACGTATGCCAAAAGGTTATGGAGATTTTCATTTCCCCCAAAAAAGAGAATGACAAATCACAGCTTTAGCACAGCAGATTAACCACCAGCTGCAATAAGTCTTGCCCATCGAAAGGCCATTCAATGCTAATCAAGCTGTCCATCTGCAACATTCACACTTGCCTCGACCATATAAGAGTTCTTTCTCCCACCCTGGACATTATTCCACAGATATATAAACCCCACTTGCTTAGTTTCCAACAGACCTCACAACATCTGAGGATGCCTGTGATACATGTGAGTGAAACGTCAGGAGAGAATGCCTCTGGAACATGGCCATACAGCCTGAAAAACTCACAGCAACCCACCGACAAGAAAAGAGATTCCAAGTGAACATTAGGAGGCAGTTCGAAGCCCGGGCTAGAGGTGAGCACTCAACCTTCAGCCCAGTTCACTCCCCACCTAGCAGATCGAAAACAGCTGTGAGTAGATAAATAAGTACCGCTCAAGTGGGCACCATAAGGAAATACCAGAAAATGTGGTAATTTGATCAAAAGAAGGAAGGTCTGCAAACAGGGCTCTTTGACATGGAGGATGGAGCAACAGAACCCTTTCATGGCCAAGATTGAGCACAACCTCCAAGATGTCAAAGATGGGAAAAGCCTATATACATCACATGCAACTCCTAGAGCTGCCTATCTATTCTGTGATTTAACCTCTTACAGTCCAAATCTGTACTGTTGTCTCTCCTGTCCGTGTTCTGTGATCCACCCTGAGTCCCCTTCGAGGTGAGAAAGACGGAATATAAATACTGTAAATAAATCAAAGGAAGCACATCAAGGCAATGCCTCTTGTCTTCAGCTGGCGCAATCTAGAACTACAACTCCTATGGTGGGATATCACAAATGTCTGCAAAGTTGGAAAATTATACCTACAAGAATACATCCCCCACACACACCCACACACTCACATTGTGCAGAAATGTGTAATATTCCACTGTGGAGAAGTGGGGAGTGCCATATACAAAGGGGAAAGGAAACTGTCTTCCCATTCCAAATCCAAATGTAATTCCTATTGGGAAATAAGACTTTCCCAAGTCTCACACGCCTGAGAGACGTGGACTATATACAGACATCACATGCAACTCCTAGAATGATTCCATCAGTGTTGCCTCCAAAAAATCCTGCAAATCTCTTGGGAAGACAAGCGAACAAACGTCAGCATGCTGGAAGAAGCAAAGACTACCAGCATTGAAGCGATGCTCTTCCACCATCAACTCCACTGGACCGGCCACGTTGTCCAGATGCCCAACCACCGTCTGCCAAAGCAGTTGCTCTACTCCGAACTCAAGAATGGAGAATGGAATGTCAGTGGGCAGAAAAAGAGATTTAAAGATGGGCTCAAAGCCAACCTTAAAAACTCTGGCATGGATATTGAGAACTGGGAAGCCCTTGAGCAATCCAACTGGAGGTCAGCTGTGACCAGCAGCGCTGCAGAATATGAAGAGGCACGAATGGAGGGTGAAAGAGAGAAACGTGCCAAGAGGAAGGCGTGTCAAGCCAACCCCGTCCGAGACCGCCTTCCACCTAGAAACCAATGCCCTCACTGCGGGAGAAGATGCAGGTCAAGAATAGGGCTCCATAGTCACCTACGGACCCACCCTGGAAGATCATCCTACTCGGACAACGAGGGTTCGCCTAAGTAAGTAAGTAATTCTTATTCTCCTTTTGTGCTGCTCTGCATTGAGTTATTGTTCCGCTGTTGCTTTTTTGAAGTCAAACAAATTGGTTCAGTTTAGATGGGAGACCACCAACAATTACCAGGGATTGCATTTCAAAGGAAGAGAATGGTTAACCACCTTTGAGTATTCCTTGCCTTAAAAAAACCCCTTTGAAAATGGTGGGGTCACCATACGTTGACTTGAAAGCATCCCTTTGGGCACATTGTTGGGGTGAGCAAGACAGGAGCAACCTTTGGTGCCTCTCCAAAATTACATCCTTTCCCCAAAATTATGGCTTGTTTCATCCACAGCCCAGAACCTCATGTCTGGTCTCACATCCTTTTGCAGAATGCCAATTCTCACCCTTCAAGGAAGGCGCGCTTGTCTGTTTCTGGTGACTATTTTGAGGCGGGTGCCTAATGAGAAGACGGCTTTTCCCAAACACCAGCTTTTGTGATTCAGTGCTTTTATTTCCTTTGATATATGAAAAAAGAAAAAAGGCCCTTTGCAAGGGAAGCCGGGATGGTTTCCCCCTTGGCTCCTTTTCTCTTCATCTTGGACTTCAAAGGAATGAGACAAAGCTGGGGAAAAACGTATTTTGTTTAGACTGAAACTGTCAGGGATATTCCAGGGAATGCAGTGCAAACAAGTCAACTTTACCATCACGGAAGTGAGTTATTCTCACCCAATGCTGATTCTTCTGTCTTTATTATTTTTGCTACTGATGTCAGTTGCGGTAAATACCCAAAAAAACATACAGTATGTTGCTATGCTGTACATAATGGGACACAATGAGGGAACATATATATATGTTGGCTTGGTTGAGCCAAAAAAATTGGTTCAAAACTCGTTTCAGATGTATGGGGCACTGGTGGTTCGATTCTAAAGTCTGTTCCCATTTTCACAGAAAAAAATTTCAAAACTTTTTGAAACTTCAGAGACTTCCAAATCATTTCGTTTTGAAAGTGTTATTTCCTGTTTCATTGCGTGGTCTTTACTTTGAAAGTAGTGGTTTTACTCCAGAAGCGAGGAAACGCAAGCAGAAGAAATTTGTTCCTTCTCTGACTTAAAACTGGCTTCTCTGGCTTGAGCCAAGGCCAGGGACCAGAAGTGGGGAAAAGCAAACGGAGGAAATTTGTTCCTTCTCTGGTTTAAAACTGGCTTCTCTGGCTTTAAAACTGGCTTCTCTGGCTTGAGCCGAGGGCAGGAAATTCCTTCCTTCTCTGGTTTAAAACTGGCTTCTCTGATTTAAAACTGGCTTCTCTGGCTTGAGCCGAGGCCAGGAAATTCCTTCCTTCTCTGTTTAAAACTGGCTTCTCTGGCTTTAAAACTGGCTTCTCTGGCTTGAGCCGAGGCCAGGAAATTCCTTCCTTCTCTGGTTTAAAACTGGCTTCTCTGGCTTTAAAACTGGCTTCTCTGGCTTGAGCCGAGGCCAGGAAATTCCTTCCTTCTCTGGTTTAAAACTGGCTTCTCTGGCTTGAGCTGAGGCCAGGAAATTCCTTCCTTCTCTGGTTTAAAACTGGCTTCTCTGGCTTGAGCCGAGGCCAGGAAATTCCTTCCTTCTCTGGTTTAAAACTGGCTTTCTGGCTTTAAAACTGGCTTCTCTGGCTTGAGCCGAGGCCAGGAAATTCCTTCCTTCTCTGGTTTAAAACTGGCTTCTCTGGCTTTAAAACTGGCTTCTCTGGCTTGAGCCGAGGCCAGGAAATTCCCTCCTTCTCTGGTTTAAAACTGGCTTCTCTGGCTTGAGCCGAGGCCAGGAAATTCCTTCCTTCTCTGGTTTAAAACTGGCTTCTCTGGCTTTAAAACTGGCTTCTCTGACTTGAGCCGAGGCCAGGAAATTCCTTCCTTCTCTGGTTTAAAACTGGCTTCTCTGGCTTTAAAACTGGCTTCTCTGACTTGAGCCGAGGCCAGGAAATTCCTTCCTTCTCTGGTTTAAAACTGGCTTCTCTGGCTTTAAAACTGGCTTCTCTGGCTTGAGCTGAGGCCAGGAAATTCCTTCCTTCTCTGGTTTAAAATTGGCTTCTCTGGCTTGAGCCGAGGCCAGGAAATTCCTTCCTTCTCTGGTTTAAAACTGGCTTCTCTGGCTTTAAAACTGGCTTCTCTGGCTTGAGCCGAGGCCAGGAAATTCCTTCCTTCTCTGGTTTAAAACTGGCTTCTCTGGCTTTAAAACTGGCTTCTCTGGCTTGAGCCGAGGCCAGGAAATTCCTTCCTTCTCTGGTTTAAAACTGGCTTCTCTGGCTTTAACCGAGGCCAGGAAATTCCTTCCTTCTCTGGTTTAAAACTGGCTTCTCTGGCTTGAGCAGAGGCCAGGGACCACAAGTGGGGAAAAGCAAGCGAAGGAAACTCCTTCCTTCTCTGGTTTAAAACTGGCTTCTCTGGCTTGAGCCGAGGCCAGGAAATTCCTTCCTTCTCTGGTTTAAAACTGGCTTCTCTGGCTTGAGCCGAAGCCAGGAAATTCGTTCCTTCTCTGGTTTAAAAGTGGCTTCTCTGGCTTGAGCCGAGGCCAGGAAATTCCCTCCTTCTCTGGTTTAAAACTGGTTTCTCTGGCTTGAGCCGAAGCCAGGGACCAAAAGTGGGGAAAAGCAAATGGAGGAAATTCGTTCCTTCTCTGGTTTAAAAGTGGCTTCTCTGGCTTGAGCCGAGGCCAGGAAATTCCCTCCTTCTCTGGTTTAAAGCTGGTTTCTCTGGCTTGAGCCGAAGCCAGGGATCAAAAGTGGGGAAAAGCAAATGGAGGAAATTCGTTCCTTCTCTGGTTTAAAACTGGCTTCTCTGGCTTGAGCCAAGGCCAGGAAATTCCCTCCTTCCCTCGTTTTAAACTGGCTTCTCTGGCTTTAAAACTGGATTCTCTGGCTTGAGCTGCAGCCAGGAAATTCCTTTCTGCTCTGGTTTAAAACTGGCTTCGTTGGCTTGATCCAAGGCCAGGGACCAGAAGCGGGGGAAAGTGGAATAATTTCCGACTCACTTCCTGAGGCGTAACAAAAATGGCGGAAAAAGCTTTGGAAGGGCAAGGGGACTTCCAGTTTTTTAAAAAGCTTTGATATCGCTTCAAAAAGGTAATTTTTACAACTCTATTCTGAATTACGAAGATTCTGACAGTACCTAACCATGCCATATATATATATATATATATAGAGAGAGAGAGAGAGAGAGAGAGAGAGAGAGAGAGAGAATGTTTATTAACCTCAAAGAACAGGCATGGCCAAACTTCGGCCCTCCAGGTATTATGGACTTCAACTCCCACAATTCCTAGCAGCTGGTCTAGATCCTCCAGTGGAATTCTATGGACAAAGTTGAACTAGATATTCCTAGAGAGAGCATACTAATTAAATCCATGAAGAATCAAATCCTCAAAGGTAAAAGGTGTAGCCTCAAGTCACTTATTGACTTATTATGCCACCATGAATTTCATAACTTTCTGTAGACAAGAAAGACTCAGAAGTAGCTTTTCTCTGATACAGAGCCTTCAGTGTCTGGGATTCATTGGTGATCTCCTATCCAAGGACTAACCAGAGCTGACCCAACTTAGTTACCAAGGTCAGGCAGGATCTGGTGCTTTTATGGCATTTAGTTCGCCTCCTCCATGATAATATAATCGTATTACACATCAGCACGGTTGGTGAAAACATCCCAGTTGTAAACTGACTATCGAAGAGGCTATCCAAGGTGTTGAATTTGGGTGAGTCCAGCCTTTTTGATGATTACTAAAGGTTTAGATCAGTGTTTCTCAAACTGCTCCTCCAGGTGTTTTGGACTTCAGTTCCCAGAAATCCTGGCCATCTTATCAACAGTCCAAAACATCTGGAGGAGCACAGCTTGAGAAATTCTGATTTAGACTAAAACCCAGAGTGCATCATTGCAACCTTTCAGAGAGAGACCCAGTTGCCATGGCTAAGGGTCTCTTTGTGGAGACAAAAAGCAGGGTATAAATAAACATAAACATAATAATTGTCATGCCCCCACAGAGGCTTCCTATTTTCCTCAGTTAGAAGGGTTCAGTTTTTATTGTCTATTTATGAGAGGGAACCATATATAGTTCTTTCAATTTAAGCCCCCCCCCCCCCCCCGGCACACAAAGGCAGGGTCTCATTGTCAGATTCAGCAGGTTTCATGGAGCTAGAGCAGCGTTTCTTAACCTGGGGGTCAGGACCCCTGGGGGGGGGGTCACAAAGGGGTGTCAGCATCAGAAAACACAGTATTTTCTGTTGGTCATGGGGGTTCTAAGTGGTAAGTTTGGCCCAAGTCTATCGTTGTTGGGGTTCAGAATGCTCTTTGATTGTAGGTTAACTATAAATCCTAGCAACTACAACTCCTAATTGCCAAGGTCTCTTTTCCCAAACTCCACCACTGTTCACATTTGGGCATATTGAGTATGTGCCAAGTTGGAGTGCACAGTGCTCTCTGGATGTAGGTGAATACAACTCTAAAACTCAGGATCAATACCCATCAAACCCTTCTAGTGTTTTCGCTGGGAAGAGGAGGCCGGGTCCAGGGGAGGTGTGGGGTTCAGAATGCTTTTTGATTGTAGGTGAACTATAAATCCCAGCAACTACAACTCCTAAATGACAATATCGATTCCCCCCAACCGCACCGTATTAAAATTTGGGCATATCGGATATTCGTGCCAAATTTGATCCAGTGAATGAAAATATGTCCTGCATACCAGATGTTTACATTATGATTCCTAACAGAAGCAAAATTACAGTGATGAAGTAGCAGCGAAAATAATGTTATGGTTGGGGGTCACCACAACATGAGGGACTGTTTTAAGGGGTCATCCCATTAGGAAGGTTGAGAACCACTGAACTGAAGGTGCTAGAGGAGCCAAGAAGTTGAACACATTGCAACTTTCAAAGTTGGTGTTACAGGCTGAAGAAACCCTGCCACAAGTGTATGGAAGACAAGCCAAGAAAGGACACATTAGGAAGGCAAAAGTGAGCAAGAACTACATTTGAGTCAAGGCTCCAACTTTTCCTTTTCGTTGTTAGTCCCGGGAGGAGTTAGAATTTCGACTTTTATTACCATATTAAATTAAGTTCCTTGTTAATTGCTCACCTGTGTAAATACAACTCTGTTCCTGGCGAGATTTGAGCACTTTTAAGAAGTAGCTCAGGAGACACAACAATAATGGCTTGATGGTGAGCTGCAGCTTCCCCTGGGAAGGAAAACCGCTCTGCAAACAGCACAGCACGATGATAGCATCACATAACTCTAGTGTTGGAAGGAACTCCAAGGATCATATGGTCTAACCTCCCTTCCACCAGGCAGCAATTACCATCAAAGCACTCCTAACAGATGGCCATCCAGCCTCTGCATTAAAACCTCCAGAGAAGGAAGGAGACTCCACTGGACTCCAAGGCAGCATATACCACTCATCAATCCCCTTAAGTGTTGAGAAGTTCTTCCTCATGTTTAGGTGGACTTATTTTCCCTGCAATTTGAATCCATGGCTTTGTGTCTTGAGCTTTTAAAGCACCAGAGAACAAGCTTGTTCCCTCCACAACATGACCTCCTTTCCAACATGAGTCTTCTCTTCTCAAAGGTAAACATACTCAGCTCCCTAAACCACTCTTCATAAGCCTTGGTTTCTAGACCGTAGACCATTTTGGTCGTCCTTCTTTGGCCACGTTCAAATGTCAATATCCTCCTTGAACTGTGAGTACACAACTGAACACAGGTGATGTCTGACCAGAGAAGAATAGAGTGGGTCCTATGACTTCCCTCGATCTTGAAACTTTCTTCCTAGAATCACATTGGCTTTTTAAGCTGCTCCTGCTGCACAGTGTTGATTCATATACAGTTTGTGGTCTACTAAGACTCCTGTTTTCCTTGGTAGAGCAGTTAATCCATTCCAGGGTATGAATGGCCTCCAAGGAGCTCTCCAAGGCGCTGAAACATGGCAGAAATTGATTGCAGCACCTTGGAAAGCTGCCATGCGGTGCTGTGGCCCTGCTGGAGTATTTGTGTGTGTGTGTGTGTGTGTGTGTGTGTGTGTGTGTATGTTAGGTCAAGGAACGAAGGAGAGAGAGAAAAGAGGAGAGAAAGGGAGGGAAGGTTGGCCACAGCAATGCGTGGCGGGTACAGCTAATGAACAATACACACACACACACACACTAGCTATCCCCTGCCACGTGTTGCTGTGGCCCAGTCTGTGTATATGCCTTTTATGTGTGTATATATGTATATGTATTTGTATTTGTGTATATGTATAAATATGTGGTTTTGCGCATGCGTTGTATGTAATGCCTATACATACTCACACCCACACACATATATATAATGTGCATAATGGGGAAACAGCTGTCCATTTGGGGAAATCAATGCATGGATTAGAAGAAAATGCAGATGTACAGAATGGGAAGTTCCCTGGGTTTCGCAATGCGGCAGAAAACAAGAACAGAAAGAAAACATAGGGGAGATTTTGAGAAAAAAGAAACCTGTGGATGCGATATTCTTAGACACTAGCTTGGGGTGCACCTCCATTCTAGAATTAATGCAGTTTGATACCACTTGAACTGCCAGGGCACATGCGATGGATCCTGGGTGTTGTAGTTTGGTAAGACACCCACACTGAATTTTTAAAAATCATGTCAGAGGTGACTTGAGGAACTGAGAGTCATTTCTGGTGTGAGAGAATTGGCCATCTGCAAAGACGTTGCCAAGGGGATGCCTGGATGTGTTACCATCCTGTGGGAGGCTTCTCTCATGTCTCTGGGGCTGACAGATGGGAGCTCACCAATTTGAAGCACCGACTTTCAGGTCAGCAGTTCAGCCGGCAAAAGAGTTTAACCCATTGCACCACTGTGGTGCCTAGATCCACATTGAGTAGTAAAAGTGATGCCAAACTGCATTAATTCTACAGTGTAGATGCAACCAATGGATGTCCCAATCCTCAGGCATTGGGCTCCACAGGCCTGGCTACTCCAGCATCATATGATGGTGGAATTTAAGCGACTCTCTTGCGTTGGAGGCTCAAAAACTCAAAAACTAGGGGAGCCCCCGGTGGCACAGTGGGCTAAACTGCTAAGCTACTAAACTTGTTGACCGAAAGGTCGCAAGTTCAAATCCGGGGAGCAGCGTGAGCTTCCGCTGTTAGTCCCAGCTTCTGCCAATCTAGCAGTTCGAAAACATGCAAATGTAAGTAGATCAATGGTGGGAAGGTAACAGTGACCTTGCAGTTGTGCTGGCCACATGACCTTGGAGATGTCTACAGACAACGCCGGCTCTTTGGCTTAGAAATGGAGTTGAGCACCAACCCTCAGAGTTGGACACAACTGGACTTCATTTCAAGGGAAAACTTTTACCTTTACCTTTTTACCTAGAAATGCAATTTATCCCTAAATATATATGCATGATTGAATCTGAGTGTCCTTCTCCGCCAGGTAATGCAACATTCCCCAAGGCTGTGTGTTACTCACCAACTTCAGGAGGTCTAGCAACAAGCGGAGATCAAGGAGGGCACCCAAGCAATGGCAATGCCAACGATGCCTCTCCTAGAAGCACACTATATAGGCGGCCCAAGGAAGCAAAACAAGGATGTTGGCGAGTCGGGTGCCAAGGCACGAAACTCAATGTTCGAGAGATAGAATCAGCAAATCTGACCTGTCCAGTGACCACATCCTTGTGCCACACAAAGCTTGGAACGCAAGGCTCAGTCTGCAAGCAGAAGCCGGGGGGAAAAGGATCCAAGAAAAGGAAGTGGAAGCAAGCGCTGCTTTGAGATGAAAGACACAGCAACAATGGCAAAGGCAAAGAGAAAGGAGCCATGTGTCTTTAGAGTAGAGTTTCTATTTGGTAAACAAAGGGTGAAAAATGATATATTCTTATGTATCATGTTCTTGTGTGCCTTTGAGTTAAAACCTAGTCTCTTGGTGTCTTGGGTGCATATACATATTAGGATTAATGCAGTTTGAGAACACTTTTAACTGCTATGGCTCAATGTTATGGGATCCTGGGAGTTGCACTCTCTGGCAGAGAAGGCAAAAGGCCCTGCAAAATTCAAACTCCCATTGATTCCATAGCATTATGTCATGGCAGTTAAAGTAGTGCCAAACTGCAATCATTCTACAGCAGTGTTTCTCAACCTGGGGTCGGGAAACCTGGGGGTGTCACGAGGGGTGTCAGATTGGTCGCCAAAGACGAGCAGAAAACATAGTATTTTCTGTTGGTCATGGAGGTTCTATGTTGGAATTTTGGCCCAATTCCATCATTGGTGGGGTTCAGAATGCTTTTTGATTGTAAGTGAACTATAAATCCCAGCAAGTACAACTCCCAAATGTCAAGGTCTATTTTTCCCAAACTCCACCAGTGTTCACATTTGGGCATATTGAGTATTTATGCCAAGTTTGGTCCAGATCCATCATTGTTTGAGTCTAGAGTGCTCTCTGGATGTAAGTGAACTACAACTCTAAAACTCAAAGTCAATGTCCACCAAACACTACCAGTACTTTCTGTTGGTCATGGGAGTTCTGTGTGCCAAGTTTGGTTCAATACCATCATTGGTGGGGTTCAGAATGCTTTTTGATTGTAGGTGAACTATAAATCCCAGCAACTCCAACTCCCAAATGTCAAGGACTATTTCCCCTAAACTCCACCAGTGTTCACATTTGGGCATATGGAGTATTTATGCCAAGTTTGGTCCAGATCCATCATTGTTTGAGTCTATGGTGCTCTCTGGATGTAAGTGAACTACAACTCCAAAACTCAAAGCCAATGCCCACCCTTCCAGTATTTTCTGTTGGTCATGGGAGTTCTGTGTGCCAAGCTTGGTTCAATTTCATCATTGGTGGGGTTCAGAATGCTCCTTGATTGTAGGTGAACTATAAATCCCAGCAGCTACAACTCCCAAATGTCAAGGTCTGTTTTTCCCAAACTCCACCAGTGTTCACATTTGGGTGGATTGAGTATTCGTGCCATGTTTGGTCCAGATTCATCATTGTTTGAGTCCACAGGGCTCTCTGGATGTAGGTGAACTATAACTCCAAAACTCAAGGTCAATGCCCACCAAACCCTGTTGGTCGAGGAAATTCTGTGTGCCAAGTTTGGTTCAATTCCATTGTTGGTACAGTTCAGAATGCTCTTTGATTGTAAGTGAACTATAAATTCCAGCAACTACAACTCCCAAATGACAAAATCAACACCGTCCCAAACATCACCAGTATTCAAACTTGGGCGTATAGGGTATTTGTGCCAAATTTGGTCCAGTGAATGAAAAAACATCCTGCCTAACGGATATTTATATTACGATTCATAACAGAGCAAAATTACTGTTATGAAGTAGCAATGAAAATAATTTCATGGTTTCACCACAACACAAGGAACTGCATTAAGAGGTTGTGACATCAGGAAAGTTGAGAAACACTGTTCTAGAGGGTAGATGCGCCCCTATTTCGGAGAAAACTATTGCAATTGTCTTACAGATTTGGATGAAACACTCAGAAATATTCCTTCCTATTTCGCATCCTTCCTTTTGGCAGGAAATGCAACTCTAGAGAGCCAAAATGTCCCATTGTTGTTCAAGAGGGTTAAGTAGAAACGTGACGAAACACCAACATTTCTGTTTGTTTTCATTCTGGGGCTCCAAAAGGAGATTTCAACTTCATCTGCAGGTGGTTGGAAGGGTTCACGAGTCTTGTGAGCGCGGAGAGGTTTGGAACAGCCCTTTGGGCCCCTTGTTTCCTGTAAAGATTGTCAGCAGGGAGATGAGGAGGCCTGTTAAAAGCATCACGTCCAAGGTGACTGTTGGGTCAGGCCGATTCCGAACAATGCGCAGCTTTGATCGAAACCACAAAGAAACTTTTTCCCTTCCTGCAACGGCTTCAAAAGTGCTTGAAGAGCTGCTTCAAAGAGTGCATGCCTTCATGTGGACCACTGCAAATGAGGCTGGATCTACACTGCGCTATATCCCAGGATCTGATTTGAACTGGATGATATGAGTCTACATTGACAGATAATCTGGGATAAGCAGATAATCTGGGGTCACATCCTAGGATAGAGGGCAATGTGGAACTAACAAAACCTAATGTGCTACATTTGGGCAGAAAAAATGAAATGACAGGCATAGGATGACTGGCACTTGACTGAAGTCCATGTGGAATCAAACCACCCCTGACAGATGGCCATCTAACCTTTTAAGCAGAAGCTAGATGGCCATCTGTCAGGGGTGGTTTGATTGTGTGTTTCTGCAAGGCAGAATAGGGTTGGACTGGATGGCCCTTGGGGTGTCTTCTAACTCTATGATTTCTGATGCCAGATTTGTGTCTCATCTTTTGTAGCTGGGAGCCAATTGATCTTCCTTAATCCTTACATTTGATGTTGGGCACTAATTGTTGTATGCCAGCCTGTTCAGCCTGTGATTGTGTTTGACGGGAATGGGGGATAATGTTCCTGATGGTGGGCTTGGGTGTGTTGGCAATGGGGATGAGCGTATGCCTGGGCCTGGGTTATTGTTTTTTTGGTCGTGTCCGGAGCGACAAGTCGCTTCTGTTGTGAGAGAATTGGCTGTCTGCAAGGATGTTGCCCAGGGGACGCCCGGATGATTTGATGTTTTTATCATCCTTGTGGGAGGCTTCTTTCATGTCCCCACATGAGGAGCTGGAATTGATAGAGGGAGCTCATCCACCTCTCCCTGGATTCGAACCTGCGACCTGTCAGTCTTCATTCCTGCTGGCACAGGGGTTTAACCCACTGCGCCACCGGGGCCTGAGTTAAACTGAGACGATAGGCCCGAGCTGTCTCTGGAAGATGCACAAGGCCACATTCCTGGGAGAAGCCCTTCATAGTCTTTCTCAGAGCAACTGTCTGAAGAAAGGTGCAGAAGGTGCAGGAGTTAATGAGAGTGTCGATAGAAAGCAAGGCTTTTGTAAACAGCTACAGACACAAAGAAGATCAGTTCGTTTACAGGAAAAGAGAGATAAGAAACTTTTATCTGGTGGTAAGGTCAAGAGAAATGCTTTCCTTTCAGTTCTGGGATCTAGAAAAGCCTTATACTGATTCATGGAAATGAGTTGCCACCAGTGTAACAGGGTTCTAGTCATCACTCTGGAAGATGTGCCATTCACAACCCTGGGATGTGGTGGCTATAGATAAAAATATCTTTGAGAAATGTATGATTTCAGAAAGGCCTTCAACAAGGTCCCCATGACCTTGTTGAGGAAAGTGGTCAAATGTGGGCTAGGCAAAACTATAGTTAGGTGGATCTGGAATTGGTTAAGCAAATGAACCCAGAGGGTGATTCTCCCCAAGGCTTCCTCCTCTTCATCCTGGAAAGAAGTGACAAGAGGAGTGCCATCAGCAAGGTTTCATCCTGGACCCGGTCCTGTTCAACGTCTTTATTAATGACTTAGATGAAGGGTTAGAAGGCAGGATCATCAAGTTTGCAGACGACACCAAATTGGGAGGGATAGCCAATACTCCAGACGACAGGAGCAGGATTCAAAACGATCTTGACAGATTAGAGAGATGATGGGCCAAAACTAACAAAATGAAGTTCAACAGAGACAAATGCAAGGTAAAAAAAGGAAGTGCAAAGAGACAGATTGGGGGATGATGCCTGGCTCAACAGGAGGATGTGTGAAAAAGATCTTGGAGTCCTCGTGGGGAGGAAGGGGAACATGAGCCAGGAATGTCATGCGGCAGCAAAAAAAGCCAATGGGATTTTGGCCTGCATCAATAAGAGTTCTAGTGTCTAGATCCAGGGAAGTTATGCTACCCCTTTATTCTACCTTGGTTAGACCACTCCTGGAAAACTGTGCCCAATTCTGCGCACCACAATTGAAGAGATATTGACTCTAAGCTGGAATGTGTCCAGAGGAGGGTGATTAAAATGATCAAAGGTCTGGAGAACAAGCCCTATGAGGAGTGGCTTAAAGAGCTGGGCATGTTTAGCCTGCAGAAGAGAAGTCTGAAAAGGGACATGATGAAGGCCATGTGTAAATGTGTGAGGGGAAGTATATGAAAGGAAGTCATAGGGAGGAAGGAGCAAGCTTGTTTTCTGCTTCCCTGGAGACTAGGACGTGAAACAATGATTTCAAACTGCAGGAAAGGAGATTCCACCTGAACATTAGGAAGAACTTCCTGACTGTGAGAGCTGTTCAGCAGTGGAACTCTCTGCCCTGGAGTGTGGTTGAGGCTCCTTCTTTGGAAGCTTATAAACAGAGGCTGGATGGTCAGGGGTGCTTTGAATGCAATTTTCCTGCTTCTTGGCAGAATGGGGTTGGACTGGATGGTCCACAAAGTCTCTTCCAGCTCTTGAAATAAATGTTCCGAAAGCCTCTTCTCAACTGGTTTTATGAATTTTATATGATTTTATGAATGGTCTATTTAGCCTGAAGAATCAAGAGTTGGAAGAGGCTTCCCAGGCTGGAGGATCTCTCTCTATGGTGATTCTATGGCCAATCTCTGGCTGAAGGTGATCACAGAGTCATGTTTTAGAAGATCTAAAATATGTGTAACGTGGAGGAAGGACTTTCTTCTTTCTGCTTTTTATTTTGTATTATTTTTGTTTGTGTTCCTCCAGAGTTGCATCTTCTGCCCGAAGAGGAAGTCGAGGTATTTGATTCTTGGGGAAAGTTGAGTGCAAAGGCAAATATTTGCCTCTTGTCTATTTGCACAGTTTCACGTCAAATACCGAAAGGCCCAAAGCAAACCTGTCCAGTTGAGAAGAAGCTTTCGGAACATTTATTTCAGGAGCAGGATGCTGGTAACGTCAATAAGGAGAAATTGAGAAATTCACTGGGTTTTGATGAAGAGAGGAAGACACCTAAATCAATGGATTTGAGTGGCACTCAGGGGGTGCATCTGCAGTGCAGAATGAAAGAAAATCCAACCAATGCTACGTTCAGCAAAGGACAAGAGGGATCCCCTCACCTCTGCAGGTGTCTACTGTGTACCATGCAGCTGTGGACAAGTCTACAGAGGGACCACCAAATGCAGCAGCATTGCCCAAACACGAATCAAGGAACATGAAAGGCACTGCAGACTAATCCAACCAGAGAAGTCAGCCATAGCAGAGCAACAGATGAACCAACCTGGACACAGCATTTTATTTGAGGACATAGAAATGCTGGACCACTCTCACAACCACCATGGCAGACTACACAGAGACGCCATTGAAATCCACAAGCATGTGGACAATTTCAACAGAAAGGAGGAAACCATGAAAATGAACACAATCTGGCTACCAGTATAAAAAAACTCTAAAACTATAACTGTAAATGAAGAACAAGACTCAAACACAGGGGAACTCCAGACAAGAAATAGCCAGGGACAGAGAATCACCTCTCAACAAAGGATTCCCGCAGGCAGTAACAATCCACACCTAAAAACTGCCAGGCCATCAAATGCTAATCAAGGTGGCCAATTGAAGCATTCACACCTACCTCCAATAGACAAGAGTTCTTTCTCCCTAAACGGTTTGGGATCTGCCTATCTTCGTGACTGCATCTCCTTCCATAAACCTGCACGATCTCTTCAATTCTCGGGGGTGGTCTTATACACGGGAGTAGTCTTATAGAGCGGGTGCTGAAACTTCCAATCGGATTGGAGAATCTGTGGTTGCTGCATATGGTGGGGGGGAGCTCAAAATGGCAATGGCCGTGTCCCTGCCATATGCAGCAATTGTATGAAAGCTTTAAAGGTGATGCTGCACAAGTATTGTAGAAGAAAATCCATTCATCAGAATTCGTGGACTTAATGCGGTCCCGATGGTGAGGTGAAGGGGTGCCTCACCAGGAAGGTGTAAGTGAAGAGCAGAGCAAGCTTCAGGTATCCAGGGTGCCAGAGGTATGGAAAAAAGAGATAGAGTGGCTCTGGGTCCAGACAAACACACCTCTTTTACCTGTCTGACCTCCTCTGCCTCTCAGATCTCTCTCCTGAAAACTGCAGTGAAGCGGTGCAGGTGCGCATGTGCAAGATCTGAGAGGCAGAGAAGGAGGGACAGTAATAGGAAAATTACCAAATTGAAATCAAATCTGATGCTTTTAAAAAAAATTGGTATGCGTTGGAAGAGGGGTAGTCTTATACGGATAATATATCCCAAACTCTATATTTTAACTGGAAAAGGTGGGGGTTGTCTTATACACCCAGTCATCTTATATGCCGGAATATACGGTACCTTTCTCATTCTTAGGCTGGCCTCCTACCTGTCCAGGGACGACCTAGCTACGGTGATCCAGGCCACGGTCATCTCAAGACTGGACTACTGTAACGCCCTCTACATTGGCCTTCCTCTGTCGGTGATCCGGAAGCTCAAGTTGGTACAAAATGCAGCTGCTCAGCTTCTTGCGGGAATTCCGATGAGATGCCACATAACTCCAATCTTACTACAGCTGCATTGGTTACCAATTGAGCACCGGATCACTTTCAAAGTGATGGTACTCACCTTTAAGGCCTTGCATGGTCTGGGGCCGATGTACCTGAGGGACCGCCTCACCCCCTACCAACCCCAGAGATCCCTCCGTTCTGAGGACCAAGATCTATTGGAAATTCCCAGTGTCAAGACCTTGTGTCTAACAGCAACCAGACGCAGAGCCTTTACAGCAGTGGCACCATCCCTCTGGAATACTCTGCCACCTGAAGTCCGTGCCTTGCGGGACTTATCAGCTTTCCGCAGGGCATGTAAGACATATCTGTTTCGACAGGCCTTTGATCTCTGATATTGCTGTTTTTAAATTGTTTTTAAATTGTGTTAGATTTTAGCCTGTTCTTGTAAGCCGCTCCGAGCCCCAGGGGAGTGGCGGCATATAGTTTGAATTATAAATAAATAAATAATATCATCCAGAGTTTTATTATTCTGTGTTGTACTTTGTGTTTAATTTTTCATTTTGTTATTTTGTACTGTTTTATTTTACTCTTATGTTTTACTTATTTTATTGTGATATTATTTTTTTTCCATTCTGTATTTATTTTGCTGTAATGTATTATCAGGCTTGGCCTCATGTAAACCGCCCCAAGTCCCATTTGGGGAGATGGTAGCGGGGTATAATAATAATAATAATAATAATAATAATAATTATTATTATTATTATTATTATTATTATTATTACTATTCTCCCAGTCTGGACTTTCCACAGATATATAAACCAAATTTTCCTAGTTTCCAACAGACCTCACAACCTCTGAGGATGCCTGCCATAGATGCAGGCGAAACGTCAGGAGAGAATGCTTCTAGAACATGGACACATAGCCTGAAAAAACTACACCAACCCAGAATGAATGCAGTTTAACACCATTTTAACTGCCACTGTTCAATGCTATGGAATCCTGGGAGTTGTAGTTTTGCAGGGTCTGTAGCATTCTCTGCTGGTGCCTCACCAAACTGCAACTCCCAAGACTCTGTCACATTGAACCAAGGTAGTTCAACTGCTTTTCAAATATCCTGTGGAATCATAGGCCTGGAAAAGACCTCAAGGGCCATCCATCCATCATATCAATTCAAAACTACTACAGTTTCTTTTCTTTTAATAATCTTTATTGTGAGTTTTCTTTTAACAATGAAAGAGGGAGAACAATCGGAGTGACAGAAAAGTTGGAAATTAATAGATTGGCAAGAAAATATAAGAGGGGGAAGGGGTAAAAAAAACCCCATCCCATAGATGACTTTCCGTTCAGTCCGCAGAGGTAATGTCTTTGCGTTTTATACGTCTTCTTTTGGTCTAACATTCAAACCTTATTCAGTTTGATTCCTAATGCCTAGTATTATATATTAAGTTTATTTTTCCCTCTTAGGTAGTCTTTTAATTGGTTCCAGTTTATTGGTTTTTCCTTACTTTGATCCTTTAGTATATATGAGAGTCTGTCCAAGTCCATAAATTCTACTGCCTTCTTAATCCATTCATCATTGGAAGGAGTTTCTTTAGTTTTCCACTTTTTTGCAATTAGTATTCTTGCAGCAGCAGACAGGTAAAAGAAGATTTTTTCCTCATTGCTCTTTAAATCAAGGTTTGTTATATTCAGCAAATAGTACTCTGGTTTCATATCAAATTTTGTTTTAATGATATTTTGTACATGTTTGTGGACCAGTGACCAAAACTTTTGAATCTCCTTGCAACTGCAGAATAGATGCAGGGAATGCCGTGGATGTAGCGTACCTGGATTTCAGGAAGGCCTTCGACAAGGTCCCCCATGACCTTCTGGCAAGGAAACTAGTCCAATGTGGGCGAGGCAAAACTACGGTGAGGTGGATCTGTAATTGGTTAAATGGACAAACCCAGAGGGTGCTCATCAATGCTTCCGAGTGGAGTGCCATCAGCAGGGTTCCGTCCTGGGCCTGGTCCTGTTCAACATCTTTATTAATGACTTAGATGAAGGGCTAGAAGGCAGGATCATCAAGTTTGCAGACGACACCAAATTGGGAGGGATAGCCAATACTCCAGAGGACAGGAGCAGGATTCAAAACGATCTTGACAGATTAGAGAGATGGGCCAAAACTAACAAAATGAAGTTCAACAGTGACAAATGCAAGATACTCCACTTTGGCAGGAAAAACGAAATGCAAAGATACAGAATGGGGGATGCCTGGCTCGAGAGCAGTACGTGTGAAAAAGATCTTGGAGTCCTCGTGGACAAAAAGTTAAACATGAGCCAACAATGTGATATGGCGGCAAAAAAAGCCAATGGGATTTTGGCCTGCATTAATAGGAGCATAGTGTCTAGATCTAGGGAAGTAATGCTACCCCTCTATTCTGCTCTGGTTAGACCACACCTGGAATATTGTGTCCAATTCTGGGCACCACAATTCAAGACAGATATTGACAAGCTGGAATGTGTCCAGAGGAGGGCTACTAAAATGATCAAGGGTCTGGAGAACAAGCCCTATGAGGAGCGGCTTAAGGAGCTGGGCATGTTTAGCCTGAAGAAGAGAAGGCTGAGAGGAGATATGATAGCCATGTATAAATATGTGAGAGGAAGCCACAGGGAGGAGGGAGCAAGCTTGTTTTCTGCTTCCTGGAGACTAGGACGGAACAATGGCTTCAAACTACAAGAGAGGAGATTCCATCTGAACATGAGGAAGAACTTCCTGACTGTGAGAGCCGTTCAGCAGTGGAACTCTCTGCTCCGGAGCGTGGTGGAGGCTCCTTCTTTGGAAGCTTTTAAACAGAGGCTGGATGGCCATCTGTCAGGGGTGATTTGAATGCAATATTCCTGCTTCTTGGCAGGGGGTTGGACTGGATGGCCCATGAGGTCTCTTCCAACTCTTTGATTCTATGATTCTATGATAATAGGTGGTAATATGTTCCTGTTTCTTTCTTACATTTCCAACATAAGTTATTGTGTTTTCTGTTAAATTTGGAAAGTTGGACTGGCGTTAAATGCCATTGGTAAAAATTTTTATACCAGTTCTCTATTATGGTGGTGGCTCTTGTGAGTTTTAACTTGTCCTTCCAGACCCGTTCCCATTCTTTGAGTAGTATTGAGCGACCTATATCTCTCGCCCATTTAGTCATGTTTTCCTTTATTAAATCTTTTTCATTATTCCACTCAAGAAGGCTCTGATATATTATTTTAATCACTTTTTTTTCCTTCTTCATTATTATATCCCAACAGGTGTCATTTTCATTGAAACCTACTTTTGAATCTTCCTTAAATTGTTCTTTAGCCTGAAGATAATAGAACCAGCCTATTTCTCCATCTATTTCTTTTAGTTCTTCCATAGTTCTTAAACGCCATTCATTGTTATCTTTTATTAAAATTTGTTTATAACAGAGCCATCTCTCCCTGGGAATTTCCCTCTTGTGGAATGCTTCCATCGGCGATATCCACATGGGTGTTCTATTATAGATGTAATGCAACCCCTCTATTCCGTTTTGGTGAGACCACACCTGGAATATTGTGTCCAATTCTGGGCACCACAATTCAAGAGAGATATTGACAAGCTGGAATGTGTCCAGAGGAGGGCGACCAAAATGATCAAGGGTCTGGAGAACAAGCCCTATGAGGAGCGGCTTAAGGAGCTGGGCATGTTTAGCCTGAAGAAGAGAAGGCTGAGAGGAGATATGATAGCCATGTATAAATATGTGAGAGGAAGCCACAGGGAGGAGGGAGCAAGCTCGTTTTCTGCTTCCCTGGAGACTAGGACGCAATGGAACAATGGCTTCAAACTACAAGAGAGGAGATTCCATCTGAACATTAGGAAGAACTTCCTGACTGTGAGAGCCGTTCAGCAGTGGAACTCTCTGCCCCGGAGTGTGGTGGAGGCTCCTTCTTTGGAAGCTTTTAAACAGAGGCTGGATGGCCATCTGTCAGGGGTGATGTGAATGCAATATTCCTGCTTCTTGGCAGAATGGGGTTGGACTGGATGGCCCATGAGGTCTCTTCCAACTCTTTGATTCTAGGATTCTATGATTCTATGTATTCCTTATATTTATTCCATACTTTTAGTAATGAGGATCTTATATAATGGCTGTTAAAGTTTTTTCCTATTCTGGCTTTACCATACCATAAGTAGGCATGCCAGTTTCAAAAGAGACAAAGTCATGTTATCACCCTATGTGTCTTAATCAGTTGAGCAATCTGCAGATGTCTGTGTTATCACTCAACAACTGCTTTGTGAACAGCCGTTTGTCGTTCACTGTTTCTCTTTGCTACGTTTCAACATAGCATGGATTGTTTGCAATGTGTTTCTGCAGAAGTGTGTGAAAGGCAGGAGTCCTAAGCCTTCATAAGCTTCATAATACAACCATCTTTGATGTTATATTATAGTACCCTATAAACAGATTGGGTAGACTCTTCCTAGAGCTTGAGACTAGCAACAGCTCTTTCCGGTGTTTGCTGAGTGGTGGCTTGGTGCAGTTCAGAAACAGTTCATGCCCAACTAATCTTATCTCTCCCTCTCTCTTATTGATAGAGTTACAAACTTGGCAGATGGAGAGAATGCTGTGAATGAAGCATATCTCGATTTCAGCAGGTTCCTTCATGATATTTCTGCAGGGAAGCTAATAAAATGTGGGCTAGACGGTGCTACTGTTAGGAGGATTGGGCACTGGTTGACCGCCTGAACCCAAAGGGTGCTTCTGTCCAGTGGCTCTTGAGAAGTGTTTCTCAACCTTCCTAATGCCTTGACCCCTAAATGCAGTTCCTCATGTTGTAGTGACCCCCAACCATAACATTATTTTCGTTGCTACGCCATAACTGTAATTTTGCTATTGAATCGTCATGTAAATATCTGATATGCAAGATGTATTTTCATTCACTGCACCAAATTTGGCACAAATACCTGAAACACCCAAATTTGAATACTGGTGGGACTGACTATGTTATTTGGGAGTTGTAGTTGCTGGGATTTATAGTTCAATCAAAGAACATTCTGAACTCCACCAGCAATGGACTCGAACCTAACTTGGCACACAGAACTCCCATGACTCCCATGAAAATACTGGAAGGGTTTGGTTGACATTGACCTTGAGTTTGGGAGCTGTAGTCTACCTACATCCAGAGAGCACTGTGGACTGAAACAATGATGGCACAGGACCAAACTTGGCACGAATATTCAATATGTCCAAATGTGAACACTGGCAGGGTTTTAGGGAAAATAGACCTTGACTTTTGGGAGTTGTCGTTGCTGGGATTTATAGTTCACCTACAATCAAAGAGCATTCTGAACTCTACTAATGATGAAATTGAACCAAACTTGGCACACTGAACTCCCATGACCAACAGAAAAAAAATGGAAGCGTGTGGTTTGCATTGATCTTGAGTTTTGGAGTTGTAGTCCACTTATATCCAGAGAACACTGTGGACTCAAACAATGATCTGGACCAAACTTGGCAAAAATGCTCAATATGCCCAGATGTGAACACTGGTGGAGTTTGGGGAAAATAGATCTTGAAATCTGGGAGTTGTAGTTGCTGGAATTTATAGTTCACCCACAATCATAGAGCATTCTGAACCCCACCAACGACAAAATTGGGCAAAACTTAGCACACAGAGCTCCCATGAACAACAGAAAATACTGGAAGGGTTTGATGGGCATTGACCTTGAGTTTGGGAGTTGTAGTTGCTGAGATTTATAGTTCACCCACAATCAAAGGGCATTCTGAACTCCACCAACGATAGAATTGGGGCAAACATTCCATGACCAACAGAAAATACTGTGTTTTCTGATGGTCTTGGTGACCCCTCTGACATCCCCTTGCGACCCCCTCAGGGATCCTGACCCCCAGGTTGAGAAACGCTGCTCTTGAGCCTTCTCTGCCAAACGGGTTCCTAAGACCATCAGAAATATATGTTTTCTGATGGTGTTTTGCGACCACTCTGAAACCCCTTCACGACCCCCCCCCCAGGGGTCCTGACTCCCAGGTTGAGGAGCGCTGACCCAAAGGATACATGGCTTCTCAATCTTTTGTGGTAGTTGCTAGTCAGTCCCTGCAAAGTCCAAACTTTTGCTCCAGCCTCAAACACAGCCTTCGAGCCTCAAACTGAAAAATCCTGCCCTTCTTCAGATACCAGCATGCAAAGAATGGCTGCCGGGCATTACAACTTCCTCCATACCTCAGCAAATTTCCCCCTTGACTTTGTTTTTCCTTCAGAGCTTATCTTCTGCTTTGACAGATTGGAACAAAACAAAATCTTCCTGTCTGTTTTGATTCTCAAGTTGGGGAGGATAAAGATCTGGGACTTTCCCAGACTTGTGCTACTTGGAAAAGAACTTCGAGGCAGGTTCGGGGGGAGAAGATTAAATATGTCATATTCCGTTGACAGCTTTATCACTTCTGATCCAAATCAGGAAGACAGATAGCAAATGCTTCTCTAAACTCCCCAAGAATGCAGACAGGGAACATTCCTATTTTGGGCCTTCCAGGATTCTGGGTGTTGTAGTCCAAAAGCTGAATTCAAAGTTCCTACAGAAGTCCAACTTTCGAAACAATTTGAAAAACACAAACTGACAATGCAAATTGCTCCCCACAATCCTCAAAATAAATACAGCTATTATCATTCATCTCACTACCAAATAAGGCAAAGGAGAGAATGTAGTAAATGCTTTGTTCCCTTGCAAAACTGGCACAGCAAAGCATAAAACGCCTGCAAAATAGTATGTTTGTCTTACATGGGATGCAAGTGTTTTCTTCTATTTGCAAAACCTGGCTGTTTGTCTTGTAATTACAGCTCGGGAAGTTCTGTTTTCAAAGTACCGTAAAAACCGGCATACTAGACGACTTTCTAAACCAAGAAAGTCATCTTAAAAGTGGGGGGTCGTCTTGTGTGCCGGCTATAAGTTCCACCACTTGAGGATGCCGAGAGTGAGGGACGCGAGCAGCCATGAGAGGCCAAAGGGAGCCTGCTGGTATCGCAGCTCAGCTGGCCAGCACTCCCGGCAGACCTGCCGATCCTCCTCCTCCTCCCCCCTCGCCATCCCCAAGCAGCGCAGCCTGCTGCTCTTGCCCCTGCACAAGCTCAGCTGGCCACCACCCTCGGCAGGCCTGCCGCTCCCGCTCCTGCTCCTGCTCCTCCTCCCCGTCCTCCTCCTGGAGGAAAAAAGGGCAGAAGAGGCTGCCCTCCACCCCCCAAGCAGCAAAGCCTCCCATTCCCGGCCAGCTCAGGCCTCTTTCTCCCTCTCCTCTCCTTCCTCAAACAGTGCAGCCAGACAGGCAGGCTACTCAAGAAGAGTCAAAACAAAGGCACCTCCGAGAAAGTCCTGCTGGAGAAACTTCTTTCTCCTGATCCATCTTCCCTCTTTGGGGTTTCTTTCCTTTCTCTTTGCTCAGCTTCTCCTTTCTTTCAGCAGCTAAGTTTAAAAAGTTTTAAAGAGCCTGCAAAAGGAGGAAGAAAAAGGTCTCTTTCCCCCGTTTTGTTTCATTTCTGCAGCCATGCTTGTGGATTTCAATGGCTTTTCTGTGGAGTCTGACATGGTGGTTGTGAGAGTGGTCCAGCATTTCTGTGTTCTCAAATACTGACTGTTAGGAATTGTGGGAGTTGAAGCCCAAAACACCTGGAGGGTTACAGTTTGCCCATGCCTGATTTAGATCCATCTCAAAAATTCATCAAGCCCTTTGGGCATGACCTTGGAAATATCTGGCTGCACAAGATGGCTTTATGACAACTTCTGTCCCCTCAGCTTACCACTAGCTGCTGCATTTCCCTCCCCTGGCTTATACTCGAGTCAATAAATTTTCCCAGTTTTTGGTCGTAAAATTAAGTGCCTCAGCTTATATTCGGGTCAGCTTATACTCGAGTATATATGGCAACTAGAACTGGATGGCCACCTGTTGGGTGGGCTTGTATTGTGTCTTCCTGCCTGGCAGGAATGGGGTTGGACTGAACGGTCATTGAGGTCCCTTCCAATACTAAGGTTCTATTATTATTATTGTTATTATTTCTGTTATTAAGTAGAACAGGATGGCCACCTGTCGGGAGGGCTTGGACATGTGTTTCTGTCTGGCAGAATTAGGGTTAGACTGGATGGCCATTGGAGTCCCTTCCAATTCTAGATTTCCATTATTGTTGTTGTTGTTGGGGAAAGGACATTGGACCCAGCTCTGGTCTCACCCTAGGCAAGGTAAGATAGAAATTTATAGAACTTTATTATGCTCCATGGACCCACAACTGTTAAATAAATAACAAACATACAGGAGTTTACAGGTGAGGTAAAGGTTTTCTCCTGACGTTAAGTCCAGTCGTGCCCGACTCTGAGGGTTGGCGCTCATCCCCATTTCTAAGCTGAAGAGCTGGATACTGCTTTGATAGTCTTGGATTTTTATTTTTTATTTTTATTCGGTGTGCGATGGAAGAGGGGTGGTCTTATACGGCAAGTATATCCCAAACTCTATATTTTAATTGGAAAAGTTGGGGGTCGTCTTATACGCCCAGTCGTCTTATATGCCGAAATATACGGTAATCAGGAACAGAACCCGCAAGCTGCAAAGAGTTTACAAGGGCCACGCAGGCCAATTCCGTTCTGTTATGCAGGAATACACAAACAAAGCCCTCCTGAAAGATGGCCACCCAGCACCTGCTAAGACGCACCCAGAGAAAGGCACTATTACCCTCCAAGGCAGCATATTCCATTTCCGAACTGTTCTAACCATCAGTTCTACCTAACATTGAGATAGAATCTCTTTGGCTGCAATTCCAAATCTATTGCTCTGTTGTGTCCAGAACTAGACACAAGATTGTTCCAGGTGAGATCGGACCAAATCAGAATAGAGTGGGATTATGACTTCCCTCAATCTCAACACTATACTTCTATGGTACAGCCCAAAATCCCATTGTCTTTAGCTGGGGGGGGGGGGGGGGTTAGCTGCACATCACACTGTTGACTGATGTTCAGCTTGTGGTCTACCAAGACTCCTAGATCCATTTCACAGGAAATGTTTTCAAGCCAGGCAGGTCACTCATGCTATATCTGTCTATTGTCATTGGAATGAAGCAGAGAGTATTTGAGGATGGGGACATTCGCAGGGAGACCAAAATGCTTGTTTATAAAGCTATTGTCCTCCCAACCCTGCTATACACCTGTGAAACGTGGACTGTCTATAGACGTCATATGCAACTCCTGGAACGATCCCACCAGCACTGCCTCTGAAAAACCTTGCAAATCTCTTGGGAAGACAGGTGGACAAACATCAGCATGCTGGAAGAAGCAAAGACCACCAGCACTGAAGCGATGCTCCTCCACCATCAACTCTGCTAAACTGGCCACGTTGTCCGAATGCTTGATCACTGTCTCCCAAAGCAGTTACTCTACTCCGAACTCAAGACCAGGAAACAGCATGTTGATGAACAGGAAAAGAGATGTAAAGATTGGCTTAAAGCCAATCTTAAAAACTGTCATAGACACTGAGAAATGGGAAGCCCTGGCCCTTGAGCGCTCCAGTTTGTTTATTTATTTCTTTATTTGAACTTATATGCCGCCACTCCCCTGGGGCTCGGAGCGGCTTACGAGAATGTCTAAAATCTAACAAAATTTAAAAGCAATTTAAAACAATTTAAAAACAGCAATATCAAACATTAAAAGCCTGTCAAAACAGGTATGTCTTACATGCCATGCAGAAAGCTGGTAAGTCCCGCAAGGCACGGACTTCAGGTGGCAGAGTATTCCAGAGCGATGGTGCCACTGCTGTGAAGGCTCTGCGTCTGGTTGCTGTTAGACGCAAGGTCTTGACACTGGGAATTTCCAATAGATCTTGGTCCTCAGAACGGAGGGATCTCTGGGGTTGGTAGGGGGTGAGGCGGTCCCTCAGGTACATCGGCCCCAGACTATGCAAGGCCTTAAAGGTGAGTACCATCACTTTGAAAGTGATCCAGTGCTCAATTGGTAACCAATGCAGCTGTAATAAGATTGGTGTTATGTGGCATCTCATCGGAATTTCCACAAGAAGCCAAGCAGCTGCATTCTGTACCAACTTGAGCTTCTGGATCACCGACAGAGGAAGGCCAATGCAGTTGGAGGTCAGCTGTGACCAGCAGTGCTGCAGAATTTGAAGAGGCATGAACAGAGGGTGAAAGAGACAAATGTGCCAAGAGGAAGGTGCATCAAGCCAACCCTTCCACCTGGAAACTGATGCCCTCACTGCAGGAGAAGATGCAGGTCAAGAATTAGGCTCCACAGCCACCTATGGGCCCACTGCCAAGACCCCACATCTGGAAGACATCATCCTTGAGTTCCAAGGTTTGGAAATCTAATACATCATAGTTTGTAAGGAGTCAGTGAAGTGTGGTGGCTTGAACACTGGACTAGGAATGTTGGGAAGCCCTAAAACTCAGCTCTAAAAACCCACTTGTGCAAGTTTCTCTCCCAACATTAGAAGAAGGAAAGACACCCTCTAACAGGCTCACCTTAAGGTCACCATTAGTCAGAAATGAGAGCTGGAGTCTCTCTCTCTCTCTCTCTCTCTCTCTCTCTCTCTCTCTCTCTCTCTCTCTCTCTCGCTCTGAGCATGCACCCCAGGAGTGTGATGTCTCAACCAGTGGAGACAACAATGGAGGAAATATTTCTTTGGCGGAAGGCTTTTTTTTTTGTGTTGTACTTCCCCCAGCAAAGGCAGCCAGTCTGCTTTTGCTCTTATGTTTTTGGAGTGATCAGGCCCATGGTGCAAACAGTAGGTCCAGTGGCAAAGGACGACAAAAACTGCCCACAGAAGGCCAGCCATGCTGGAGCCAACTTCTCTTGTATTCCGTTCCTATGAAACCCATCCCCAAAAATCTGGAAAGGCATAGTTTGCAATTCAGGGAGATGATGATGCTGATGCCAAGCCCGATGAGGGGTGGGATTGAAGAGCTAGGTATGTTTAACTTGGAGAAAATATGACTTTAACATGATAGCTATGTTAAAGTATTTATGTTCTGTTCAGGCATTGAATGTGTGATTGGAATCTGTGCTGAGTCCCTTCGGGGAGATAGGGCAGAATATAAATAAAGTATCTGATAGGCAGGATGTATTTTGATTCACTGGATCAATTTTGGCACAAATACCCAATACGTCCAAATTTGAATACTGGTGGGGTTGGGAAGGGGGATTGATTTTGTCATTTGGGAGTTGTAGTTGCTGGGATTTAGAGTTCACCTACAATCAAAGAGCACTCTGAACTCCACCAATGATTAAACTGAACCAAACTTGGCACACGGAACTCCCACGACCAACAGAAAATACTGGAAGGGTTTGGTGGGCACTGACCTTGAGTTTTGAAGTTGTAGTTTATTTGCACCACCTGACAGCCAATAGTGAAAGGACCAAGGCAGAGACTTCTCCAGCTCATCCTCTGTTTGGGTATCAGCCATCACGTCAACGACTTAAATCTAGAAATAGTTTTCTAAGATCTACAGAGACAATCGCTGGAACACCTCAGCAAGCGAGAGTCCAAAAGTGGCAGGCTCAAACCCAGAACCTCAACCAATGGCTGATACCAAATGAGAGACTCCCCCCTGGGCACAGAAAGGACTGGACAACTTGGAAGGCGCTGAACAGACTGCGCTCTGGCACCATGAGATGCAGAGCTAACCTTAAGAAATGGGGCCACAAAGTGGCACGACATGCCAGTGTGGAGAAGAGCAAACCACAGACCACCTGCTGCAATGCAACCTGAGCCCTGCCACATGCACAATGGAGGACCTTCTTGCAGCAACACCAGAGGCACTCCAAGTGGCCAGATACTGGTCAAAGGACATTTAACCAACTACCAAACTCACAAATGCTGTATTTTATATGTTTGTTTGCTTTGTTCTGTTAGAAATGTAATATAATTGACTGGTTGATCTGACACGACAAATAAAATAAAGGGAGCACTGTGGACTCAAACAATGATGGAACTGGACCAAACTTGGCAAGAATACTCAATATGCCCAAATGTGAACACTGGAGTTTGGGGGAAATAGACCTTGACATTTGGGAGTTGTAGTTGCTGGGATTTATAATTCACCTACAATTAAAGAGCATTCTGAACCCCACCAACAATAGAATTGGGCCAAACTTCCCACAGAGAACTCCCATGACCAACAAAAAATACTGTGTTTTTTATGGTCTTTGGTGGCCCCTCTGATTCCCCCTTGCAACCCCACAGGGGTCCCAACCCCCAGGTTGAGAAACACTATCTTAAGGGATCAGTGCAACAGAATTGCAGGCTCCTCCAAAGATAGACATCCCACCCTCTCCTTTGGCTAAGGTTTGCACCGCCCTCCAATTGGATTTCTGGTCTTTGATGCAAGGCAAGGCTCCTTCCCTAATGGTTCTCCTGCTATTATAAACGTGCCGGATCCCCTTGGGAAGGTGTGGTCATAGAGGAGGGAGCCAAATCTTCAAGGCACTTTGCAAACATTAGCTGATGAATCAATCTTTTGCAGCCCCTTGGCAAATGGTGCAAAGCAAGCAGGAGATTGATGGATACTGCAAACACATGAGACGGTCCATTATGCTTGGCAGCACTCAGCCGCCGGCCTGACAGACTGGGAAAGGAGAGGAAACCGCAACTGACCCGCTTTAAGGTGTGCATTGACCAGGCAGTGGTTTCAGTTCCAGAATTCCTGGATCTCCGAAGCAGAAACCTGACCACAACTCTCCCATGTAGCATGCATTAGCCATTGATTTCATTTATTGTGAGTGTGTTAGGTTACTACTACGAGATTTCGGTAAAGAAGAAGAGAAGCCAGTTATTCTTCTCTGGCTCCAAGTACGATTTCAAAAGAAGGAAAACCTTGTTAACATCTCACACCTGGGAAATTGGTTGCCCTAGAGATTAGAGCAAGAAGAAATGGATTCAGATTTCAAGAAAAGAGATTCTGCCTAAGCATTAACAAAAAATCTCATGATGGTAAGTGCTACCCAGCAGTGGAATATGCTGGAGTATGGTGGTATCCTTCTCTGGAGGGTTTTAAGCAGAGTCTGGATGGCCATCTGTCAGGAGGGCTTGGGTTTGGGTCTTCCTGTATGGCAGGGGATTGGATCAAATGGTCCTTGGGATCGCTTCCAGCGCTATGATTCCACAATTTCAAGCACTTTGGGACTGTTGCACCATGGACGAATGCATTGCATGGTTAGTTGAACAGAAAGTTCAATGGTTATTTACAGCTAAACCTTAGGAAAACAAAAAGAATGACCATTGAGGTTCTTGTGGGTTTTTTCGGGCTATAGAGCCATGTTCTAGAGGCATTTCTCCTGACGTTTCGCCTGCATCTATGGCTCCTTGCCCCACCCCAGCCATTCCACAGATATATAAACCCATTATTCCTACTTCCAACAGACCTTCTCAACCTCTGAGGATGCTTGCCATAGATGCAGGCGAAACGTCAGGAGAAATGCCTCTAGAACATGGCTCTATAGCCCGAAAAAACCCACAAGAACCTAGTGATTCCAGCCATGAAAGCCTTCAACAATACAATGACCGTTGAACTCTAGAGCACACAACAAAATTGTTCAAGCTTTCCTATACCTTGTCTCAGTCATTCCTCAGTCAAGAAACTAGAAGACTAGGACTTGGATTCTAGAATTCAAAACGATCTTGACAGATTAGAGAAATGGGCCAAAACTAACAAAATGAAGTTCAACAGTGACAAATGCAAGATACTCCACTTAGGAAGAAAAAATGAAATGCAAAGATACAAAATGGGGGACAATGCCTGGCTCGAGAGCAGTGCGTGTGAAAAAGATCTAGGAGTCCTCATGGACAAGAAGTTAGACATGAGCCAACAATGTGATGTGACGGCAAAAAAAGCCAATGGGATTTTGGCCTGCATCAATAGGAGCCTAGTGTCTAGGTCCAGGGAAGTCATGATACCCCTCTATTCTGCTTTGGTTAGACCACACCTGGAATATTGTGTCCAATTCTGGGCACCACAATTCAAGAGAGATATTGACAAGCTGGAATGTGTCCAGAGGAGGGCGACTAAAATGATCAAGGGTCTGGAGAACAAGCCCTATGAGGAGCGGCTTAAAGAGCTGGGCATGTTTAGCCTGAAGAAGAGAAGGATGAGAGGAGATATGGTAGCCATGTATAAATATGTGAGAGGAAGCCACAGGGAGGAGGGAGCAAGCTTGTTTTCTGCTTCCCTGGAGATTAGGACAAGGAACAATGGCTTCAAACTAGAAAGGAGATTCCATCTGAACATTAGGAAGAACTTCCTGACTGTGAGAGCTGTTCAGCAGTGGAACTCTCTGCCACGGAGTGTGGTGGAGGCTCCTTCTTTGGAAGCTTTTAAACAGAGGCTGGATGGCCATCTGTCAGGGGTGCTTTGAATGCAATTTCCTGCTTCTTGGCAGAATGGGGTTGGACTGGATGGCCCATGAGGTCTCTTCCAACTCTTTGACTCTATGATTCTATGAAAGGCAGCCATGAAGATGCTAAACATGATCCTGAAATAGAAGTCGTATATCTCACTTAATACTGAAGTTAAGATTTGTCCATGCCATCTTATTTTGCTTTTCTATGAATAGTAAAGAAAGCTGATAGGAAGAAAACCATCTGCTTTGAGATGTGGTGATGGAGAAGTGTTGATTACTGGGTTATTGTAGGGTTTTTTGGGCTATATGGCCATGTTCTAGAGGCATTCTCTCCTGATATTTTGCCTGCATCTATGGCAAGCATCCTCAGAGGTAGCAAGGTCTCACCTTTGAGGATGCTTGCCATAGATGCAGGCAAAATGTCAGTAGATAATGCCTCTAGACCATGGCCATATAGCCGAAAAAACCCTACAACAACCCAGTGATTCCGGCCATGAAAGCCTTCGACAATACAAGAGTTTAGTTGGGTACTGTGGGAGGAGAATGCAGATTGCTTGGCTTTTAGTTGCCAATGAAGATTCATGGTTTTCATTTCATCCATAAATCCATGCGAGGATTCACCTGAATTCTTAATGATTAAGCCTTAAATGGTTTCGGCTCAGTTTTCCTGTCTGAAGGTATCTCCCTCTACGAACCTCCAAGGACCTTAAGATCATCTGGAGAGACCTCACTCTCAGTCCCACTGCCATCACAGGTGAGTTTGGTGGGGAAGAGAGACAGGGCCTTCTCTGTGGTGGCCCCTCGGCTGTGGAACTCCCTCTCAAATGAGATTAGATCTGCCTCCTCCCTCCTGACCTTCCAGAAGAAGATCAAATCTTGGTTGTGGGATCAAGCGTTTGTAGAATAGACAGACTTGCTGGGGAAGATAATGTTTTTAGTAGATTGCAATGGATTGATTTTGATGAAGATTTGAACCGGTGAACTGTTTTAATGTATATTTATAACTGTTTTGATTTATGCCAATTGTATTTTTGCTATGTTATTATATTGTATTAGCTGCCTGGAGTCCCTCTTAAGAGGTTCCAAATAAATAAAGAAATAATGATTTCACCTGAAATCTTAAGGAGTTATCCAACTTAATGAGTGTTAGGATTCAGCACCTTGGATAGTATCTTTCAATGGCAATCGGGAATGGATTCACTGCCCAACTGATATGAAAGCTACCAGCTGGTAAAATGACTAGGCAAGCAAGAAATCCAGACTGCCAATAGAAGACGTAAGGACCGGTCCAGCTCATCAATAATGTCTCCAACTGTCCACTTTTGCCACTCCTTTGGAGAGAATCCCCATCCTCATTATTATTATTCTTTGAAAAACGAACCTAGTCAAAGTGGCCCCTGAACAAGTGGTCAAAACTGGTCAAAACCTTGGGAACCACTGCTTATGGGGAGCAATGCAGGATTTTAAATAATAATAATAATAACAACAACAATGGTAAGACTATTACATGTTCAGGTTGGAAAATCACCCCCTCAGGTTATTTTGATCTATTCTCAATTGAAAAAGCCCCACATGTGCAAGTAACAAAACTTTGCTTTGAATGGGGTTGGACTGGATGACTCTCTTCCAACTCTAGGATTCTGAGGGGGGTCGCAAAGGGGTGTCAGAGGGGTCGCCAAAGACCATCAGAAAACACAGTATTTTTTGATGGTCATGCGGATTCCATGTGGGAAGTTTGAGCCAATTCTATTGGTGGAGTTCAGAATGTACTTTGATTGTAATGAACTATAAATTCCAGCAACTACAACTCCCAAAAGTCAAGGTCTATTTTCCCCAAGCTCCACCAGTGTTCACATTTGTGCATATTGAGTATTTGTGCCAAGTTTGGTCCAGATCCACCATTGCACATTTGTGCATATTGAGTATTTGTGCCAAGTTTGGTCCAGATCCACCATTGCATGAGTCCACAGTGCTCTCTGGATATAGGTGAACTACAACTCCCAAACTCAAGGTCAATACCCACCAAACTCTTCCAGTGTTTTCTGTTGGTCATGGGAGTTCTGTGTAGCAAATTAGGTTCAAATCCATCGCTGGTGGAGTTCAGAATGCTCTTGATTATAGGCGAACTATAAATCCCAGCAACTACAACTCCCAAATTACAAAATCAATCCTACCCCAACCCCACTAGCATTTACATGTAGTTGCATTGGGCATGTGTTCCCAGTTTGGTCCAAAGAATGAAAATACATCTTGCATATCTGATATTTACATTATGATTTGTAACTGTAGTAAAATGACTGTTATGAACAAGCAACGAAAACAATATTATGGTTGGGGGTCACCACAACTTGAGGGACTGTATTAAGGGGTCACGGCATTAGGAAGGTTGAGAACCACTGCTTTAATGTATGAGGACAAGGAGAGGCTGGTAATAAATAAAATTTATTAAAAATACAATAAATAAAAATATATTATGATTATGATTCCTTAGCTGTTAACACTTAGGATGTAGAGTGGTTTGAAGGGACACAACAACAATGGTTTGCATAACGGAGCTGCACAATTCTTGCAAGCTCCATGCAAGCTCCATGCTGTGGCCCAGTCTGGTGATCTGGAAAAGTAATGAGAAAGTGTTGGTTTCTAATATATGTTATTCCTTTATGCTTATGGGTAAACACCAGTATTTCTTGCTGTTCCTTTCTCAGTGTTGATGTGGAGATTGTCTGGTTTGCCTACTCTGGAACATGCAACATATCATTGTCCTTCTTTAGAAGTCTCTTTCAAATCTATGATACTATAGCTCTCTCTCTATATATCTCTATGTATCTATCTATATCTATGGCGGGAAGGCTTTCAGGAGGGCTTTGATTACATTTTCTTGCCCTGGTGAAGGGAATTGGACTGTATGGCTTTAAGTATTTTCTGTTGGTCATGGGGGTTCTGTGTGGGAAGTTTGACCCAATTCTGTCATTGGTGGGGTTCAGAATGCTCTTTGATTGTAGGTGAACTATAAATCCCAGCAACTACAACTCCCAAATGTCAAGGTCTATTTGCCACAAACTCCACCAGTGTTCACATTTGGGCATATGGAATATTTGTGCCAAGTTTGGCCCAGAGCCATCATAGTTTGAGTTAACAGTGCTCTCTGGATGTAGGTGAACTACAACTCCCAATCTCAAGATCAATGCCTACCAAACCCTTCTAGTGTTTTCTATTGTTCATGGGAGTCCTGTGTGCCAAGTTTGGTTCAATTCCATCATTGGTGGAATTCAGAATGCCCTTTGATTGTAAGTTAACTATAAATCCCAGCAACTACAACTCCCAAATGACAAAATCAATGTTTTTAAGTGATGGTAACCCCTTGGGTTAGTGGGTATCATGTGTCCAAATTTGGTATCATTTCATCCAGTGGTTTTTGAGTTATGTTAATCCCACAAACGAACATTACATTTTTATTTAAATAGATATTTATATACTGCCCCTCTCAGCCCAGAGGCGACAGAGCTCAGGAAAGTTACTTTTGTGGACCACAACTCACCGAATCATCCAGCCAATGGAACCAATGTGCAGTCTGCATTGTGAGGTCAAATAGCACGATGGCTTTATTTCTTTGCTAATTAAACAAATAAACTTCAATCTTGGGTAAAAACTAGCTCAACCTCCAGATGGGCCGTTGCTTTCTGCTGGATGCTAGCCACGCTTTCTTCATAATTAATGGAAGCCTCCCCATCCATTTCTCTTTCACTGCATCAGCAAAAGCCTGGGTTAAAAAATGGCCTGGATTGATTAGTAAGTTTCAGCAACTG
Source organism: Anolis sagrei ordinatus (assembly GCF_025583915.1). NCBI lineage: Eukaryota > Metazoa > Chordata > Lepidosauria > Squamata > Anolidae > Anolis > Anolis sagrei. Next base: position 275,192,414 of record NW_026846588.1, on the reverse strand, counting down.
CTTCTTTGCTCAGCTCTCTTGGGTAAAGCATTTGGGTCCATTTTATTTTGCTTCTCTTTGCACTGGTTTTGGATTCTGCTTCTTTCCTACAGTACAACCTGCACCTTATTCTCGGCTATGGAATGCCCTTCCTACAGATATTAGATCGGTCCCCTCCCTGTTGACATTTCGGAGGAAAGTAAAGACCTGGTTGTTCGAGCAGGCATTTGAAAGGGCAGGGTAATGAACATAGGAATATGGAACAATTGGATGAAGAGACTGGATCTTGATTTTAACTATGAGATGCTAATGAGATGTTTTATTGATTTATAATGATTGTTTATTATGCTACTGTTTTAATTGTTTTTAACAGTTTTATGATGTTTTGAGCATTGAATTTTGCTATTGTTAACCACTTTAAGTTGCTTGAGCCATCAGTTGAGGTGCTGGGTTTGAGCCTGCCACTTTTGGACTCTCGCTTGCTGAGGTGTTCCAGCGAGTGTCTCTGTAGATCTTAGAAAACTATTTCTATATTTAAGTCGTTGACGTGCTGGCTGATACCCAAACAGGGGATGAGCTGGAGATGTCTCTGCCTTGGTCCTTTCACTATTGGCTGTTACTTCCCGGCGGATGTCAGGTGGTGCAATACCGGCTAAGCAGTGTAATTTCTCCAGTGGTGTAGGGTGCAGACACCCCGTGATAATGCGGCATGTCTCATTAAGAGCCACATCCACTGTTTTAGTGTGGTGAGATGTGTTCCACACTGGGCATGCATACTCAGCAGCAGAGTAGCAAAGCACAAGGGCAGATGTCTTCACTGTATCTGGTTGTGATCCCCAGGTTGTGCCAGTCAGCTTTCGTATGATATTGTTTCTAGCACCCACTTTTTGCTTGATGTTCAGGCAGTGCTTCTTGTAGGTCAGAGCACGGTCCAGAGTGACTCCCAGGTATTTGGGTGCGCTGCAATGCTCCAGTGGGATTCCTTCCCAGGGAATATCCTCAGAGCTCGGGATGCTTGTCTGTTCTTAAGGTGGAAAGCACATGTCTGTGTTTTAGATGGATTAGGGATGAGAGACTCCCCCCTGGGCACACAGAAGACTGGGCGACTTGGAAGGCTGAACAGACTGCGCTCTGGCACCACGAGATGCAGAGCCCACCTCAAGAAATGGGGCTACAAAGTGGAATCCACGGCATGCGAGCGTGGAGAAGAGCAAACTACAGATCACTGCTGCAATGCAACCTGAGCCCTGCCACATGCACAATGGAGGACCTTCTTGCGGCAACACCAGAGGCACTCCAAGTGGCCAGATACTGCTCAAAGGACATTTAATCAACTACCAAACTCACAAATTTTGTATTTTGTCTGTTTGTTTGCTTTGTTCTGTTAGAAATGTAATATAATTGACTGGTTGCCCTGACACGACAAATAAATAGTTGCCTGAGGACTGAGAAAAGCGGTATACAAATATAGTTAGTAAGCAAATAAATAAATACATAAATTGAGATTGTTATGTCCAAAGATGATAATAATAATAATAATAATAATAATAATAATAATAATAATAGGTACACTGCTACACTGCTGTTATAGAATCATAAAATCCTAGAATCATAGAGTTGGAAGAGACCTTATGGGTCATCCAGTCCAACCCCATTCTGTCAAGAAGCAGGAAAATCTCATTCAAATCACTCCCGACAGATGGCCATCCAGCCTCTGTTTAAAAGCTTCCAAAGAAGGAGCCTCCACCACACTCCGGGCAGAGAGTTCCACTGCTGAACAGCTCTCACAGTCAGGAAGTTCTTCCTCATGTTCAGGTGGAATCTCCTTTCTTGTAGTTTGAAGCCATTGTTATGCATCCTAGTCTCTAGGGCAGCAGAAAACAAGCCTGCTCTTCTCTCTAAGACTTCCTCTCACATATTTATCCATGGATATCATGTCTCCTCTCAGCCTTCTCTTCTTCAGGCTAAACATGCCCAGCTCTTTAAGCCACTCCTCATAGGGCTTGTTCTCCTCTGGACACACCCCAGCTTGTCAACATCTCCCTTCAATTGTAAACCAATGAATTACCCTGAACTATCAATCTATCAAAATACGTAATTTTGGCTCCCAAACTTGCCCTTGATTTTTATATTAGGTTGACTTTGAAGTGGAATATTTCTCTTTCTACTTCTGTCTTTGGCGTCTGCAGTTCTTAAGTCAATCATTAGCACTGTAGTTCATTGTTTGCAATAGGTTTATTATTTTGTAGATATGCGAGAGGTATTGTTTTGTGTGGATTTTATGTACTTTCATACATCAAATAAGAAAAAGTAAAACCAAAACAGAGATAGTCAAGAAGCAACAGGTCTTGTATCCCGTAACTGCAAGAGAGATTGAGGCACAATATTTGTTTTGGGTTGCAATATTTGTGCTATCGCGTTCTTTTGGCTGCGTGTTCCTTGCAACTGATACAGCTGAAATATGATGATGGTTGAGTTCCTACACTATGTTTGCATAGTAGTGTAAATTTACACTCATGTCATCACAGTGGACTGCACCATCACATTTTGGCAAGGCAGAAACGATGTGGCTACCTCTTTGGTGCCTGTTTTTGATAAGTTTGGGAAGTAAATTGCAGCATTTCTAGTAAATTTTACTAAGTTACTAAGTAGTTACTAAATCTACTGGAATTCTAAGGCTGAACAGGTATCCGATAGCTATGTTTATATATTTCAAAGGAGATCACATTGAGGATGGAGTCAGTTGGTTTTCTGATGCTCCAGGGACACAATTGAGCAATGGATTCAAAGTGCACGAGAAGACATTCCACGTCAACTTTAGGACTAACTTCCTGATAGTTAGAGCTGCTTGACTGTGCAATGTGCTGCCTGGGAGTCTAGTAGAGTCTCCTTCTCTAGATGAGCAGAAGCTGGGACTTGAGCATCCATGGATTTGAGTATCCATGGGAGCTTTAACAGAACCACAAAGTCAGAAGAGACACCAAGGGCCATCCAGTCCAACCCTGTTATGTCATGGAAGAGGGGGAATGTGTCACAAAAATTCAATGTGCAGATTTGATAAATGTGAATTTAATATGATGTGTGGGAATGAATGGAAGAATGGAAGATGAATGTATGGATGGAGCTAATAATTTTGGAGACACCAGTATAATATTAAGGCCTGCAATGACTAACTACCTGCTTGCTGGACTGTAATTAAAAGTTGCTAATAAGAACTGAAAAGTAAACTCTGATAAGAACTGGGACAGTGATAACAGAAATGTTTACAATGTTAAGAAGGAAGTCAACATAAGATCAACACCAATCAAGAAGATCAACATCTGGCCAGGAAACTGAGATGGAGCCAGGATGGAAGATGTCTATCTGCTACTAAGGAGGCTGTTCAGGTCCTGAACTGGTGCTTGGTAGCTGTGTCGGACTGGATGAGGGCGAACAAATTGAAATTGAATTCAGACAAGACAGAGATCCTCCTGGTCAGTTGAAAGGCTGAACAGGGCATAGGGTTGCAACCTGTGTTGGAGGGGGTTACACTGTCACGAAAATATCATTGCAAATATGATAAATGTGGATTTAATGATGTGTTGGAATGAATGGAAGAATGGAAGGATGTGTGTATGGATGGAGTTAATAATTTTGGAAACACCAGTAAAATATTAAGGCCTGCAATGACTAAACCTGCTTGCTGGACTGTAATTAAAACCTGCTAATAAGAACCATAAAGTAAACTCTGATAAGAACTGGGACAGTAATAACAGAAATGTTTGCAACATTCCTTATGTTAAGAAGGAAGTCAACATAAGATCAACACCAATCAAGAAGAGTCAACATGTGGCCAGGAAACTGAGATGGATCCAGGATGGAAGACGTCTATGATTAATTTACAACTTTGGGACGACATCAGCAGAATATTCCTATAAAAGACTCAGTCTAATAATGCTCAAAGTGTGGCAGACCTGAGGAGTCTGTTCCACCCGCTATGCTCTGCTCCATGGGAAGGAGAGAGATAGTGTACCTATGGAGAGTGGCAGATTTGCACGGGAGCAGTCTGGTCACCAAGGGCCATCCAGTCCAACCCTGTTATGTCATGGAAGAGTACACACTACAGGCCTGTGTTTGGAGCCCCATTATAAGGTCTAACACTTCAAAATCAGATAATAACACAGCTGGAAGGCCTTCAAAGGGCATCTAGATGAACCTCCTGCCAGGCAGGAATTTACTGCGACAGAGAGATGAATAGATCTATCAGATCCTTAATTTATCGGAACCCAGATTCCATAGTCTGACACCAAACCAAAGTTGCCCTCTACGCAAACCTCAAACGACTACTCCTTTTCTCTCTGCAAGTCCAAGGCAGATGGGTGCGGTAAGGTCAGAGGGGAATGCTTTGGTTTTCCCTAAAGCAGTCCATCCCCTCCAGGTTTGCGCTTATAAGGTTGCAGAGCAACGAGAACCAGTCCGACGGGTCGATGGTCTGAGACGGGTGGCATTTGCACCTGAGAATATAGAGAGGAACAAAGAGAGGAAAAGAAAAGCAGTGCTGGAATCCTGGGCTCACACTAGGCACGGATCTCCAAACACATTTTCTACTTTCACATACGTGGGTCCGGATAAAAATGGTTCCCTTTGGGTGCATCTACACTGGAGAATTAATGCTGTTTGATATCACTTTAATTGCTAGGACTTAATATTAGGATATATTAGGAGCTGTAGTTTGGTGAGGCACCAGCATTCCTGGGCAGAGAGAGCGGAAGCCATTGTAAAACTGCAGCTCTTCAAATTCCATTGAGACGTCGGAGTTAAAGTGGTTTCAAACTGTACTTATTCTGCAGTGTAGATGCACCCTTTGAGTCCTGTGTAAGGAGAAAGGCAAGATATGAATGAAATAATAATAATAAAAAAGACTGTACACAGTATTTTAGTTGGTGGGAAATGACAATGTGAAAAAGTTCCCTTTTTGGATGAATCAGAATTTCACAATTCCCACAATTCCCAAACAGCACTGAGATATTGCACTCATTTTCTATATCTATCTATCTGTCATTTTCTCTATCTATCTATCATTATCATCTTGCTGTTACCATATCTTGATTAACCTGATGGCGCAGTGGGTTAAACCACTGAGTTGCTGAACTTTCTGACTGAAAGGTTGGCAGTTCAAATCTGGGGAGTGGGGTGAGCTCCTGCTGTTAGCTCCAGCTTCTGCCAACCTAGCAGTTCGAAAGCATGCAAATGTGAGTAGATTAATAGGTACCACTCCAGCAGGAAGGTAATGGCACTCCATGCAGTCATCTACTATACACTAACCCAGAATACTTGTAGGGTGTCAAAATACACAAAATAATCTGTGTCAGGAAAAAATACCCAGGGAGCATAAAGTATATGTTGTTGTTGTTCATTCGTTCAGTCGTCTCCGGCTCTTCGTGACCTCATGGACCAGCCCACGCCAGAGCTCCCTGTCGGCCGTCACCACCTCCAGCTCCTTCAAGGTCAGTCCAGTCACTTCAAGGATGCCATCCATCCATCTTGCCCTTGGTCGGCCCCTCTTCCTTTTGCCTTCCACTTTCCCCAGCATAACTGTCTTCTCTAGGCTTTGCTGTCTCCTCATGATGTGGCCAAAGTATATGATATTCAGTATATATATGCCGTCAGGCTTGGGGGCTACAACTCTTAGTGAAAGAGACATAGACGTGACATCTTTCCCCCAGGGGATTGCTTCTTGCCTTCCTTTAGAGAACTGGAACTCCCAAGGACCAAAACACTGTAGATAACTCAAAATAGGTTTTATTGTTCACAAAGAGTTATCCCTTTAAGGCAATAAGCTGGAAGTTTCAAAGGGGGTAAAAGAAATATACATTACAGTCTCTGGTTGTCTTGGGTCCAAGGAGATTTCGCAGCTGAGAAGCTTTTCCTGTTCCCTCTTTTCTCAATGGCTGTGAAAGTCAGAACAAACACAACCTCCAGTCCAATGGCCTATGTTGAAGGCACAGAGTCTTCCTTTTGATGCCAAAGGACCAGTTTGAAGGCGCTTGGGTATCCTCAACATTGTCCAGGGCAATCTGGGCATGAAGTATGAATCCAAGGGTAAAAACCTTAGAATTGGTGATGAGAGATAACTTAATTAAGGGCTTTAGAGCCAAGTCTCTTTCTCACGTCTATCTGATAGAAAGTTTGATGGTAGAATGGAGAAGGAAACACTTCGCTCCTCTTCTAGGAAGAGGTGGGGCCAAACAATTGAGCTGAGGGAGCAATTCAACTGGTGCAAACAATATTAATTGACAGCTACAAATAACCAATCAATCCAACTATACATTTACAAGATAAGCAAGTTTGGGCATGTTATACAGTTTAAACCTTTGCACTTTAAAGTTCTAGGCACAGGCGGCGCCACTCACGCCGTCACAATATAGTTCAGTGTAATTCAATGTATTCACATAGAGTGAAACGAAAAGGAGCAACTGCTCTCAAACACAATACATGTAATACAGTCATATAAAGTAAATTATAAAGGAGCAACCGCTCTCAAACATCCATCATCATTTGGATACTATTGCCATTTGAACTCTCTTCTGGATTGTGGACTTTATGACTCATTGTCTTCTCACCTTATTTGAAAAGAGTTTGTATTGCATATGCTTCCCTGAAACCTGTCTATATTGGGATCTTACAACTATGTTTGAGAGCGGTTGCTCCTTGATAATTTACTTTATATGACTGTATTACATGTATTATGTTTGAGAGCAGTTGCTCCTTTTCGTTTCACTCTATGTGAATACATTGAATTACACTGAACTATATACTGAATATCATATGCTTTATGGTCCCTGAGTATTTTTTCCAGACAGAGATTATTTTGTGTATTTTGGCTCCATGCAGTCATGCCAAACACATGACCTTGGAGGTGTCTAGGGACAACGCCGGCTCTTCAGATTAGAAAGGTGGATGAGCACCAACCCCTGCTATCTTGTTATGTTAGACCCATGTTTCTGCATTTAGACTTGGAGTGCATCTTCACTGTAGAATTAATGTAGTCTGACATCACTTTTAATGCCACAGCTCAATGCTATTGGCTTTTGTTTAGTTTTGAAGGTTAAGCAATGGAAAGGTGTTGGAAAGGTGACTGGCCTCTCCTTTTTTCTGACAAAACAAAAAAGTTCAAGGTAATCCAGGGGAGAGGCTGAAGGGGCCATAAAACAGTCCTCCCAGGATTTGCATGACCTCCAAGTCTGGACTTTACTCATTTCATGTGTTTATATTCTGCTTGTCGACTTTTTCTTATGGTTTCATTGCCTATTATATAACTTTTCACAGCTCCAAACTGGGATCTAGCCAAGCGACATTAGTATGCGGTCAGGATATGGATTATTATTCATTAGGAACATGACACAATTTGGGGGAGGTGACAGCACTTTGCTTTTGCCTGAGCCAACAGGGAAGGGCAAGATTTTGCCTTTTCCCTTTCCTGTCTTCTTACTGTACTTCATCCATTCAGAGAAGCCATAGACTGTACGATGCACATAAACTTAAGTATGACCAGTTGGAAAAAGCTCTATTCATATGTATTACAAGGCGCACCCCATGTTTAGAGACAATAATAGGTAAAGGTTTTCCCCTGAAATTAAGTCTGACTCTGGGGGTTGGTGCTTGTCACCATTTCTAAGCCAAAGAGCCAGCGTTGTCCATAGACACCTCCAAGGTCATGTGGTCATGACTCCATGGAGCTCCGTTACCTTCCCGCCGGAGCAGTACCTATTGATCTACTCACATTTTGGATGTTTTCGAACTCCAAGGTCATGTGGTCATGACTGCATGGAGCTCCGTTACCTTCCCACTGGAGCAGTACCTATTGATCTACTCATATTTTGGATGTTTTTGAACTGCTAGGTGGGCAGAAGCTGGGGCTAACAGCGGGCGCTCATGCCGCTCCCCAGATTTGAACCTGTGACCTTTCAGTCAGCAAGTTCAGCAGCTCAGCGTTTTAACCCACTGTGCCACTGGGGACTCCAGACAATAATAGTATCCTTTGTCTCACCCTGGTCATTCCACAGATATATAAACCCATTTTCCTAGTTCCAACTGACCTCACTACCTCTGAGGATGCTTGCCATAGATGCAGGCGAAACGTCAGGAGAGAATGCCTCTAGACCATGGCCATATAGCCCGAAAAACCTACAACAACCCAGTGATTCCGGCCATGAAAGCCTTCGACAATACAATAAAAATATATCTCCGAGGGGACTTAGAGTGGATTTCCACATACATAGATAGGCAAACATTCAATGCCTTTTCCACAGTGGATAACAATGACATACAATACACAGGCAAAGGTAAAGGCCTCCCCTTTTCATCTCCAGTTTCTGGAGGTGATGCTCAACCCTGGCCATGGGGAGATGCTCTTGTTCCATTTTTCCATGCCAAGGAGCCTGTTGTTTTTAGACAGCTCAGATTGTGTTGCCTGCATCTCTTCGTCGGTCACCCTTTTAACTTTCTGCCAAGGTGGGACCTATTGATCTACTCATACTGCATGTTTTCAAACTGCTGGGTTGAAAGAAGCTAGGGCTAGCAGCGGGAGCTCACCCTGACTTGCAGCTTCGAACTGCCAACCCTCCATTCAGCAGATTTCCTGCAGCTAGCGGTGCTATTTGCATTTTTGGAACTCTGTTTACAAGACTATGAACTAAGTATGTGCATTACGCAATGTTCAGAGAAATAATAAAAAGCAGCGGTGATAAGGGGCATCCTTGTCTTGTTCCTTTCTATATTTCAATTTTCTTATCTTCTTGTCCATCTATAATTAATGTTGCTTCTCGCTTGTATTGCATTAATAAAGTGGTAACCAGCACCCATTTCTTTTAATAGCCATATTATGAAGTTCCAATTTACACCGTCAAAAGCTTTTTCAGCATCTATAAACATCAATGTCAGGATTCAAATCTTATTTGGTCATTGAAAACCATTGGTTGAACTTGGGCTGGTCACACTCTCTCAGCCTCAGAGAAAGGCAATGGCAAACTCTCATAGTATCATAGAATCATAGAGCTGGAAGAGACCTCGTGGGCCATCCAGTCCAACCCCTTCCTGCCAAGAAGAAGGACAATCCCATTCAAAGCACCCCCAACAGATGGCCATCCAACCTCTGTTTAAAAGCCTCCATAGAAGGAGCCTCCACCATACTTCAGGGCAGAGAGTTCCAATGCTGAACAGCTCTCACTTGAAGTGACTGGCTTGATTCTGAAGGAGACCTTGGGGGTGGTGATGGCCGACAGGGAGCTGTGGCCTGGGATGGTCCAGGAGGTCAACAAGGGACAGAAGTGACTGAACGAATAAACAACACAATAATAACAGAGTCTCCATTGTTTGGAAACAATAATACCAAAGCGATGCACATCAGCAAAAAAGGAAGGGGGGAAAAAAAGTAGAAAAAGAAATCTTGTTCCAGAATCTCTGCTTGTCATCAACTGTCATAATTAATCAGGGGAATGATTTGACAGTATATAAATCCCAGCAGATTAATTGTCCTGATTTAATCAATTATGTCCTTCATTACTTTGCGCTTGGCTGATTATACCTTTTTCCGGAGGCCTCTCAGGAGATGATGCACAAATAGCAGAAGGGACCTATGGGAAAGTTACCCCCCAAAAAGTAACTTCCCCGAGCAATAATAGTTAACCAAGGCTTGGTCCATTTGATTATACTTTTTTCTGGAGACGATGCACAAATAGCAGAAGGGACCTCTGAGAAAGTTACCCCCAAAAAAGTAACTTCCCCAAGCAATAATAGTTAACCAAGGCTTGGTCCATTTGTGGATTCAAATTAGCCAGGGTTTGGCTTTCATGCCCCATTTGTTGCCATGCCTCCCTGCTCCTGCCAGAATTAAAAAGCCTCTTTATTACCCATTACTTTCACCCCTTAAAGAATTTTAATTACTCAATAGCCTCCAGCCGCATTTTAATTTTCACATCGTTTGCAATAAAGAGGCAGGAATGAGGGTTTGCAGGCTGATCTCCATTGTGTACTATCTATTTTTCATCTTTTTTGTCAGGAAAGAGCATCTTTTGGGTGCATTTACACCAAGCATGGGCCAACTTGTTAGCCGGTGGCGCAGTGGTTTAAAGCACTGAGCTGCTGAGCTTGTTGATCGAAAGGTCGCAGGTTCGATTCCGGGGAGCGGCGTGAGCTTCCGCTGTCAGCCCTAGCTTCTGCCAACCTAGCAGTTCGAAAACATGCAAATGTGAGTAGATCAATAGGTACCGCTTCAGCGGGAAGGTAACGGCGCTCCATGCAGTCATGCTGGCCACATGACCTTGGAGGTGTCTATGGACAACGCCGGCTCTTCGTTTTAGAAATGGAGATGAGCACCAACACCAAGAGTCAGACACAATTAGATTTAATGTCATACAACAGGCATGGGCAAACTTGGGTCCTCCAGGTGTTTTGGACTTCAACTCCCACAATTCCTAACAGCCTCGGGCCCTTTCCTTTTCCCCCTCAGCTGCTTAAGCGGCTGAGGGGGAAAAGGAAGGGGCCTGAGGCTGTTAGGAATTATGGGAGTTGAAGTCCAAAACACCTGGAGGGCCCAAGTTGGCCCATGCCTGATCAACACTGTAAAATCCTAAAATCCAGAGTAAACACACTGCTCTAACTGTAGCCGCCATTCCTTGATCCCTCGAAACGTCCACGTTGTTGACTTTCAACCGTTTCAATGACGAATTTCTAACTACCGAAAATTATAACTCAATATGGGCGGCACATTAATTTTTAACAAACCCAATCCATATCCTGACCTTTCCCAGGCAGGCAAAGTGCGATATTTAAAATGCCAATGCAATGAATGATCTCCCCAGAGTCTCCGGCTTGAACACCTTTTGCAAATCACATATGCATACTCAGGAGTTATATCATTTTAAGGTCATTGTCGTCAGAAGTATCCTATAGGAATCCATTCCAGTTTGGGTTGTTCTAGGTTTTTCCGGGCTATATGGCCATGTTCTAGAGGCATTTTCTCCTGACGTTTCGCCTGCATCTATGGCAAGCATCTCAGGAACTGCCAAGCCATCAAATGCTAATTAAGGTGGTCAGTTGAAACATTCACACCTAGCTCCAGCAGACAAGAGTCCTTTGTCTCACCCTGGTCATTCCACAGATATATAAACCCTTTTCCTAGTTCCAACAGACCTCACTACCTCTGAGGATGTTTGCCATAGATGCAGGCGAAACATCAGGAGAGAATGCCTCTAGACCATGGCCATATAGCCCGAAAAAACCTACAACAACCCAGTGATTCCGGCCATGAAAGCCTTCGACAAGTACCTATTGATCTACTCATATTTTGGATGTTTTTGAACTGCTAGGTGGGCAGAAGCTGGGGCTAACAGCGGGAGCTCATGCCGCTCCCCAGATTTGAACCTGTGACCTTTCAGTCAGCAAGTTCAGCAGCTCAGCGTTTTAACCCACTGCGCCACTGGGGACTCCAGACAATAATAGTATCCTTTGTCTCACCCTGGTCATTCCACAGATATATAAACCTATTTTCCTAGTTCCAACAGACCTCACTACCTCTGAGGATGCTTGCCATAGATGCAGGCGAAACATCAGGAGAAAATGCCTCCAGAACATGGTCATATAGCCCGGAAAAACCTACAACAACCCAGTGATTCCGGCCATGAAAGCCTTTGACATTCCAGTTTGAATCCAGGTGTTCAAAGAGCTCTCCTGGGTCCTGAAGGCTATTCCATAGGTTGTCAATATCTGATATGCAGGATGTATTTTCATTCACTGGACCACATTCTGCACAAATACCCGATACACCCAAATCTGAATACTGGTGGGGTTGTGGGGGGGGGTATGGATTTTGTCATTTGGGAGTTGTAGGTGCTGGGATTTATAGTTCACATGCAATCAAAGAGTATTCCGAACCCCATCAATGATGGAATTGGACCATACTTGGCACACAAAACTCCCATCACGAACAGAAAATACTAGAAGGGCTTTGGTGGGCATTGCCCTTGAGTTTTGGAGTTGTAGTTCACCTACATCCAGGGAGCACTCTGGACTCAAACAATGATGGATCTCTACCAAACTTGGCATGAATACACAATATGCCCAAATGGTGCCAAATGGTGGCGTTTGAGGAAAGTAGACCTTGACATTTGGGAGTGTAGTTGCTGGTATTCACCCACTATCAAATAGCATTTTGAACCCCACCAATGATGAATTGGGCCAAACTTCCCACACAGAACCCCCCATTATTTATGTATTGCGTACATTTCTACCCCACCCTTCTTCCCATAATAGGACTCTGTGTTTTCTAATGGTCTTTGGTGACCCTTCTGACACCCCTCTGGTCCCCCCCCCCCGGGTCCTGACCCCCAGGTTGAGAAACGCTGCTGTAGAACTAATGCAATTTGACTCCACTTTAACCGCCACGGCTCAATGCAATGGGAAGCTGAAAGTTATAGTTTGGTGAGACAACAGCACTCTTTGGCAGAAAAGACTAATGAACTTGTAAAGCAACACATCCCAAGGTTGCATGGCATTGCGGCCAAACTGAATTAATTTTACAGTGGAGATGCATCCTACATGTTGCAAAGTATTTAGCCTTTTTTAGTGTCTCACCAAACTACAACTCCCATGAGTCTACAGCATTGAGTCATAGCAGTTAAAGTGGTGTTGTACTCCATTAATTCTATAGTGTAGATGCACTCCTATTCAACACATTTTCATGACTCGCGAGTCATGATTCATCAAGACTAAACTTTAAGATGGGGAGTGGTTGATTGATGCCAATTTTAGGAATTTTAGTTTGATTGATACCAACTCCCAGGATCCCATAGCATTGATCCATGGCAGTTAAAGTGGTGCCAAACTGCATTAATCTTACATATAGATGCACCCTCAGTCACTTTCTTAACGTTCTGTTTTAATGCTACCATCTGGTTTATTCTGGTTTTGCAATATAACTCTTTCCTCTCCACCTGCTTCTCATCTTTTCTTATCTGTGACAGTTTTAATCTTGTTCTGAGGCCCTTTGAGTCTCAAAGTAGGCGCATAAATCAAAGATAGAAGATGGAGCTGCAAAATTCAAAATATGCCTGGAACTGCAGAGCAGATTTGTAGTTTTACAAGGCCTTCACCTTTCTATGCCAAAGAGTGCTGGTGCCTCACCCACACTACAAAGCCCAGCATTCAACACCATTGAGCCATGCCCTGTTAAAGTAGTGTCAAACTGCATTAATTCTACAGTGTAGATGCAAACCAGGATGCTTGGATGTCCTGTATGACTAAATTGCAGAATGTGAGTTAAGGTGAATGCACACGAAGGGACAATTCTTACATCGTTGTTGTTGCTGTTTTCTGTTGGTCATGGGGGTTCTGTGTGGGAAGTTTGGCCCAATTCTATGGTGGGTGGGGTTCAGAATGCTCTTTGATTGTAGGTGAACTATAAATCCCAGCAACTACAGCTCCCACATGTCATGGTCTATTTTTTTCCCAAACTCCACATTTGGGCATATTGAGTATCTGTGCCAAGTTTGGTCCAGATCCATCACTGTTTGAGTCCACAGTGCTCTCTGGATGTAGGTTGAACTACACCTAGACACTTTAGAACAGTGATTCTCAACCTTCCTAATGCCGCGACCCCTTAATTCAGTTCCTCAGCTTGTGGTGACCCCCCAAACATAACATCATTTTTGTTGTCATTTCACAACTGTGATTTTTGCTACTGTCATGAATCGTAATGTAAATATCTGATATGCAGGTTGTATTTTCATTCACAGGACCAAATTTGGCACAAATACTCAATATGCCCAAATTTGAATACTGGTGGTGTTGGGGAGGGGATTGATTTTGTCATTTGGGAGTTGTAGTTGCTGGGATTTATAGTTCACCTACAATCAAAGAGCATTCTGAATTCTACCAATGATGAAATTGAACCAAACCTGGCACGCACAATGCCCAAAACCAAAATACAGGAATTGATTGGTGAGTATTGACCTTGAGTTTTGGAGTTGTAGTTCACCTACATCCAGAGAGCAGTGTGGACTCAAGCAATGACAGATCTGGACCAAACTTGGCATGAGTACTCAATATGCCCAAATGTGAACACTGGTCAAATTTGGGGAAAACAGACCTTAACACTTGGGACTTGTAGTTGCTGGGATTTATAGTTCACCTAAAATCAAAGAGCTTTCTGAACCCCACCAAGGATAGAATTGGCTCAAACATCCCACACAGAATCCCCATGACCAACAGAAAATACTCTGTTTTCTGATAGTCTTTGGTGACCCCTTTGACACCCCCTCGCGACCCCCTCAGGGGTCCCAACCCCCAGGTTGAGAAACACTGCTTTAGAACTTCATCATTTGGGGTGGAGCTCTGTTCCAGAGAATCCAAAGTGCTTCACCATACTATAAATCCCAGGATCCCACAGTGCAGGGCCAGAGCAGTAAAAGTGGGATCAAACTGGCGCAGTGAGGCATCTTTCTGAAGCTAGATTTTAGCTGCAGAGTTTTACAAGGTCTAGTGCGACTTGCCAACAAGCAGCAACTTGCAAATCATTCCAAAGGAATGAGTTACTAAGACAAGGTCCAGAAGGTGTGCATTGACCGAATAAATCAGCTCTGCACCCAGTTGCAAAACCCACCAACACAGCTGCCTCCCTGGCGCAACGTTTAAACCCTTTTTGGCAAGCGCTGAGGCCGAAAGAGCGAGGAAATCTGATCACAGGACTGGGATAAAACCCACCCGACTACATCCCCTTGGACACTCTTCTACCCTGATACCCGCCCTTATTAAAAGTTCCTTTGTTTCAGAGTGATACCCTGGCTGATAACCCATAAGAGGACTCATTGGGTTCCTTTTTTTCAATCAAAGGCCACATATCATGCATGGCATTGGGTGGTTGGAGCCTCCATGAACCCTAGGAGGTTCTACAAACATTAGCCTGTGTCAACATTGGGCAATATAGCCCAAGAAGCCTGTTTGATCAGACCAAAACCTTTGCCAACCCAGTGCTGTATTTCCAGAAACCTAATGCTTCTCGGAAGCAGAAAGCAAGGCATGAAGGCAACCAACCTTTTCTATGGTTTGTTCCCCAGAAACTGCTTTGTATACACTGCTGAACTCTGTGTGTATATATATGTGTGTGTGTATGTATGTGTGCATACACACACACACACGTACTTAGGTGATCCCTCATTCTCTGAGTAAGATTGTCCTCCAAGTTCAGTGTCCTAGCAGTGGGTCCATAGGTGGCTGTGGAGCCCTTTTCTTGACCCACATGTTCACCTGCAGTGAGAGCATCGGTTTCGACATGGAAGGCAGTCCCAGTCAGGGTTGGCTTAATGCGCCTTCCTCTTGGCACATTTCTCTCTTTCACCCTCCATTTGAGCCTCTTCAAGTTCAGCAGTGGAACTCTCTGCCCTGCAGTGTGTTGGAGGCTCCTTCTTTGGAAGCTTTTAAACAGAGGCTGAATGGCCATCTGTCAGGGGTGATTTGAATGCAATTCCTGCTTCTTGGCAGAATGGGGTTGGACTGGATGGCCCACGAGGTCTCTTCCAACTCTTTGATTCTATGATTCTATGATTCTACAGCACTGCTGGTCACAGCTGACCTCCAGCTAGAGTGCTCAAGGGCCAAGGCTTCCCAGTTCTCGGTTTCTATGCTACCATTTTTAAGGTTAGCTTTGAGCCCATCTTTGAGCCCACCAACATTCAGTTTTCCATTCTTGAGTTCGGAGTAGAGCAACTGCTTTGGGAGACAGTGGTCAGGCATTCGGACAACGTGGCCGGTCCAGCGGAGTTGATGGCGGAGGACCATCGCTTCAATGCTGGTGGTCTTTGCTTCTTCCAGCACGCTGACATTTGTCCGCTTGTCTTCCCAAGAGATTTGCAGGATTTTCCGGAGGCAGCGCTGATGGAAACGTTCCAAGAGTTGAGTGTGACCTCTGTAGACAGTCCACATTTTGCAGGCATATATCAGGTTTGACAGTCTGTAGACAGTCCACATTTTGCAGGCATATAGCATGCTGGACTACTCTAACAACCATTGAATGGCAGTCACCAGCCAGACCCGCCTACCTGCGGGACCGCATCTCCGTATATGAACCCACATGATCTCTTCGATCATCTGGAGAGGCCCTGCTCACGATCCCACCTGCGTTGCAAGCACGATTGGTGGGGACGAGGGACAGGGCCTTCTCTGTGGTGGCCCCCCGACTCTGGAACTCTCTCCCCAAGGACATCAGACAAGCCCCAACATTGGCAGTCTTTAGGAAGAGCTTGAAGACGTGGTTGTTCCAGTGTGCCTTCCCAGAATAGGAAACTCCAAGCATCATGTCCCAAATGCACTTTACTAGAGATTTAAGATTGTCTGCACACCGCACCTATCTCCAAAAACCTATCCATCTCACCTGTCATGCCCAGCATTTTTAAAATTTTAATCATTACATTTGGCCCGGCCTTAGTTTTTAATGCGTCGTGGTGTTATTGTCTAATGTTTATTGCTATTGTTTTAATGTTTATTGCTTGTTTTATGAGTTTTTATTGTTGTATTTGTTATGCTGTTGTTTTATTGATGTGTTGGGCCTTGGCCTCTTGTAAGCTGCACCAAGTCCTTTGGGAGATGTTAGCGAGGTATAAATAAAAAGCCATCAAATGCTAATGAAGGTGGCCAATTGAAACATTCACACCTAGCTCCAACAGACAAGATTTCTTTCTCCCACCCTGGACCTTTCACAGATATATAAACCCAATTTTCCTAGTTTTCAACAACCCTCACAACCTCTGAGGATGCCTGCCACAGATGCAGGTGAAATGTCAGGAGAGAATGCTTCTAGAACATGGCCATACCACCCAAAAAACCTACAAGAACCCCACTCTAAATAAATAAATAAATCATACCATTAGCATTGTTTTGACGTGATATTAATATTGAAATGCAGTAATTAAAAGCAAGTTAAGACGAATAAAGACAAACCTAACGTAGTGTAACACGGTTTTACTGTATTAACATAAATAGCTTTGTGAATGTGCTATTTATCACTTGAATTCTGGTTAAAACTGTACGTATACATCTACATGTATATGCAGATTCCCTATAGGAACGAATATGCCTGTCCAGTGCGAGGTTTAGAATAATTTAACCATTACTGGAACACACAGACATTAGCTGCATATCTTCCAAGGGATCCTAAATATGGATTTACTACAACAGCAATGGGTTGGACTAGATGACCCTTGGAGGTCCCTTTCTTGCTTGACTCTCTCTATCTGGAATCTGGAGTCCCTCCTTCCTTCCTACCTTCTGCGTTTCCAAGCATTATTGTCATTTTCATGTCTTTTGATGATATGTCCAAAGTATAACAGATATGCAGATGACACCAGTTTGATGGCTGAAAGCGAGGAGGAGCTGAGGAGCCTTCTAATCAAGGTGAAAGAAGAAAGCACAAAAGCTGGGTTGCAGTTAAACATAAAAAAAACCAAGATTATGGCAACAAGAATGATTGACAACTGGGAAATAGAGGGAGAAAACGTGGAGGCCGTGACAGACTTTGTATTTCTAGGTGCAAAGATGAGTGCAGACGCAGACTGTGGCCAGGAAATCAGGAGATGCTTCCTTCGTGGAAGGAGAGCAATGACCAATCTTGACAAAATAGTGAAGAGTAGAGACATCACAGTGGCAACAAAGATCCGCATAGTTAAAGCAATGCTATTCCCCGTAGTAACCTATGGATGTGAGAGATGGACCATAAGGAAGGCTGAATGAAGGAAGATCGATGCTTTTGAACTGTGGTGTTGGAGGAGAGTGCTGAGAGTGCCTTGGACCGCAAGAAGATCCAACCAGTCCATATTTCAAGAAATAAAGCCTGACTGCTCATTGGAGGGAAGAATAGTAGAGGCCAAGATGAAGTACTTTGACCACATCATGAGAAGAAAGGAAAGCTTAGAGAAGACAATGATGCTGGGAGAAATGGAAGGAAAAAGGAAGAGGGGCCGACCAAGGGCAAGATGGATGGATCATAGAATCATAGAATCAAAGAGTTGGAAGAGACCTCATGGGCCATCCAGTCCAACCCCATTCTGCCAAGAAGCAGGAATATTGCATTCAAATCACCCCTGACAGATGGCCATTCAGCCTCTGTTTAAAAGCTTCCAAAGAAGGAGCCTCCACCACACTCCGGGGCAGAGAGTTCCACTGCTGAACGGCTCTCACAGTCAGGAAGTTCTTCCTTATGTTCAGATGGAATCTCCTTTCTTGTAGTTTGAAGCCATTGTTTCGTGTCCTAGTCTCCAGGAAGCAGAAAACAAGCTTGCTCCCTCCTCCCTGTGGCTTCCTCTCACATATTTATACATGACTATCATATCTCCTCTCAGCCTTTTCTTCTTCAGGCTAAACATGCCCAGCTCCTTAAGCCGCTCCTCATAGGGCTTGTTCTCCAGACCCTTGATCATTTTAGTCGCCCTCCTCTGGACACATTCCAGCTTGTCAATATCTCTCTTCAATTGTGGTGCCCAGAACTGGACACAATATTCCAGGTGTGGTCTAACCAAAACAGAATAGAGGGGTAGCATTACTTCCCTAGATCTAGACACTATGCTCCTATTGATGCAGGCCAAAATCCCATTGGCTTTTTTTGCCGCCACATCACATTGTTGGCTCATGTTTAACTTGTTGTCCACGAGGACTCCAAGATCTTTTTCACACGTACTGCTCTCGAGCCAGGCATTGTCCCCCATTCTGTATCTTTACATTTCGTTTTTCCTGCCAAAGTGGAGTATCTTGCATTTGTCACTGTTGAACTTCATTTTGTTAGTGGCATCCTTCAAGTGACTGGATTGACCTTGAAGGAGCTGGGGGTGGTGACGACCAACAGGGAGCTCTGGCGTGGACTGGTCCATGAAGTCACAAAGAGTCGGAAACGACTGAACGAATGAACAACAAATAACAGTCTCAGTTTTAGTAGTTTTGGCTTCTAGGGAGAGTTCAAGTACGATCTGATTTATGAATCTAGTACAGTTCCATAACTCTTCCCTTCCCTCTTTAACCTCTCTGGCTTTTTTCCCTCGCAAGCCATCTGGCCTTCGCCACATCTTTGGTGGCAGACAGAAATTACGACATCTTTCGAAGGTTGCAGGAAAACACATAAAAACACATTCTGTGACTTCATTGCATAGGGTTTGAAGGTAAAAAAACAACAACACCAAACCTTTCTGCTGAGCTGTCTTAAAGCAATTTCAATAGGTAAATAATGGCTCAATCCACTTTCTCTTTCCACTCTTTGCATGCTTTTCGAAACAGAAACATGTTATTTCTTAAATTGCACAAAACTCCCACCCATTCCCAAAAAAGAGAGCTTATCTTATGAAACTACAAATCCCAATATTCCATAGCATTGAGTCATGGCGGTTAAAGTGGTATCAAACTGTGGTAAAAATAGTCTAATAACCTATTATTTCTGTTTTCTTTTAAAAAAATGACCAAGTTGTGGCAAAAGATACTTTTTTCCAGCTGCGATCTCCAATTTGGGGTTCTTTAGACAGGGTAGACTACATGTCCCTTATCTCATGGATGGTGGGAATTATAGTCCACCACCTCTGAAGGGTTTCTCTAGGTTGCATTTTGGGAACGACAGCCCTGCAAGCTCTAGGTGCTCTTACTGTCTATTACAGGGAAAACCAGCTGATCCCCAACCCATCTGAAACACAGACATGTGCCTTTCATCTCAAGAACAGACAAGCATCCCGAGCTCTGAGGATTACCTGGGAAGGAATCCCACTGGAGCATTGCAGCACACCCAAATACCTGGGAGTCACTCTGGACCGTGCTCTGACCTACAAGAAGCACTGCCTGAACATCAAGCAAAAAGTGGGTGCTAGAAACAATATCATACGAAAGCTGACTGGCACAACCTGGGGATCACAACCAGACACAGTGAAGACATCTGCCCTTGCGCTATGCTACTCTGCTGCTGAGTACACATGCCCAGTGTGGAACACATCTCACCACACTAAAACAGTGGATGTGGCTCTTAATGAGACATGCCGCATTATCACGGGATGTCTGCGCCCTACACCACTGGAGAAATTACACTGCTTAGCCGGTATTGCACCACCTGACATCCGCCGGGAAGTAGCAGCCAATAGTAAAAGGACCAAGGCAGAGACATCTCCAGCTCATCCCCTGTTTGGGTATCAGCCAGCACGTCAACGACTTAAATCTAGAAATAGTTTTCTAAGATCTACAGAGACACTCGCTGGAACATCTCAGCAAGCGAGAGTCCAAAAGTGGCAGGCTCAAACCCAGAACCTCAACCAATGGCTGATACCAAATGAGAGACTCCCCCCTGGGCACACAGAGGACTGGGCGACTTGCAAGGCGCTGAACAGACTGTGTTGGCACCACAAGATGCAGAGCCAACCTTCAGAAATGGGGCTACAGGGTGGAATCCTCGACATGCGAGTGTGGAGAAGAGCAAACCACTGACCACCTGCTGCAATGCAACCTGAGCCCTGCCACATGCACAATGGAGGACCTTCTTGCAGCAACACCAGAAGCACTCCAAGTGGCCAGATACTGGTCAAAGGACATTTAATCAACTACCAAACTCACAAATTTTGTATTTTGTCTGTTTGTTTGCTTTGTTCTGTTAGAAATGTAATATAAATGCCAAATATTTCGGGACAAACTGCGCAATTGTAAGAAATCTCTGATAGAGAGAACGCCCTCTTTAGTTTAATGATTACAGTAAAATTATAGGGTTACCGTTCCATGGCCGGGACTCAAGACTAAACTAAATATTGACAGAATGAGAAACCGTTAAAAAAAAGACAAAAAGGACAACCACAGATTTATAAACTTTAAAGCAGAGGAAGAAAATAATGAAATACTTATGCCTCGGTATTTCCAAGGAGGAAACTACTATATCTCCATTATTGTCAGAATTGCCTAGCTTTGCAAGCATCATATATTTATAGGGAGTGTAATTCAAATATAATGGGATGTTGTTCCCCAATTCGTTAAAGTACAGTATACTTCTCCCCATCTTTTCCCCAGGTGATCAACCTCTTCCTCCTTCCTTCCTTCCTTCCTTCCTTCCTTCCTTCCTTCCTTCCTTCCTTCCTTCCTTCCTTCCTTCCTTCCTTTTTTCTTCCTTTCATCTTCTGTCTCTCCCTCTCTCTGTTCTTCTTTCACTCCTACTTTTTCTTCCTTTCTTTTTCTCCTTCCTTCCTTCCTTTCCTTACTTTCACTTCCCTTCTTTCTCTTTCTTTCTTTCCCTTTCCTTTTCCTTCCTTCCCCAATTAGTTAAAGTACACTATACTTCTCCCCATCTTTCCCCCAGGTGATCAACCCCTTCCTTCCTTCCTTCCTTCCTTCCTTCCTTCCTTCCTTCCTTCCTTTTCTCTTCCTTCTTCCTTCCTTCCTTCCTTCCTTCCTTCCTTCCTTCCTTCCTTCCTTTTTCTTTCTTTCTTTTCTCCTTCCTTCCTTCCTTTCCTTACTTTCACTTCCCTTCTTTCTCTTTCTTTCTTTCTTTCTTTCTTTCTTTCTTTCTTTCCATTCTCCCTTCCCCTCATACATGCCACCTTTCTTGCCCAGTGACATCACAGATGGCCCCTTCACCTAGTAACAGCCAACTCAGTGACATCACAGAGAGGCCACTTCACCTGGTAACAACCATCCCAGTGACATCACAGAGGGACCACTTCACCTAGCAACAGCCAATTCAGTGACATCACAGAGGGGTCACACCTAGCAACAGCTAACCCAGTGGCATTGCAGAGGGGCCACTTCACCTGGTAACAACCAACCCAGCAACATCACAGAGGGCCACTTAAAATAGCAACAGCCAACCCAGTAAAATCACAGAGGGGCCACTTCACCTAGCAACAGCCAACCCAGTGACATCACAGAGGACAACTTCATCTAGCAACAGCCAACCCATTGTCATCACAGAGGGCCACTTCACCTAGCATCAACCACCCCATTGTCATCACAGAGGGCCACTTCACCCGTTCCCCCACTCACCAGTGCCTCATTTCACCTGTCACCCCCCACTCACACACCCCCACATTCACCCCCTCACCACCACCCTTCCACCTCCCCCCCCCTCCTCACAACCCACCCACACCTCCCGTCTCTCACCTCCACCACTCTCTTCACTCATCCATCTTCTCCCTCCACCATTTCCTCCACACCTTCTCCACAACCATCACCACACCCTCTCCCTTCACACCTTATACTCCACCACATTTTCCTCACTCCACACCTCACTCCCACTCCCCCCTTTCAACCCTTGACATCACAGAGGGACCACTTCACCTAGCAACAGCCAATTCAGTGACATCACAGAGGGGTCACACCTAGCAACAGCTAACCCAGTGGCATTGCAGAGGGGCCACTTCACCTGGTAACAACCAACCCAGCAACATCACAGAGGGCCACTTAAAATAGCAACAGCCAACCCAGTAAAATCACAGAGGGGCCACTTCACCTAGCAACAGCCAACCCAGTGACATCACAGAGGACAACTTCATCTAGCAACAGCCAACCCATTGTCATCACAGAGGGCCACTTCACCTAGCAACAACCACCCCATTGTCATCACAGAGGGCCACTTCATCTAGCAACAACCACCCCATTGTCATCACAGAGGGCCACTTCACCTAGCAACAACCACCCCATTGTCATCACAGAGGGCCACTTCACAGAGGGCCACTTAAAATAGCAACAGCCAACCCAGTAAAATCACAGAGGGGCCACTTCACCTAGCAACAGCCAACCCAGTGACATCACAGAGGACAACTTCATCTAGCAACAGCCAACCCATTGTCATCACAGAGGGCCACTTCACCTAGCAACAACCACCCCATTGTCATCACAGAGGGCCACTTCACCTAGCAACAACCACCCCATTGTCATCACAGAGGGCCACTTCACAGAGGGCCACTTAAAATAGCAACAGCCAACCCAGTAAAATCACAGAGGGGCCACTTCACCTAGCAACAGCTAACCCAGTGACATCGCAGAGGACAACTTCATCTAGCAACAGCCAACCCATTGTCATCACAGAGGGCCACTTCACCTAGCAACAACCACCCCATTGACATCACAGAGGGCCACTTCACCTAGCAACAACCACCCCATTGTCATCACAGAGGGCCACTTCATCTAGCAACAACCACCCCATTGTCATCACAGAGGGCCACTTCACCTAGCAACAACCACCCCATTGTCATCACAGAGGGCCACTTCACCTAGCAACAACCACCCCATTGTCATCACAGAGGGCCACTTCACCTAGCAACAACCACCCCATTGTCATCACAGAGGGCCACTTCACCTAGCAACAACCACCCCATTGTCATCACAGAGGGCCACTTCACCTAGCAACAACCACCCCATTGTCATCACAGAGGGCCACTTCACCTAGCAACAACCACCCCATTGTCATCACAGAGGGCCACTTCACCTAGCAACAACCACCCCATTGTCATCACAGAGGGCCACTTCACCTAGCAACAACCACCCCATTGACATCACAGAGGGCCACTTCACCTAGCAACAACCACCCCATTGTCATCACAGAGGGCCACTTCACCTAGCAACAACCACCCCATTGTCATCACAGAGGGCCACTTCACCTAGCAACAACCACCCCATTGTCATCACAGAGGGCCACTTCACCTAGCAACAACCACCCCATTGTCATCACAGAGGGCCACTTCACCTAGCAACAACCACCCCATTGTCATCACAGAGGGCCACTTCACCTAGCAACAACCACCCCATTGTCATCACAGAGGGCCACTTCACCTAGCAACAACCACCCCATTGTCATCACAGAGGGCCACTTCACCTAGCAACAACCACCCCATTGTCATCACAGAGGGCCACTTCACCTAGCAACAACCACCCCATTGTCATCACAGAGGGCCACTTCACCTAGCAACAACCACCCCATTGTCATCACAGAGGGCCACTTCACCTAGCAACAACCACCCCATTGTCATCACAGAGGGCCACTTCACCTAGCAACAACCACCCCATTGTCATCACAGAGGGCCACTTCACCTAGCAACAACCACCCCATTGTCATCACAGAGGGCCACTTCACCTAGCAACAACCACCCCATTGTCATCACAGAGGGCCACTTCACCTAGCAACAACCACCCCATTGTCATCACAGAGGGCCACTTCACCTAGCAACAACCACCCCATTGTCATCACAGAGGGCCACTTCACCTAGCAACAACCACCCCATTGTCATCACAGAGGGCCACTTCACCTAGCAACAACCACCCCATTGTCATCACAGAGGGCCACTTCACCTAGCAACAACCACCCCATTGTCATCACAGAGGGCCACTTCACCTAGCAACAACCACCCCATTGTCATCACAGAGGGCCACTTCACCTAGCAACAACCACCCCATTGTCATCACAGAGGGCCACTTCACCTAGCAACAACCACCCCATTGTCATCACAGAGGGCCACTTCACCTAGCAACAACCACCCCATTGTCATCACAGAGGGCCACTTCACCTAGCAACAACCACCCCATTGTCATCACAGAGGGCCACTTCACCTAGCAACAACCACCCCATTGTCATCACAGAGGGCCACTTCACCTAGCAACAACCACCCCATTGTCATCACAGAGGGCCACTTCACCTAGCAACAACCACCCCATTGTCATCACAGAGGGCCACTTCACCTAGCAACAACCACCCCATTGTCATCACAGAGGGCCACTTCACCTAGCAACAACCACCCCATTGTCATCACAGAGGGCCACTTCATCTAGCAACAACCACCCCATTGTCATCACAGAGGGCCACTTCACCTAGCAACAACCACCCCATTGTCATCACAGAGGGCCACTTCACCTAGCAACAACCACCCCATTGTCATCACAGAGGGCCACTTCACCTAGCAACAACCACCCCATTGTCATCACAGAGGGCCACTTCACCTAGCAACAACCACCCCATTGTCATCACAGAGGGCCACTTCACCTAGCAACAACCACCCCATTGTCATCACAGAGGGCCACTTCACCTAGCAACAACCACCCCATTGTCATCACAGAGGGCCACTTCACCTAGCAACAACCACCCCATTGTCATCACAGAGGGCCACTTCACCTAGCAACAACCACCCCATTGTCATCACAGAGGGCCACTTCACCTAGCAACAACCACCCCATTGTCATCACAGAGGGCCACTTCACCTAGCAACAACCACCCCATTGTCATCACAGAGGGCCACTTCACCTAGCAACAACCACCCCATTGACATCACAGAGGGCCACTTCACCTAGCAACAACCACCCCATTGTCATCACAGAGGGCCACTTCACCTAGCAACAACCACCCCATTGTCATCACAGAGGGCCACTTCACCTAGCAACAACCACCCCATTGTCATCACAGAGGGCCACTTCACCTAGCAACAACCACCCCATTGTCATCACAGAGGGCCACTTCACCTAGCAACAACCACCCCATTGTCATCACAGAGGGCCACTTCACCTAGCAACAACCACCCCATTGTCATCACAGAGGGCCACTTCACCTAGCAACAACCACCCCATTGTCATCACAGAGGGCCACTTCATCTAGCAACAACCACCCCATTGTCATCACAGAGGGCCACTTCACCTAGCAACAACCACCCCATTGTCATCACAGAGGGCCACTTCACCTAGCAACAACCACCCCATTGTCATCACAGAGGGCCACTTCACCTAGCAACAACCACCCCATTGTCATCACAGAGGGCCACTTCACCTAGCAACAACCACCCCATTGTCATCACAGAGGGCCACTTCACCTAGCAACAACCACCCCATTGTCATCACAGAGGGCCACTTCACCTAGCAACAACCACCCCATTGTCATCACAGAGGGCCACTTCACCTAGCAACAACCACCCCATTGTCATCACAGAGGGCCACTTCACCTAGCAACAACCACCCCATTGTCATCACAGAGGGCCACTTCACCTAGCAACAACCACCCCATTGTCATCACAGAGGGCCACTTCACCTAGCAACAACCACCCCATTGTCATCACAGAGGGCCACTTCACCTAGCAACAACCACCCCATTGACATCGCACAGGGCCACTTCACCTAGCAACAGATAACACAGTGACATCACACAGGGCCACTTCACCTAGCAACGGGCTTTGTGGTACAAACGGACATACATATATACATGACAAATAAACAGATTGATAGCTAGGTTGATCAATAGATGGTAATCACACTATAGTGTCTTATATGCATATAACTGGACAGCTGATACATTTTTGTCGCAGTGCAGCCTGAAGGGGCCTGAGGCTGTTAGGAATGGTGGGAGTTCAAGTCCAAAACACCTAGAGGGCCCAAGTTTGCCCATGCTTGCTATAGCACCGAGTATTCATTGGTATTCCGTCTGGGCTTGAGGAAGGTTCTTCTTTTGGATTGCTATTGTCTGCTATGGGACAGTCTCCACTGCTTTGGAAGTTCTAACCCTGCAATGTTTTGGGGGTAAGAGATGTTCCGTTTTTGAGCCTTCAACAGTCAACAGTTATGGCAACCCCATGCATTTCATCAGGTTTTCTCAGGCAAGGAATGACTCAGAGGTAGTTTTGCTGGTTCTTTCCTCTGAAATGCAGCCCTACGGCACTCACTGTCAGTCACAGGTGGTCTCATATCCAAGCACTCACCAGGTTCCCTCTCGTTCTATGTCACCTGTTGATTTCTGGTGAGACCGTGAGTTTCAATGGAAGGAATACCCAGGTTCCATCTACACTGCCATACAAGGCATTTTTCCAAATGAAGCACAGAGTATTGAAGATATACAGTGTATGTTGTGTGTGTGTATGTGTGTAGGGGAAACTTCCCATTGGAGTGGAAATCATCTATCGGACAGATGGCAAGCTATTTAACCTCAGCAGACTGAAAACCAAAACCAAGGTTACAACAACATCTGTTATAGAACTCCAATATGCTGATGACAATGATGTCTGTGCGCATTCAGAAGAAGATCTACAAGCCACTCTAAACGCCTGTCATTGAACACTGAGAAAACCAAAGTGCTCTTTGGTTGTGCAGATGGATGGCCATCTGTCAGGGGTGATTTGAATGCAATATTCCTGCTTCTTGGCAGAATGGGGTTGGACTGGATGGCCCATGAGGTCTCTTCCAACTCTTTGATTCTATGATTCTATGATTCTTCAAAATTAGCCATTTGATATCATCCCAGAAATACAGCTTAATGGTGTAACATTAGAAAATGTTGACCATGTCCACTACCTTGGCAGCCACCTCTCCACAAAAGTCAACATTGACACTGAAATACAACACCGCCTGAGCTCTGCGAGTGCAGATTTTTCCGAATGAAGCAGAGAGTGTTTGAGGACCAGGACGTCTGTGGGGATACCAAGGTGCTTGTTTATAAAGCTATTGTCCTCCCCATAGAGTGTTTGAGGACCGGGATATCCATAGGAATACCAAGGTGCTTGTTTATAAAGCTATAATTATGATAATAATAATAATAATAATAATAATAATAATAATAATAAATCCAATGATCCAATACAACAGCCAGCAGAAGCCACAGGGAGGAGGGAGCAAGCTTGTTTTCTGCTTCCTTGGAGACTAGGACGCGGAACAATGGCTTCAAACTACAAGACAGGAGATTCCATCTGAACATGAGGAAGAACTTCCTGACTGTGAGAGCCGTTCAGCAGTGGAACTCTCTGCCCCGGAGGGTGGTGGAGGCTCCTTCTTTGGAAGCTTTTAAACAGAGGCTGGATGGCCATCTGTCAGGGGTGATTTGAATGCAATATTCCTGCTTCTTGGCAGAATGGGGTTGGACTGGATGGCCCATGAGGTCTCTTCCAACTCTTTGATTCTATGATTCTATGATTCTATGACTCATCTTGCTGTGTTTCAAATAATAATAATAATAATAATAATAATAATAATAATAATAATAATAATAATTTTTATTTATACCCCGCCACCGGGGTTATTTATAAACACCGAGAACTGGGAAGCCCTGGCCCTTGAGCCCTCCAGCTGGAGGTCAGCTGTGACCAGCAGTGCTGTAGAATTTGAAGAGGCACAAATGGAGGGCGAAAGAGAGAAATGTGCCAAGAGGAAGGCGCATCAAGCCAACCCTGACCGAGACTGCTTTCAACCAATACCCTCATTGTGGGAGAACATGCGGATCAAAAATAGGGCCACCTACGAACCCACCACCAGGACACCGTACTTGGACAACGAGTGATCGTCTAAGTAAATAAGTAAGTACAATTCAGTTTCTGGTGCCATATTATCTGCTTTGAGGTGGATTATATGGCAACGCAGGCTAATATTCAAAGCAGATACTGGATTGTATGGCAATGTAGATCTAGCCTCCGTGTCCTTTCCTCTGAAATACAGACCCAGTTGCATTGATGGCCTCCCATCCAAGTGGTCACCAGGGCTGACCCTGCTTAGCTTCCAAAACAATGTCCTGGGTGTGAGCATGGCGGCACATGTCTTCAAGTCATCTGTCAACTTCTGGCGACCCAATGAATTTCATAGGGTTTTAAGGCAGAGGATATCCAGAGGTGATTTTGCCGGTTCCTCGTCTATCCCATTCAGGTGCTTTTTCTGGCATAGGATCACATCTTACTGAAATACTCCTAAATCCAAAATGGTCCACCTGGGGTGTGTCTACTCGGCAGAATGAATGCAGATTGACACATATTCATTGTCGTGGCTCAGTTGCAGTTTTACAAGGTCTCTGCTCACCACACTACCACTCCTAAGATTCCATAGCATTGAGTCCTGGCAGGTCAAACCATGCCACACCACCTTAATTCTACAGCATTGACAGCCTCGGTCTCCCATCCAAATACTCACCAAGGCTGACCCTGCTTAGCCCCCAAGTGCTTCTATGTTTTAAGGGTTTAATACCGATGCCCAGATTGGTCCATCAGTCTATCTCTGGACTATGCCCCCTACTCTCCCGGTCTCCCATCCAAATATTCACCAGGGCTGACCCTGCTTAGCCTCCAAGATCAGATCTGGTGCTTCTATGTTTTAAGGGTTTAATACCGATGCCCAAATTGGTCCCTCAGTCTATCCCTGGACAATGCCCCCTCCTCTCCTGGTCTCCCATCCAAATATTCACCAGGGCTGACCCTGCTTAGCTTCCAAAATGAAGTCCTGTGCAAGAGCATGGCGGCACGTGCCTTCAAGTCATCTTTCAACTTATGGTGACCCAATGAATTTTACAGTGTAGATGCACCCACTGACGGTCTTGGTCCCCCATCCAAATACTCACCACGGCTGGCTCTGCTTAGCACTCCAAGATCAGAACTTTTGTTTTCATATGGCAAAGGTTCAACACCACATAATCCCAAATATTCCGAAATAGTGGCTGAGTTCATGATAGCCTTGCTTTTCCTATGGTCCCATGTTCCTGAGAAATATTGCCTACTGTAGCACTTGTTATTCCTTGGTGTTCTCCCATACAAATACTAACCAGGGCTGTCCCTGCTTAGCACTCCAAGATCAGACCTTCTGCTTTCATATGGCACAGGTTCAACACCCCTAACTCCTAAATGTTCCTAAAGAGTGGCTGAGTGAGTGATAGCATTGCTTTCTGATAGTTCCATGTCCTTCTCTCACTTCCTTGGTGGTCTCCCATCCAAATACTCACCCGGGCTGGCCCTGCTGAACACTCCAAGACAGACCTGGTGCTTTTATACGACACGGGTTCATCACCAAATAGTGGCTGAGTTCATGATAGCCTTACTTTTCTAAAAGTTCCATGTTCCTCCCTGAGAAATGTCGACTACTGTAGCTCCTGCTATTCCTTGGTGGTCTCCCATCCAAATACTCACCAGGGTTGACCCTGCTTAGCACTCCAAAATCAGACCTTCTGCTTTCATATGGCACAGGTTCAACACCACTTACTCCTAAATGGTCCCAAAGAGTTGCTGAGTGAGTGATAGCATTGCTTTCTGATAGTTCCATGTCTTTCCCTCACTTCCTTGGTGGTCTCCCATCCCAACACTCACCAGGGCTGACCCTGCTTAGCACTCCAAAATCAGACCTTCTGCTTTCATATGGCACAGGTTCAACACCCCTAACTCCTAAACGCTCCTAAAGAGTGGCTGAGTGAGTGATAGCATTGCTTTCTGACAGTTCCATGTCCCTCCCTCACTTCCTTGGCGGTCTCCCATCCAAACACTCACCAGGGTTGACCCTGCTTAGCACTCCAAAATCAGACCTTCTGCTTTCATATGGCATAGGTTCAACACCACTAACTCCTAAACGCTCCTAAAGAGTGGCTGAGTGAGTGATAGCATTGCTTTCTGATAGTCCCATGTCCTTCCCTCACTTCCTTGGCGGTCTCCCATCCGAACACTCACCAGGGCTGGCCCTGCTTAGCACCCAAGAGGAGGCAGAAACCAGTGCTTCTGGGGTACCTTTCTGCGCAGGTCAATGGATCCATGCAGGGCAGTGTTTCCTATGTTGAACTCTACTCTTTATCCCTGTACCTATTGAATCTATAGAAGCAAGAGACCTTCCTGAGTCCCCTCCCTTGGCCTGCCTTGCAGGGTTGGCGGGACCCTCAAGAGCTATGCCTTTGATGCCTAATCCCCAAAGGATCCCACTCCAAAGAAGCAAACTGACCTTCCTGGCGCTCCCGAAGAGGTCTCTGATCTCCTCAAGCTGCGAAGACTTGCTGCTGTGAGCTCCACTTGCCAGGGAAAGAGAGAGGTAGGAAGGGAGGTGTCAATCAAAGGCCCTAGGCACGCCCCCTGGATTAAGCCCCGCCCACAGTTTGCATTCCCTTGCTTTGCTAAATCACAGACATCCCAGTAAGTATTCTGCATATTGAATGCAGTTTGGCAGTAGCTTTGCCAGAGGGTTTAGGTGCTGGACCCCTACAAACTACACATCCCAGGATGCCATAACCTTGAGCCATTGCAATGAAAGGGGGTGCCAAACTGCATTCATTCAACAGTGCAGATGCACCCTGAAAGTGCAGAAGGGGTTTGGGGTGTAAGATT
Organism: Anolis sagrei ordinatus; assembly: GCF_025583915.1. Classification (NCBI taxonomy): domain Eukaryota; kingdom Metazoa; phylum Chordata; class Lepidosauria; order Squamata; family Anolidae; genus Anolis; species Anolis sagrei. The sequence goes on along the minus strand of NW_026846588.1, from coordinate 275,161,380 downwards.
TGGCCCTAGTGCACCAATCCTTTAACTTTCACGGCTCAGTGCTATGTAATCTTAGAATCTACGAGGGTTGAATGAAAAGTAATGCCTCCACCTTCGTAACTCCTCAACAGATGGTATCTGTACAATGACCAAGTAGCAACAATCAGAACACACCATGGAATGGCTGGAAGAAACATTAACAACCTTAGATATGCAGATGACACCACTCTGATGGCCGAAAGCGAGGAGGAGCCTTCTAATCAAGGTGAAAGAAGAAAGAGCAAAAGTTGGGTTGCAGCTAAACATAAAAAAACCAAAATTATGGCAACAAGAATGATTGACAACTGGGAAATAGAGGGAGAAAACGTGGAGGCCGTGACAGACTTTGTATTTCTAGGTGCAAAGATGAGTGCAGACGCAGACTGCAGCCAGGAAATCAGGAGATGCTTCGTTCTTGGGAGGAGAGCAATGTCCAATCTTGATAAGATAGTGAAGAGTAGAGACATCACACTGGCAACCAAGATCCGCCTAGTTAAAGCCATGGTATTCCCCGTAGTAACCAACAGATGTGAGAGCTGGACCAGAAGGAAGGCTGAGTGAAGGAAGAGAGACACTTTTGAACTGTGGTGCTAGAGGAAAGTGCTGAGAGTACCTTGGACTGCGAGAAGATCCAACCAGTCCATACTTCAGGAAATAAAGCCCGGCTGCTCATTGGAGGGAAGGATAGTAGAGACAAAGATGAAGTACTTTGGCCACATCATGAGAAGACAAGAAAGCTTAGAGAAGACAATGATGCTGGGGAAAATGGAAGGAAAAAGGAAGAGGGGCCGACCAAGGGCAAGATGGATGGATGGGATCCTTGAAGTGACTGGATTGACCTTGAAGGAGCTGGGGGTGGTGACGGCCGACAGGGAGCTCTGGCGTGGGCTGGTCCATGAGGTCACGAAGAGTTGGAAACAACTGAATGAATGAACAACAACATATTAGAGGCAAATCTTGGGGTCCAACTAATGGCAAGTCCGTGAAAGTGATGTCAGATTGCATTGTGTGTAGATGCAGCCCAAGATGTCTAATTGGAGGCTGACGCTCTGAGGACATCTAGGGAGAAGGCAGGACTCACTCAAAACAATTATAATACTTTCTAAAGTAGAAAGACTGAGCCTAAAAGCCCCAGATCAAATTGGATCTTGGAAGCTAAGCAGGATCAGCCCTGGTTAGGATTAGGATGGGAGACTGCCAATTAATATCAGATGCTAGAGATTTCTAGAGGGAACACCACTCCAAGGTAATTTTATGGTCAGCTTCCAAGCCACCACTTTAACTGGCAATGCTCAATATTATCAAATACCTGGAGTGTTTCTCTTCTCAGCTATGAATCATAGAATCATAGAATCAAAGAGTTGGAAGAGACCTCATGGGCCATCCAGTCCAACCCCATTCTGCCAAGAAGCAGGAATATTGCATTCAAATCACCCCTGACAGATGGCCATCCAGCCTCTGTTTAAAAGCTTCAAAAGAAGGAGGACCCAGGAAAGCCTTATTCTGCATACACATGCTTCCTTCGTCCTGTAAACACTGAGCCCCAACTCCCTTGTAGCAGCATCTAAACAAGGTGATTACTTCTTGCAATCTTTATAAAGTTAAAAGGAGGCAGCGATCGAGTACACAGATGGCTTCTGGCTATGTCTGTCTTGGCTAATGGTCTTTCTGGGCTCATCTATCAAGGATGAGCTAATGTGTATTGGCTGCTGTGCAGAAGCCATTTGGATTCATCCTCCATTCATCAAATGCCCAACTTGGCTCTTGGGTATGTTGTAAATTGCCATCCCGTGGAGCGCGTTCGAGAGGAAGATTCGCCCAGAATTAAATATCAGAAGCATCCTGGCCCAGTGGCAGTGGATCAGAGAAGGAGGGAACTCAACAGAAGAACCTTGGACAATAATACATCATAGAAGCATTTCATAGAATCATACAGCTGGACAAAGGCTATCCAGTCCAACCCTATTCTGTCATGCAGGAAGACATAATCCAAGCACCCCTAACAGATGGCCATCCACCTGCAATTTTTGCACATTTGATGTTAAGTTCAATCTCCTCTGCGTGCGTCTTCATGTCATCTATCAGGTTATCTGTTATAGAACTCCAGTATGCTGATGACAATGTCGTCTGTGCACATACAGAAGAAGATCTACAAGCCACTCTAAACACCTTCGCAGAAGCATACACGAAGCTTGGCCTGTCACTGAACATCGAGAAAACCAAAGTGCTGTTCCAGCAGTCACCAGCCAATCCCTTTCCAATGCCAGAGATACAGCTTAATGGTGTAACATTAGAAAATGTTGACCATTTCCGCTCCCTTGGCAGCCACCTCTCCACCAAAGTCAACATCGACGCCGAAATACAACACCGCCTGAGCTCTGCAAGTGCAGCATTTTCTCGAATGAAGCAGAGAGTGTTTGAGGACCGGGACATCCGTAGGGAGACCAAGGTGCTTGTCTATAAAGCTATTGTCCTCCCAACCCTGCTCTATGCCTGTGAGACGTGGACTGTCTACAGACGTCACATGCAACTCCTGGAACGATTCCATCAGCGCTGCCTCCGGAAAATCCTGCAAATCTCCTGGGAAGACAAGCGGACAAACGTCAGTGTGCTGGAGTGAGCCCCCGCCATGTAATTGGTCTGCACTGCGGCAGGGAGTTCCGCAGTTCCCAGTGGTCACCAAGGGAGAAAACGGATGAAATGTGCCCCAGCCAGCAGCTCAAAGCAAAGGACTGCATGAAGTTTTTCTTTCACTTTCCCCCTCCCTTTTCTTTGTAACAAAATCCCCCAATAAAACACTAAAAATTGAAACTTTAAATCTTTTCCGCTTGTTACTTTGTGTCCCCTTTACTGCCTGAAACTTTGCTAACACAAAATAACCCTTTTTCTGAGCTCCGGGGAACTGTGAGCTCACTGGGGACGCCTTCCTGGCCTCCCCAGGCCTCCGAATTTGCGTTAGTTCAAATCGCGGATACGGAGGTTTTCCTATCGGCCCCCCTTATCCGCCAAAACAACAACATGGCGGATCGGGCCCGTTCAAATTTTATATTTTTCTACATTAACTTCTAAGACTAACTGCTATCTTGGTTTCCTCATTTTGGACTCCTGCACTCGTGAAATAATTGTTTTTGTTTAATCATTAAATTCGGCCGAGTCACCAGCTGATTGTCAAAATTTCGCCGGCTTTTGCCGCTTGCTTCATTCCGCTCGCTGCCGCTCGCTCCAGCATGGTTCCCGCCGCCTGCGATCCACCACGATTGCCCAAGGGGAAGCCTTGGAAGTGGGGATCGGGCAGGGAGGCCCGATCCCCGGTTGGGAGCGCTAGTTCCACCAAGGACGGGACAGTGGAACGTAGCTCCCCCTTCAGCTCCAGCTCCTGTTTAATAAAATGAACTGATCTTCTGATGGCCAGCCTAAACCATAGGCTGGCCCCTGCATCCAAACCCCTCCGTCCGGACTTTTGGGACTTCTAGCTTTCTTCTTTATGAAATAATGGATTGGGATTGGGATGGGCGGTGGGTTGTGATATATGAAATGCCTGTATATTAATGATGCCTGTGGTTTATGAATATGAAATATGTATCCCTATGAACTCCATTGTATCTTTACCTCCTTGACCCCTTACCCCAGAAAAACCGGCGTGACCAGGAACTGCCTGGGGAAAGGGCTCAAGCCTCTTTCCCCAATTACCCATTGATTACTCATTATGCATGGACAATGCTGCTGGCCCCCCGATTTCGTCATCGGAGCAAGGCCAACGAAGGAAGGAAGGTCAGCAGGGCCCCGGAAGAAAAGACTGATTAAATCACCCAGAAATTGTCGATCCCCCGGGCGGTCCGATTTCGATCCAGTTATTCAAATTCCTTGCCAGAACTCATCAAGGACAGGAAAGCTTTTGTTTGCCAAACATCACCCTCTTCCCGCCTTGGACAATAGCCCGCATTCCAGCGGGCAGGAAAGCCCAAATCCCATCATCTTTCCCCCATTGTCCGCGGCTGTCCCGCCTCCTCGCTCCTGATTGGCCAGAACCCAGGAAGCGAGCGGAGGGCGCCCATTGGCCCTCCCGAGGCGAAGAAACGCTCCCATTGGCTCCCGACGGGGGAGGGCTGTCAAACCTCCTCCCAGCTGTTCCAGCCTCAGCCAATCAGCGTGAAGCCGGCTGACAGGGGGCGGGCAGGATTTTCAAACTGCTTTCTTTTGTTCTAAACTGTATAAAAATGCCTGGAAATCTCTTTGTACTGCATGCTTGCAGTGGAATGATTCCTGTAACGCATCCATTCAGCTGAATCGCAAATAAACGCCTCGGTCGCTGGACTCCTTTCGCCTCTGGTGAGATTAATTTTAATATTTCTCGTTCTTTGGATTGGCTTTCGCTGGCTGCTCACCGAGGTCAACGGACCCCTTTAGCGGTCTTCAGGGATCTCTCCCGCTGGGAGACCCCCAAAAGAGCTCGATATCACAGTGTGCTGGAAGAAGCCAAGACTACCAGCATTGAAGTGATGGTCCTCCAACATCAACTCTGCTGGGCCGGCCACATTGTCCGGATGCCTGACCACCGTCTCCCAAAGCAGTTGCTCTACTCTGAACTTAAGAACGGAAAACGGAACGTTGGTGGACAGGAAAAGAGATTGAAAGATGGGCTCAAAGCCAACCTTAAAAACTCTGGCATAGACACTGAGAACTGGGAAGCCCTGGCCCTTGAGCACTCCAGCTGGAGGTCAGCTGTGACCAGCAGTGCTGCAGAATTCGAGGAGGCATGAGTGGAGGGTGAAAGAGAGAAACGTGCCAGGAGGAAGGCGCGTCAAGCCAACCCTGACCGAGACCGCCTTCCACCTGGAAACCAATGCCCTCACTGCGGAAGAAGATGCAGAGCAAGAATAGGGCTCCACAGCCACATGCGGACCCACAAGGAAACCCATAATGGAAGACCATCTTACTCGTCCAACGAGGGATTGCCTAAGTAAGTAAATAGGTAAGTAAGTAAGTATAGAAGTCTTTAAACCTCAAGGAATGCATAGAGATAGTTTTCCCAGTTGCTTCCTCTGAAATAGAACTTAATGCGGTTTGGATTAGTTGATAGTCCCTTTATGCATGTACTTACCCAGACTTCCAAGATCAGACAAGACTTTTTGTTTACTTGGGCCTACAGTGTTCTGTCAGAAAAGAAATCAGAAAGTCGTCACAACCTCAGGATGCTCGCTGCAGGTGCAGGCGAAACGTCAGGAGAGAATGCTTCCAGAACAAGGCCATACAGCCTGAAAAACCTACAACAACTCAATCAGAAAGTCGTTCTTTTGGAGGCATTTCTGCAATATAAAGCACTTGATGAAGTTACTTTTTGGACAACTACTTCCAGAATTCCCAACTATGAACACATATTTTTGAGATCTGGAAGTCATCCTGTCAAGAAATACCAATTGCTATATCTTACTTACTTACTACTTAGGCGATCCCTCGTTGGACGAGTAAGATGGTCTTCCATTATGCGTTTCCTTGTGGGTTCGTAGGTGGCTGTGGAGCCCTCTTCTTGACCCGCATCTTCTCCCACAGTGAGGGCATTGGTTTCCAGGTGGAAGGCGGTCCCGGTCAGGATTGGCTTGACGTGCCTTCCTCCTGGCACGTTTCTCTCTCACCTTCCACTCGTGCCTCCTCGAATTCTGCATCACTGCTGGTCACAGCTGACCTCCAGCTCGAGCGCTCAAGGGCCAGGGCTTCCCAGTTCTCAGTGTCTATGTCAGAGTTCTTTTTTTTTTTTTTATTTTAATTTTTTCACTTTATTACATGCTATTACATTTTGTACATCAACCTCTTTAACATATTATTTTATTATTTTACTATGACATTTCTCCCCCTTTTTCTCATTTTTTCCCCCCCTTTTTCCACCACGGTGCTCCCCTCCATCCATTTCAAGCCACCCTTCTTACATTTCATCTGTCCAAAATTTCATTTCTTCTTGTGACGGTAATTTTCCTTCCTTATTTTTTAATCCATTTACCACAAATCTTCCCCATACAGCATCAAAATCGCTTTGTTTCCATATACCTTTTTTAACCTTTAATATACATGTCAATTTATCGTTTATTGCTATTTTCCATGCTTCTTTATACCACTCCTCTATTTGTATATTCATTTCTTTTTTCCAATTCCTTGCTATAAGCAGTCTTGCTATAGTTAGTAAGTTTGTTATCGCTTCTTTATCCTCCTTTTTCAATTGCTTATCGTTATATAGTGATAGTAATGCTATACTAGGACTTTTATCTAATTTTATATTCATTATAATTTCTATTTCTCTAAATACTTTCCCCAAAAATTATTTACATATTTACATTGCCACCACATGTGTATATATGTTCCTGGTTCTTGACACCCTCTCCAACAATTTATTGAGTTATTTTTATTCATATATGCTATTCTTACCGGTGTCAAGTACCACTTCCATATTAACTTGTAATAATTTTCTTTAACTCGTATCGATAAATTTTTTAAATGTCTTTGTCCCCATAATTGTTGCCACTCTATTTCGCTTATTTTTATCCCTAAATCTTCTTCCCAAATCTCTTTAAGGGTGCACTTTTTTGTTTTTTCATCTTTCATTTCAATTAATATCTTATAAATTTTGCTAATTATACCTCTCAAGTTTTCGTGTTCTTCTACAGTCCTTCCCTTCTGTATTATTTGTTCGAATTGACTGAGTTGGCTTTCACTTCTATTATTTTTTTTCCAATTTATTACCCATTGTTCTAATTGTATACAATGAAACCATGACAATTTTATTTCTTTAAACTCTTCCAACATCCTTTCCCTCTTCATTTCCACCTTCATCCAATCCCCTATCCTATCTAAATTTATTTCCCTTACCTTTTTATCCATTGCTTTTTTTAAAATTTTTGGGAACTTCTTTTCCATCACTATTGGGGTTATAATTGATCCCTCCTTTATTAACCTCCCCTTATATTTATTCCATACTTTAAGTATATTGCTCAGCATTGGGTTTCTAATTTCCCTCATTTCTTTTCTAGTAAACTGTTTAAAAAATATATTCCAAGTTTCATCTTCCACTTTTCCTGAATCATTACTAAGCCAATCTATTCCCTCTTCTTTGACCATTCCTTCTATAACCAAACTTAATCTACTTGCTTCGTAATATTTTTTTATATTAGGTAACGCCAGTCCACCCTCCTTTTGCGATCTATACCATAATTGTTTATTTAGTCTGTTTCTTTTACTTCCATTACAGTATTTATTAATCATTTGTTGCCATCTAGTTAGTTCTTCTTCTGTAATTTGAAGTGGTAGCATCCTAAATATGAAATTTATTTTTGGAAGTATTTTCATTTTTACTAATGCTATTCTTCCAAACCATGATAAGCGTATTCCTTCGTACTCTATTAACTTTTTCTGGACTTCTTTCCTTAATGTTACTACATTTACTTCCTCTATCTCTTTTAAATCCTTAGTTATTATTACTCCCAAGTATTTTAGTTTGTTCTTGATTCTTATTCCCCCTTTGCTCTGTTCTATAAGATCTTTTTCTTCTTCTCTTGTATAATTAAGTAGCATCATTTCTGACTTACTCCAATTAACTTGTAAACCTGTTGCTTTCCCAAATATCTCCAAATGTTCTTTTATTCTATCCATTTTCTCCACTATATTTTCTATAAATAACAATGTATCGTCAGCGAATAAACTCACCTTCTGTTTCTCCTTTTTTCCTAACCCTTCTAGATTTTTGTCATTCCTTATGTTATTAGCAAACAGTTCTATCACCATGGCAAATAGTATCGGGGACAAAGGGCACCCTTGTCTGGTTCCTCTAGTCACTTTTATTTCGTTTGTCACTCCATCATTTATAGTTACCACTGCCGAGTTCCTTGAATAAAATTGTTTTAATACTCCTTTTATTCTATTTCCCATTCCGAATTTATTCAATATTTCCCTTAATGTCTCCCATTCCACACAATCAAACGCTTTAAAAATATCTAATGATAATATCCCTGCTTTTTCTTTCCCCTCTTTAGCCCAATGAATTTTATTTAGTACTCTCCCTATCAAGTTTGACATTTGTCTTCCTTTTATAAACCCGCACTGATCTTCTTTTATGTACTTATACATACATTTATTCATTCTATTAGCTATTATCGCGGACAATATCTTTGCATCCTGATTAATTAATGATATGGGCCTATATGACCCTGGGTCTGTTAGGTCTTTATCAGGTTTAGGTATTAATATTATTAATGATTTCCTCCATGATTCGGGTATTTTATCTCCCTTCATTATTCCATTGTACAATTCTAATAATTTTGGGGTTAAAACTTCTCTAAAGCTTTTATAATATTCTGTCCCTAAACCATCCAAGCCCGGAGCTTTGCCAACTTTTAATTTCTTAATAACTTCCTCTATTTCTTTTTTCTTAATAGGTTGTTCCAGTAATTCTTTATCTTTCTCTTCCAGCTTACTCTCCCAATTTTCCTCCACATATTTCCTAATTGCCTCTATGGGACTTGCTTTGGTTTGGTACAGTTCTTTATAAAATTCTTCAAATACTTTCAATTTTTCTTTCATAGCTCTACATAATTTACCTGTTTTATCTTTTATCATATTTATCATTCCTTCCATTTTCTTTTTCTGTGTTGATTTGGCTAGCATCTTTGAATTCCTATCACTAAACTCGAAATATTCCCTCCTTAAATAAATTAAGTTTTCTTGCACTTCGTCTATTTCCATTTTATCCAATTCCTCTTTTTTTGCTCTTAGCCTAGCATAAATTTGTATATCTCTCTTTATTACATATGCTTTTTCAATCTCCTCTATTTCTCTTTCTAAATTCCTTTTCCTTTCTTCTTGCCTTCTTCTTAAGTTAATTGTCTCTTTTATACATAACCCTCTGGTCACTGCTTTCATAGTATCCCATAGAACTCCCTTTGTCACCCCCTTTTCATTAAAACCCCAAATTTCTTGCCATTCTGCTTGCACTTTATCTACTATTTCTTTATGATTTAGTATTCTTGTATTTAACCTCCACCTTTTCATTTTGTCATAATCACATTTCAACACAATCTCAATTGAAACCAAAGCATGATCCGAAATCTTAATCATACCTATATCAGCATTTAGTACTTTACTTGTCATATTTTTGGAGACAAAAATATAATCAATTCTTGTATACACCTTATGTACCGGTGAGTAGTATGTATATCTGCTTTCATTCCCTTTTACCAATCTCCATACGTCCTTTAATTGCCATTTATTCATTACTCTACTTAATTCCGTTGTTTCAATATTTCTAACTTTTGATGCTATCGTAGTTTTATCCTTCTTTAAATCCATACAGCAATTACAATCTCCTCCAAATATTACATTTTGTTGATGGTAATTCTCTATTTGCTCTAACACTTTTTCATAAAATTCTTGCTGTTTTACATTTGGTGCGTATACATTTACTAATACATATTTTTCCTCCCCTATTTCCCCATATATTATTATATATCTTCCCTCTTCATCTTTCAGTACCTTGTTTATGACAAAATTACATTTCTTAGCTATTATTATTGCTACTCCTCTTGACTTTGATGACCCAAAAGATGTTTCATAGTTCCTTATCCAACTCGACTTTAGCTCGTTTGAGCCCCGCCTATTTTGATGTGTTTCCTGTAAGAAGATGAGGTCCGCTGCGTCCTTCTTCAGTAAAGATTCAATCCGCCTTCTCTTAATTACCGTCCCCAACCCTCTCGTGTTAAGTGTTGAAATTCTTAATTTATGGGACATCATTTCCATTTCCCTTTAAAAGCTTTTTTGTGGCTTGAAACAACGTGAACCCTTGCCCCTTTCCCTCCCCTACCCTTTCTCCCCATCCCCCCCCCCTCCCCCCTTCCCTCATTCCCCCCTTCCTCCCCTTCCAATCTTCGGGACTCCTCGTCCCAATCATGGCCCCCGGCCTTCCCAATTGGGGAGGGGGGGGGGCGAAGTCATCCCGTGGCCCAGAGTCTCCCTCCCCCCGAGTGCTCATTTTAATTCAACAAAAAAACTTGATTGCAGTGTATAATTTCTTCTTACATCTCGATTCCTCCAACGGCACCAATTAATTCCTCCAATTCTCCTCCATCCGGATCCTTCACCTCCTCTTCCTTTCGATCTCTCTCTTGTCTTCTTACTATGCCAAGCTCCTCCAGTAGTTGATAGCCTTGTTCCAGTGTATCAATTCTATATCTCTTGCCTTTCCATTGAAATTTAAGAAAGATAGGGTATCCCCAGGTGTACACAATTCCAGCTTTCATTAACTGCGTCGTAATAGGCTTCATTGAATATCTCCAATTCTTAGTTTCAGAACAATAGTCATTAAATATTTCCAATTTTGAGTCACCCATCTTTAGGAAATCTGGATTTTTCTTTAATATTTTCATCAAATCTTCTTTCTTTGCGAAATTGTGAAATCGAATTATTATGTTCCTAGGAATTATTCTATTTCTTCCAGCTGGAAGGCGATGAACTCTCTCAATATCCAGTTCTGACCAGTTTAGTGTTGGCGAGATCTTTTGCAACCATTTCAGGATCTCAGATTTCAGATCTTCTTTCTTGTTTCCTTCTGGATAGTTTTTTATTATTACGTTATTTCTTCTTTGGTTGTCTTGCATGTACACAAACTTTCTTTCCATGTCAGAGAGCCTATTTTCATTTTTTTGCGTTTGTTGTTTGAGTACCAGTTGTTCCTGTGTACTTCTTTCAATTTCTGCTTTATTTTTTCGTATTTCTCCCTGTGCAATCTCCAGGGCTTCTCTTATTGTCTGAAATTTTTCATCCGAGCTTTTTCGTTCCGCGTCCAACTCTGCTCTCATTTGTTTATTGCTGGTCAGAATTTCTTGCTTCAATGCCTGAATTTCGCCCTTCCTTATTTCTCTTTCTTTATCAAACATCAGGTTCAAATTCAAGTTCATTTCCTTTGTTTGTTTTTCAGCCGTTTCTTTAATCAATTCTGCTATTTTACTTAGCATTTGACTGTTGCCCATCCCCAATTCTTCCCCCTCACTGCTCATTCTGCTTTCTTTTGGCTCTGCTGTTAAACATGGCAGCGAGGTTGAAATAGTTCCTCCCCCTTTTGCCCCCCCTTCCATTTGAGGGGGGGTTTGGGGGGGTGTTCGTTTTAACTGCTTTCCCTTAATTGTGGGGAGGGGAGGACTTCTCCTAACAGTGCTCATTTCCTCAGGGACCCTTTCCAGTCTTTCTAATCTTGAAAGCGATCTGTCCGAAGGTTTGGAACGCAACCAAAGAGGATTTGGTTTTGAGGTGTCCTTACTTTGTTTATTCTTTCTCATTCAACCTCAATTTCACTCCTCCTGCTTTCATCAATTTTTTAATTGCTTTGTTTTCCCGTTCTACACAGCACACAGTACAAAAAAGTCCCACTCAATTATGCCTTGCAATGCCAGGAGGGTTGCCTTTAATGTAACGAGACTGGCTCGATCCTTCTTCAAAGGAGGAGTCTGCCTCTAATATTTATTTTGCCTTCCGGATCATTAAGTCATTAAGTCCAATATTTTTAGTATTCTAATATTGTATTTAAATTGCAGCTGTTTATCTTCTCCAAGTCTTCTCCAAGTCAGTGCGCAGTTATAATTGGCAAGTTAGTTTCACTTTCCAAGCCATTTTTCGGCAGCCGCCCTATCTTCTGCTAAAGCTCATAAATCAAAGCAAGTAATTGGTAATAAATTACCTTCTTAGGTTTTCCACGTGCACCAGACTTTCACCTCCCTTTTTGATCCAGAAAGGACAATTATCCATTCATTTTCACTGCTTTTTTGCTATATTTCCACAAGAGCTGGAGGAAAGACGTCTGTTCAACCGGCCATGGTAACTCCGCCCCCCTATGTCAGAGTTCTTAAGGTTGGCTTTGAGCCCATCTTTAAATCTCTTTTCCTGTCCACCAACGTTTCGTTTTCCGTTCTTGAGTTCGGAGTAGAGCAACTGCTTTGGGAGACAGTTGTCAGGCATCCGGACAACGTGGCCGGCCCAGCGGAGTTGATGTTGGAGGACCATCGCTTCAATGCTGGTGGTCTTTGCTTCTTCCAGCACACTGACGTTTGTCCGCTTGTCTTCCCAGGAGATTTGCAGGATTTTCCGGAGGCAGCACTGATGGAATCGTTCCAGGAGTTGCATGTGACGTCTGTAGACAGTCCACGTCTCACAGGCATATAGCAGGGTTGGGAGGACAATAGCTTTATAGACAAGCACCTTGGTCTCCCTACGGATGTCCCAGTCCTCAAACACTCTCTGCTTCATTCTGGAAAATGCTGCACTTGCAGAGCTCAGGCGGTGTTGTATTTCGGTGTCGATGTTGACTTTGGTGGAGAGGTGGCTGCCAAGGTAGCGGAAATGGTCCACATTTTCTAATGTTACACCATTAAGCTGTATTACTGGCATTGGAGAGGGATTGGCTGGTGACTGCTGGAACAGCACCTTGGTTTTCTCAATGTTCAGTGACAGGCCGAGCTTCTCGTATGCTTCTGCGAAGGTGTTTAGAGTGGCTTGTAGACTTCTTCTGAATGCGCACAGACGACATTGTCATCAGCATACTGGAGTTCTATAACAGATGTTGTTGTAACCTTGGTTTTGGCTTTCAGTCTGCTGAGCTTGAATAGCTTGCCATCTGTCCGATAGATGATTTCCACTCCGGTGGGAAGCTTCCCATCAACAAGGTGAAGTATCATGTGGACTGCATGGCCCTTTCAATCGTCTCCGACTCTTCGGGACCTCATGGACCAGCCCACGCCAGAGCTCCCTGTCGGCCGTTACCACCCCCAGCTCCCTCAAGGTCAGTCCAGTCACTTCAAGGAAGCATCCATCCATCTTGCCCTTGGTCGGCCCCTCTTCCTTTTGCCTTCCACTTTCCCCAGCATAATTGTCTTCTCTAGGCTTTCCTGTCTCCTCATGATGTGGCCAAAGTACTTCAACTTTGTATCTAGTATCTTTCCCTCCAGTGAGCAGTCGGGCTTTATTTCCTGGAGGATGGACTGGTTGGATCTTCTCGCAGTCCAAGGCACTCTCAGAACTTTCCTCCAACACCACAGCTCAAAAGCATCGATCTTCTTCGCTCAGCATTCCCTAAGGTCCAGCTCTCACATCCGTAGGTTACTACAGGGAATACCATGGCTTTGACTAGGCGGATCTTTGTTGCCAGTCTGATGTCTCTACTCTTTACTATTTTATCGAGACTGGACATTGCTCTCCTGCCAAGAAGTAAGCGTCTTCTGATTTCCTGGCCACAGTCTGCATCTGCAGTAATCTTTGCACCTAGAAATACAAAGTCTGTCACGGCCTCCACGGTTTCTCCCTCTATTTTCCAGTTGTCAATCATTCTTGTTGCCATAATCTTGGTTTTTTTGACATTTAGCTGCAACCCGGCTTTTGCGCTTTCTTCTTTCACCTTGATTAGAAGGCTCCTCAGCTCCTCCTCGCTTTCGGCCATCAGAGTGGTGTCATCTGCATATCTGAGGTTGTTAATGTTTCTTCCATCAATTTTCACCCCAGCTTTGCATTCATCCAGCCCCGCACATCGCATGATGTGTTCTGCATACAAGTTAAAAAGGTTGGGTGAGAGGATGCAGCCTTGCCGGACGCCTTTCCCAATCTTGAACCAGTCTGTTGTTCCGTGGTCAGTTCTGACTGTTGCTACTTGGTCCTTGTACAGATTCCTCAGGAGAGAGACAAGGTGGCTTGGGATGCCCATCCCACCAAGAACTTGCCACAATTTATTATGATCCACACAGTCAAAGGCTTTAGAATAGTCAATGAAGCAGAAGTAGATGATTTTTCTGAAACTCCCTGCCTTTCTCCATTATCCAGCGGATATTGGCAATCTGGTCTCTCGTTCCTCTGCCTTTTCTAAACCCAGCTTGAACATCTGGCAACTCTCGCTCCATGTATTGCTGGCGTCTTCCTTGCAGGATCTTGAGCATTACCTTACTGGCATGAGAAATAAGGGCCGCTGTACGGAAGTTTGAGCAGTCTTTCGCATTTCCCTTTTTTGGTATGGGGATATAAGTTGATTTTTTCCAGTCTGATGGCCATTCTTGTGTTTTCCATATTTGCTGGCAAATGGCATGCATCACCTTGACAGCATCATCTTTTAAGATTTTAAACAGTTCAGCTGGGATCCCGTCGTCTCCTGCTGCCTTGTTGTTAGCAATGCTTCTTAAGGCCCATTCAACCTCACTCCTCAGGATGTCTGGTTCTAATTCATTCACCACACCGTCAAAACTATCCTCAATATTATTATCCTTCCTATACAGATCTTCTGTATAGTCTCGCCACTTCTCTTGATCTCTTCAGCTTCTGTTAGGTCCCTGCCATCTTTGTTTCTTATCATACCAATTTTTGCCTGAAATTTACCTCCAATGTTTCTAATTTTCTGGAAGAGGTCTCTTGTCCTTCCTATTCTGTTGTCTTCTTCAACTTCCATGCATTGCATATTTAAAAATAGTTCCTTATCTCTTCTGGCTAACCTCTGGAATTGCGCATTTAACTGGGCATATCTCCCCTTATCCCTGTTTCCTTTTGCTTTCCTCCTTTCTTGGGCTACTTCCAGTGTCTCAGCAGACAACCATTTTGCCTTCTTGGTTTTCTTTTTCTTTGGAACGTACTTTGTTGCGCCTCCTGAACAATGTCGCGGACTTCTGTCCATAGTTCTTCTGGGACTCTGTTTACTAAATCTAGTCCTTCAAATCTGTTCTTCACTTCCACTGTATATTCGCTAGGAATGTTAGTGAGATCATATCTAACTGGTCTGTGTATTTTCCCTGATCTCTTTAGTTTTATTCTAAATTGGGCAATAAGAAGTTCGTGATCTGAGCTACAGTCAGCCCCAGGTCTTGTTTTCACCGACTGGATGGATGTCCGCCACCTTTGGCTGCAAAGGATGTAGTCAATCTGATTTCGGTGTTGACCATCTGGTGAGGTCCATGTATAAAGCCGTCTTTTAGGTTGTTGGAAGAGAGTATTCGTTATACACAGCGAGTTTTCCTGGCAAAATTCTATCAGCCTGCGTCCCGCTTCATTTTGTTCTCCCAGACCATGCTTGCCTGTGATCCCAGTTGTCATTTGACTTCCCACCTTGGCATTCCAGTATCCTGTAATGAAAATAATGTCTCTTTTTGGTGTATTATCCAGTAGTTCCTGCAGATCCTCATAGAACTGATCTACTTCTGCTTCTTCAGCAGCTGTGGTTGGGGCGTATATTTGGATCACTGTAATGTTGAAAGGCTTTCCTTGCACTCGAATTGAGATCATTCTGTCATTTTTTGGGTTGTATCCAAGCACCGCTTTAGCGAATTTCTTATTAATTATGAAGGCTACTCCATTTCTTCGATGTTCCTCTTGTCCGCAGTAGTAGATCTGGTGGTCATCTGATGTGAAGTGGCAATTCCAGTCCATTTCAGTTCGCTGACCCCCAGAATGTCTATCTTTAGTCTTGACATCTCACCAATAACAACATCCAATTTGCCCTGGCTCATAGATCTTACATTCCAGGTTCCTATGGTGTGTTGATCTTTAGAGCATCGGATTCGTCGTTCACCTCCAGTACCGTCGGCCGCTAGCCTTCCTTTCGGCTTTGAGCTAGCTGCGTCATCACATCTGGGGCTAGTTGAACTTATCCTCTGCTCCTCCCCAGTAGCATTTTGGCCATCTTCTGATCTGGGAGTCCCATCTTCCAATGGCATACCGACATATCTCTGGTTGTACTGGTCCATTTAGTTTTCTTGGCAAGGATACTGGAGTGGTTTGCCATTGCCTTCCCCAGGGATCACGCTTGGTCTGACCTCTCTGCCACAACCGTCCCGTCTTGGGTGGCCCTTCACGGTTTCGCTCATGACATCATTGAGGTGCTCAAGCTCCAGCGCCCCGACAAGGCGGTGATCCTTTGCTGGAGTATCATAGCGATTGCTATATCAATGAGGGCATGGTGAAGGCTTAGAATCATACAATCAAAGAGTTGGAAGAGACCTCATGGGCCATCCAGTCCAACCCCATTCTGCCAAGAAGCAGGAATATTGCATTCAAATCACCCCTGACAGATGGCCATCCAGCCTCTGTTTAAAAGCTTCCAAAGAAGTAGCCTCCACCACACTCCGGAGCAAAGAGTTCCACTGCTGAACGGCTCTCAGTCATAGAATCAAAGAGTTGGAAGAGACCTCATGGGCCATCCAGTCCAACCCCATTCTGCCAAGAAGCAGGAATATTGCATTCAAAGCACCCCTGAAAGATGGCCATCCAGCCTCTGTTTAAAAGCTTCCAAAGAAGGAGCCTCCACCACACTCCGGGGCAGAGAGTTCCACTGCTGAACGGCTCTCACAGTCAGGAAGTTCTTCCTCATGTTCAGGTGGAATCTCCTCTCTTGTAGTTTGAAGCCATTGTTCCGCGTCCTAGTCTCCAGGGAAGCAGAAAACAAGCTTGCTCCCTCCTCCCTGTGGCTTCCTCTCACATATTTATACATGGCTATCATATCTCCTCTCAGCCTTCTCTTCTTCAGGCTAAACATGCCCAGCTCCTTAAGCCGCTCTTCATAGGGCTTGTTCTCCAGACCCTTGATCATTTTAGTCGCCCTCCTCTGGACACATTCCAGCTTGTCAATATCTCTCTTGAATTGTGGTGCCCAGAATTGGACACAATATTCCAGATGTGGTCTAACCAAGGCAGAATAGAGCATGGGGAGCATGACTTCCATGGACCTAGACACTATGCTCCTCTTGATGCAGGCCAAAATCCCATTGGCTTTTTTTGCCGCCACATCACATTGTTGGCTCATGTTTAACTTGTTGTCCACGAGGACTCCAAGATCTTTTTCACACGTACTGCTCTCAGCCAGGCATCCCCCATTCTGTATCTTTGCATTTCGTTTTTCCTGCCAAAGTGGAGTATCTTGCATTTGTCCCTGTTGAACTTCATTTTGTTAGTTTTGGCCAATCATCTCTCTAATCTGTCAAGATCGTTTTGAATCCTGCTCCTGTCCTCTGGAGTATTGGCTATCCCTCCCAATTTGGTGTCGTCTGCAAACTTGATGATCATGCCTTCTAGCCCTTCATCTAACTCATTAATAAAGATGTTGAACAGGACCGGGCCCAGGACGGAACCCTGCGGCACTCCACTTGTCACTTCTTTCCAAGATGAAGAGGAAGCATTGGTGAGTACCCTCTGGGTTGCTTGTTGTGGAAAGATCAGTGTTTGATCAGGAGGTTGAGATAACCAGGAATAACCAGGAATCTTAGATACACATTTGCACCCCAAGTCTGAAAATACCTATGACCATGGCACCACACAAGAGTCCAGAATATAAGCAAACAGTTTATTGTCAAACACACATGAAAAGTATATTAAAAATCAGGAATAAACAAAAAAATGTATAATCCAAAAAATGTTTAGCAATAGATGATAACCAAACAGGAATCCAAATGTCTCATACAGATCCAAAGGTAACACAGTCCAGGAATAGCCAAAAATCACAAGTACAGCATAAGTCCACAAGCAAAAGGTATACTTAGTAAAACTTGAGTAGGAACACAAAAAACAAGAACATAGAAAACTTCCAGGATACTTAAATCCAAAACCAAGGCTTGACTTGAAACCAGAAAACTCAGGCCTAGCTTCTCACTCAAATGCTATGTTGCCTTAACTGACTCTTGCTATTTAATAGGCACCCATGAAAGCATTCCGTTTCCTATTGATTTCCTATTAATTTTCTCTCCAACTTTCCCACGTAATCGCTCTGACCTACGATGCCTAATTTCTGCTCTGACCTGTAAACGTGAACTTTTGTTGATCTCCGTAGCTCCATGTGTTTTTTCCCTGGGGGCCTTCTGTATCACTTAGCTCTTTGCCCAACTCCTTATCTAATGTTGCAGTTTCTGGCTCCTCTGACTAACCTCGAAGACCTGCACTTTGCAAGTCAGGTTTCCCACAGAGAGAGCCACCAGTTCACTGACTTGAATCACTACATGCTCCAGGAAATCCCACAGAAAATCCCACAATCATCTTTAAATCATCAATGAACCCATCAGTCTCAGACTGATCTACAACACATACAGCATACTGTGGAGGCAGAGATGTAATCCTTTGCTAATTTCCTTTCTAAGGATGCAACGAACCATTGTAGCCATTGTTGCAATTATTTCCTTACGGCGACTAAGACTTTAAAATTTTTAAATTTTTAAATTTTTAAATTTTAATTTTTAAAATTTTAAATTTTTAAATCTATTTTTTTAATTTCTAAATTTTTAAATTTTTATTTTTTTAATTTTTTAAATTTTAAATTTTTTTAAAAAATTTAATTTTAATTTTTTAAAATTTTAAAATTTTTGCAACGAACCATTGTAGCCATTGTTGCAATTATTTCCTTACGGCGACTAAGACTTTAAACAGGGGTCCTCAAACGTTTAAAGCAGACAGTTCTTGTGGGTTTTTTCGGGCTATATGGCCATGTTCTAGAGGCATTTCTCCTGAAGTTTCGCCTGCATCTATGGCAAGCTTCCTCAGAGGTGAGGTCTGCTGGAGCTGGGAAAAGGGGTTTATATAATCATGGCCATATAGCCCGAAAAAACCCACAAGAACTGAGTGATTCCAGCCATGAAAACCTTCGACAATACGTTTAAAGCAGAGTTTTGTGGGCATTGACCTTGGTGGGCATTGGTGGGCATTGACCTTGAGTTTGGGAGTGTGCAGAAGTTATTAATACTTTGCATGTTTTAAACTGTATATATATGTGTTTGGGTTAGCTACAGTAACACTGGAGCAGCCTATTTCAGAGATCCTCAGTCAGCGTTACCATGGAGACCAAGGCAAGCTGGCAGAAGGAGAAGTGGGAGGAGCCAAGTGGAGAGAGTTTTGAAAAACAGACAGTTTGAGAGTCAGTTAGGAGTTGATTTTGTATCTGAGAGGAGTAAAAGAGTGGAAGTGAAGAGTAGAGTGGGAGAGTGAAGTGTGAAGCAAAGAACTGTGGCTTTGGGAAGCCTGAATAGCTACTGGAGGTTTCTCAGTCTAAGGAGGGTGAAAGGAGAAACATAGCCAGTTTTCTTTAGTCAAGGGAAAGGCTAAAGAATAAGCTTGTTAATTTATTTGATCAAGGAAAGATCAAATAGGGAAGATATTCCTGTACTGAAACATTGTTTAGTAATAAGAGCTTCACCTCAGTAAGATACTGTGTAACCTGGAAGAGTGAAATGTTTAACTAACCAAGTATTATTCAAAGTTCTATAAAATAAGTTACAATCTTGCAACCACACGCTTTGTACTCAATAAACCAGTTATCTTTTGTTGAAGACAGTCTCATCTCCATCCATTCTGCGTCTGTATTGCCATATCTCACAGTAATACCTCATATCTCACGTTGGTGGCAGTTACCATAGATTACATATAACAATTGGCCTCCACTATACCAGTTGGTGGCAGAATTCAGAGAAATAAACAATAAATCTCCCTCTACTCTCCTGTCACACGACAGCATGTGTGCTTTCTCTCCACTCTGATCACCTCCTCGCAGGAGTTATAGTTTACCTACATTCAGAGAGAACTGTGGACCTAAACAGTGATGGATCTGGACCAAACTTGGCATGAATACTCAATATGCCCAAATGTGAACACTGTTGGAGTTTGGGGAAAATAGACCTTGACATTTGACAGTTGTCATTTCTGGGATTTATAGTGCACCTACAATCATTCTGAACAACACCACTGATTGAATTGGGCCAAACTTCCCATATATAACTTCCATGACCAACAGAACATACTGTGTTTTCTGATGGTATTTGGTGACCCCTCTGACACCCCCTCATGATCTCCCCCAAGGGTCTCAACCCCCAGATTGAAAAATGCTGCAGTAAAGCAACATCCCTCATCCAGGGATAGACTTGCATATTCCTCATTGAATAGATCGCACACAGGGGAAAACGTCATTTTTCTGCATTTGCTATTCTGTGAAGAATGTGCAGCCTATTTTTGCACAACGCAACCATGTTTTAAAAAAAGATTGTGTGCAACTTTGTGTAAAGAATGTCTCACTTGTCTGGGATTCTTTCCTTCAGAGTTTCTTAGTATTTGAGAAACACACTTTTCAACCACTTTTGCAGATATAGTCCCCTTTCTTAGAGAGAGAGGGCATTCTCAGCCTGGGATAACGTCACCTCCTTCTCATTAATTTGTGTTTACTGTAAAGCCTAATCTCCATGAGAAGTTGTCTCTGGGTATCTCACATCTGACCAGTTTGGGTCTATGATCCCATTAGTGAAAAATGCAGGGCTGTATATTATCACACTGCAAATTATAAACAGTGTGACTGGTGCCCCTAAGTCCCTCTAAATCTCAGTCTAGGAAAGACGGATGAGGCACCCAAAGGCCTATTGGAATATTATCTT
This sequence comes from Anolis sagrei ordinatus, assembly GCF_025583915.1. NCBI lineage: Eukaryota > Metazoa > Chordata > Lepidosauria > Squamata > Anolidae > Anolis > Anolis sagrei. The sequence continues at coordinate 275,140,966 of NW_026846588.1, read as the reverse complement.
GGTTGAGATGAATGGAATAGTTTCCCAAGAAACGTGCTGAAACTATCGCTCCATCAGCTGCAATAAAGCAAACTGGGGGCTCAGTTGGAGATGTCACTGTGCAAAGCTGGGCATGCATCATCGATGGCCTTTTTGCGTCATCCTGCTTACAGTTATCTATGTTGAGTGTTTTAAATGGCATGACTTTTGGAGGCATTATGGAGTCACAAATTGAATTATGGACTAAAGGCTCTGCAAAAGTCACAGGGAATTTTGCTGCTCGGTGACTTTCCTTTGCCACCGTTCTATGGACTTCATGCTACACTTTGTGGGAAGGAGGAGGATTAAAGTATTTTGAGACACAAATCTGACTCCCTGCTTGGTTGTGTCCATTTCATTACAATAATAGCCTGTGTACCCAACACTGTCCTCCCTTCCCCTCAGAGACATGTCACCTTTCTTTCTCAGTGGTATCACACAGAGGGCCACTTCACCTGGCAACAACCAATTCTTCACCTAGCAACATAGAATCATAGAATCCTAGAGTTGGAAGAGACCTCATGGGCCATCCAGTCCAACCTCATTCTGCCAAGAAGCAGGAAAATTGCATTTAAAGCACCCCCGACAGATGGCCATCCAGCCTCTGTTTAAAAGCTTCCAAAGAATTGGTTAAATGGAAGAACCCAAAGAGTGCTCCCCAATGCCTCCTCTTCATCCTGGAAAGAAGTGACGAGCGGAGTGCCGCAGGGTTCCGTCCCGGGCCCGGTCCTGATCAGGATCTTTATTAATGACTTAGATGAAGGGCTAGAAGGCAGGATCATCAAGTTTGCAAACGACACCAAATTGGGAGGGAGAGCCAAGACTCCAGAGGACAGGAGCAGGATTCAAAACGATCTTGACAGATTAGAGAGATGAACGGCAAAACTAACAAAATGAAGTTCAACAGTGACAAATGCAAGATACTCCACTTAGGCAGAAAAAACGAAATGCAAAGATACAGAATGGGGGACAATGCCTGGCTCGAGAGCAGTACATGTGGAAAAGATCTTGGAGTCCTCATGGACAACAAGTTAAACATGAGCCAACAATGTGATGTGGCGGCAAAAAAAGCCAATGGGATTTTGGCCTGCATCAAGAGGAGTATAGTGTCTAGATCTAGGGAAGTAATGCTACCCCTCTATTCTGCTTTGGTTAGACCACACCTGGAATATTGTGTCCAGTTCTGGGCACCACAATTCAAGAGAGATATTGACAAGCTGGAATGTGTCCAGAGGAGGGCGACTCAAATGATCAAGGGTCTGGAGAACAAGCCCTATGAGGAGCGGCTTAAGGAGCTGGGCATGTTTAGCCTAAAGAAGAGAAGGCTGAGAGGAGATATGATAGCCATGTATAAATATGTGAGAGGAAGCCACAGGGAGGAGGGAGCAAGCTTGTTTTCTGCTTCCTTGGAGACTAGGACGCAACGGAACAATGGCTTCAAACTACAAGAGAGGAGATTCCATCTGAACATGAGGAAGAACTTCCTGACTGTGAGAGCCGTTCAGCAGTGGAACTCTCTGCCCCGGAGTGTGGTGGAGGCTCCTTCTTTGGAAGCTTTTAACAGAGGCTGGATGGCCATCTGTCAGGGGTGATTTGAATGCAATATTCCTGCTTCTTGGCAGGGGGTTGGACTGGATGGCCATGAGGTCTCTTCCAACTCTTTGTTTAAAAGCTTCCAAAGAAGGAGCCTCCACCACACTCCGGGGCAGAGAGTTCCACTGCTGAACGGCTCTCACAGTCAGGAAGTTCTTCCTCATGTTCAGATGGAATCTCCTCTCTTGTAGTTTGAAGACATTGTTCCATTGCGTCCTAGTCTCCAGGGAAGCAGAAAACAAGCTTGCTCCCTCCTCCCTGTGACTTCCTCTCACATATTTATACATGGCTATCATGTCTCCTCTCAGCCTTCTCTTCTTCAGGCTAAACATGCCCAGCTCCTTAAGCCACTCCTCATAGGGCTTGTTCTCCAGACCCTTGATCATTTTAGTCGCCCTCCTCTGGACACATTCCAGCTTGTCAATATCTCTCTGGAATTGTGGTGCCCAGAATTGGACACAATATTCCAGGTGTGGTCTAACCAAAGCAGAATAGAGGGGTAGCATTACTTCCCTAGATCTAGACACTATGCTCCTATTGATGCAGGCCAAAATCCCATTGGCTTTTTTTGCCGCCGCATCACATTGTTGGCTCATGTTTAACTTCTCCACAAGGACTGAAATGCCATAAAAGTTGCCCAACAGTAGAATACACTCGTGGAAATCTGTTCAAGCCTCCTTCTCTGGAGGTTTTAAAGCAGGCACTGGATGACCATCTGTCGGGAGGGCTTTGATGGTGTCTTCCTGCGAAAGACTGGATTGCCTTTTGGGGTTTCTTCCACACTATTCTATTAAATCCTGGGCAGAATTTCCCCATCTCTCCATCTCCAGCTCTAGACTGAGAGTGTCCCAGACTGATTAATGAAGGCTGAGCGAATTCGTTTACTGTGCTGCATTATTTAATCAAAGTGAAATGAATGCACACATATATCTCTTTCATTTCGTTTTATTAGATTTTTCAAACAGCAGGTGGTTTGGCAGTTTTGCAAAAGCAGCTCTCCGGATAATCAGAAGTGATTCACTTCCAAAGTTTATTTTCTTGGATTATTAGAAGTGGGCTGTTTGGGAAATGGAGGGAGAATCATTCTAATGTTAAAAAACTTTGGAACAACATCCAAAATTAGAGTTGGCAGCAATTCTCAAAAAATGGATAATTTAGCAACTTCATTTAAATAATCTAATATAGCAGGCATGGGCAAACTTTGGCCTTCCGGGTACTTCAACTTCCACCATTCCTAACAGCCTTAGGTCCTTTCCTTTTCCCTTTCTTTTTCCACTTAAGCAGCTGAGGGGGGAAAGGAAGGGACCCGAGCAGAGGCGGCCCTAGGTAAGCAAACAATATTTTGGCGCCCCCCCCCCCCCAACCAATCACTGATATATATTTTCTGTTTGTTGTGGGAGTTCTGTGTGCCATATTTGGTTCAATTCCATCATTGGTGGAGTTCAGAATGCTCTTTGATTGTAGGTGAACTATACATCCCAGTAACTACACTTGCCGCACTTGCTCCCTTGCCTGGCCCGCTTTGGGTCCGGAGGCGTACCTGAAGACCCCGGCGTGTGCACCAAAAGTCACCTCTTCTCCTGACTTTCTCCTCAGCCATTGGGACCAAGAGAGAGAGAGAGAGAGGTGGAGATGCCCACCTTTCCTGAAGGTAGGCGCAAAAACAAAGGAGGGAGCGGAGGTGGGAGATACCTCCAGCCGGAGGGGCTCTCTCTCTCTCTCTCTCTCTCTCTCTTTGGTCCCAATGGCTGAAGAGAAAGTCAGGAGAAGAGGCGACTTTTGGTGCGCACGCTGGGGTCTTCAGGCATGCCTCCGGACCCGAAGCGGGCCAGGCGCGGCGGCTCCGCCCCTTGGCCCACCCACGGATTGGGGAGAGGAGAGGAGGCGGGTGGAGCGCCGGGGGATCGGGAAAGGGAGCCGGTCATGGGGAAGGGATCGAACGCAGAGAATGATTGAGCGCCGGCTCTGCTCGCGCACCCGGTGGCCGGGTGGAGCAGGAACGAGAGGGGCTAGGCGAGGCTCAAGGGCCCGGCCCCTTTGGGAAGAGGATCGCCCGGCAGCGAGGCAAGAAAGCTGAGGCTCCCCCCGGACTGCTAGGGCTGTTGTGAGCTGAGGGGGCGCTCCTCAAGTGGCGGTCGAGGGGCATTTACAGAGGAGCCTCTGCGCCCCTGGCAAAAAAAAAGTGTTCTGCGACCGCTTACTTCGCATAATGGACGAGCTGCCCCTGGGCCCGAGGCTGTTAGGAAGGGTGGGAGTTGAAGTACAAAACACCTAGAGGACCAAAGTTTGCCCATATCTGCTATATAGAGTCCTGTTGTATGTCAGCCTGTTCAGTCTGTACATGTCTTGTGAACCAATGAAAGTTAGTATGTTTATTTAAGTAAACATAAGACGCAGGTTCGCAGCTTGGGTGTGACCCTGGACTCATCGCTGAGCCTGGAACCCCAGGTTTCGGCGGTGACCAGGGGAGCATTCGCACAGTTAAAACTTGTGCGCCAGCTGCGCCCGTACCTTGGGAAATCTGACTTGGCCACGGTAGTCCACGCTCTGGTTACATCCTGTATAGACTACTGCAACGCTCTCTACATGGGGTTGCTTTTGAAGACTGCTCGGAAGCTCCAAATGGTCCAACGTTCGGCAGCCAGGATACTAACAGGAGTGGCACTCAGGGAGAATACAACTCCTTTGTTGCGCCAGCTCCACTGGCTGCCAGTCTGCTACCGGGCACAATTCAAAGTGCTGGCATTAGCCTATAAAGCCCTAAACGGTTCTGACCCAACTTACCTGTCCGAACGCATCTCCTCCTATGAACCAGTTAGGACATTAAGATCATCTGGGGAGGCCCTGCTCTCGGTCCCGCCTGCATCACAGGTACGTCTGGCGGGGACGAGAGACAGGGCCTTCTCAGTGGTGGCCCCTCGGCTGTGGAACGCCCTTCCTACAGAAATTAGATCGGCCCCCTCCCTATTGGCATTTCGGAGGAAAGTGAAGACCTGGTTGTTCGAGCAGGCATTTGAATAGGCAGTGTAATGAACATAGGAATACGGAACAACGGATGATGAGATTGGATCTTGATTTTGTTTGAGACGCTAATGAGATGTTATATTGATGTTTAACTGTTTATTATGTTTCTATTTTTAATCGTTTTTAACTGTTTTTCTATGATGTCAAGCATTGAATTTTTGCTATTGTTAATCACTTTGAGTCGCCTGAGGGATGAGAAAAGCGGTATATAAGTGAAGTAAATAAATAAATAAATAATGTTTTTAATGGGAATGGAGATGTTGTTCTGGTTGCTGGGCTGGGATCTGTTGGCATTAACAATCCTATTTTTTATTTTATTTATTTATTTATTTACATCACTTATATCCCGCCCATATCAGCCCGCAGGCGACTCAGGGCGGTCTACATATCGGCACAATTCGATGCCATCAATACAATACAAAAGCAAAAACAGTTAAGTGCAATTATACAAAAAAGACAGTGCAATGACAATTTAAAAAGAGCTATATCCTCTCATTCCAATCCTCGTCCATTTCATCGTCTTGGCCGTTCCTGGGTCATTCTCCATCTCAAGCTTGACTATCTATTCCGGGGTTCCGAATGCCTGCTCGAAGAGCCAGGTTTTCACTCTCTTACGAAAGGTCAGGAGGGAGGGGGCTGATCTAATATCCCTAGGCAAGGAGTTCCACAGCCGAGGGGCCACCACAGAGAAGGCCCTGTCTCTCGTCCCCGCCAAGCGTGCTTGCGAAGCAGACGGGATCGAGAGCAAGGCCTCCTCAGATGATCTTAACTTCCTGGAGGGTTCGTAGGAAGAGATGCGTTCGGATAGGTAGGCTGGGCCAGAACCGTTTAGGGCTTTATAGGCTAAAGCCAGCACTTTGAATTGGGCCCGGTAGCAAACTGGCAGCCAGTGGAGCTGGCGCAGAAGAGGAGTTGTGTGCTCCCTGAGCACCGCTCCTGTTAGCAACCTGGCTGCTGCACGCTGGACCATTTGAAGCTTCCGGGCCGTCTTCAAAGGCAACCCCACGTAGAGCGCGTTGCAGTAATCTATGCGGGATGTAACCAGAGCGTGGACTACCGTGTCCAAGTCAGACTTCCCAAGGTACGGGCGCAGCTGGCGCACAAGTTTTTTGCACTTTCTAAGCTAAGATCAGAAGAGAGGCCTCAGCTGTCTCAGGAAGACTCACAAGGCCACATTCCTGGGAGAGGCCTCTCACCGCTTTTCTCAGAACAACTGTCTGAAAATGATGCTGATATTGATTTTCCAGGTGCAGGAGTTAATACTAATAAGAATACTTTATTTATACCCCGCCACCATCTCCCCGAAGGGACTCGGAGCAGCTGACATGAGGCCAAGCCCAAGTAATTACAATAAAGCTGTTGTGACTCAGCTGGACTCACAGAGTGATGGTGTCAATGATTTTGATGGGGATGATGAGATTCAGATTCAGAGTAAGGATGTTCCTGTGTTAGACGAGGAAGACCAGGACCAGGGGGCAGAAGTTCAGTTGTTTCCCACAGCAAGGGTTGACGCTGGGGAAAGTGAAACTACTGAAAGTGAGAGCCAGGTGCCTGATGAAGGAAGGGAGGATGCAGGAAGGGAGGATAGTTCTCAGCCAGCTAATGAGGGATTTGACCTTGATGGGGCCGGTGGTTTAGATAGAGCTGATCGATTGGAATTGAAAGTGCAAAGGAGTGTCAGGATCAATGTATTGTCGAAGGCTTTCATGGCCGGAATTACTGGGTTCTTGTAGGTTTTTTCGGGCTATATGGCCATGGTCTAGAGGCATTCTCTCCTGACGTTTCGCCTGCATCTATGGCAAGCATCCTCACAACTTCTGAGGTTGTGAGGTCTGTTGGAAACTGTCCATTTTTTTCTTACTGAAGTCAATGAGGTTGAGTCTTGTCTTGTGTCTTTATTTTTACATGCCTTTTCATTCATTTCTCGTGTAATGTTTATTTCAATATGAACCAGAAGCACAGAAAAGGTCCTTGGCATACAATTTGGTTCTTTGTATTGTCGTAGGCTTTCATGGCCGGAATCACTGGGTTGTTGTAGGTTTTTTCGGGCTATATGGCCATGGTCTAGAGGCATTCTCTCCTGACATTTCGCCTGCATCTATGGCAAGCATCCTCAGAGGTAGTGAGGTCTGTTGGAACTAGGAAAAGGGGTTTATATATCTGTGGAATGACCAGGGTGGGACAAAGGACTCTTGTCTGTTGGAGCTAGGTGTGAATGTTTCAACTGACCACCTTGATTAGCATTTGATTGCCTGGCAGTGCCTGGAGCAATCTTTTGTTGAGAGGTGATTAGATGTCCTTGTTTGTTTCCTCTCTGTTGTTGTGCTGTTGTAATTTTAGAGTTTTTTTTAATACTGGTAGCCAGATTTTGTTCATTTTCATGGTTTCCTCCTTTCTGTTGAAATTGTCCACATGCTTGTGGATTTCAGTGGCTTCTCTGTGTAGTCTGACATGGTGGTTGTTGGAGTGGTCCAGCATTTCTGTGTTCTCAAACTTGGCTCTTTGTTTTGGACTACAGCTTCCAAAATCCCCCTCGCCCCTACAATGGATAGGTTTGCTGGCAGAGAAGTGACCTTTTTCCTAAGGAAAAGTTAAACTTGCCCAAACTTTGGAGGAAAGAAAACATGCTTCAGACTCACCTTGACCTTGGAGAAGATATTAAAATTGTGCAATGCAAACAGCACATCGCTTGTCGAGTCTCTTCCGCTCGACCTGCTGATATTGTTCTTCTTGCTTATTTGCTGTATTCCCCATTATCTCTTCTTTTAAGATAACTTCTGGCAGAATCTTCTGAACTGTGTCTGCAACCGTATCACAGATGCCCATTTGCTAACCCAGTCATAAATCATTTGCTTGAATTCCAGAAGATGCTCAAAGATTTGCAGTTTGCGGCTTGTTTTGTGCAAAATTCACTCATGGGTCATCAGCATAGGAAAGAGGGCATTTTCTGCACAGGAAACAGGATTTTCTGCAGAAAATTATATTTTACT
>NW_026846588.1:275108052-275133283 GCF_025583915.1 Anolis sagrei ordinatus | reverse complement strand
CCATGTATAAAGATGAGAAGGGAATATGTCCTAGGGAGGGTGACTAAATGATCAAGGGTCTGGAGAACAAGCCCTATGAGGAGCGGCTTAAGGAGCTGGGCATGTTTAGCCTGAAGAAGAGAAGGCTGAGAGGAGATATGATAGCCATGTATAAATATGTTAGAGGAAGCCACAGGAAGGAGGGAGCAAGCTTGTTTTCTGCTTCCTTGGAGACTAGGACACGGAACAATGGCTTCAAACTACAAAGGAGATTCCATCTGAACATGAGGAAGAACTTCCTGACTGTGAGAGCCGTTCAGCAGTGGAACTCTCTGCCCCGGAGTGTGGTGGAGGTTCCGTCTTTGGAAGCTTTTAAACAGAGGCTGGATGGCCATCTGTCAGGGGTGATTTGAATGCAATATTCCTGCTTCTTGGCAGGGGGTTGGACTGGATGGCCCATGAGGTCTCTTCCAACTCTTTGATTCTATGATTCTATGATCTTTTCATTGCCCTGATGAAGGGAGTTGGACTGGATGACCTTAAGTATATTCTGTTGGTCATATGGGTTCTATGTGGGAAGATTGTCCCATTCTGTCGTTGGTGGGGTTCAGAATGCTCTGAATGTGAATCCCAGTGACTGCAACTCCCAAATGTCAAGGTCTATTTCCCCAAAACTCCATCTGTGTTCATATTTGGTCGTGTTGAGTATTCGTGCCAAGTTTGGTCCAGATCCATCATTGTTTGAGTCCACAGTGCTCTCTGGATGTAGGGGAACTACAACTCCCAAACTCAAGGTCAATGCCCACCAAACCCTTCCAGTGTTTTCTGTTGGTCATGGGAGTTCTGTGTGCCAAGTTTGGTTCAATTCCATCATTGGTGGAGTTCAGAATGCTCTTTGATTGTTGGTGAACTATAAATCCCAGCAACTACAACTCCCTAATGACAAAATCATAATTTTTTGAGTGATGGTCACTCCTTGTGTTGAGAGACGTTTTGTTGCCAAATTTGGTGTGATTTCTTTCATTGGTTCTTTTGTTTTTAAGGAACTCATTATGCACAGAGCATTTTTATATAGATAGATTTTTCAAGGACAAGACTGTCCTTATGTACTTCTGCAGAACTTGGTAGCTACTCACTGGAGGGATTTGCACATGGGCATTTCCAACCTGATTGAACAAACTAGGACTACGTACAGATAGTGGGAAATATGTCATTCTTGTGTGCCTTCAAGCCATATCTGGGACTTTCAAGGCAATATTTATTTAGATCAGCTTTGCCATTATCTTCTTCTGAGGCTAAGAGAGTGCGACTCACATCTGGTCACCCAATATATGGCAAGTGATAATTTACATTATGCCATTGGGTTGCTGTGAGTTTTTCGGGCTGTATGGCTATGTTTCAGCAGCATTCTTTCCAAATGTTTCATCTAGAATCATAGAATCCTAGAGTTGGAAGAGACGTCATGGGCCATCCAGTCCAACCCCATTCTGCCAAGAAGCAGGAAAATCACCTTCAAAGCACCCCCGACAGATGGCCATCCAGCCTCTGTTTCAAAGCCTCCAAAGAAGGAGCCTCCACCGCACTCTGGGGCAGAGAGTTCCACTGCTGAACAGCTCTCACAGTTAGGAAGTTCTTCCTCATAGAATCATAGAATCAAAGAGTTGGAAGAGACGTCATGGGCCATCCAGTCCAACCCCATTCTGCCAAGAAGCAGGAAAATCACCTTCAAAGCACCCCCGACAAATGGCCATCCAGCCTCTGTTTCAAAGCCTCCAAAGAAGGAGCCTCCACCACACTCTGGGGCAGAGAGTTCCACTGCTGAACAGCTCTCATAGTTAGGAAGTTATTCCTCATGTTCAAGTAGAATCTCCTTTCTTGTAGTTTGAAGTCATTGCTCCTTATCCTAGTCTCCAGGGCAGCAGAAAACAAGCCTGCTTCCTCCTCCCTATGACTTCCCCTCACATATTTATTCATGGTCCTCATCATGTCTCCTCTCAGCCTTCTCTTCTGCAGGTTAAACATTCCCAGCTCTTTCAGCCACTCCTCATAGGGCTTGTTCTCCAGACCCTTGATCCTTTGAGTCACCCTCCTCTGGACACAGTCCAGCTTAGAGTCGACATCTCCCTTCAGCTGCGTTGCCCAGAATTGGACACTGGTCCAATTGAACCTTTTCTCTACATAGATGTCACAAAGGACTTTACATGACTGAGATTGATGATTTTTTTTATAGTAAGGTAAAGGTAAGGTAAAGGTTTTCCCCTGACATTAAGTCTAGTTGTGTCCGACTCTGGGGGTTGGTTCTCATCTCCATTTCTAAGCTGAAGAACTGGCGTTATCCATAGACACCTCCAAGGTCATGTGGCCAGCATGACTGCATGGAGCGCCGTTACCTTCCCACCGCAGCGGTACCTATTGATCTACTCACATTTGTATGTTTTCGAACTGCTAGGTTGGCAGAAGCTGGGGCTGACTGTTGTTTATACCTGCAGCTATTTCTGTGTTGTATTGATTTTACCAGGTTAATCAGCTGAGGGGGAAAAGGAAGGGGCTTGAGACTGTTAGGAATGATGGGAGTTGAAGTTCAAAAAACCCCTAGAGGTGCCAAGTTTGCCCATGCCTGTAGAAGTAACACAGTTCAACATCACTTTTATTGCCATGGCTAAATAATGCTGTGGGATAATGGGAGCTGTAGTTTGGCGAGACCCTGGTACTCTTTGGCAGAGATGACTAAAGACCTTCTCAAACTCCTGATTCCAAAGCATCAAACTACACGGTAGATCAGGCATGGACAAACCTGGGCCCTCCAAGTTTGTCTGACTTTTCCAGGTGTTTTGGACTCCAACTCCCACAATTCCTAACAGCCTCAGGCCCTTTCCTTTTCCTCCTCAGCTGCTTAAGTGGGAAAGGAAAGGGAAAAGGAAAAGGAAGAGGCCTGAGGCTCTTGGGAATGGTGAGAATTGGAGTCCAAAACACCTGGAGGGCAAAAGTTTGCCCATGCCTGCCATAGATGCATGCTTAGTCTTCTGATTATTGACTGCAGTCTCCATTCTGTTTATGGACTATTTCAATCCCTTCCTCATCTACTTTCAAGTTCTGTAAATATCTGTGGTCATTATTTTTGTGTTAATGTTACAAACCCACCTTTGACCTGTCTGCCTTGACTTTCTGCAATAACCTGTTCCGAGCCTTGGCTCTTCTCTTGCTAATGGTACGGTGTCTTGCTGCCAGCCTTTCCTTGAGTAAGGCAATTTAATGAGCTTTTTCCACCCAGCCCCATACTGTACATTCTTCCCGTGTGCATTTCCCAAATGCATGCATTCTTCAAATGCGTCTGTTTTTGTTGTTTCGTACATTGCATCTCAAGGTCAGGAATGTCTGACTTTTCTGACTGGAAATTGCCTTCAGGGACAGTGCCTCGTGCTAAGAGGTGTCAATGGGGAAGGCTTCCCAAAAGCCAAACCCAGTCCGTTTCTCATCCTTCCCTGCTTCTATATGAACACAATCAGCGAGCAGAGAAGGATATTATGGAATATTTCAGGAGGGGTCAAGGTTTCCTTGGCTGTGTTAGATAAGCTGACAAGTTTACTGATAGAGGAATGGTGGGGAGGAGGGAAATCACAAAGCGAGACCGAGAGAAGTATTTTCTTCGTGACGAACTATTCAGTCTGCATGCACAGTCTATTGCCATGTCTCAGTGCTATGGAATTCAGGGATTTGTAGTTTTCTGAGCTATTTGCCAATAATTAACAGAAATGTATTGTCAACTTCATGACGGGAGAACAGAATGGTTACTGGGTTGTTGTAGCATTTTTCGGGCTATATGGCCATGTTCTAGAGGCATTTCTCCTGACGTTTCACCTGCATCTATGGCAAGCAGCCTCAGAGGTAGTGACGTCTGTTGGAACTAGGAAAAAGGGTTTATATATCTGTGGAATGATCAGGGTGAGACAAAGGACTCACTCTCAACAAAAGATTCCCCCAGGCACTTCCAAGCCATTGAATGCTAATCAAGGTGATCAGCTGAAACATTCACAGCTAGCCCCAGCAGACAAAAGTCCTTTGTCTCACCCTGGTCATTCCACAGATATATAAACCCATTTTTCCTACTTCCAACAGACCTCACTACCTCTGAGGATGCTTGCCATAGATGCAGGCAAACGTCAGGAGAAAAATTGCCTCCAGAACATGGCCATATAGCCTGGAAAAACCTACAACAACACATTATTATTATTAAAACTATATATATGAGGGTTGAATGAAAAGTAATGCCTCCACCTTCGTAACTCCTCAACAGATGGCCGTACTGGTATGCGGCAGGTACTGGCTTGTTCAGTAGATTCTCCTCTACAGTTCCATTTTGTTGGGAAGCCTTAGCATTGAACAGTTGTGTTGTTAAAGTGCGAAGTATGGAACCCTGCAGAGACGTCGGTCAATGAGACTTAAGCAACATGAAGTCATTAAATTCTTGACAGCAGAAGGTGTCATCCCAAAAGTAATGAAAAGTAATGCCTCCACCTTCGTAACTCCTCAAGAGATGGCAGTACTGGTATGCAGCAGGTACATCGGTCAATGAGACTTAAGCAACGTGCAGTAATTAAATTCTTGACAGCAGAAGGTGTCACCCCAAAGGAGGTTCCTCAGAGAATGCAAGCTGTTTATGGTGATTGTGTTGAAGTGAGTATTGTGCGTCTTTGGGCTAGTAAGTTTAAATATGTTGAGGTGGGAACATCTGACTTGTGTGACAAAAAAAGAGTTGGACGTCCTGTGACAGCAACCACCGATAGTTTCACAAGCAAAAGGTTGGCAGATTGATTCAGGATGATTGTCGTATCACTCAGAGAGAAGGTGTTGTTGCGGTTTATCAGTCTATGTGGAAGCTACCCAGTAGTCTTCCCAGCCCCAGCCCTCTAGTTGAATCACACAGAGTCAGAGTAAAAGGAAAAGCAAAATTTACTCTTGAGTAGTCAGAGATAAATATGCAGCTTTACAAAAGAGCCAACCTTGAAAATAAACTTAGTCCATTGCAGAAAAATAACTCACACAAAAGTCCAATGCATTAAAATTATGCATTCTCTGCTTCTTCATTGGTGCAAGGAGTCTTGTAGTAAATTGTTCAGGATCTTCAGCAAGTCCTGTAGTATAGAAGTCCCATCCAGTCTCTTCCTGATCATCTGATCACCATTTCCATCTGAATACACCATGAAGCACTCCTCGTGATATACTCCTTTCAGGGAGTGGCTCAAGCTTAATTGCTTAATTGTCCAGGTGTTCTTCCTCAACACGCACCCATACAGGCAATGATCCTTGTAAAAACTTAGCATACATATGCACATTCTATAATAGGAGTTTAGAGTGGTGAAGAGGGTTAGAGAAAGAGGCCTGAGATTGGTTTGTTGGCTAGCGGAATTAGCTAGTGGAAAGAATTCTGCAGCTATTAGGGAAATGCTGGTAGAGGAGGGAAGTGATAGATCCAGGATAGGACTATCTGTGCTGGCATAGAATTACTTTCAGAGAGCAATCCTGTCAGTATTTCTGTGGTGGGAGAGAGAAGCGTTTCCTGTGTAACTAAGTCTGAACTGCTTTATGTAACCAGACACTTTTTAAGTCAGTATTTTTGAAGCAGTTAAGCTTGATACGTGAATTGTTCTTGTTCTCTTAAATAAACTTCATTGTTTTATTGTTCATTACATCTGCCTCAAGTGTGCCTCTGTGCTTAAAGGTTTAAAAGCAGCTTCAAGCAGCAAACAAGAGTTTATGGTGACAGCATATGTTTTAAAGAACTATCTTTAAAGGGTATCTCAGAAACACAAGCCTGAGGGCTAATACCATCATGCTCTTTCATATGATACATCAAGTAAGCCAAGGGCTTATCAGTGCCTCTAAGTTGGCGGGTGCCAGAGAGTTCTTTCAAAAAAGGTTTTCGACCAGAAGAAAGTTCCAGCTTTCTTTACAGCTTTTTGTTTTTGGGCTTGTAAACGCAGAAGTCTCTCATTCCAAATAAAAGTGGTGTTCAGTTTTGGGATTTTTATTTTCAAATAAATCTTCAACATCGCTATACTATCACATGAAATAAGCACACATCCGATGGGACTCTGTAGGACACAGTTTCCACAGCACATGGAAACAGAGCCCAGAATGTGTCTTCATGAATTGGGTACTACCTGACTCCAAACTGAGGAAAATGAAAGAAAACAGGAAAATATGTAGGAAAGATCGGGAAAGAATGTGGGATGGCTGACCATCTCAGAAGATGGGCCTCAGTGGTAGGGAATGAAGTAAGACAATTCCCTCCACTTTCCCCCACTTCCCCCACTCATGGGCTGAGATCCTATGATTTTCCTCAATCTAAAAACTAGACTCCTTTTGATACAGCCTAGAATTGCATTGGCTTTTTCAGCTGCCACATCACACTGTTGACTCATGTTCAGCTTGTGGTCTACTAAGACTCCTAGGTTCCTTTCACATGAACTATTATCAAACCCATCCTATAGCTGGCATTTCAATTTTATTGCCTAAATGTGGTCAAAATATTTCTCCCTGTTGAAATTCATTTTGTTAGTTTTGGAACAGCTCTCTCATCTGTTGAGGGCATTTCAGATCCTGATCCTGGGCTCTGGGATATTTGCCATCCTTCCTAATTTGGTGTCATCTGCACATTTAATCAGCATGCCCTCTATTCTGCTATCCAAGTCATGGACGAAGATGTTGAATAGTACAGGGCCCAGGATAGAAACCTGTGGCACAGCTTCCAGTAAATGAAAGGCGTTTCCATAATTTTACAACTGTGACCCACAATGGCAGTGCAAAAGAAGATGATTCTATGCTGTCTCGACGACTTTCCAAGATGATGCACCTCACAAGAGTCTCTCTGCTTTCTGGTAAGCATCCATCTTGATAACAGAGCCTGAGGTCAGATGGAGGTCAGAGCAAACATGGTAATCTTATTCAGAAGGAAGGACCTTTGGGAACCAGAGCAGGAAAGTTTATTGACCCTTTCCCGCAACGACACCCTTGAGTATTGCAACATGATCCACAGGCTTCCTTTACGCTTACCCAGACACATCCTGCCCTGTCTTCTGGCAGCAAATTGACACTTCCTTTGGTCATTGTGACTTGGCTAGTTCTCCAGTTTCCATTCAATCCAGAAATCAATTATTGGAAACCAGAAATCCACTATCTTTAGAACGGCTGACCCTTTTGCCCAGCAAGTTTCTATTTAGATTTTTGCCGGTCGACGGAGGCCAAACTCAGATAACGCAACTTGTGATTCCGGTAAAATAACAACAGAACTGAACTTCAAGCAAGTGGATAGTTGCGGTCTGTTGCGCTAAGCGTATTTCAGTCAAGTCCAATGCAAAGGACACAATAACATTGCACCCAGACAAGAGGGAAAAGAACAGAAAACTTTGCTCTTATCAGCAGAGTTAAAACATAAACTTGCAATGTTACAAACAGTGGAATAAACTTACATTGTCTTTGTAAGCAATACAGAATGCTTATTGTAATTTTATATTGTTATGTATTCACATGTTTTATGTAATGATGATGTTGTTGATTATTGTTTGCGTTTCTGGTTTGCGATTTCGGTTTTACTCTCTTGAAATTTGTTGTTCGGGCTTGGCCTCATGTAAGCTGCTCCGAGTCCCCATCAGGGAGATGGTGGTGGGGTATAAATAAAGTTGACTGTTGTTGTTGTTGTTGTTGTTGTTGTTGTTGTTGTTGTTGTTATTAAGACTTCTTCATCTTCATCCAAATGAGAGAGCCGTAGAAATGGTTGAGCAAAATGCCTGAGCAAAGGCTCCTCAGAGCAAAAACTTACTAGTTGACCAACATTAGCAGCTGCACATAATAATTAACAGCATAGGTTTTCTTTAACACACACACACACATACTTGATCCTGTTACGACTTACTGTAACACGGTCAACCAGCACTATAGGTTGTTGCACAGTTTCATTGGTTGGGATGAACTTCCAGGTCCTTGAGCAACAATGGCCCATTTGGTCAAGAGCTGAAGTTGAAGGATACAGCGCCAGCTTTGCATGGAGATGGACCAAGTTGGAAACTGCCTCGGGTCCCACACTAGGAGAAAGGTGACATACAAAATAAGAAAGAAAGAAAGAAAGAAAGAAAGAAAGAAAGAAAGAAAGAAAGAAAGATTATACCCCTAGAAGTCTTGAAGCAAATCCAAACTCATATGGCATACATTTTCATTGACTTTCAAATGCCTTCCAGGTTGCTTAGGGAGCATTTTGGCCATGTTTTTAGCCTCCCCTTAACCCAGTGGTTCTCAACCTGTGGGTCCCCAGATGTTTTGGCCTTCAACTCCCAGAAATCCTAACAGCTGGTAAACTGACTGGGATTTCTGGGAGTTCTAGGCCAAAACACCTGGGGACCCACAGGTTGAGAAGCACTGCCTTAACCATTTAGACCACGTGTGTCAAACTCAAGGTCTGCGAGTTGACTCACCATGTCATTGTATGTGGCCCACCTTCAGATTCTAGATTGCAACTCCTGTATTCTTTATCAATACAAGATGACTAGAGCTGATGAAGTTGTGATACAGAGCAAATGGGAGTTGTGATCTGTAAGGCTGCAGTTTGTTCTGTTTAGACAGGAGAGAGAGGTTTGAGTATGTAACATCTGACTTCAAGATGTCCTTTAACTTTTTTACAACCTCAGAACCATAAGTGATGTTGGGGAGCAATTCCAATTATCCTCAGTCCACATGGCAGGTAATCAAAAGTTGTCAGACTTGCCATTTAATGACATCTGGGGGGGGGGGGGCAAATGGGTAAAAACTAAAGAGCACTAGCCACTATGTTAAAAAAAAAGATAGTTGGCCTTCTGTATCCACGGAGTCTCCATCCATGCATTCAATGGCCCTTTGAAGGCAACCCTAAGATTGATGTAGACTAGAAGCTGAACATGAGTCAACAGAGTGATGTGGTGTCTAAAACAACAATGCAATACTAGGCTGCATCAAGAGGAGGATAGTGTTGAGATCAAGGGAAGTTATATTTCCACTCTATTTTGCTGTGGTCAGTACTGTGTCCAGTTGTGGCCACCACAATTCAAGGAGATGGATGTGATAGGAAATACCAGGGTTGCTATACTAAGAGAATTCCCATTACAGATATTAAAGAAAAGAAGAGACTACATCTCCTTTCATGTACCGGATGTTTGGCCATGAATTGTGCTTTAGATGAACAATTCATGGCCAAACAAGACAGACCATTGCCTTAGTCATTCCTATAAAGAGAATGTAGGCATGACTAACAACTTCCTTTAGATAAAACCTAACTGTGTGATATATATGTGTAAACATACATAGGATTTCAGAAAATTCTAAAACAAAAACAAGGATCGGGAAATACCCCTTTAAAAATAAATGTGATGGGAAAGCGGGCTGGATATATTGTGGGAAACACAGCTTACTTGCCTCAAACATATCTCTTTAGTGCTATGAAGATATGGCTGCTAATACATTCGGCAGCTATTTGCATTCCTAATATTTATTTTATTATTTATTTTATTTCGAGGTTTTATATACCGACCCTCTCACCTTCAAAGAGGGATTCGGACCGGTTCACAACATGTGTTAACATACAAAAAATATACAATAACAACACAATGCCACTTCATTACACGATTAAAATATCAGCACCATACACATTAAAACATTATCATCCCAGTTAAAAGAGCCAAATTGTCCGACACCATCACAATCCCATTCATCATCCTCCTTTCATGTGGGCAAAGAATTAAATCAGTTGTCAAATGCCGCGTTCCACAACCAGGTCTTTGTTAGTTTCCTGAACGTCATGAGGGAGGGGGCAGTTCTGATCTCTAATGGCAGGGAGTTCCAAAGTCGAGGGGCCACCATCGAGAAGGCCCTGTCCCTCGTCCCCACCAGCCGTGCTTGTGCAGGCGGAGGGACCGAGAGCAGGGCCCCTCCAGACGATCT
Organism: Anolis sagrei ordinatus; assembly: GCF_025583915.1. Lineage (NCBI taxonomy): Eukaryota > Metazoa > Chordata > Lepidosauria > Squamata > Anolidae > Anolis > Anolis sagrei. The sequence continues at coordinate 275,123,338 of NW_026846588.1, read as the reverse complement.
TAGTGGTCTTGATGGTTCGTAGGGGAGAATACGTTCGGAGAGGTAAACAGGGCCGGAGTCGTTTAGGGCTTTATAGGTTAACACCAGCACTTTGAATTGTGCTCAGAAGCTAATCGGCAGCCAGTGGAGTTCGAGTAACAGTGGAGTGGTGTGCTCCCTGTACTCCACACCCGTTAGTAATCTGGCTGCCGCGCGTTGTACTTGCTGCAGCTTCCGGGCAGTCTTCAGAGGCAACCCCACGTAGAGAGCGTTGCAGTAATCTAAGCGGGATGTAACCAAAGCGTGTACTACCGTGGCCAAGTCAGCCCTCCCAAGGTACGGACGCAGCTGGCGCACAAGTTTTAATTGTGCGAATGCTCCCCTGACCACGCTGAAACCTGGGGTTCCAGGCTCAGCGATGAATCCAGGAGAACTCCCAGACTGCGTACCTGTGCTTTTAGGGGGAGTGTGACCCCGTCCAGTACAGGCTGTAACCCCGTACCCTGTTCGGTCTTACGACTGACCAGGAGTACCTCTGTCTTGTCTGGATTTAGTTTCAATCTGTTGTCCCTCAACCAGTCCGAGACAGCGGCCAAGCACCGGTTCATGACCTGAACAGCCTCCTTAGTGGCAGGTGGAAAAGAGTGATAGAGTTGGACATCATCTGCGTACAGATGACATCGCACCCCAAAACTCTGGATGATCTCTCCCAACGGCTTCATGTAAATGTTAAACAACATAGGGGACAGTACTGAGCCCTGCGGGACTCCACAGTACAATGGCCGAGGAGTCGAGCAGGAGTCCCCTAGTGACACCTTCTGGGAGCGACCCTCGAGAAAGGACCGGAGCCACTGCAAGGCAGTACCCCCAGACCCATTCCCGCGAGGCGTCCCAGAAGGATACCGTGGTCGACGGTATCGAAGGCCGAAGAGAGGTCCAGCAGAACCAACAGGGACACACTCCCCCTGTCCAGTTCCCGGCGCAGATCATCAACTAAGGCGACCAAGGCTGTCCCAGTACCATGTTCTGGCCTAAAGCCAGACTGTGACGGATCTAGATAGTCCGTGTCCACCAGGAATTCCTGGAGTTGCGAGGCCACCACACGTTCCAGGACTTTGCCCAAGTAGGGGAGATTGGAGACTGGCCGAAAGTTGACGAATTGAGTGGGGTCTAGTGATGGTTTTTTCAACAGCGGTTTGATGACAGCTTGTTTTAAGCTGGCTGGAATCTTGCCTTCCCGAAGGGAGGCATTAACCACCACCTTTACCCACTCTGCCAAACCCCCTCTGGCTTCTTTTACCAGCCAGGAAGGGCAGGGGTCTAGGATGCATGTGGTGGGCCTCGCCTCTCCCAGAACCCTGATGACCTCATCGAGTTGAACAGATCGAAAAGAAACCAACAAAACTGGACAAGCAGATGCTTGAGTTACATCCTCAGAGACTGCAGTTAATGTGGTGTCAAAGCCCGCACGGATCAAAGCGACTTTGTCCGCAAAGTACTGAGCAAATGCTTCACAGCGCACTGCCGAGTCGTCAGGGGACCCACTCAAGGTGGGATTCAACAACCCTCTGACTACTCGGAACAGCTCTGCCGGATGGTTCCTTGCGGACACAATATTGGCCGAGTAGAAAGCATTTTGCGTGGCCTCTATTGCTGCGCCATACGCCCTTAGATAGAGGCGTAGGCGTGTTCGGTTTGACTCGCTGGGCTCTTTCCTCCACACGCTCTCTAGCCACCTCTTTGTTCGCTTTAGCTCCACCAGCTCCTCGTTGAACCAAGGGGCCGGTTTCGCTCGGCGACTTACGAGGGGGCGCTCCGGAGCAATCGTGTCTATTGCCCTAGTCAACTCCCTATTCCAGTGAGCGACCAGGGCATCGACAGAATCACCATCCAAGGCAGAGAAAAAAAACATCCCCAAGAGCCATCAGGAGTCCTTCTGAATCCATAAGCCTCCTGGGGCGGATCATCTTAATGGGTCCACCACCCCTGCGGAGGTTAGAAGTTGCAGCAAGTCTAAACTTGATCAGATGGTGGTCAGTCCATGGCAAAGGGGAGATTGATAACTCCTCCACACCGCCACCTTCTTCCCAGCCCTGACAGAAGACCAAGTCAAGTGTGTGTCCAGCACAGTGGGTAGGGCCAGATATTAATTGGGACAGCCCCATAGTTGCCATGGAAGCCATGAAGTCCTGAGCCGCTCCTGAAAGAGTGGTCTCTGCATGGACATTGAAGTCCCCCAGCACTACAAGCCGCCGGGACTCCAATGCCAGGCCCGAGACCAACTCTGCAAGCTCAGGTAGGGCGGCCGTGGTGCAGCGGGGTGGTCGGTACACCAACAACAGCCCTATTCTGTCCCGGTCTCCTAGCCTCAGGTGGACACATTCAAACAAGGTCGACTGTAAGGCCGGGCCCCTGACCAAGGAGATGGAATCTTTATAGACTATTACAACTCCACCTCCCCGCCCCCGGGTCTCGGTTGGTGTTGCACGGCATAACCTGGTGGGCAAAGCTGGGTGAGATTAACCCCTCCAGCCTCGTCCAACCAGGTCTCCGTGATGCACGCCAGGTCTGCCTTTTCATCCAGGATTAAATCCTGAATGGTTGATGTTTTACCATTGACAGACAATTAAAGTGTCTCTTTTTGAACGGCTGGGAGAAACTGGCCTCTTTTCTTGGTTGCGAACGTGAATTTTCTTACGGACCGATGACTCCACCCTTTTTACAAAAACTCCGTTTCAGAATGGATCTGAAACGTTAGTGGGCAACTCAAACTACACTAACAAGAAAAGTGTGAAAATGCCATTTGGAGTGTGTCCACGCTACTGAATGAATGCAGTTTGACACCATTTTAACTGTCGTGGTTTAATGCATTGAGTTGAAGTTTTATATACTTTCAACTTTCTCTGCCAAAGAGATTTGGTGCCTCCCCAAACTACAACTCCCAGGATTCCATAGCATTGAGCCATGGCAGGTAAAGTGGTGCAAAACTGCATTAATCTGACAGCCTTTTAAAACTATACAATACTGTTGTCAAGATATTGACTCCCTTCCTGATTAAACACAGAGATAAATTGAACATAAATTTATTTTAATTTTCCTTTTTACCAATTTTGCAATTTTGAAATTGTGTTTCACTTCAATTCCAGAAAAGTTATCCAGCTATATCTCCTCTTGTGTATAAAATCCACTTTTGTTAAATTGTATCAAAATAAATCAAATTCTTAAAGTGTTACTGGAACTGCAAACCAGTAAAATTGTCTTGCTTAATCTCATGTCTTGGTACAGAAGTAGGCTAGGCTGTCTAATGTATGCAAATCTGGAGATGCCAATGTCTCATTGGTGGGATATCTATTGTGTTTATGTAAGCCACAACTCCCTTTCACTGATAAATCTCTCCCCGTTGATAAAAACCACTTACATGCACTGGGAAAATTCCTAGCTTTCATTGATAGGATCAGCGCCATCAACTGATAAGCACCAGCAGACTTACTGTGAGTGATCTTAGCCTTTGTTTAATCAAGTAATCTCAATTACTGTCATGTTGCCAGGGCTCTGCTGTATTCAGGTAGAGATGAACCAAACTCCCAGTTGGTGTTGATCAATTTAATTAAAACAGCACTTACTTTCTGGCCGTTTTAATAGTCCAAAACATAAAACATAAAGATAGCACTCAGCCACAGAATATAAAACAAAACTTTCAGCAAACACTGTTGCAGGTTCAAGATAACACCATAGTCAAAAGGTCCAGTCCAGTGGTCAAATGCCAAGAGTTCAATGAGCAAAGTCCAGGGATCAAGAGTCTATTCCGTAGTCAAAAGCCAGTCCAGAGATTCAAGGTTCCAAGAGTACAGGAGACAGGTCAGGATATCTAAAATCAACAAACCTGGGGGGAAACCACCAAAATAAGACAAATACTTTCCTTCCAAAGATCAGTCCCAAGGCTAGCTCATTATATCTAGAAACATCTCTTGCATACCTCCACTTTTAATTGCTTTCACCATGAACTCTTACTTACAGATTACTCAACCCTTTAGAACTAAGATTTACATTAACACTTCCATCACCAACTGCTAGGCCTACCACCACCAACCACCAACAACAGCAGAACATGATACATGACAATCACCCTTTTGTGTTTTATGGACTATCCCTTTGTGTTTACCTAGACTGGACATTAATTCAATCATGAGATTATTTGCATTTTATGTCAACACATTCCCGGACTCACACCACTCACAGAGGTGAATCCTTAAATGGACTTGGAATTTGAATTTACCAATAGCTGTTCCTTTTACCCACCCTGGAGAAATGGTAACAGCCAGTGACATCAGGAGGAATCCTCAGCCAATAGGAGCCTGAATCCAAACTGAGCCAGGTTTCCACCAATCATGGGAGGGTGCAGGTGTCAAAGTGGATAAAATATCCTGTATTTCTCTGGAATATATACTGGTTCTTTTGAGAGTGCAGACTCTGTACTGACATCCTTTCCAGCCAGAAGCAATAAATCTCTGTTTGTTGCCTTCAGACCCAGTTTGTGTCTTGATCTGGTCTTTAGGAAATTGTGAAGCGCACCGGGCTATGAACCCACAGTTAGCGGTTAGGTTAGCTGAAATCACTCAAATACTATGACTCAGTATCAACATTGACTGATGGATGTATTGATTGCTTCAACTTCAATTCCTCTATTCCACCATCCAATTTATTAATAAAAATATTGAACAACAAAGGACTTGGGACACAATCCACCAGTGCCTTCTTTCCTGGACAATCCTTCCTAAATTACTATTATAGTTCTCAGTTTTAGCCAAAAAAGGACCACGTTCCCAGATTTGCATGCACCATTCATCAACACTATCGGGATTGTTTTTCCTGCCTTTGATGAATGTGCTTCCATTAAGTATTTAAATATTCTGAGACACAGCTATCCACTCAAGAGATCTTGTGTCTAGCACTTGATTAGAACTGCTGCTATTTTTAATCCTCATGCACCAGAACTTTTTAAAATTGCATAAATTATGGAGTAATTTCACTGTGTTAAGGGTTAGGATATGGGTTACAATTAGAAGAAGTATGTAATATACAGTTGAAGAGCCCTTATCCAAAATACTTGGGACCAGAAGTTTATTTTCAAATTTTATTTTAATGGATTTTGGAATACTTGTATTTGCATATATACACATAATGATGTTGGAGATGGGAACCAAAGCTAAATAAGAAATTCATATATAAATTTGATATACACAGAACTTGAAATCAATTTATTGCAATATTTTAATAATTTTGTGCAGGAAACAAAGTTTGTATACATTGAGACATCGGAAAGAATGGTGTAATATATTTGACTGGTTGCCCTGACACGACAAATAAATAAATTATCCCATCCACCAATTTCATAGAATCATAGAGTTGGAAGAGACTCTATGGGCTATCCAGTTCAACCATTATGACCTGCAGGAAAAGCACAATCAAAGCACCCCCAAAAGATGACCATCCAGCCTCTGTTTAAAGTTTTTAAGGAAGGAGTTTCCACCATATTCTGAGACAGTGAGCTCCACTTTTGAATAACTCTTCTTATGGTCAGGAAGTTCTTCCTAATGTTCAGGTAGGATCCCCTTTCTTGAACCCATGACTCCATTGAGTCCTAGTTTCCAGGGCAGCAGAAAATACTCCTACTCCCTCTTCCTTATGACAGCCTTTCAGATATTAAAACATGGCTTCCATGTCTCCTCCCAACCTTCTCCTCTGCAGGCTGAACAGACCCAGCTCTTTAAGCTGCTCCTCATAGGGATTCATGCTCTTTGGACCTTTGATAATTTTAGTTGCCTTCCTCTTCACACCTTCTAGTTTGTCAATATCTCTCTTGAATTTTAAAAATTGTGATGCCCAGAATCCCACACCCTGATTTGCCTTATGACTGACCAGGAGAACCTCTGTCTTGTCTGGATTTAGTTTCAGCTTGTTGGCCCTCATCAAGTCCATTACTGATGGCAGGCACCAGTTCAGGACTAGAACAGCATCCTTGGCATTAGGTGGAAAGGAGTAATAGAGTTGGGTGTCGTCTGCATAAATTTGGCACCGAACTCCAAAACTCCGGATGATCTCTCCCTGTGGTTTCATGTAAATGTTAAACAGCATGGGGACAGAACTGAACCCTGAGGGACCCCACAGGCCACCAGCCAGGGAGTCAAACAGGAGTCCCCCAGCTCCACTATCTGGGTCTGCCCCTCCAGGAAGGATTGGGGACACTGCTCTGCCCCATCCCAGAGAGACGGCCCAGAAGGATACCATGGTTGATGGTATCGAAAACCGCGGAGAGGTCCAGGAGAACCAGCAGGGACATGCTCCCCCTGTCTAGCTCTCTTCGTAGATCATCCACCAAGGTGACCAGTGCCATTTCAGTTCCATAACCAGGCCTGAAACCAGTTTGAAATGGATCCAGATAACCAGTGTCTTCCACGAAATTCTGGAGTTGTGAGGCCACCACCTTCTCTAGAACCTTGCCCAGAAAAGGAAGATTTGATACTGGCCTATAGTTGTTCAACTGAGTGGGATCCATTGCTGGTTTCTTTAAGAGAGGTCTCACTACTGACTCCTTGAATCTAATTGACATTATGCCTTGGGTCAAGGAGGCGTTCACCAGCACCTTCACCTACTTGGCCAGTCCCCCACTGGGTTGATTTTACAAGTGGTTGGCTTCTTTTCTCCCAAGATCTTGTCCACATCCTCAGTCCGAACAAGCTGAAAAGAATCCAATAAACAAAGACAAGCAGATGCCTCATTCACATTCACGGAGACTGCATTAAGACTAGTGTCCAAGTCGGAACGGATCAGCTCTCTAATCTGTTAACTCCATTTTAGGTTCTGATCCTGTCCTCTGGAGTATTACCCATCACTCCCAACTTGGTCCCCTCTGCACACTTGATTAGCAAGTTCTCTAAACATTCATCCAAGTCGTTAATGAATATGTTCAACAGAATCATAGAATCATAGAATCAAAGAGTTGGAAGAGACCTCATGGGCCATCTAGTCCAACCCCCTGCCAATGAAGCAGGAATATTGCATTTAAATCACCCCTGACAGATGGCCATCCAGCCTCTGTTTAAAAGCTTCCAAAGAAGGAGCCTCCACCACACTCCGGGGCAGAGAGTTCCACTGCTGAACGGCTCTCAGAGTCAGGAAGTTCTTCCTCATGTTCTCTTGTAGTTTGAAGCCATTGTTCCATTGCGTCCTACTCTCCAAGGAAGCAGAAAACAAGCTTGCTCCCTCCTCCCTGTGGCTTCCTCTCACATATTTATACATGGCTATCATATCTCCTCTCAGCCTTCTCTTCTTCAGGCTAAACATGCCCAGCTCCTTAAGCCGCTCCTCATAGGGCTTGTTCTCCAGACCCTTGATCATTTTAGTCGCCCTCCTCTGGACACATTCCAGCTTGTCAATATCTCTCTTGAATTGTGATGCCCAGAACTGGACACAATATTCCAGGTGTGGTCTAACCAAAGCGGAATAGAGGGGTAGCATGACTTCCCTAGATCTAGACACTATGCTCCTCTTGATGCAGGCCAAAATCCCATTGGCTTTTTTTGCCTCCACATCATATTGTTGGCTCATGTTTAACTTGCTCTCCACAAGGAGTCCAAGATCGTTTTTCACACATAATGCTCTCGAGCCAGGCATTGTCCTCCATTCTGTATCTTTGTAGAACTGGGCCCAGGATGGATCCCTCTTTATGGCATTCCACTAGCATTTCTTTCCAGGATGAAGAGGAGGAATATTTGGGGAGAAGCACCCTTTGAGTTTGGTCACTTAACTAAACACAAATCCAACTAACAGTACTTGAGATACAAAGCTGATCAGTGTTGTGATCCTCTTTTTACTAGTTTGTTTGCAAGAAGATCATGAGGAACTTTGTCAAATGCCAATTTTGGATGTCAGAATTCGGATATGGGATGTTTATCTTTTAATTTTCCATATGTATTGCTTTATTTTTTATTTTTTTGGTTTATTTATACTCCTCCTCTTTCCCAGCAGTATCTCAAGGTAGCCTGCAAGGCTAAAACAACAACATGAGACCAGAAACCTAATAATATAGCAAACCCATTGCTATGTTTTGACAGTCTATTTGGAAATCGTTCCAAGATCATCCATTGTTTCTGGAACTCCCTGTCATTGTTTCCTCCTGGAAGCTCAGTTTGTAAGTTTCAATATTTCATCATCTTTTCCCACACTTTGATTTCTGTCGTTTACCACATTTATAATCCTAGCTTTCTTTATCTCATCTGGAGCACTGCCGGGCATGTTCTGTTTCACTTGCTGGTCTGTTAAAGTTTTGCAAGCTGTTTATTTCAACATATTTACTTTTGTCAACTTTTTCAGACTTGTGTTCCCACCAGTTCATTACAGATGGTAAATCTTATTTTTCCCCTTGAAAGATTCCCAATATTGTTATTGACTGGCATTCTGTATTGCACTTCGGGATTCATAATATAGTTACAAACCTGTAACTATGCTGTAGTCAGCTAAACTATACAACCATAGGACTTTAGGTGCATCTACACTGTAGAATTAATGTAGTTTGACACCACTTTACTTGCCATAGTTCATTGTTATGGAATCATGGGAGTTGTGGTTCGGTGTGGTGACCAGCACTCTTGGGCAGAGAAGGCTAAAGACCTTGCAAAACTACAGATCCCAGGATTCCACTGCACTGTGCCATGGCAGTTGAAGTGGTGTCAAACTGTATTAATTCTACAGTGTAGATGTACCCAGAGTAAGCACAATGGCAATTGACAACAACAGCAACAACAACTCTGTGGGTATGTGCAGGTACAACTGTACCAGGAGCTCCTATTTTGTTTGCTTTGCATTGAATGTTTGTTGTAGTCCTAAGTTTCAGGGACTCTGCAGATAGGTAACTTCTTTTGGCTGCAATCATAGGGCAAGCCACCTGTCAATTATAGTTAGGTTCCCTGGTCCCGCCCCCTTTTTGGGTTTTTGGAGGGAATAGGTGCCATTTTGGGTTCAGTCCACACAGAGAAGCCTTTCGTACAGGACATAAAACCAAGATCTCCTGTAGAAAGCTTTGTCTTCTACAGCTTGGCCGGGGATATGCAGACCCATGGCTTGGCCGGGAGATATATAGTCTTACAGCTCCTTTGCTGAGGGAATCCGGTCCCGCAGCACTTCAGCCAGCCATCACTGAAACCTGAACTCCTTTTTCCCCTGGAAGTCTACAAAGCTCTGCTTGGTAAGGGTCACTTGCGGAACCCAGAAGCAGTTGGTACCGGGTGCAGGGGCTCCACGCCAACAGAGGCAAAGACAGACTGCCCAGATTAGAAGTTAAGGATTTCCCCATTTGTTAAAATACAGTTTATGAAGATAGTGCCTGTTCCTGTGGACAAGATTGAGAGAGAGCCAATAGACTATTAAGAAAGCTTTAAAGTACCTGTTTGTTTTCATTAATAAAGAACATTGTTGGACCTTTAAGCAATCTAAAGACTCTGTTTTAAGGAAATCCAAAGGCCTTTAATCTGAGGCAGCCCCGGCGTCCCGTTGGGCACACAGAATTTATGTCCTGTCTACAGTCTTATGCACATGCCCAGCGTGCGACAGCACAGGGTATGAACATAAGCTACCAAGGATCCAGACCTGGAAAAATGGAACAGACATTTTGGCCAAAATGCACTCTTTAATCCACATTAACAATGGAAGCAGTTGGCATGGTGCATGTGTTGACTCACCATTTAATACTGGATTCCAATCAGATCCCAGTTTCCTTTTTTGTGCCCAGACTTTGCTCAGACAGGACAACCAGGAGGTATCTACAGCTGTTAACATTTGAGAAGGAAATCATCATGTTATTAAATTAGTGAAAACATAAAACTGAGCCCATTGCTACTAGAGGGAAACATCTGGTTCTCTGTCTTGGTGGCAGCTGGCAAAGCAAGCAAAGTGCCAACAACGCGTCACTCCATCTATTCTTTTACTTTATTTCTTCAGTCTGGCACGTCATTGATTAGAGATGAAAATGATGGAGATGAAACGAAACATCCATCCTGTGCATATGCAAATAGCTGATGTGCAAAGAAGAGCAGACAGAAGAGTTTTTTCATATATATATATATATATATATATATATATATATATATATATATATATAATAAAATATGTTTTAATATATGTATTTAACATAATGTTTTGTAATTATGTTTGTAACTGTGTTGTGCCCCACATTGAGCCTCAAGGAGAGGTGGGTAAGAAATAACAATAACAATAATAATAATAATAATAATCTGATTTAATAGTCAATAATCCAGAGTCTATGCCATAGACACTGAGAACTGGGAAGCCCTGGCCCTTGACCGCTCCAGCTGGAGGTCTGCTGTGACCAGCAGTGCTGTAGAATCTGAAGAGGCACGAATGGAGGGTGAAAGAGAGAAATGTGCCAAGAGGAAGGCGCGTCAAGCCAACCCTGACCGAGACCACCTTCCACCTGAAAACCAATGCCCTCACTGCGGGAGAAGATGCAGATCAAGAATAGGGCTCCACAGTCACTTACGGACCCACCAGTACACTGATCTTGGAAGACTATGCTTTGACTTCCGGCCACCGGGGGAGTTGTCGCTTCATTGGCCACTTGCAACACCCATGGAGTTTTGCACCGCTGCTGGAAAGTTTTATGGCATTGTAAATTAGTTAAATTAGTCTCCCCGTACCTAAATTTCCTACTTGACAGATGCAACTGTCTTTCGGGCTTCAAAGATCAACAGCAAGCTAGACAAATGGTTGGGAGCTCTGACCCAGGCTAGTTTCAAACTCATGACCTTTCGCTCAGTAGTGATTTTAATGAAGCTGACTCCCAACCAGCTGTGCCACAGCCCAGTCTATCCATCCCGCATTGGAGTCCATCCATCTTTTCTTTGGCCTCTGTCCATGTGGTCACCATCCTGCCATCTCCAAATGCAGTGCTGTTTGTGCTCCTGATGTTGATTCTCTTCTCATGACATGATCGTAACACCATAGTCCTGCTTCCTTCATTTTCTTGCAGATTGTTTCTATTCCTAGTCTTTGACAGATGGCATCATTTGGCACATGGTCAAGCTGAAACACCTGAATCTCCATTTCACCCATATTCAGTCCATCACAGACAACCACACAGAGGAAAATCTGTGTCTCATCTGAATAAATGTGATACTGAAAATCCGAGAACCAGCATTCACTGAAGTTGAATGAGATACTTGCTCAACTTTCTCCTCTTATTATGCTTTTAACCACAAACGAGGTGCAGTCGTATTAAGGGATTCTAAATTCTTTCCTTTGTGCCACGACATCAGGGGCATTCAGACTTTTCAAAGAGTTTTGCAAATATAGAAAACAGGGGTGGGGGGTGGGGGGAGCCTTGGTGCCATGACAAAGGACTTTTGTATTTTTCTGTCAGTGCCAGGTTTTGGTAACTAAGAGAAATCCGCATGCAAGAAGAGCCATTGTGTCCCTGCCCCTTGTTCAAAAGCAATTGGCACGGACCGTTGACTCTGGATCTGGCATCGGCAAACTCTGCCCAAAGAAGGAGGCCAGCTGGCTCTTTGGTTTGGATTTAACTGATTGATTTGTTGCTGACTGGGTGCATTGAAATGCATTCTCAAGACCAAGTGAGCTGTGATTTTTTAGTACACCCTTCCATTTAGCATGCATGTCTTTAAAGAAATACAACCCAACTGCAAACAATATCATTTCAGAATTGCATAAGCAGAGGCTGGGTGGCCATCTGTTTCGAGTGCTTAGATAGGGTTTTCCTGAAAGGTAGGGAATTGGACTGAATAGTCTTTGTGGTCTCCAACTCTTGTTGTTGTTCATTCGTTCAGTCGTTTCCGACTCTTTGTGACCTCATGGACCAGCCCACGCCAGAGCTCCCTGTCGGCCGTCACCACCCCCAGCTCCTTCAAGGTCAGTCCAGTCACTTCAAGGATGCCATCCATCCATCTTGCCCGTGGTCGGCCCCTCTTCCTTTTACCTTCCACTTTCCCCAGCATAATTGTCTTCTCCAAGCTTTCCTGTCTTCTCATGATGTGGCCAAAGTACTTCATCTTTGCCTCTAATATCCTTCCCTCCAATGAACAGTTGGGCTTTATTTCCTGAAGTATGGACTGGTTGGATCTTCTGCGGTCCAAGACACTCTCAGAACTTTCCTCCAGCACCACAGTTCAAAAGCATCTATCTTCCTTCACTCAGCCTTCCTTATGGTCCAGCTCTCACATCTGTAGGTTACTACAGGGAATACCATTGCTTTAACTATGTGGATCTTCATTGCCAGTGTGATGTCTCTACTCTTCACTATTTTATCAAGATTGGTCATTGCTCTCCTCCCAAGAAGTAAACGTCTTCTGATTTCCTGGCTGCAGTCTGCGTCTGCAGTAATCTTTGCACCTAGAAATACAAAGTCTGTCACGGCCTCCACGTTTTCTCCCTCTATTTCCCAGTTGTCAATCATTCTTGTTGCCATAATCTTGGTTTTTTTAATGTTTAGCTGCAACCCAGCTTTTGCGCTTTCTTCTTTCACCTTGATTAGGCTGAGAGAAGGCTGAGAGAAGGCTGAGAGGAGATATGATAGCCATGTATAAATATGTGAGAGGAAGCCACAGGGAGGAGGGAGCAAGCTTGTTTTATGCTTCCTTGGAGACTAGGACGCGGAACAATGGCTTCAAACTACAAGAGAGGAGATTCCATCTGAACATTAGGAAGAACTTCCTGACTGTGAGAGCCGTTCAGCAGTGGAACTCTCTGCCCCGGAGTGTGGTGGAGGCTCCTTCTTTGGAAGCTTTTAAGCAGAGGCTGGATGGCCATTTGTCAGGGGCGATTTGAATGCAATATTCCTGCTTCTTGGCAGGGGGTTGGACTGGATGGCCCATGAGGTCTCTTCCAACTCTTTGATTCTATGATTCTATGATTCTATGATTAGAAGGCTCCTCAGCTCCTCCTCACTTTCAGCCATCAAAGCGGTGTCATCTGCATATCTAAGGTTGTTCATGTTTCTTCTGGCAATTTTCACCCCAGCCTTGCATTCGTCAAGCCCTGCACATCGCATGATGTGTTCTGCATACAAGTTGAATAGGTTGGGTGAGAGTATACAACCCTGCCGTACGCCTTTCCCAATCTTGAACCAGTCTGTTCCTCCATGGTCAGTTCTGACTGTTGCTACTTGGTCCTTATACAGATTCCTTAAGAGAGAGAGAAGGTGATTTGGTATGCTCCCACCAAGAACTTGCCACAATTTATTATGATCCACACAGTCAAAGGCTTTAGAATAGTCAATGAAGCAGAAGTAGATGTTTTTCTGAAACTCCCTGCCTTTCTCCATTATCCAGCGGATATTGGCAATCTGGTCTCTCGTTCCTCTGCCTTTTCTAAACCCAGCTTGAACATCTGGCAACTCTCGCTCCATGTATTGCTGGAGTCTTCTTGCAGGATCTTGAGCATTACCTTACTGGCATGAGAAATAAGGGCCACTGTACGGAAGTTTGAGCAGTCTTTCGCATTTCCTTTTTTTGGTATGGGGATATAAGTGGATTTCTTCCAGTCTGATGGCCATTCTTGTGTTTTCCATATTTGCTGGCATGTGGCATGCATCACCTTGACAGCATCCTTTTTCAAGAATTTAAACAGTGCAGTTGTTCTCTTCCAAATCTAGATAGCATTAATTTTGCGAAGTTTCCCCTTATTAGGTTGATCTTGTGAAAAAAAGAGAATTAGATTTAGAACAGTTAGAATCACTGAGTTGGAAGAGACCACAAGAGCCACCCAGTCCAGTCCCATTCTGCCAGACAGGAAAAGCACAAGCAAAGCACTCTCAACAGATGGCCACCCAACCTTTGTTTAAAAAAACCTCCAGAAAAGGAAACTCCACTGGACACCAGGGTAATATATTCCATTATTGAACAGCTCTTGTTGGAAATAGCAACCTTCCTCAAGCTTCCACTAGTCATTTGTTTAATGTATTGTCAAAGGCCTTCATGGCCGGAATCACTGGGTTGTTGTAGGTTTTTTCGGGCTATATGGCCATGTTCTAGAGGCATTCTCTCCTGACGTTTCGCCTGCATCTATGGCAAGCATCCTCAGAGGTAGTGAGGTCTGTTGGAACTAGGAAAATTGGGTTTATATATCTGTGGAATGGCCAGGGTGGGACAAAGAACTCTTGTCTGTTGGAGATAGGTGTGTATGGGTCACACCGTTTACAGAAAACCCACACACACAGATAGATATCTACACAAAAACTCCAACCATCACCCAAGTCAAAAAAGAAGCACCATTAAAGCCTTGGCAGACCGTGCAAAAAGAATCTGCGAAGCCACCTCCTCCAAGATGAACTGAACCACCTCAACTGGGCTCTCCAGGCCAATGGATACTCCACCTCAGACATCAGAAGAGCTGCAAGACCAAGAACAAGCCACGAGAGTAAAGATGAAGATCCACCCAGAGGAAAAGTGTTCCTGCCATACATCAAGGGAACCACTGACCGCATAGGGAAGCTGATGAGGAAACACAACATACAAACAATCTACAGACCCACCAAGAAAATCCAACAAATGCTACGTTCAGCAAAGGACAAGAGGGATCCTCTCACCTCTGCAGGAGTCTACCGTATACCATGCAGCTGTGGACAAGTCTACATAGGGACCACCAAACGCACGCATTGCCCAAACATGAATCAAGGAACATGAAAGGCACTGCAGACTACTTCAACCAGAGAAGTCAGCCATAGCAGAGCACCTGATGAACCAACCTGGACACAGCATACTATTTGAGAACACAGAAATGCTAGACCACTCTAACAACCACCATGTCAGACTACACAGAGAAGCCATTGAAATCCACAAGCATGTGGACAATTTCAACAGAAAGGAGGAAACCATGAAAATGAACAAAATCTGGCTACCAGTATTAAAAAACTCTAAAATTACAACAGCAAAGCAACAGAGAGGAAACAATCAGGGACAGCTAATCACCTCTCAACAAAAGATTGCCCCAGGCACTAACAAGCCACACCAAACATCTGCCAGGCCATCAAATGCTAATCAAGCTGGTCAGTTGAAACATTCACACCTAGCTCCAGCAGACAAGAGTCCTTTGTCCCACCCTGGTCATTCCACAGATATATAAACCCATTTTCCTAGTTCCAACAGACCTCACTACCTCTGAGGATGCTTGCCATAGATGCAGGCGAAACGTCAGGAGAGAATGCCTCTAGAACATGGCCATATAGCCCGAAAAAAACCTACAACAAACCAGTGCTTCCAGACTCTGGCACAAGCCAGTC
>NW_026846588.1:274995801-275099717 GCF_025583915.1 Anolis sagrei ordinatus | reverse complement strand
ATCTGTGCATTTCATTTATTTCTGCCTAAGGGTAGTAGGTTAGGTTTTTCCTTGTTGATGTTCCCATCCGACCCTGATCTCGTGGCCACCCTGGTGATACAGCCGCAGGACCACACAGCCTCGCTTTCTTTGTCTGAGCAGCGCATCGAGTCTGTCATCTTCTAAACCATTCACCGGAGAAGGAGCGTTTGATATTGCGGCTGCAACGACCCTCCTGCCAAAGCCACAGCGATCTGGCAGGATGCGGTCAAAGAAGTTGCTCAAGAAAAGCCGGACTCTTGTTTTCTTTTGGTGTCTAGAAGGGTTCAATTTTCCCTTTCTTATATCCCAAAGGAGAAAAGTAGAACAGAAGGGATAGACTTTAAAAACAACAAAAGCATCCATGTCTGCGGAGAAATCTCATAGGTTATGCACAACTCTAGAGCATCTTGACGCATCGTGGTTTTCTTTCCCCTTCGTCTCGTGAGCATTGCCAGCTTCCCTTGGGCACACTCATGTGCAGGCATTCAAGCGTCATTTGGGGAAATATGCACTTACTTGTAAGGCCGGCCACAATCCTTATGGCTCATCCATAGCAATGTGGCTAAAGAGTTAGTCGGGCAGAGAAAAGGAAGCAAATAATTCATGCCATGCGTAATTGACTTGTGGAATTTGTTTGTGGTAAGATAATGGTGGAGAGCCAGGATTTTCTTGCCAAGAGTTCTTCAGAGGTTTGTTATGGTCTTCCTTTCAGGCTGAGAGTGCATCTACACTATAGATTTAATACAGTATGACACTACTTTAACTTCCATGGCTCAATGCTACAGAATCCTGGGAATTGTAATTTGGTGAGCTGTGAGCACTCTTTGGAAGAAAAAGTGAAAACTAAAACTCCCAGGATTCCATAGCATCCATCCATAGCAGTTAAACTGGTGTCAAAGTGAATTCATTCTACAATGTAGGTGAATCTGTTGTTAAATTGCTTAAGCCGCTGCACGTCACTTCTGGTGTGAGAGGATCAGATGTCTACAAAGACGTTGCCCAGGGGATGCCCAGATGTGTAACAATCCTGTGGGGAAGTTTCTCTCATGTCCCCCTGCCTCAGGGGAGTGTGCTCAGAGGAACAACCTGCCTCAGGGGAGTACTTACTTTACTTAGGCGATCCCTCGTTGGACGAGTAAGATGGTCTTCCATTATGGGTTTCCTTGTGGGTCCGCATGTGGCTGTGCAGACCTATTTTTGCTCTGCATCTTCTTCCGCAGTGTGGGCATTGGTTTCCAGGTGGAAGGCGGTCCCGGTCGGGGTTGGCTTGATGTGCCTTCCTCCTGGCACGTTTCTCTCTTTCACCCTCCACTCGTGCCTCCTCGAATTCTGCAGCACTGCTGGTCACAGCTGACCTCCAGCTGGAGCGCTCAAGGGCCAGGGCTTCCCAGTTCTCAGTGTCTATGCCAGAGTTTTTAAGGTTGGCTTTGAGCCCATCTTTAAATCTCTTTTCCTGTCCACCAACATTCTGTTTTCCATTCTTGAGTTCGGAGTAGAGCAACTGCTTTGGGAGACGGTGGTCAGGCATCCGGACAACGTGACCGGCCCAGCGGAGTTGATGTTGGAGGACCATTGCTTCAATGCTGGTGGTCTTTGCTTCTTCCAGCACACTGACGTTTGTCCGCTTGTCTTCCCAGGAGATTTGCAGGATTTTCCGGAGGCAGCGCTGATGGAATCGTTCCAGAAGTTTTGAGAGGTGGCTGCCAAGGTAGCGTAAATGGTCAACATTTTCTAATGTTACACCATTAAGCTGTATCTCTGGCATTGGAGAGGGACTGGCTGGCGACTGCTGGAAAAGCACCTTGGTTTTTTCAATGTTCAATGACAGGCCAAGCTTCTCGTATGCTTCTGCGAAGGTGTTTAGAGTGGCTTGTAGATCTTCTTCTGAATGCGCACAGACGACATTGTCATCAGCATACTGGAGTTCTATAACAGATGTTGTTGTAACTTTGGTTTTGGCTTTCAGTGTGCTGAGGTTAAACAGCTTGCCACCCGTCCGATAGATGATTTCCACTCTGGTGGGAAGCTTCCCATCAACAAGATGAAGTATCATAGCGATGAAGATGGAGAATAGAGTTGCTTGTGTAAATGTTTAACATTTACACAAATGATCCCTACTACCAGAAGGGACAGAGAATTTCATCTATGCTGATGATTGTGTCATCACTGCTCAAGCAGGGAGTTTTGAAATGGTTGAACAGAAGCTCTCCGAAGCTTTAGGAGCTCTTACTGCCTTTTACAGGAAAAACCATCCGATTCCTCTTTTTATTGCTGTGTTTACCACTGAAGTCCAACACCAAACCTATGTTGCAGAAAAAAACCTTGTAAAGGTACAACTCCCAGGATTCTATAGCATTCGGCCAGACTTTAGCACAGCTGGTAAATCACTAGCAATGACAAGATCTACTAACCAAAAAGTTGCAGGTTCGAGGCCTGGGTTGGCATGAGCTCCCAACTGTTAGCCCAGCTTACTGTTTACCTAAACCGTTCAAGATGAAATTAGATAAATTAGGTACCCCAAAGACAAGTGGGGGAGGTTTTTTACGACACCATAAAGAAAAAGATCAGAAAATGCCTGGCAACCAAAAGGAAGGAGGAAAAAAAAAAAAAAAAAAATAAAAACAAACATAAAGAAAAAGATCAGAAAATGCCTGGCAACCAAAAGGAAAGAGGAAGTCCTGATGGCTCTTTGTCTTAAAGGATGAAGCGACAGCACCCCCCTGTGGCTTGATTCAAGTACAACCTCCAAGGCACCAAAAAGCGGAACGTCGACACAACATACCTCCTTTCTCTTCTGTCTGTCTCTGTTGTGTCTATTTAAAAAAAGGTATTGAATGTTTGCCGTGTTTGTGTACTGTGATCTGCCCTGAGTCCCCTTGGGGAGATAGGGCAGAATATAAATAAAGTGTTATATAATAATTGTTGTTGTTGTTGTTGTTATGCCTTGGCAGTTAAAGGGGTGTCAAACTGCATTAATTCTATAGTGTTCAATGCACCCTATTTATGGTTGCAGAGTGCCAAGCATTTTGTAAAGTCATGCCTGGATGGAGTGATCAGGCAAGAAAGCCAAGTCTGCACACTCATCACTGTTGAAAAATGGGAAACTGGTTGCGACACACAGACTTTGACTCAGACCAACTGACCTCAGAACCAGGAGGTCTGTCCGTGGCCACTGGCTGACCACAAGGCTGGCCTGCCCTTCCTGTAGCTGACCAACTGTTTGGGTTGTTGGTTCATCAGGGTGGCCAGATCTTCCATGGGTGAACTTGGCTCCTGCCTTGACCACAACAGAGAAAGAGTCAGGAGCTTGTTGTGCAAGAGTCAGACCTCTGCTTGTCTTTGCCATCTGGTTGCACAAACACCAACCCAGTAAGGATAGATAATATTCAAGAACCTATCAACCTGTGATGGCCCCATGCATTTTATTGGGTTTGCTTAGGCAAAGAATACTCAGTGATGGTTCTTTGAGGCCCCTTCTACACTGTCATATAATTCAAGTTATATGTGATGGAATCTTGCTTCTGTTAGGTCACTTTCAGCTTTAGAAGGGAGGTTATCATAGCATTTATTATCATAGCATTTATTACCATTACCACTCAAGCAGGGAGCTTTGAGATGGTAGAACAGAAGCTCTCCGAAGCTCTAGGTGCTCTAATTGCCTATTACAGGGAAAACCAACTGATCCCTAATCCATCTAAAACACAGACATGTGCCTTTCATCTCAAGAACAGACAAGTATCCCGAGCTCTGAAGATCACCTGGGAAGGAATCCCACTGGGAGTCACTCTGGCCCGTTCTCTGACCTACAAGAAGCACTGCCTGAACATCAAGCAAAAAGTGGGTGCTAGAAACAATATCATACGAAAGCTGACTGGCACAACCTGGGGATCACAACCAGATACAGTGAAGACATCTGCCCTTGCGCTGTGCTACTCTGCTGCTGAATATGCATGCCCAGTGTGGAACACATCTCACCACACTAAAACAGTGGATGTGGCTCTTAATGAGACATGCCGCATTATCACGGGGTGTCTGCCCTACACCACTGGAGAAATTAACTGCTTAGCCAGTATTGCACCACCTGACATCCGTCGGGAAGTAGCAGCCAATAGTGAAAGGACCAAGGCAGAGACATCTCCAGCTCATCCCTGTTTGGGTATCAGCCAGCACGTCAATGACTTAAATCTAGAAATAGTTTTCTAAGATCTACAGAGACACTCGCTGGAACACCTCAGCAAGCGAGAGTCCAAAAGTGGCAGGCTCAAACCCAGCACCTCAATCCATGGGTGATACCAGATGAGAGACTCCCCCCTGGGCACACAGAGACTGGGCGACTTGGAAGGCGCTGAACAGACTGCGCTCTGGCACCACAAGATGCAGAGCCAACCTTAAGAAATGGGGCTACAAAGTGGAATCCTTGACATGCGTGTGGAGAAGAGCAAACCACTGACCACCTGCTGCAATGCAACCTGAGCCCTGCCACATGCACAATGGAGGACCTTCTTGCAGCAACACCAGAGGCACTCCAAGTGGCCAGATACTGGTCAAAGGACATTTAATCAGCTACCAAGTTTGCAAAATTTGTGGTTTTTTTTAAATCTGTTTGTTTGTTTGTTCTGTTCTGTTAGAAATGTAATACAATGTTTATTTATTTATTTATTTATTTGGTACACTTGTATACCGCTAATTTCTCAGCCTAGAACGGCGACTCAATTGCGGTTTACAGCATTTTAAAAACAATCTCAGTTTAAAAAACATATACAAATACAATAACAAATTATTGGGCCACCAATAATAATCCCATATATCTCAAGTTAAAATCACAATCCAGAGTTCGTTGTCCATATTTCCTGTCCATAGTCACCAAGATTCGATTTAATTGCCACAGATTAGCCGAATGCAAATGTTCCAGTTGCGGATGACACAATAAATAAATAAATAGCATTTATTTATTTATTATTTATTTATTTACAGTATTTATAGTCCGCCTTTCTCAGCCATATGGCTACGGGGAGAAACTGTTCCAAGACACATGAAAATTGGAAAAACTAAGGACCAGGAAAGCACATCTACCCATTTTCCCAGTTCCAACAGACCTCACTACCTCTGAGGATGCTTGCCATAGATGTAGGCGAAATGTCAGGAGAGAATGCCTCTAGAACATGGCCATATAGCCCGAAAAAACCTACAATAACCCAGTGATTCCAGCCATGAAAGCCTTTGACAATACGTTATCCAGTAACATCGTCTGGCCACTCCATGTTCATCATTCATAGTTCCATGTTATCTATTCCGCTGCATTCTCAAAAGCTTGCTCAAAGAGCCAGGTCTTTACTTTTTTTTTTGAAAGTCAGGAGGGAGGGGGCCGATCTAATATTCCTAGGGAGGGACTTCCATAGCTGGGGGGCCACCACTGAGAAGGCCCTGTCCTTCGTCTCTGCCAATCGCACTTGCGAGGCAGGCAGGATTGAGAGCAGGGCCTCCCCAGACGATCTTAAGCTCCTCGATTGTTCATAGGAGGAGATACGTTCAGACAGGTAAGTTGGGCCAGAACCGTATAGGGCTTTATAGGCTAAAGCCAGCACTGTTGTGACTCAGCTTGACTCTGAGTCTGAAGCTGAGCTGTTTGGGCCTTCTGAGCCTGACTTTGGCCTTTCTGAGCCTGATTTCCTGCAGGATGATGAGGAGGCTGATGGGTTACAGATTCCTGTACATGTTTCAGACGGGGCTGATAGTGTGGCTGCTGAAGGAGAAACAGCAAGTCAGTTCTCAGGGGAAAGGAATGTTCCTAGTTAGACAGACTGATAGCGAGAGTGAATTCCCACATGGCCAGGTGGAGGATCCATCCCAGCTGGACTCAGATAAGGGGTTGCATAGCCTTGCAGATAATGAATTAATGAGCAAACAAGATCGTTTGCAATTAAGGCTTCGGAGAAGCACTCGCTTGGCCAGCAAGCGAGAAGCCAAAGGTGCCCAAGGTCAACGCAATGCTTTCATGTTTGCAAAGGGTATTTAGTCTTGTAGCTGACAGACAGTTGTTGTCAGTCCAACATTGCTCTTCCCATGTTAACTTCTGGAGATTTTCCTTGGCTTTTTGCAGCACGCTTCTGGCTTCCTAAGTCTGGGATTTGTGTCTTGTTTTCAACTGTTTACCTTGGACTTTTGTTTGACCATTGCTAAGGGATTATGCTTCATGTTTTTGCCTTTGGATCTTGGGAACTTTGCCTTTACATTTAAGTCTCTGTTTTGCCTATGGAACTATTGCATTTTTATTTCTTTGTTTTGATTTTGCTTTTCTCAATAAACTACAAAAACCTACAGCCTTGGTGTGGTGGTGTCTGGAGCAAGGTGAAAACTACCCTGAGTTGCAACAAGCACTTTAAATTGTGCTTGGTAGTAAATTGGCAGCCAGTTATATATTTTTGAAATATAACTGTACACATCTGTAACAGGAAACAAATTATGGCATTCCCTCCAAATGTGTGCAATAGGATACAAATCTTCTCCCAGAAGCCCTGCCTCTTTCATTATGAACTAACAAGTGAATTCATAGAAGGCTATACAGTGGGTGTTCTGTTCCTGGACCACTTGCGATAAGTGAAAATCCGTGAAGTAGGGATGATATTTATTTTAATATTTATACATTATTTTAGTATTTAGGGGAAAACCTTTTCCTTTACCTTATAAACAAAATCCTTCAAATTCCATAGTTGAGCAGCAACTTTTAGAAAGCACTCTACTTCCATTGGGCATATATAAGAAGCATGCATGCACAGCCTAGCCCTCGTGCTTCCTTACCAGCCTCCAGAGCTACTTCCGGGGCCGCCGTAGTGTAGTAGGCCACACTTTGTGACCAGCAGGCCTTCCTTGCATGCCTCAGTGTCATGCATCATGTTGTGCAGTTGATGGTGGTTGGTGGTGATAGGCTTAGCAGTTGGTCATGGAAGGGTTAATGTAAGTCTTAGTTCTAAAGGGTTGAGTAATCTATAAGTAAGAGTTCATGGATGAAAGCAATTAAGGGTGGAGGTATTAAAGTCATAGGTTGCATCTGGGTGTTTCTGAATATAAGGAGCTAGCTTTGGGACTGATCTTGGGGAGAAAAGTATTTGTCTTATTTTGCTGGTAGATGCTGCTGGTTTCCCCCCAGATTTGTGGATTTTCAGTATCCTGGCATGTATCCTGTACTCTTGGAACCCTGGAACCTTGAATCTTTGGACTTGCTTTTGACTACGGTATAGACACTTGATCCCTGGACTTTGCTTATTAACTCTCGGCATTTGACCACTGGACTGGACCTTTTGACTACGATGTTATCTTGAACCTGCAACAATGTTTGCTGTCAGATTTTGTTTTATATTCTGTGGCTGAGTGCAATCTTTATGTTTTGGACTATCAAAACAGCCAGAAAGTAAGTGTTGTTTTAATTAAACTGTTTAACACCAACTGGGTGTTGGTTTGGTTCATCTCTACCTGAATAAGGCAGAGCCCTGGCATCGTGAAAAAAATACTTTTCTCCATAAGATCAGTCCCAAAGCTAGCTCCTTATATTCGGAAACACCCAGATGCAACCTATCTCTTCAATACCACCACCCTTAATTGCTTTCACCCATGAACTCTTACTTACAGATTACTCAACCTTTTAGAACTAAGACTTACATTAACCCTTCAATCACCAACTGCTAAGCCTACCACCACCAACCACCATCAACTGCAGAACAGGATACATGACACTCAGGCCTGGCCCGCAGACCAGCCTCCCTTTCTGAGACCCATTGGCTGCCAGGCAGAGCTGCTTGCCATCCTCCACTGTGTAAATAATGTAATGTAAATATTTTATATTAATATTTATTAAAAATCCGCTAAACAGCAAGTCCACAAAAAGCGAACTGCGAAGTAGCAAGCGAAAACTTTAGTCGGAAGAGACCTCAAAGGTCATCCAGTCCAACCCCATTCTGTCATGCAGGAAAACACAATCAAAGCCCTCTCAAAAGATGGCCATCAAGCCTCTACTTTAAAGCCTCCAGAGATAGAGACTCCACGAGATTCCCAAGCAGCAGCACGTCCTGTTACCAAATAGCTCTTGCCATCATAATGTTTTTGTGGAATCTCTTTTCCTAACATTTGAATCCATCGCTCCATTGTGTCCTAGTCTTTAGAGCAGGAGAGAACAAGGCGGCTGCTTTCTCTAAATGACATCCGTTCAAATATTTAAACATGGCTTCCATGTCCTTCTTCACTTTCTCTTCTCCAAGCTAAACATCCCCAGCTCCTTAAGGCGCTCTTCAGAGGGATTCATGCTTTCCAGACCATTGGGTTCCCCTCCTTTGCATGCGTTTCGCCTTGTCAATATCCTGATTTGGAACCCGGTCCAAAACCAACATTGCAGAACAGCTGTGAGCGACTGAAAGGGAAGGATGCAAGACACCAAGCGCAACAGTTTGATAAACACCTATCTCCTTCCTTGATAAATCCGGCCTTTGGCTTCCTTACGGACAGGTGCCATCACATTTATTCAGAGCACCATTTCCTCGCCCTATTTGGCATTACATATTCTACTTCCTCTACTGCTGCTTGAGCCAAAATGAGGGATAGAGGATAAATAACATGTACTATTATTGTTGTTATTGTTATTGTGTATTATAGAAGGAATAATAAGCATAGAAATAACCAGGAACATTAGTGTCCAAGGCCTGGCTCTTGTGCCAAGCTGGCCTCATGCCCAAGGTCTGCAGCATTGTGCAGAAAGAAGTAGCTTGTTCCTCTTTTCCATTGACTTGTTTAGACTTTCCCCAGAATCCAGTTTGGCTCTGAGTTGTTCCAAGTCACAGAACTATAGGATTGGAATGGCCTCCAAAGGTCATCTAGGCAAAGCCCCTTTTTCCAGAAGCCATCAAAACCCCATTTACATTGACTAGGGAAGTAACGCTCCCCATGCTCTATTCCGCTTTGGTTAGACCACACCTGGAATATTGTGTCCAGTTCTGGGCACCACAATTGAAGAGAGATATTGACAAGCTGGAATGTGTCCAGAGGAGGGCGACTCAAATGATAAAGAGTCTGGAGAACAAGCTCTATGAGGAGCGGCTTAAAGAGCTGGGCATGTTTAGCCTGAAGAAGAGAAGGCTGAGAGGAGATATGATAGCCATGTATAAATATGTGAGAGGAAGCCACAGGGAGGAGGGAGCAAGCTTGTTTTCTGTTTCCCTGGAGACTAGGACGCAATGGAACAATGGCTTCAAACTACAAGAAAGGAGATTCCATCTGAATCCCTCTCCTTTGCTTCAGTTCTCCCTTGTTTATAAGTTGTCCTAATACCTTCCTTTGTATCAGGAGCATAAAAACCCCTAGAGGCCGGCCTTAGTTGGTATATTCCATTTACCTGTATAGAGCTCCTCTGATGGACTCCGCCTTTTTCTGCAACTGAGTTACCCAGAATAGAGGCTTGGGAATTGTCTGGTAATCCTAGGCTGAAGCAATCCAAAACAGCCATCCTTAGCACCTGCATTCAGCAGTATTCTTATATTATCAGTCCCAGTGACAACAGAAGCTTTTGACCAGCTTGAGCTTCACAAGAAAGAGGATTGAGACAGTTTATAAGCAACAGCTTGTAAACCATCGCTTTGTACCTGTCATGTATCATGTTCTGCAGTTGATGGTGGTTGGTGGTGGCAGGCCTAGCTGTTGGTGATGGAAGGGTTAATGTAAGTCTTAGTTCTAAAGCAGTGGTTCTCAACCTGGGGTCCCCAGATGTTTTTGGCCTACAACTCCCAGGAATCCCAGCCAGTTCACCAGCTGTTACGATTTCTGGGAGTTGAAGGCCAAAAACATCTGGGGACCCCAGGTTGAGAACCACTCTTCTAATGCGTTGAGTAATCTGTAAGTAAGAGTTCATGGGTGAAAGCAATTAAGGATGGAGGTATGCAAGAGATAGGTTGCAGCTGGGTGTTTCTTGATATAATGAGCTAGCCTTGAGACTGATCTTCGGGAGACAAGTATTTATCTTAATTTGGTAGTAGATGCTGCTGGTTTTCCCCCAGGTTTGTGGATTTTCGGTATCCTGACCTGTCTCCTGAACTCTTGGAACCCTGGAACCTTGAATCTCTGGACTGGCTTTTGACTATGGAGTAGACTCTTGATCCGTGGACTTTGTTCATTGAACTCTCAGCATTTGACTACTGGACTGGACCTTTTGACTGCGGAGTTATCTTGAACCTGCAACAGTAACCCAACATTGAAACTGCTACACTGCCGTCTGGTATCTTATGAACAACAGCTTTGTGGAATCCATCCAAGCTGCGATCTGTGGAAATTTGCTAACTGCTATATATTGCTTTTCACTGAAACAAAGAAAAGTTTGCATTGTCAAAGGCTTTCATGGTTGGAATCACTGGGTTGTTGTGAGTTTTCCGGGCTGTATGGCCATGTTCCAGAAGCATTCTCTCCTGACATTTGGCCTGCATCTGTGGCAGGCATTCTTACAACAACCCAAAGAAAACTTTTTGCGATCTTCCTGCTTCTTGGCAGAACGGGGTTGGACTGGATGGCCCACGAGATCTCTTCCAACTCTAGGATTCTATGATTCTAAGTTATGATTTACTGAAACCTTGTTCAAAGTTCCTCCTTGAACATCTGAGAAGAAAGCAAAATTAATAATTTCCAAGTTATTGTTTTTAGTCATTTCCCTTACGGCTTAGAATAGTTTTCGGCTAAGTCAGAGCTGCCCCCTTGTGGTGAGCCTGGGATTAAAGACCTGTGGAATTTTGCATTCGAAATCGAAAAGGCGAGTCCAGTTTAGACCTTTTGAGACCCAGGTACACAGCAATGGAAGAAATCCCACGGCACGGTATCATTCTTGCAAAGGCAAAAGACCAGGAGAGAAACAAAAGGCAAGAGAAGAGTGCTCAAACCAAATGCAACTTTGCTAAGAACTATCGTCTTTGTGCTAATTTCCACTGTTGATTAAAGAGCTGAACTGAAAAACTCAGTTTGTCTTTTTTCTTGCAGCTGAGTCTTGCTGGACTCATAATGGAGAGCCATGAATATACAGGATCTTGCATTGCCTGTTTACCTCTCCGAACTTATTCTCCCCTTTGTTGTTCATTCGTTCAGTCGTCTCCGACTCTTCGTGACCTCATGGACCAGCCCACGCCAGAGCTCCCTGTCGGCCGTTACCACCCCCAGCTCCCTCAAGGTCAGTCCAGTCACTTCAAGGATGCCATCCATCCATCTTGCCCTTGGTCGGCCCCTCTTCCTTTTGCCTTCCACTTTCCCCAGCATAATTGTCTTCTCTAGGCTTTCCTGTCTCCTCTTGATGTGGCCAAAGTACTTCAACTTTGTCTCTAGTATCTTTCCCTCAAGTGAGCAGTCGGGCTTTATTTCCTGGAGGATGGACTGGTTGGATCTTCTCGCAGTCCAAGGCACTCTCAGCACTTTCCTCCAACACCACAGCTCCAAAGCATCGATCTTCCTTCGCTCAGCCTTCCCTAAGGTCCAGCTCTCACATCCGTAACGTATTCTCCCCTATGAACCATCAAGATTATTAAGATCGTCTGGAGAGGCCCTGCTCTCGGTCCCACTGGCCTCACAAGCGCGTCTGGTGGGGACGAGGGACAGGGCCTTCTCGGTGGTGGCCCCGCGACTCTGGAACTCTCTCCCACTGGAGATCAGAACCGCCCCTTCTATCCTGACATTCAGGAAACAGGTGAAGACGTGGTTATGGAGACAGGCATTCGATGAGTGAGCCAACACCCTGAGATATGGATGGAAGATGATGTACAATCGATTTTAGTATGACGACTGACCATTGTAGTTATTGAATATATTTGCTGTTTTAATGTGTTATTGTAATATGAATTATGTTGTTTTACTGACTGTATGTGATTTTATGGTTGGAAACCGGTCTGAGTCCCTCAAAAGAGGTGAGAAGGTCAGTATACAAAACTTTTTAATAAAATAAATAAATAAATAAATTGCATGTGTTATTCATGAAGTCATAAAATCATCAAGTTGGAGGCTTCCTTCGTGACTGGGAAGAAACCCTGGTGGAAGCTGGCTAGGCAGCCCTCTCCGACTCCAGAGGAAAAAGCCCCAGGAAGCGACCAGGAAGAAGCTATCGTGGTGGCCCTCTCCATGCCCTTCACCAATGCCACTTTGGCAGATGGGGTTTATAGATCTGTGTATACAGTGTCCCCTCAATATTTGTATTTTAAATTAATTTTTTTTTGGAAAAACCACAAAACAGTGAGTTCACGGGTAGCGAACCGCAAAGTACTGAGGGAACACTGTATTTCTGATTGTCTTTGGAACCCGTTTGGGTGAGAAGGCTGAAGATCTCTCCACCTGTCCTTCTCTTCATTTTTGGAAAGAGATGGCAAATCCTACCACCAAAAGCCCTCCTCCGCTGTGATTGGCCGGCCTCTCAACTGGCCTCTCAGCCAAATTTGGTCCAGAACCATAGTCGTTTGGGTTCACAGTGCTCTCTGGATGTAGATGGACTACATTTTCCCTAAATCACTGTCAATTCCTTTCAAATCTCTCCAGGATTTTCTGTTGGTCATGGGGGTTCTGTGCAAGAAACTTGGCCAAATTCTATCATTGGTAGGATTCAGAATATTCTTTGATTGTAGGTGAACTATAAATCCCAGCAACTGCAACTCCCAAATGTCAAGGTCTGGATGTAGGTGAACTACAACTCCCAAACTCAAGGCCAATGCCCACCAAACCCTTCCAGTATTTTCTGTTGGTCGTGGGAGTTCTGTGTGCCAAGTTTGGTTCAATTCCATCATTGGTGGTGTTCAGAATATTCTGAACTATAAATCCCAGAAACTGCAACTCTCAAAAGTCAAGGTCTGGATGTAGGTGAACTACAACTCCCAAACTCAAGGCCAATGCCCACCAAACCCTTCCAGTATTTTCTGTTGGTCATGGGAGTTCTGTGTGCCAAGTTTGGTTCAATTCCATCATTGGTGGAGTTCAGAATGCTCTTTGACTGTAGGTGAACTATAAATCCCAGCAACTACAACTCCCTAATGTCAAGGTCTATTTTCCCCAAACTCCACCAGTGTTCATATTTGGCCATATTGAGTATCCGTACCAAGTTTGGTCCAGATCCATCATGGTTTGAGTCCACAGTGCTTTCTGAATGTAGGTGAACTACAACTCCCAAACTCAAGGTCAATGCACACCAAACTCTTCCAATATTTTCTGTTGGTCATGGGAGTTCGGTGTGGCAAAATAGGTTCAATTCCATCATTGGTGAAGTTCAGAATGCTCTTTGGTTGTAGGTGAACTATAAATCCCAGCAACTACAACTTCCAAATGACAAAATCAACACCCCCACAACCCCACCAGTATTCAAATTTGGGTGTATCAGGTATCTGTGACAAATTTGGTCCAGTGAATGAAAAGACATCCTGCATACCAGATATTTACATTATGATTCATAACAGTAGCAAAATTACAGTTATGAATTAGCAACGAAAATATATTTTTTTGTTTGGAGGTCACCACAACATGAGGAACTGTATTAAGGGGTCACGGCATTAGGAAGGTTGAGAAACACTGTAAACCATGGCAGTTGAAGGGGTCTCAAACTGCAACCATTCTACAGTATAGATGCACCCACATGTTTTTGGATCTGAAATCACAGGCGTGGGATGAGTCCTGATCCATCATTTGATGGTTTGTGTTGAGTTTCCAGGAAATGAATAGTTGTGGTTGAAAGCAACACGTTGGTACCAGTCTTTGGCACAATGGAATTAAAAAATATCCGTACATCTCATATCCTAAGAAGCACTGAACTAGACTTTACAGATCTCAAAGATAATCTTTACGTTATTCTTTGGTCATTTTTTAGGCAAAGCGACGTCAATCAAACTATCATTTTTCTAGATGATACAAGACTTGTGCAGTGCTGTTGATTGCCTCGCCTTGCCAGTCTGTCCTACGCATGAGTCAAAATAGAGATATGCCTGAAATCCACCATGTCTGCGTTTCCCGCTGAATGTTTCCGGCTTGCTTGGCAAAGATCCTGCATGCTGCGAAGTTCTCAAAATGGGTCACCCCACCTACCAACGATTGCCTTGACCCAGATTCAGCCCTGCCCTTGGGGAAGAACCTGACACCGCAGCACACTGTCTGGAGGAAAATGGGTTTCATTGCCATCATCATGAAGTCTCCAACACAATTCCTATACTTGCCAACATTTCGCAGGTTAAACTTCCCATAGTCAAACAACATAGAAGTGTGGTGAAGATGCCAAAAGTGATGAATGATCGCGTCACCTTGATTCCAGTTGACTTGTTACTTCCTTGTTGGAGGAAACTTTAATAATGACTTAGATGAAGGGCTAGAAGGCATGATCATCAAGTTTGCAGACGGGACCAAATTGGGAGGGATAGCTAATATTCCAGAGGACAGGAGCAGGATTCAAAATGATCTTGACAGATTAGAGAGATTGGCCAAAACTAACAAAATGAAGTTCAACAGGGACAAATGCAAGATACTCCACTTTGGCAGGAAAAACAAAATGCAAAGATACAGAATGGGGGAGTGTTTGAAAGAGTGTGTGAAAAAGATCTTGGAGTCCTCGTGGACAACAAGTTAAACATGAGCCAACAATGTGATGTGGCGGAAAAAGCCAATGGGATTTTGGCCTGCATCAATAGGAGCATAGTGTCTAGATCTAGGGAAGTCATGCTACCCCTCTATTCTGCCTTGGTTAGACCACACCTGGAATATTGTGTCCAATTCTGGGCCACCACAATTGAAGAGAGATATTGACAAGCTGGAATGTGTCCAGAGGAGGGCGACTAAAATGATCAAGGGTCTGGAGAACAAGCCCTATGAGGAGCGGCTTAAGGAGCTGGGCATGTTTAGCCTGAAGAAGAGAAGGCTGAGAGGAGATATGATAGCCATGTATAAATATGTGAGAGGAAGCCACAGGGAGGAGGGAGCCAGCTTGTTTTCTGCTTCCTTGGAGACTAGGATGCGGAACAATGGCTTCAAACTACAAGAGAGGAGATTCCATCTGAACATGAGGAAGAACTTCCTGACTGTGAGAGCCGTTCAGCAGTGGAACTCTCTGCCCCGGAGTGTGGTGGAGGCTCCTTCTTTGGAAGCTTTTAAACATAAGCTGGATGGCCATCTGTCAGCGATGATTTGAATGCAATATTCCTGCTTCTTGGCGGAATGGGGTTGGACTGGTTGGCCCATGAGGTCTCTTTCAACTCTATGATTCTATGATTCTGTGAAGCAACTAGAGGTGCATCTACACCAGGTCTGTACAACATGCAGCCCATGGGCCAAATGTGGCCCTCAGAAGGATTTTGTGCAGCTGCAGAAGCTCTGAACCTAAGCCTTTCAGAGGGAGGTCACACGCAGCTCTACAGCAGGGTTTATTTATTTATTTTGTTTATTTATATCCCACTTTTTCTCTCCATATGGAGACATGGAAGAAACATGAACAATCTTAGATATGCAGATGATACCGCTTTGATGGCCGAAAGCAAGGAGGAGCTGAGGAGCCGTCTAACCAAGGTGAAAGAAGAAAGGGCCAAGGCTGGGTTGCAGTTAAACATCAAAAAAACCAAGATTATGGCAACCAGACTGATTGATAACTGGGAAATAGAGGGAGAAAACGTGGAGGCAGGACAGACTTTGTATTTCTAGGTACAAGATACTGCAGACGCAGACTGCAGCCAGGAAATCAGAAGATGTTCCTTCTTGGGAGGAGAGCAATGACCAATCTCGATAAAATAGTGATGAGTAGAGACATCAGACTGGCAACAAAGATCCGCATAGTAAAGCAATGGTATTCCCTGTAGTACCTAGGATGTGAGAGCTGGACCTTAGGGAAGGCTGACCGAAGGAAGATAGATGCTTTTGAACTGTGGTGTTGGAGGAAATTCTGAGAGTGCCTTGGACTGCGAGAAGATCCAACCAGTCAATACTTCAAGAAATAAAGCCTGACTGCTCATTGGAGGAAAGGATATTAGAGGCAAAGATGAAGTCCTTTGGCCACATCATGAGAAGACAGGAGAGCTTGGAGAATACAATGATGCTGGGGGAAATGGAAGGCAAAAGGAAGAGGGGCCGACCAAGGGCAAGGTCTATGGATGGTATCCTTGAAAGGACTGGCTTGACCTTGAAGGAGCTGGGCATGGCTATGGCCAACAGGGAGCTCTGGCGTGGGCTGGTTCATGAGGTCACAAAGAGTCAGAAGTGACTGAACGAATTAACAACAACACGGAGACATACAGGGTTGCAATTGGAACTCATGATCACATCTTCATTTTCTACGCATTTCCTTTCTCTGTGCATTAAGTTACCAAAATAAACTGTGACAAATGGGAAGCCACCTGTCAGGATGCTGGAAATGCTCATCTTGGTTAGAGACACAGCCCGAGGAAGTTATTGGACTCAGGTTGGAGGAATGGGGAGCTGGGAGGAAATTTCAGATTTCAAAGGGCATTGGACATTTTTCAGGGAGTTATGTTAAAACTTAAGAAGGAGAGGGAGGTGGTAAAGAAGAAGTGCCTCAGTTCTCGCCTTTATAGTTCACCAACAATCAAAGAGCATTGTGAAATCCACCAACGATGGAACTGAACCAGACTTGGCACACAGAACTCCCACAACCAATGGAAAATACTGGAAGGATTTGATGGACATTGACCTTGAAGTTTTGGAATTGTAGTTCACCTACATCCAGAGAGCACTGTGGACTCAAACAATGATGGATCTGGACCAAACTTGGCACGGATACTCAATATGCCCAAATATGAACACTGGTGGAGTTTGGGGGGAAATAGACCTTGACGTCTGGGAGTTGTGGTTGCTGGGATCTATAGTTCACCTACAATCAAAGAGCATTCTGAACTCCACCAGTGATGGAATTGAACCAAACTTGGCACACAGAACTCCCACAACCAACAGAAAATACTGGAAGGATTTGATGGGCATTGACCTTGAGTTTTGGAATTGTAGTTCACCTACATCCAGAGAGCACTGTGTACTCAAACAATGATGGATCTGGACCAAACTTGGCACGGATACTCAATATGCCCAAATATGAACACTGGTGGAGTTTGGGAGAATATAGACCTTGAAATTTGGGCATTGTAGTTGCTGGGATTTATAGTTCACCTACAATCAAAGAGCATTCTGAACCTCACCAATGATAGAATGGGGCCAAACTTCCCACACAGAACCTCCAACAGAAAATACTTTGTTTTCTGGTGGTATTTGGTGACCCCTCTGACACCCCCTCATGACACCCCCCCCCCCCGGGTCTTGACCTCCAGGTTCAGAAATGCTGTTCTAAGCCATTGAAAGGGTCTAGAGGAGAAGCCATGTGCCCTTAAAACCCCAGTGTTGTTAGTCTTCAGATTATCCAACTTGATATACAATGCTCCGTTGTGGTGCTCCGTTCTTCTGTCGGGGTGCTCCGTTCTTCTGTCGGAAATGCATTCATCTGTGGACATCATTCCACAGATCTATACACCCCACTTGCCTAGTTTCCAAAAGACTCCTCAAGCTCAGAGGATGCCTGCCATAGATGCGGGCGAAACGTCAGGAGAGAGTGCTTCTGGAACATGGCCATACAGCCCGGAAAACTCACAGCAACCCAGTGATTCTGGCCATGAAAGCCTTCCACAACACAACAATAACAAACTTTTATAACCCCCACTTGCATAGTTTCCAATAGACTCCTCAAGCTCTGAGGATGCCGGCCATAGATGTGGGCGAAACGTCAGGAGAGAGTGCTTCTGGAACATGGCCATATAGCCCGGAAAACTCACTGCAACCCTGTGATTCCGGCCATGAAAGTCTTCGACAACACAACAATAACAACAATAATAATTTTATTTAAATTGTCAGTAGGCTACTTTTCTTCTTGACGCAGCGTACCAGGTTGAAACACAACTTCATTCAGATTTTGAAATTAGAAGACAAGATGCAAACAACCATTACACAAATAGAGCGGAAAACGACCAATTCAATCACAAGCTTGCTGAAATAAATATGGATAATTTGGGGAGTGTTTGGCTGGGTCGGCTATACAAAGAAGAGAGGGGAAGTGATTCATTTCAAAAGGCTGGACACTCCAATGCCTTGGAGCCATTACAGTGTAAAGTTGTGCATCTACACTGTGGAATTAATGTAGTTTGACACTACTTGAATTGCCATGGACCAATGCTATGGAATCACGGGAGCTGTAGTTTTACAAGAGCTTCTTTCCCAAAGAGTATTGGCATCTTACCAAACCAGAACTCTAAGGATGCCATAGGATTCAGCTGGGGTCGTAAAAGTGGTGTCAAACTGCACTATTTCTACTATATAGATGCACCTAGAACAGGCATGGGCAAACTTGGGCCCTCCAAATGTTTTGGACTTCAACTCCCACAATTCCTAACAGCCTCAGGCCCTTTCCTTTTCCCCCTCAGCCGCTTAAGCATCTGAAGGAGAAAAGGAAAGGGCCTGAGGCTGTTAGGAATTGTGGGAGTTGAAGTCCAAAACACCTGGAGGGCCCAAGTTTGCCCATGCCTGACCTAGAGGTTTCCTTCTCTCAATGAGGATGAGCATCAAAGACTTCAACGAGTTGCCTTCAGTGGCAGCCCTGCATAAAGTGCTTTACAGTAGTCAAACCAAGAAGTTTCAAAAGCTGTGGATGAACATAGCGATATCCATCCATTCCTTCCACAAAAAAGTTCAATATCTACAAATATGTTCAGCAAAAGACCTCTGGAAAAGCAAAAACTGCATCTGAAGGTGCATCTACACTGTCGAATTAACGTAGTTTGACACCACTTGAAGTGCCATGGCTCAGTGCTGTGGATCCAGGGAAGTCATGCTCCCCATGCTCTATTCTGTCTTGGTTAGGCCACATCTGGAATACGGTGTCCAATTCTGGGCACCACAATTGAAGGGAGATGTTGCTGGAATGTGTCCAGAGGAGGGCAACTAAAAATGATCAAGGAACTGGAGAACAAGCCCTATGAGGAGCGGCTTAAAGAGCTGGGCTTGTTTAGCCAGCAGAAGTGAAGACTGAGAGGAGACATGATAGCCATGTAAAAACATGTGAGGGGAATATGTCATAGGGAGAAGGGAGCATGTTTTCTGCTGGCCTGGAGACTAGGGCGCAATGGAGCAATGTCTTCAAACTACAGGAAAGGAGATTCCAGCTGAACATTAGGAAGACCTTTCTGGACGTGAGAGCTGTTCAGCAGTGGAACTCTCTGCCCTGGAGTGTGGCGGAGGCTCCTTTTATGGAGGTTTTTAAACAGAGCCTGGATTACCACCTGTTGAGGGTGCTTTGAATGGATTTCCTGCTTCTTGGCATGGGGTTGGACTGGATGGCCCACGAGTTCTCTTCCAACTCTATGATTCTATGAGTCTAACTGTAGTTTGGGAGGTATGCACACCCTTTGGAAGATAAGGTTAATGACCTTGCAAAACTAGATCTCTCAGTATTGCATAGCATGGAGCCATGGCAGCTAAACCAGTGCCAAACTGTATTAATTCTATAGTGGAGATGTACTCTTTGTTGTGCTTGCGTAGTGTGAATCCAGAGCCATGTAGTTACACTGTAGTTGCGCAGCATTGCCATTTTGTTAAATGCCAGCATTAGGCAACGGACAATGGATGTGTCAATGCACCTATTTACCGTCACACAGAACAATGGAGAATGAAAAGAGGCTGTTTCGGCAACCTTAGTGAATCAAGAGATACAATGGCGGCACTGACGAATAAGTGCACGCCACCCACAAAATTACAAGTGCCAGATTGTGATCCACTTGTGGTTAGGACCAAATCAAGGGGATGTACTTCATTCGTTGTTGAATGAGTGCGTCAACAAGGAAGAGAAATGCCATTGCTTCAATGGCTCCAGTCTTGTGGTTTCTTGGAAATGGTGACCCTTGAGCAACTCTGAACTGAATGTCTCCATTGTACAATTGCCAAAATAAGGTTGGCCTTCCCTATTGGCAGGTTTGACTTTTGGTGGGTTGGATCACTCACAGATCCCTCTAAGGATCTCTAATGACTGGATGGTCAACCTCCTTCCTGCAGAAGCTGACCTAGARTCATGTTGGAGGACCTAGAGGTTCCAAGAGAGATGTTCTCTCCTTCCTGCAGAAGCTGACCTAGAGTCATGTTGGAGGACCTAGAGATTCCAAGAGAGATGTTTTCTCCTTCCTGCAGAAGTTRACCTAGAGTCATGTTGGACGGCCTAGAGATTCCAAGAGAGATGTTCTCTCCTTCCTGCAGAAGCTGACCTAGAGTCATGTTGAAGGACCTAGAGGTTCTAAGAGGAATGTTTTCTCCTTCCTGCAGAAGCTGACCTAGAGTCATGTTGGAGGACCTAGAGATTCCAAGAGAGATGTTCTCTCCTTCCTGCAGAAGCTGACCTAGAGTCATGTTGGAGGAYCTAGAKATTCCAAGAGATGTTCTCTCCTTCCTGCAGAAGCTGACCTAGAGTCATGTTGGAGGATCTAGATATTCCAAGAGAGATGTTCTCTCCTTCCTGCAGAAGCTGACCTAGAGTCATGYTGGAGGAYCTAGAKRTTCCAAGAGRGATGTTCTCTCCTTCYTGCAGAARCTGACCTAGAGTCATGYTGGAGGACCTAGAGGTTCCAAGAGGTTCCTCTATCAGCTCCAGCTCCTCATAYGGASACATGAGAGAAGCCTCCCACAAGGATGATAAAAACATCAAATCATCCGGGCGTCCTCTGGGCAACGTCCTTGTAGACGGCCAATTCTCTCACACCAGAAGCGACTTGCAGTTTCTCAAGTCACTCCTGACATGACAAAAAAAAGCCCTCCAGGTGTTTTGGACTTCAACTCCCATAATTCCTAACAGCCAGTCCAAAATATCTGGAGAGCTGAAGTTTGCCCATGCCTGATATATGGCCTACACCAACCATTTAATACAGTTTGAAATTGCATTATATGGCCCTGTATATCCAGCCTTGGATATTACTATGTAGAGTTATTTCCTCAAATTATCAGAATGGGCAAATACTGGGAGAAAACTACAGAATTCACACTTCTATATTAGTCTTCCTGACTCCATTTCTCAAATGCTGAGAATCCCATTTTTGCGGGGTAGGAAATGATTAGCAGTGAATCTTCTTTCCATCCTTCACGTTCACACATATACATTTTTTACCGCTTCCTGCTGATATGGGCAGGAAATCTATTCCCATTGTCTCGGCGGCCGGATCCTTCTTTCAGGACAGGACTCCAACCTCTTTAGGTAACTTGGTAATACTTTACAGAGCGGCGGAAGTCTGAAATGTCACCGACTAAAACGCCACAGTCTTGGCTTTCATGGCTAAATTGTCTCTTGTCCGCCGCGTGTGGCAATTGGACGTATTGTTGGAGTCAGTTTGGTTGGAGTCCTTGGCCGGCGCTTGCGGGCAGGCGAATTTCACAAATTTTTGCCCTGCCAAAAAGTACAAGATAGGGTCCAGGCAACTGTTGGTACTGGCCAAGGGCCGGGTGACTTTGTACGCCAAGTTAATGGCGTTGAGAGTGGGGCAACTCAAGTCCCAGTTGCGGAAGGAGTAGTACAAGGTGCGGGTGACGTGGAAGGGCAAGAAGCACACGATGAAGACCAACAAGACGATGATGATCATCTTGACCGACTTCTTCTTGGAGCTGGACATGCGGGTCATGCCTCGGGTGGGCTGAAGAAGCCGGCGGGCCATCAAGCAGTAGCAGATGATGATGAGCAGAAAGGGGATGCAGAAGAGAACGACCAACATGATCGAGCTGTAGATGATAAACTGGCCAAAGAGCTCTTGGGCCGAGGTGTCGTGGCAAGTGATTTTGTCACACCGCTGGCTGGTGGTGACGAAGAAGAGCACCGGAGACTGGCAGGCGATGACCACCAACCAAACGATGCCGGATATCCAGCGGGCGTAACGGACCTGGCCCCAGTCTAAGGACTTCAGTGGGAGGCAGATGCCCATGAAGCGGTGGCCGCTGATGCAGAGGAGGAAGAGGATGCTGCAGTAGAGGTTGGTGTAGAAGAGGAAGCGCACGATCTTACACAAGCCCACGCTGAAGGGCCAGTTGTCCTCCATGGCGTAGTAGTAGACCAGGAGTGGCAGCGAAACCACGTAGAGGGTGTCGGAGACAGCCAGGTGGAACATGTAAGTGGTGGAGGCATTCCAGGTCTTGATGCGGAAGATGAAGATGTAGAGGGCCAGGAGGTTGAGGCAGAGGCCCACCACGAAGACGATGCTGTAGGAGACGGGCAGGAGGATGTACTTGAAGTCCTCGTCAAACTTACATTTATAGGGATGGTCTTCCTTGCCGCAGTCCACGTCAGAGGAGTTGTCGCTAGAGTTCAAGGACAGAAGGAAGAGGGTGGCATTCTCCATAGTGCTAGGAAAGGCAAGAAAAAAAGAAATTGGTCATAAATGGACAATACTGTTTAGCATTTCTTCTACAACACAGGAAGACCATTATCATTATTATTACTAGGCGACGTTAATGGTATATGTTTGTTATTGATTTTGCTATGGTTTCATATTATTTTAATGTTTTTAATTGTATTTTATGGTCTTAGTACCGACTGTGAACCACCCCAAGTTGCCTGCAAGCTGAGAGGAACGGTATATAAATATAGCAAATAAATAAATAAATAACACAGTTTACCAGCTGTTAGGGTTTCTAGAAGTTGAAGGCCAAAACATCTGGGGACCCACAAGTTGAGAACCACTGCTTTAGGATAAGGTTGCCTGCCTTGTCAGTTTAGAACAGAGGTTCTTAATCTTTTTTGACCAGTTACCACTTGGCCAAGGGCCCCTTGACCAAGGGACCACTTTGACCAGGGACCACTTGACCAGTTATCACTTGACCAGGAACAACTTGACCAGGGACCACTTTGACCAGTTACCACTTGACCAGGGACCACTTTGACCAGGAACCACATGACCAGGGATGACTTTGACCAAGGACCACTTTGACCAGGAACGACTTGACCAGGGACCACTTTGACCAGTTACCACTTGACCAGGGACCATTTTGGCCAGGGACCACTTGACCAGGGACCACATGACCAGGGATGACTTTGACCAAGGACCACTTTGACCAGGGACACTTGACCAGGGACCACTTGATCAGTTACTACTTGACCAGGGACCACCTTGACCAGGGACCACTTGACCAGGGACCACATGACCAGGGACCACATGACCATGGACCACTTGACCAGGGACCACTTTGACCAGGGACCACATGACCAGGGACCACTTTGACCAGGGACCATTTTGGCCAGGGACCACTTGACCAGTGACTACTTTGACCAGGGACCATTTTGGCCAGGGACCACTTGACCAGGGACCACTTGACCAAGGACCACATGACCAGAGACCACTTTGGCCAAGGACCACTTTGACCAAGGACCACTTTGACCAGGGATGCTTGACCAGGGACCACTTGACCAGGGACCACATGACCAGAGACCACTTTGACCAAGGACCACTTTGACCAGGGACCATATGACCAGGAACAACTTTGATCAGGGACCACTTTGACCAAGGACCACTTTGACCAGGGACAACTTGATCTGAGTCGCCTGCGGGCTGATATGGGCGGGATATAAATAATGTAAATAAATAATCAGGGGCCATATGACCAGGGACCACTTTGACCAGGGACCACTTGACCAGATGACCATATGACCAGGGATCACTTTGACCAGGGACCACTTGACCATAGACCACTTTGACCAGGGACCACTTTGACCGGGGACCATTTTCCAACATTAGCACCAAAAGGGTTATGAATCAGTTTTTGGTCAACTTTAGATTTGGTTTGGTTATTTGAGGTGCTGATACAGAAAATTGCATTGGATAGACCACATTAGCTCTAGTTTCTGATACAGAACATATGCCAACCAGTAGTCACAATCTGCTCGCTTACAGAAAACCATATCTAATAGTCTAGAGCTGATGTGTTAGTAGGAATATTTCATGGGAATCAGCCTCTCCTCTCCTGACATCCCCATTGCCTCGGCACTATGAGAGGGTTTCACGAGACCTGTCGCTCTAGTTGCCATGTGATTTCGAAGCAACATTGTAGTAATAGTGAGGCTTCAGACCGTATTTTCATTCTTGCAGACTACTGGGCACCACAATTCAAGAGAGATATTGACAAGCTGGAATGTGTCCAGAGGAGGGCGACTAAAATGATCAAGGGTCTGGAGAACAAGCCCTATGAGGAGCAGCTTAAGGATCTGGGCATGTTTAGCCTGAAGAAGAGAAGGCTGAGAGGAGATATGATAGCCATGTATAAATATGTGAGAGGAAGCCACAGGGAGGAGGGAGCAAGCTTGTTTTCTGCTTCCTTGGAGACTAGAACGCGGAACAATGGCTTCAAACTACAAGAGAGGAGATTCCATCTGAACATGAGGAAGAACTTCCTGACTGTGAGAGCGTTCAGCAGTGGAACTCTCTGCCCCGGAGTGTGGTGGACGCTCCTTCTTTGGAAGCTTTTAAACAGAGGCTGGATGGCCATCTGTCAGGGGTGATTTGAATGCAATATTCCTGCTTCTTGGCAGAATGGGGTTGGACTGGATGGCCCAGGAGGTCTCTTCCAACTCTTTGATTCTATGATTCTATGATTCTACTAGTGGTCCATGGACCACAGGTTGGGAACCACTGCTTTAGAAAGAAAAAATGTTGTAGAGTACAAGAGCTACAATTCCTAGGGATACATTTTGTTGTTGTGTGCCTTTAAGCCATTTCCAATTTATGGTGACCTTAAGGCTAATCTTGGATGGGATTTTCTGGGGCTGAGAGTATGTGACTTACTCAAGGTAACCCAATGGGTTTCAATGGCAGAGCAGGGAATCAAACTTTGGTCTCTAGAGTCATGATTCAACACTCAAATGGTAGTAGCAGTTAACGTGAATATGCATCCTTTTTGGAGTTGTATGTACTCAAAATACTTCTATATTCAATTTTTCTCTGAAATGGAAGTTAATGAAAATGTTGGTTTACTTTGGAATATTCTGCATAAGTGTATCTGGAGCCGTCCATCTAAACTCCCAAGTGTTTCATATCTGCGAGTTCATCCCAATGTAAACAACGGGAAAATGCAAACAGCCCCTAAGTCGTCCTTTTCTTTTATTCTGCATGAATGTCTCTGGAGCCATCCATTTAAACTCATGATAAAGTGCCTTTCTGAGAATTTAACAAGCCAAATTGTTATGTTGCTTGTTATCCGGCCTTTTAAATGACTCTTTCCGGGTTCAAGGACGTAAATTGGCACTTTAATTATTAACTCCCACGAGGTGCTGGCCAGCTGTTGGGGTTTGAGTGGGAAGGAGGAAAGCAAACAGGCTGGTTGGGTTGCATAAGTCGAAAGCTTTGCACCCAACTCTGATTTCTAGTAACAACAACTAAGCTAGCGAGGAAATGTATTTTCATGGAATGATTGAATTCAAGATGACATTTCGAGCCCTAAATGGCCCGGAGAATTGCATCTCTACATAGGATCATAGAATCCTCGAGTTGGAAAAGACCCCAAAGGGCCATCCAGTCCACCCCCTACTGCCAACCAGGAGGGCACAATCCAAGCCCTTCCAACAGATGGCCATCCAGCTGCTTAAAAACCTCAAGGAAAGCAGACTGTACTTCTTATTCTTCTTAGAATAATAGAATCAAAGAGTTGGAAGAGACCTCATGGGCCATTCAGTCCAACCCCATTCTGCCAAGAAGCAGGAATATTGCATTTAAATTACTCCTGACAAATGGCCATCCAGCCTCTGTTTAAAAGCTTCCAAAGAAGGAGCCTGCACCACACTCCGGGGCAGAGAGTTCCATTGCTGAACGGCTCTCACAGCCAGGAAGTTCTTCCTCATGTTCAGATGGAATCTCCTTTGTCGTAGTTTGAAGCCATTGTTTCACGTCCTAGTCTCCAAGGTAGCAGAAAACAAGCTTGCTCCCTCCTCCTCCCTGTGGCTTCCTCTCACATATTTATACATGGCTATCATGTCTCCTCTCAGCCTTCTCTTCTTCAGGCTAAACATGCCCAGCTCCTTAAGCCTCTCCTCATAGTGCTTGTTTTCCAGACCCTTGATAATTTTAGTCGCCCTCCTCTGGACACATTCCAGCTTGTCAATATCTCTCTTGAGTTGCGGTGCCCAGAATTGGACACAATATTCCAGATGTGGTCTAACCAAAGTGGAATAGAGGGGTATGACTTCCCTAGATC
Source organism: Anolis sagrei ordinatus (assembly GCF_025583915.1). Taxonomy (NCBI): domain Eukaryota; kingdom Metazoa; phylum Chordata; class Lepidosauria; order Squamata; family Anolidae; genus Anolis; species Anolis sagrei. Next base: position 275,073,470 of record NW_026846588.1, on the reverse strand, counting down.
TAGACAGTAGGCTCCTCTTGATGCAGGCCAAAATCCCATTGGCTTTTTTTGCCGCCACATCACATTGTTGGCTCATGTTTAACTTGTTGTCCACGAGGACTCCAAGATCTTTTTCACACGTACTGCTCTCGAGCCATCATTGGGGTTGTGCATGGATTGATTTTTCAAAATGGGTTCTGGCTATTCTGGCCAGCTGTAATGGTGCAGGCTCTGCCACCATTTTTTTTTCTGGCTGCAACAGTATTTCAAAGGCATTACCTTAAGGAAATGTTGTTACTTTACTTACTTACCTAGGCGATCCCTCATTGTCCGAGTAAGATAGTCTTCCAAGATCAGTGTACTGTTGCGTTCATAGGTGACTGTGGAGCCCTATTCTTGATCTGCATCTTCTCCCGCAGTGAGGGCATTGGTTTCCAGGTGGAAGGTGGTCCCGGTCGGGGTTGGCTTGACACACCTTCCTCTTGGCACATTTCTCTCTTTCGCCCTCCATTTGTGCCTCTTCAAATTCTACAGCACTGCTGGTCACAGCTGACCTCCAGCTGGAGCGCTCAAAGGCCAGGGCTTCCCAATTCTCAGTGTCTATGCCACAGTTTTTAAGGTTGGTTTTGAGCCCATCTTTAAATCTTCTTTTCCTGCCACCAACATTCCGTTTTCCATTCTTGAGTTTCGGAGTAGAGCAACTGCTTTGGGAGACGGGTCAGGCTTCTGGACAATGTGGCTGGTCCAGTGGAGTTGATGGTGGAAGACCATCACTTCAATGCTGGGCATCTTTGCTTCTTCCAGCCACTGACATTTTTCCGCTTGTCTTCCCAAGAGATTTGCAGAATTTTCAGGAGGTAACGCTGATGGAATTCGTTCTAGGAGTTGCATGTGACGTCTGTAAACAGTCCACGTCTCGCAGGTGTATAACAGGGTTGGGAGGGCAATAGCTTTATAAACAAGCACCTTGGTGTCCCTATGGATGTCCTGGTCCTCAAACACTCTCTGCTTCATTTGGAAAAATGCTGCACTCGCAGAGCTCAGGTGGTGTTGTATTTCAGTGTCAATGTTGACTTTTGTGGAGAGGTGGCTGCCAAGGGAGTGGAAATGGTCAACATTTTCTAATGTTACACCATGAAGCTGTATTTCTGGCATTGGAGAGGAGACTCGAGTAGGCTTCCAATGACTCTCCAATGGAGACTCCACCAGGCTTCCAGGCAGCAGCATGCGGGAGCAATTTCAGGGTTGGACTACAACTCTGGAGACCAGTGTTTGGATCCTTCTCAGCCATGGAAACTCCGGGTGATTCACTTCGAATTATATTTGACATCTCAAGTTTTATGGCTGGCAAACAAGTGCACTTAGTTTAAATTCCTCCTGTTAGCGCCTGGAGAGTATACAACCCACCCATTAAGTGTGGCTTGGCATCCGGAAGGATGTACATTATATAGTTTATGACAGTTAGGTGTGGAATGGATTCCTCATCATTGTGCATTATTCTGGCAGCTGAATGGCAATGAAACAATCTGGGAATGAATCGCTGTAGCATTCAAGCCAGTGTGGGGCAGTGGTTTGAGTGTCAGACTAAGGCCTCTTCTGCAGTGCCATATAATCCAGATTATCTGCCATATAATCCAGATTATCTTCTGCAGTGCCATATAATCCAGATTATATGGCAGTGTAGGCTCATGCCCCTTCTATATTGCCATATAATCCAGAGTATCAAAGCAGATAATCCACATTATCTGCTTTGAACTGGATTATATGAGTCTACACTGCCATATAATCCAGTTCAAAGCAGATAATCTTCTAAACTGCCATGTAAAATCTAGATTGCCTGCATTGAACTGAATTATATGGCAGTGTAGACTCATGCCCCTTCTATACCACCATATAATCCAGATTATCCAAGTGGACAAACCACATTATTTGCTTTGAATTGGATTATATGAGTCTACACTGTCATATAAAATCCAAATTATCTGCTTTGAACTGGATTACATGGCAGTATATACTTGGGCCCCTTCTACACTGCCATATAATCCAGGGTATCAACGTGGATAATCTGCATTATCTGATTTGAACTGGATTATATGAGTCTACACTGCAATATAATCCAGTTCAAAGCAGAAATTCTTCTACACTGCCATCTAAAATTCACATTATCTGCTTTGAACTGGATTATGTGGCAGTGTAGACTCGGGCCCCTTCTACACTGCCATATAATCCAGATTATCAAAGCAGATGATCCACATATGCTTTGCACTGGATTATATGAGTCTACACTGCCATGTAAAATCCAGATTATCTGCTTTGAACTGGATTATATGGCAGTGTAGACTCGAGCCCCTTCTACATTGCCATATAATCTAGAGTATCAAAGCAGATAATCCTCATTATCTGCTTTGAACTGCATTATATGAGTCTACACTGCCATACAATCTAGTTCAAAGCAGATAATCTTCCAAACTGCCATATAAAATCCAGATTATCTGCTTTAAACTGGATTATATGGCAGTGTAGACTCAGGCCCCTTCTACACATATAATCTACACATATAATCTAGAGTATCAATGTGGATAATCCGCATTATCTGATTTGAATTGGATTATATGAGTCTACACTGCCATACAATCTAGTTCAAAGCAGATCATCTTCCAAACTGCAATATAAAATCCAGATGTCTGCTTTGAACTGGATTATATGGCAGTGTAGACTCAGGCCCCCTCTACACTGCCATATAATCCAGATTATCAAAACAGATAATCCACATTATTTGCTTTGAACTGGATTATATGAGTCTACACTGCCACATAATCCAGTTCAAAGCAGATAATGTTGATTATCTGATTTGATAATCTGGATCATATAGAGTGTAGAAGGAGCCTAAGATTCTAGAGGTCAGGGAAGCTTGAGAGATGTAGTCTAACAAGCCTTCTCTGCCAAAGGGAGAGAGGTGCCTGACCAAACTACAACTCCCATGATTCCATAGCATTGAGCCAGGGTCAAACTGCATTTATTCTACAGTGTAGATGCACCCTAACTCAGGAGTAGCTACCATCTAGGATCCTGTTCTCGAGGAAAATGTTGCATATTTGACACACAAGATACCCTCGGCGTTATAAATACTGTGCCTTGATCTAGTTTGCCGTTTGCCTGAAAAAATATATCCAATTACAGTATTATAAAGTGAAGACAGATGCATGTAAATTTCAGCAAAATAAGCAAGCATTTCATATTTCTTTTCTACCGCAACCACTTTCCTTCCCCAGGTATACACTTGTCAATTCTATATGCAAAAGTGCTTTCGTAATAGAGTTCACACCTTTGGGATGCAACAGACTTCTGGGAAGAGGAGAGCCGAGCATTGCAGTGCTCTAAATCCTCTTAGGATGAACCTAGGCTACACTGTAGGCCAATCTCCAACCTTCCTTTTTTGGGTAAGCTGCTGGAGTGGGTGGTCGCCTCCCAGCTCCAGGGCTTCTTGGATGACATCAATTACCTAGATCAGTCACAGTCTGGCTTCAGGCCTGGTCACGGCACCGAGACGGCCTTGGTGGATGACCTCAGTAGAGAGCTGGACAGGGGAGTGTGACCCTGTTAGTTCTCTTGGACATCTCAGCGGCTTTCGATACCATCGATCATGGTATCCTTCTGGGTCGTCTCTCTGGGATGGATCTCGGGGGCACGGTTCTGTTGTGGCTTCGGTCCTTCCTGGAGGGACGAACCCAGATGGTGAAGCTGGGAGACGCCTGCTCGGACCCCTGGCCTTTGACCTGTGGGGTCCCGCAAGGCTCTATTCTGTCTCCCATGCTTTTAACATCTACATGAAACCGCTGGGAGAGGTCATCCGGAGTTTTGGAGTTGGGTGCCATCTCTATGCAGATGACACACAGCTCTACTACTCTTTTCCACCTAACTCCAAGGAGGCCTCTCGGGTGCTGGATGAGTGCCTGGCCGCTGTGTCTATCTGGATGAGGAGGAACAAGCTGAAGATCAATCCCGACAAGACAGAGGTCCTCCTGGTCGATCGTAAACCGGATCGGGGTATAGGGTGGCAACCTGTGCTGGACGGGGTTACACTCCCCCTGAAGCCACAGGTCCGCAGTTTGGGAGTCCTCCTGGACTCATCGCTCACGCTTGAGGCTCAGGCGTCGGCGGTGTCCGGGAGAGCTTTTGCACAACTGAGACTTGTGCGCCAGCTGCGACCGTACCTCGCGAAGGCTGATCTGGCCGGGGTGGTTCATGCCTTGGTCACCTCTAGACTGGATTACTGCAATGCGCTTTACGTAGGGCTGCCCTTGAAAATGGCTCAGAAATTCCAACTGGTCCAACGGGCAGCAGCCAGGCTGTTAACGGGGCTCCTTACAGAGAGAGGTCAACCCTCCTGTTCAAGGAGCTCCACTGGCTGCCGTTTATTTTCCGAGCCCAATTTAAGGTGCAGGTGCTTACCTACAAAGCCCTGAATGGTTTGGGACCACCCTACCTGCGTGACCGCATCTCCGTCTATGAACCCACACGTTCACTTCGGTCATCTGGAGAGGCCCTGCTCGTGATCCCGCCTGCGTCGCAAGCGCGCTTGTTGGGGACTCGAGACAGGGCCTTTTCTGTGGTGGCCCCCAACTCTGGAACGCCCTCCCAAAAGATCTTACACAGGCCCCTACATTGGCAGTCTTCAGAAAGAACTTGAAGACCTGGCTGTTCCGATGTGCCTTTTCAGATTAGGAACCTCCAATACTAAGTCCTAGAAGCACTTTAGTAGAACCAAGATCACTGCACACCGCACACTGCACTTATTTTATAATCCTATATTCCTCCCGCCATATCAGCACTTTTAATCCTGTACCCACTACTCTGGCCGGCCCAGTTTTAATAATTGTTTTGATATATTGTTACTGTTACTGTTTACTCTGCTTAACTGTTTTTAATTTGTTTTATGTATTGTATTGTTGTATTGTGTTCTGAGGCTTCGGCCTATGTAAGCCGCATCGAGTCTCTCGGGAGATGCTAGCGGGGTACAAATAAAGTTATAATAATAATAATAATAATAATTCATGCAGTCTGATGCCACTGTCCCCTGGCTCAATGCTACGGAATCCTAGGAGCTGTAGTTTGGTGAGGCACCACGCTCTCAGTGGAGAAGACTAAAGGCCTGGCAAAACTACAACTCCCATGGTTTATAGCAAGGTAGACATAGCCTTAGCTCAGTGTTTCTCAACTTTCCTAATGCTGCAACCCCTTAATATAGTTCCTCATGGGGTGGTGACCCCCAACCATAACATTATTTTCATTGCTACTTCATAACTGTAATTTGGTCCAGATCCAGTGGCTTTTGGGTTCACAGTGCTTGCTGGATGTAGGTGAACTACAACTCCCAAACCTCAAGGTCAATTTTTCCCACCCACCCCATGACCCCCCACGCTTCTAGTGTGAGAGAATTGACCGTCTGCAAGGATGTTGCCCAGGGAACACCCGGATGTTTTGATGTTTTACCAACCCAAAAGCCAATGAATCTGGACCAAACTTGGCATGCATACCCAATACGCCCAAATTTGATCACTGGAGGGGTTTGGGAGAAATTGACCTTGAAGTTTGTTAGTTGTAATTTACCTACAACCAGAGAAACTGTGACCCCCACCAACAATGGACCTGAATCAAACTTGGCACACAGAACCCTCATGACCAGCTGAACATACTTTGAGGGGAACATATTCATTTCTGGGAACTGTAGTTCATCTACATCTGGAGACACTGCAACCACCACCGACAATAGTCCGAGACCGGCACAGAACTCCCATGACTAACTGAACCTATTGGAGGGGTTTGAGGAGACTGAATCACCATAGTGGGAGCTGTAGTTTATCCTGCAGCCAGAGACCCCACGGATGTCACCAATGATGCATCAAGTTTGCAGACGACACCAAATTGGGAGGGATAGCCAATACTCAAGAGGACAGGAGCAGGATTCAAAATGATCTTGACAGATTAGAGAGATGGGCCAAAACTAACAAAATGAAGTTCAACAGTGACAAATGCAAGATACTCCACTTTGGCAGGAAAAACGAAATGCAAAGATACAGAATGGGGGACATGGGTCTGAAAAAGATCTTGGAGTCCTCGTGGACAACAAGTTAAACATGAGCCAACAATGTGATGTGGTGGCAAAAAAAAGCCAATGGGATTTTGGCCTGCATCAATAGGAGCATAGTGTCTAGATCTAGGGAAGTAATGCTACCCTCTATTCTGCTTGGTTAGACCACACCTGGAATATTGTTCCAATTCTGGGCACCACAATTGAAGAGAGATATTGACAAGCTGGAATGTGTCCAGAGGAGGGTGACTAAAATGATCAAGGGTCTGGAGAACAAGCCCTATGAGGAGCGGCTTAAAGGCTGGGCATGTTTAGCCTGAACAAGAGAAGGCTGAGAGGAGATATGATAGCCATGTATAAATATGTGGAGGAAGCCACAGGGAGGAGGGAGCAAGCTTGTTTTCTGCTTCCCTGGAGACTAGGATGCTGGAACAATGGCTTCAAACTACAAGAGAGGAAGAACTTCCTGATTGTGAGAGCCGTTCAGCAGTGGAACTCTCTGCCCCGGAGTGTGGTGGAGGCTCCTTCTTTGGAAGCTTTTAAACAGGGGCTGGATGGCCATCTGTCAGGGGTGATTTGAGTGCAATGTTCCTGCTTCTTGGCAGGGGGTTGGACTGGATGGCCCATGAGGTCTCTTCCAACTCTTTGATTCTATGATTCTATGATCAAGAGAGCCAACTTGCCCAACATGACAAATTAACTTCTGATGGAGTTTCAGGGGTTTAACCTGGCATAATGAGTTGTAGTTCACCCATAACCTTATGCATTTTTAAAATTAAAAAATGACCTTTTCAAATAATACAGGCAACGCTGGGTACCCAAGCTAGTAGTAGTCATAATTACTACTCCTGTTTGATATTTGATTGTGCAGGTACAACTGTATCAGGAGCTCCAATTTTCTTTGATTTGCATTGAATGTTTGTTGTAGTCCTAAGTTGCTGGGACTCTGCAGATAGGTGGCTTCTTTTGGCTGCAATCATAGGGCAAGCCACCTGTCAATTATAGTTAGGTTCCCTGGTCCCGCCCCCTTTTGGGTTTTTGGAGGGAATAGGAGCCAATTTGGGTTCAGTCCCCACAGAGAAGCCTTTCATGCAGGACATAATACCAAGAGCTCCTGTAGAAAGCTTCGTCTTCTACGGCTTGGCCGGGGAGATATACAGCCCACAGCTTGGCCGGGGTTATACAGCCCTACAGCTCCTTTGCTGAAGGACTTCAGTCAGCCATCACGGAAACCTGAATTTCTTTTTCCCTGGAAGTCTACAAAGCTCTGCTTGGTAAGGGTCACTCGCGGAAGCCAGAAGCAGTTGGTACCGGGTGCAGGGGCTCCACGCCAACAGAGGCAAAGACAGACTGCCCAGATTAGAAGTCAAGGATTTCCCCATTAGTTACAGTTATGAAGATAGTGCCTGTTCCCTGTGGACAAGATTGAAGAGCCAATAGACTGTTAAGAAAGCTTTAAAGTACCTGTTTGTTTTCATCAATAAAGAACTTTGTTGAACCTTTAAGCAATCTAGAGACTCTGTTTTAAGGAAATCCAAGGCCTTTAATCTGAGGCAGCCCCGGCGTCCCGTTGGGCACACAGAATTTATGTCCTGTCTACAGTCTTATGCACAGGCCCAGCGTGTGACAACACATTGATAGAGTGGGAGGGAGACCTCAGTGTGTTGTTTCTTCCGAGATAACAACAGTCTGTGTCTTTCTGAGGCCACCTCGAGCAACAGAAAGGCAGGCCTTGGGGTCTGAAAAGAGCATCAGGGGCAGCCGTTCCTGGGGGGTCACTGAATTCTTTGCCAAAGGCTGCATTCCATTCAATGGCAGCCATGCAGAAGGCACAAGCTCTTGCGACAACAGCGGATCCCAACAAGGGCAGCTTTGTCTCTCTATCCAAGGGACCCAAATGCCACTTGATTGTTGATTGTGGAGGAGATTTGGCGAGGAGATGCTCTTGGGTTGCCAGGGGACGCTGACTGGATTTCTCCTTCCCGTTCCCTTCCCCAGGGTGCCTCGACAGTTCTGTAGCATTAATATAGTTTGACCTGGATCAATGCTATGGAATCCTGGGAGTTGCTGTTTGGTGAGGCACCAACTCTCTTTGGCAGATTTTGTCATTTGGGAGTTGTAGTTGCTTGGATTTATAGTTTACCTACAATCAAAGAACATTCAGAACTCCACCACTGTTGGAATTGAACCAAACTTGGCACACAGAGCTCCTACGACCAACAGAAAATACTGGAAGGATTTGATGGACATTGACCTTGAGTTTTGGAGTTGTAGTTCACCTAAATCCAGAGAGCACTCAAACAATGATGGATCTCGACCAAACTTGGCACGAATACTCAATATGGCCAAATGTGAACACTGGTGAAGTGTGGGGAAAATAGACCTTTACATTTGGGAGTTATGGTTGCTGGGATTTATAGTTCACCTACAATCAAAGGGCATTCAGAACTCCACCAATGTTGGAATTGAACCAAACTTGGCACACAGAGCTCCCACGACCAACAGAAAATACTGGAAGGATTTGATGGACATTGACCTTGAGTGTTGGAGTTGTAGTTCACCTACATCCAGAGAGCACTGTGGTGGATCTGGACCAAACTTGGCATGAATACTCAATATGGCCGAATATGAAAACTGGTAGAGTGTGGGGAAACAAGACCTTATCATTTGGGAGTTGTGGTTACTGGGATTTATAGTTCACCTACAATCAAAGAGCATTCTGAATCCCACCAACGATATAATTGGGCAAATTTCCCACACAGAACCCTCATGATCAACAGAAAATACTGTGTTTTATTATGATCTTTGGCCACCCCTCTGACACCTCATCGCAACCCCCTCAGGACTCTCAACCCCCAGGTTGAAATGTGCTTTGGATTTTGGGCAGTTTCCCACTTATACCAATAATGTAGGTACATTCTCAGTCTCTAATACAACTCCAAAAACCAAACCAGCTCCTTGTGAATGTAGGTGATGCTGTCCTCTACATTGAGCCTGAGTAGTCTAAATCTTTGTTGTTTCACTTGACCCTCCACATTTGTGATGTACGCTTTTACGGATTTCATTATTCACTAATTAAATTGCTATGTTCTCCCTAGGAATCTATAGACACTTAAGCATGTTTTATATTAACTTCTGCCATAGTGTCTGGAGATTAGTGGAGAATTCCTCTCGTTTACAGGTCTTCTTGGCATGAGTCGATGGGCAAGCTTTCTAACCTGGGAGCCACATGGTGGGCTGGAGCGGGGTCAGTGGACCAAGGGGGAGGGGTTTCTCCCCAAGTCCCCTCCCTGCCCTTTCCTCCTCTTCCTCTTCTCTTTCAGAGTCAGGAAGTGAAGGAAAGACGGGAAACGTTTGGATCCCTAAAGGGCTGATCTTGGTCAGGATGAGATGGTGGAAAGAGATTTGACTGAAAAGATTAGGAAGAACTTCCTGAAGAGTGGCCTAAGTTGCCTGGGAGTGTGGTGGAGTCTCCTTCTCTGGAGGCTTTTCCACAGAGGCTGTCTATTGGGAGTGCTTTGATTGTGCCGTCTTGCATGGCAGGGGGTCGGACTGGATGGCCCTTAGGGGTCTCTTCAGTGCTAGGATTCTATATCAGGAGTAGACAATACAGGGTCCAATGGATACACTTTTTCCTTGTGTTTTGGTCTCTACAGCAGCAGAAAGTCCACCCCCCCCCCTCAATGGGACACCCTTTGAAATCTTGAAACATGTTTCTCCTGTTCCCTCTCTACCTTCTTTTCTCCTAGCTAAACATCCCCCAGGAGGAAAGGAAGAAGGAAAAAGAAAAGGAAGGTTGGAAGAGAAGGGTGGAATATAAGGAGAAAGGGAATGGAGGGAAAGAGGGAATAATAATAATAATAATAATAATAATAATAATAATAATAATTTGAAACACAACAAGATTAGTACACAGCGAACAAGATCACCACGCTAGTTGTTGTATTGGGTCACATGTCGGACAATTCCCAAGTGTCTAGGACTATTTGAAACACAACAAGATTAGTACACAGAGAACAAGATCGCCATGCTGGCTGTTGTATTGGATCACACGTTAGACACTTCCCAAGTGTCTAGGACTGTGTGATGTATCGGCGAATAATGCGTGCAGATTCCAGTAAAGTGGCCTTGTGCAGCTGGCAGATGGTAATTTTGTCAGCGCCGATTGTGTTTAAGTGCAGGCCAAAGTCTTTAGGCTCTGCACCCAGTGTGCTGATCACCACTGGGACCACCTTGACTGGCTAGTCGTTGCAGTTTGATCTTTAAATCCTCATATTGTGTCAGCTTTTCCAGTTGTTTTGTCTGCAATCCTGCTGTCACCTGGGATTGTGACATCGACGATCCATACTTGGTTGTGAGGTCAGGAGTCTTGTACTCCAAAACTCTGTCTGAATCCGGAAGTCCCAGAGGAGTTTGGCATGTTCATTCTCTGTAACTTTTTCCAGCTTGTGATCACACCAGTTCTTTGTCGCAGGCAGATGGTGTTTGTGGCACAAGTTCCAATGGATCATCTGAGCAACGGTGTTGTGCCTCTGCTTGTAGTCTGTCTGCGCAATCTTCTTGCAGCAGCTGATTATTATTATTATTATTATTATTATTATTATTATTATTATTATTATCTAGACCATCCTGTCTCTCCAAAGGGACTCAGGGAAGGGATGGAGGGAGGAAAGAGAGAAGGAAGGAAGGGAGTGAAGGAGGGAGGAAAGAGGGAAGGAAGGATGAAAGGGTGGGAAGGAAGGGAGGGAAAAAGAGAGAGGTAAAGAAAGGAGGGAACGAGGAAGGAAAGAGAGAAAGAAAGATAGCATGGTGAGAGAGAGGAGCCCAAGGGGCTGCATCTGGCCTCCGGTCCCAAGTTTGTCCATAACTGGTCTATGGTCAATTTCTGGGTAACCATAATGATCAAAAGTCTGGAAGCCATGAATTCCTCCGAAGAGTAGCTTGGAGATCTTAGCTTGGAGAAGAGAAGACCGAGAGGAGACATGAGAGCCAGGTTTAAATATTGAAAGGGCTATATCATTTAAGAGGGAGCAAGGTTGCTTTCTGCTTCTCTAGAGACCAGAACACAGTGGAGCAATGGATTCAAACTGCAGGAAAAGAGATTCCACCTAAGCTTGAGGAAAAACTCCCCGATGGTGAGAGCTGTCCAGCCGTTGAATATGATCCCTACTCTGGAATCTCCTTCTCTCCTTAAGCAGAGGCTGGAGGCGCATCTGTTGGAAGGGTTTGAATTGTGTCTTTCTGCATGTATGGGAATTCAACCGAATAGCCCATGGAACCCTTTTCAATTGTATGTTTGTACAATTCTAAGGAATGAGAAGCAAAGGAAGTCTCGAAATGTCAAAGCCACAAACGGGAACCACAAATCGGGTTATCATTCCCATCTACTTCACAGGAAAATTCTGTTGACCTCATAAATACATGAACGGCTTTGTTGCTCTGCTGTGAAATTACAACACAATTCTTTTTTTGTGAAAAGGTCAAGCAACCAGCCAACTTTGTGCTACTATTTTCAATAGCTTTGAAATCTACTGTCCCAAATTTAGGGAAGAGGTTGGCAAGGGTTGTCCTCATCTCCTTGGAGACCCTAGGAATCTATCTTCAGAAGAACAAACACATTTTCTTGCAGGACGGTGGCCTTCTCTTGTGGCTTGTGTTGAAAATGTGCACGTGACCCTGGGTGAGTATCCATTGTGCAACTTTAGGGCCACGAGGGTCACAAAATGGTTTGTGTTCCCACACAGAATTTTTATGTTGTGTTCATCTGCTGCAAGGCTGACTAATTCAATTTGCAATACTGGATGGGGAATGATGGAATTTGTCATCCAAGCTACTGAAATAAACATAAGTTGAAAGGGGGGAAGTGGGAACAGGAGAAGGAATCGGAGGCATATGAAAGTAAGTTGAAACAACAGGAATTTTTGGACTACATTCAAACTCCTTTTTGGTGGAAACCTGCTGAGAAAATGTGAACAAGTTTCACTCTCTCAGCCTCAAAGGGAGGCTCTGGCAAAACCCCACAGTGTAGATCAAGCCTAGGCAAACTTCAGCCCACCAGTGTTCACATTTGGGCATATTGAGTTTCCGTGCCAAGTTTGGTCCAGATCCATCATTGCATGAGTCCACAGTGCTCTCTGGATATATGTGAACTACAACTCCCAAACTCAAGGTCAATGCCCACCAAACCCTCCCAGTATTTTCTGTTGGTCTTGGGAGTTGTGTGTGCCAAGTTCAGTTCAAATCCATCGCTGGTGGAGTTCAGAATGGTCTTTGATTGTAGGTGAACTATAAATCCCAGCAACTACAACTCCTAAATGACAAAATCAATCCTCCCCCAACCCCACCAGTATTCACAACTATAACTCCGGTGTTTTGGACTTCAACTCCCACCATTCCTAACAGCCTCAGGCCCCTTCCTTTTCTCCCTCAGCTGCTTAAGTGGAAAAGGAAAGGGAAAAGGAAAAGGAAAAGGCCTGAGGCTGTTACGAATGGTGGGAGTTGAAGTCCAAAACACCTGAAGGACTGGAGTTTGCCTAGGTTTGACCTATACTGTGGAGGTTTGCCAGAATTGTGGGAGTTGCAGTCCAAAACATCTTGAGGAAAGGCCAAGGAAAGGGCCTGTGGCTGTTAGGAACTGTGGGAGTTGCAGTCCAAAACACTTTGAGGAAAGGCCAAGAAAAGAGCCTGTGGCTGTTAGGAATTGTGGGAGGTGCAGTCCAAAACACCTTGAGGAAAGTCCAAGGAAAGGGCCTGTGGCTGTTAGGAATTGTGGGAGTTGTAGTCCAAAACACCTTGAGGAAAGGCCAAGGAAAGGGCCTGAGGCTGTTAGGAATTGTGGGATTTGCAGTCCAAAACACCTGGAGGGGCCAAGGAAAGGGCCTGAGGCTGTTAGGAATTGTGGGAGTTGCAGTCCAAAACCCCTTGAGGAAAGGCCAAGGAAAGGGCCTGAGGCTGTTAGGAATTGTGGGAGTTGTAGTCCAAAACACCTTGAGGAAAGGCCAAGGAAAGGGCCTGTGGCTGTTAGGAATTGTGGGAGGTGCAGTCCAAAACACCTGGAGGAAAGGCCAAGGAAAGGGCCTGTGGCTGTTAGGAATTGTGGGAGTTGCAGTCCAAAACACCTTGAGGAAAGGCCAAGGAAAGGGCCTGTGGCTGTTAGGAATTGTGGGAGGTGAAGTCCAAAACACCTTGAGGAAAGGCCAAGGAAAGGGCCTGTGGCTGTTAGGAATTGTGGGAGGTGCAGTCCAAAACACCTGGAGGAAAGGCCAAGGAAAGGGCCTGTGGCTGTTAGGAATTGTGGGAGTTGCAGTCCAAAACACCTTGAGGAAAGGTCAAGGAAAGGGCCTGAGGCTGTTAGGAATTGTGGGAGTTGCAGTCCAAAACACCTTGAGGAAAGGCCAAGGAAAGGGCCTGAGGCTGTTAGGAATTGTGGGAGTTGTAGTCCAAAACACCTTGAGGAAAGGCCAAGGAAAGGGCCTGTGGCTGTTAGGAATTGTGGGAGGTGCAGTCCAAAACACCTGGAGGAAAGGCCAAGGAAAGGGCCTGTGGCTGTTAGGAATTGTGGGAGTTGCAGTCCAAAACACCTTGAGGAAAGGTCAAGGAAAGGGCCTGAGGCTGTTAGGAATTGTGGGAGTTGCAGTCCAAAACACCTTGAGGAAAGGTCAAGGAAAGGGCCTGAGGCTGTTAGGAATTGTGGGAGTTGCAGTCCAAAACCCCTTGAGGAAAGGCCAAGGAAAGGGCCTGAGGCTGTTAGGAATTGTGGGAGTTGTAGTCCAAAACACCTTGAGGAAAGGCCAAGGAAAGGGCCTGTGGCTGTTAGGAATTGTGGGAGGTGCAGTCCAAAACACCTGGAGGAAAGGCCAAGGAAAGGGCCTGTGGCTGTTAGGAATTGTGGGAGTTGCAGTCCAAAACACCTTGAGGAAAGGCCAAGGAAAGGGCCTGAGGCTGTTAGGAATTGTGGGAGTTGTAGTCCAAAACACCTTGAGGAAAGGCCAAGGAAAGGGCCTGAGGCTGTTAGGAATTGTGGGAGTTGCAGTCCAAAACCCCTTGAGGAAAGGCCAAGGAAAGGGCCTGAGGCTGTTAGGAATTGTGGGAGTTGTAGTCCAAAACACCTTGAGGAAAGGCCAAGGAAAGGGCCTGTGGCTGTTAGGAATTGTGGGAGGTGCAGTCCAAAACACCTGGAGGAAAGGCCAAGGAAAGGGCCTGTGGCTGTTAGGAATTGTGGGAGTTGCAGTCCAAAACACCTGGAGGATCCACCTTTGCCCATGCCTGGTCTACAGTGTCATAAAGCAGCATTCTGAAACTGGATTATATGCCAGTGTAGTTCCAGCCTGAATTAGAGCAGAACCATTGAATCGGCAGATCATAACTATTGCATCAACAAGTGGTTTTGCTCTTGTTGAGACAACCAATTAGATTTGAGTCAAGGTCAGCAATACTTAAAACTGTTGTAAAATCTAAGCACATAAGACACAGAGTAATACACACAGAGTAAGCCAGTTAAGCTCTCACAGGGTGGGGAAATCAGGCGGCTGAATTTGGGGAAGCTCTCTGGGGCCACCAAACAAGATAGGGAAGACGAGGCCAATATGAAGTGGAATGGCAGGGTAGGGCTCATTCTTTACGGTTTGGGTATTTTCTCACCAAGTAGGCAGCTCAGTTATACACATGCCTACTCAGCTTTCATGCCTGCAAAGTGTAGCGTAAAGTTGTGCAACAGTTTTGCAGTTTGAAAAGCACAAGTGGAATGCACACAACAGCTTTCCTGCCTACAAAGTACATCTCGGATCCATACAATATCTTTATTCCTCACTATGATACTTCACCTTGTTGATGGGAAGCTTCCCACCGGAGTGGAAATCATCTATCGACAGATGGCAAGCTATTCAACCTCAGCAGACTGAAAGCCAAAACCAAGGTTACAACAACATCTGTTATAGAACTCCAGTATGCTGATGACAACGTCGTCTGTGCGCATTCAGAAGAAGCTCTACAAGCCACTCTAAACACCTTTGCAGAAGCATACGAGAAGCTCGGTCTCTCATTGAATAACGAGAAAACCAAAGTGCTGTTTCAGCAGTCACCAGCCAATCCCTTTCCAATGCCAGAAATACAGCTTAATAGTGTAATATTAGAAAATGTTGACCATTGGCAGCCACCTCTCCACCAAAGTCAACATTGACACTGAAATACAACACCACCTGAGTTCTGTGAGTGCAGCATTTTTCCGAATGAAGCAGAGAGTGTTTGAGGACCGGGACATCCGTAGGGAGACCAAGGATGCTTGTTTATAACACTATTGTCCTCCCAAACCTGCTATATGCCTGTGAAACATGGACTCTCTACAGACGTCACATGCTACTCCTGGAACGATTCCATCAGAGCTGCCTCCGTAAAATCCTGCAAATCTCTTGAGAAGACAAGCGTACAAAATGTCAGCGTGCTGGAAGAAGCAAAGACCACCAGCATTGAAGTGATGATCCTCCACCATCAAGTCCGCTGGACCAGCCACATTGTCCGGATGCCCGACCACCGTCTCCCAAAACTGTTGCTCTCTCCGAACTTAAGAACGGAAAACGGAATGTTGGTGGGCAGGAAAAGAGATTTAAAGATGGGCTCAAAGCCAACCTTAAGAACTCTGGCATAGACACTGAGAACTGGGAAGCCCTGGCCCTTGAACGCTCCAGCTGGAGGTCAGCTGTGACCAGCAGTGCTGCAGAATTTGAGGAGGCACGAATGGAGGGCGAAAGGGAGAAGCGTGCCAAGAGGAAGGCACGTCATCAAGCCAACCCCGACCGAGACCGCCTTCCACCTGGAAACCAATGTCCTCACTGCGGAAGAAGATGCAGAGCAAGAATAGGGCTCCACAGCCACATACAGACCCACAAGAATATTGGAAGACAATCATCCTCGGAAAGTGAGGGATCTCCTAAGTAAGTAAGTCAGTAAGTAAGTAAAGTGTGTCCATATATATATATATTGCGTCGAAAGTTTTTCCCCTCCTCAGCGTGACATCCTTTCAAATATTTAAGCACGTCTCTCATGTGCCCTTCTCTCAGCCTTCTCTTCTCCAAGCAAAACATACCCAGCTTTCTCAGCCATTCCTTATAGGGCTTGGTTTCCAAATCCTTAAACGAGTCAGTGCTTTTCACCATTCTCGTTTAGTCCTTGAAAGCACTTCATTGTCTCCCTTAGAATGAACTTGGTTTCGAGATTAGATTCCAATCTTGAGGCAGAGCATCAACACTTAGCTGCGGATCGGGTTTCCAGAGAAATTTGTTTCTTTGCTCCGAGGTCAATATGCAGACACATGAGACCCACAACATCTTGCAGATGGGAACCGAAAAGTTGGTCATTGTGTGTTGGTTCACTGGAACACAGTGGAGTCGACTGGGATTCCAGCTCCCATTCAAAAGTATGAGTTACCTTGTATACTTTCATAAATCTTACTCCCTGGTAATTGGATACAGTCTTGCAGGCAAATGCTTTCATTTATCTTGGGGGGCCTTTGGAATTAATGCAATTTGACACCACTTGAACTGCCATGGCTCAATGCTACGGCATCACGGGAGTTGTAGTTTTGCAAGATTCAGAGCCTTCTCTGCCAAAGAGTTCTGGTGTCTCATCAAATTACAACTTCCTGGATTCCATGACAGTTCAAGTGGCATCAAACTGCAATAATTAGTGTAGAGCAGGAATGGGTAAACTTGGGTTTTGGACTTCAACTCCCACAATTCCTAACAGGCTCGGGCCCCTTCCTTCTCCCCTCAGCTGCTTACGCTGATTTTGTCATTTGAGAGTTGTAGTTGCTGGGATTTATAGTCCACCTCAATCAAAGAGCATTCTGACTTCTTCCAACGATGGAACTGAACTAAACTTGGCATACAGAACTCCCATGACCAACAGAAAATCTTGAAAGGGTTTGGTGGGCATTGACCTTGAATTTTGGAGTTGTAGATGCACCCCTTATCTCTTTCTTTTTCAATCCCACTTACTTCTATTCTTTTGGAGATCTTTAAACCCACCATTTTACTTTGGAATTGATTTGTCTTCCTCTTTGATCCCTCCCATTTACACTAGTAAACACAACATATTTTGCCTCCTGACGTCTTCCTTTTGCAAGGGGATGAAGGGTGGAGCGGATTTGTCCTCAACAGCAGCGTGACCCATAAAAATTTACCTCTGGCTCGTACAGCGAGGTATTTTTGGCGCATTGAGCAATGGATCATTTCACCTGCCTGAAACGCAGTGGGAGGGAGAGGCAGTTCTAGGCTTGCACATAGACCTCGGGGGCAGCTGAATATGCATTTTGGAAACATACTGGGTCTTAATTCAGAATGGAATAGTCAGAATGTACGTAAACAATACCAACTGGCATGCCTTGCAAAGCAAAGCACTATCAGTGTCAGCAAAGCCTAGATCAGGCACAGGCAGTGTTTGGCCTTTCCTCCAGGTGTTTTGGACTGCAACTCCCACAATTCCTAACTGCCTCAGGGAGTTGCAGTCCAAAACACCTGAAGGAAAGGCCAAGGAAGGGGCCTAAGGCTGTTAGGAATTATGGGAGTTGCAGTCCAAAATACCTGAAGGAAAGGCCAAGGAAGGGACCTGAGACTGTTAGGAATTGTGGGAGTTGCAGTCCGAAACATCTGGAGGAATGACCAAGGAAGGGGCCTGAGGCTGTTAGGAATTATGGGAGTTGCCATCCAAAATACCTGAAGGAAAGGCCAAGGAAGGGCCTGAGGCTGTTAGGAATTATGGGAGTTGCAGTCCAAAATACCTGAAGGAAAGGCCAAGGAAGGGGCATGAGGTTGTTAGAAATTATGGGAGTTGCAGTCCAAAATATCTGAAGGAAAGGCCAAGGAAGGGGCATKAGGCTGTTAGGGAATTATGGGAGTTGCAGTCCAAAATACCTGAAGGAAAGGCCAAGGAAGGGGCATGAGGCTGTTAGGAATTATGGGTGTTGCAGTCCAAAATACCTGAAGGAAAGGCCAAGGAAGGGGCATGAGGCTGTTAGGAATTATGGGTGTTGCCGTCCAAAATACCTGAAGGAAAGGCCAAGGAAGGGGCATGAGGCTGTTAGGAATTATGGGAGTTGCCGTCCAAAATACCTGAAGGAAAGGCCAAGGAAGGGGCATGAGGCTGTTAGGAATTATGGGAGTTGCAGTCCAAAATACCTGAAGGAAAGGCCAAGGAAGGGGCCTGAGGCTGTTAGAAATTGTAGGATTTGCAGTCCAAAACACCTGGAGGAATGACCAAGGAAGGGGCCTGAGGCTGTTAGGAATTATGGGGGTTGCAGTCCAAAATACCTGGAGGAAAGGCCAAAGTTTGCCCATGCCTGGGCTAGAAGCTGAGACCAGAAATATCACTTTGATCACAAAGAACAATTCAGCCAATTCCAGGGGAATAAAGCACAAATGGAAGAAAGTCCAATACCTTTCTTGCTTGCAGGACCACACAACCCAAGCTCTCCTGACAGATGGCAATCCAGATTCTGTATTAAAGCCTCCAGAGAAGGAAGGAGTCTCCATCAGATTCCCCAGCAGCATATTTCACTCCCAAACAGCTCTTACAGTAAGGAAGTTCTTCCTGATGCTTAGGTGTAATCTGTTGTACTGCAGAGCAGGAACTCCTCTGTCCTTCAACACCACACCAGTTTGGTTTAATCAGCAAGCAGTTTATTGAAGAATATATATAAGCAAATCAGTAAAAATGGCAAAAAACATTATAAGATAAAAGTTAGTCCACGAGCTTCAAGGCACAAAGATAAAACACAAGATCCAAAGGTATAAAATCCATAGAACAAGGCAGCATGAAAATCCAATACACAGATTAGGAGCCGGGCAAAAACTTGCAACATGAAACTAAGAATACTTGGGAACAAGACCGTCATTAAATTCCAACGTTGACGAGACTGAGCTCTTTCCCTTGTACGAGGGTTGAATGAAAAGTAATACCTCCACCTTCGTAACTCCTCAACAGATGGCAGTACCAGTATGTGGCAGGTACTGGCTTGTTCAGTAGCCTCTCCTCTACAGTTCCAATTTGGCGGGAAGCCTTAGCATTGAACTGTTATGTTGTTAAAGTGCGAAGTATGGAACCCTGCACAGACGGTCTGTCAATGCGACTTAAGCAACGTGCAGTCATTGAATTCTTGACAGCAGAAGGTGTCACCTCAACATCTTTAAACTTACTCACCCAACGACGCACAGTACTCACATCAACACAATCACCATAAACACCTTGCATTCTCTGAGGAATCTCCTTTGGGGTGCATGAGGCTGTTAGGAAATGTGGGAGTTGCAGTCCAAAATACCTGAAGGAAAGGCCAAAGAAGGTGCCTACCGGCTGTTAGGAATTGTGGGAGTTGTAGTCCAAAATACCCAGATGGCCTAAATTTGCCCATGCCTGGATTACAGCCACTTGAAGTGACCGCCTGGCTTTGCTTAATGACAGAGCAAGCATTATCAAGGGACACTAACCACAATTTACCACTGCAACTCTTAGTTTGGTGCAGGAAGAGCACCAAACTAAAGTCAGACACAAATATATATTTATAGCCCTCATTGATCTATTGGTTCAAAGCTCTTTAAGGACATGTGAACACCTATGTACACTTTTCCAAAACCTAAATAGAAACAATAAAAAGCTATGACCACAGAACTGGAGCAGACTGGGTGTAAACCGGCAACAATCCTTTGAGAAGGTCATCAAGATAATCCATACTTTTACGAAGTTACTTCAACAGCAAGCTCCACCATTGTTGTCAAGGCATGCCATCTCTGGAGACAGCAGGAAGCTTGGATTCAAAAGGTGGATCTACACACCATTTAATTTTAATTATGCTGAAGTGGCCACATTGGAATGTACAGTTGGTTTGCCAGGTTATGAGTTCAGCGTTATAAACGGAGAAACAAAAGGCCCAGGAAAAAAAAGAGAGAGAAAAACACACAGAGAGAAAGCTTAAGGTCCTGACCCCAAACCTTGGTCCTCCGGTTATTTTGGACTTCACCTTCCAGAAATCCCCAGCCTAGTTTGGCTGACAGTCAGGAATTTGAGGAGCTGACGTTTAAAATATCTAGAGCACCAAAGTTCCCAAAGTTTGGGACCAATGTTGTGCTATCGCACACTGGGCCTGTGCATAAGACTGTAGACAGGACATAAATTCTGTGTGCCCAACGGGACGCTGGGGCTGCCTCAGATTAAATGCCTTTGGATTTCCTTAAAACAGAGTCTCTAGAATACTTAAAGGTTCAACAAAGTTCTTTATTAATGAAAACAAACAGGTACTTTAAGGCTTTCTTAACAGTCTATTGGCTCTCTCTCAATCTTGTCCACAGGGAACAGGCACTATCTTCATAACTGTAACTAGTGGGGAAATCCTTAACTTCTAATCTGGGCAGTCTTTCTTTCCTCTGTTGGCGTGGAGCCCCTGCACCCGGTACCAACTGCTTCTGGCTTCCGCAAGTGACCCTTACCAAGCAGAGCTTTGTAGACTTCCAGGGGAAAAGGAGTTCAGGTTTCAGTGATGGCTGACTGAAGTCCCTCCGCAAAGGAGCTGTAAGGCTGTATGATCCTCAGCCAAGCTGTAAGGCTGTATAACTCTGGCAAGCTGTAGAAGACGAAGCTTTCTACAGGAGCTCTTGGTATTATGTCCTGCGTGAAAGGCTTCTCTGTGTGGACTGAACCCAAAAAGGCTCCTATTCCCTCCAAAACCCCAAAAAGGGGGCGGGACCAGGGAACCTAACTATAATTGACAGGTGGCTTGCCCTATGATTGCAGCCAAAAGAAGCCACCTATTTGCAGAGTCCCTGAAACTTGGGACTATAACAAACATTAAATGCAAAGCAAACAAAATTGGAACTCCTGGTGCAGTTGTACCTGAACAAATGTTTTATTTAAGGCAATGGCCTCCCATATTGTGTTGTCGAAGGCTTTCATGACCGAAATCACTGGTTTGTTGAGAGTTTTCCAAACTTTATGTAGTTTCCAACATGTCTGCGAGATGTGGACTTTCTACAGACGTCACATGCAACTCCTGGAACAATTCCATCAGCGCTGTCTCTGAAAAATCCTGCAAATCTCTTGGGAAGACAAGCAGGCAAATGTCAGTGTGCTGGAAGAAGCAAAGACCACCAGCACTGAAGCAATGGTCCTCTGCCATCATTGTCTGAATGCCTGACCACCGTCTCCCAAAGCAGTTGCTTTACTCCAGACTCAAGAATGTAAAACAGAATGTTGGGGGACAGGAAAAAAAAATGTAAAAATGTAAAAACTACACATTATTGGGTTGTTGTAGGTTTTTCTGGGCTATATGGCCATGTTCTGGAGGCAAAATTGCCTCCAGAACATGGCCATATAGCCTGGAGAAACCTACAACAACCCAGTGATTCCGGCCATGAAAGCCTTCGACAATACACACACATTATTGTTACAGATAAGCAATTTGGGTGTTAACCCACCCTGGGTACTCCCTGGGCGTACTTGACTATAGAGCATCTTGCGTCTCTAGATACATTATCTCCTCTTAGCTTTTGGTCTTCGGCAGGCCAGAGGAGAGGGACAAACCCCTCTTTAGGTTTGCATTTCAGCATTTAAACACTTCTAAGTTCTGTTAACCCTTTCAAGGAGAGAATGCTACTGGAACATGGCCATACAGCAAGAAAAACTCACAGCAACCCAGCTTCTCATATTGTTGCTTTCCCCCACAGACACAATTCCCGTGTCCATTTAAGCCTTGACGTAGGAATAGGACCTTCCCAGGGATGTTTGTCTTTGCTCATTTCATTCTAGGAAAGCAAGTGCATACGTTATCCTGTCTCGTGATATGTCGAAAGTACTATTGAGTCATTTCCTCTTTGAATAAGAGTTCAGGCTGGATTTGCTCTCAGATCCCTTTATTATATGACAAGGCATCTTCAACTGAGCCTTTCCTCATCTTCGAAATTCATGAGGCTTCTCCCAGTCCAGAGAATCATAAGAGCTAGAAGAGACCCTCTTCAAAACAATATCCTTCCAAATATGGCTCTCATGTCCCCTCTCAGCCTTCTTTTACCCAACCTAAATATACCCTGCTCCCTCAGAAGGTTCATGGTTTCCAGACCTTTGATCATAGAATCATAGAATCATAGAATCAAAGAGTTGGAAGAGACCTCATGGGCCATCCAGTCCAACCCCATTCTGCCAAGAAGCAGGAATATTGCATTCAAATCACCCCTGACAGATGGCCATCCAGCCCCTGTTTAAAAGCTTCCAAAGAAGGAGCCTCCACCACACCCCGGGGCAGAGAGTTCCACTGCTGAACGGCTCTCACAGTCAGGAAGTTCTTCCTCATGTTCAGATGGAATCTCCTCTCTTGTAGTTTGAAGCCATTGTTCCACGTCCTAGTCTCCAGGGAAGCAGAAAACAAGCTTGCTCCCTCCTCCCTGTGGCTTCCTCTCACATATTTATACATGGCTATCATATCTCCTCTCAGCCTTCTCTTCTTCAGGCTAAACATGCCCATCTCTTTAAGCCGCTCCTCATAGGGCTTGTTCTCCAGACCCTTGATCATTTTAGTCGCCCTCCTCTGGACACATTCCAGCTTGTCAACATCTCTCTTCAATTGTGGTGCCCAGAATTGGACACAATATTCCAGGTGTGGTCTAACCAAAGCGGAATATTGGGGTAGCATGACTTCCCTAGATCTAGACACTATGCTCCTATTGATGCAGGCCAAAATCCCATTGGCTTTTTTTGCCGCCACATCACATTGTTGGCTCATGTTTAACTTGTTGTCCACGAGGACTCCAAGATCTTTTTCACACGTACTGCTCTCGAACCAGGCATCCCCCATTCAACTGAGCCTTTCCTCATCTTCGGAATTCATGAGGCTTCTCCCAGTCCAGAGAATCATAAAAGCTTGAAGAGACCCTCTTCAAAACAATATCCTTTCAAATATGGCTCTTATCTCCACTCTCAGCCTTCTTTTACCCAACCTAAGCATACCCTGCTCCCTCAGAAGGTTCATGTTTTCCAGACCTTTGATCATTTTGGTTGCTCTTCGCTCTACACGTTCCAGTCTGTCCATATCCTCCTTGAATTGCTTTGCCCGGAACTGGATACAGGGCTATTATTCCAGGCAAGATCTGACCAAAGTGAAAGAGAGTGGGAATATGACTTTCCTAGACACTGGACTCCCATTGATGCATCTTAGAATCACATTAGCCTTTTTCGGCGTCATATCACACATTTGTCGTAGCTCAGCCGGCTGAAGATGAGGATGAGAGGTTTGGTTTGGTTCAGCCAGCTGAGGACAATGATGAGGGGGTTCAGGGGTGCAGAGTCTTCAAAGCCTCATGTTTCTAGGGATGCTCAGAGAGAGGGGGTGTTAGAAGAGGATGGTAATTCCCTGGTTGGGAGAACGGAGGGGGATTTGGGTGAAAACTAAACTGTTTTAGAAGCTGACAGGCAGGAAGGGAGGTTAGATAGAGAATCAAGGCATCTTCTGCGGGGGAAGAATTCCAGGTGGAAGCCAGGTCATGGGAAAGTGAGACCAAGAGGGACTACTCAAGGTTGAAGGAATGCTTTCATGCTCTGCTGTCCTTAATTAGGGAAAGGATAGCTTTTGGTTTTCAGATCAAGCAATGTGCAGATAGAGCAGGAACTCTTGCCTTGGTTCTCGCTTCAAGCCATGTCTTTGTCAAGTTTTGCTTTAAGTCTTGGGGATTTTACCATGAATCAAGCTCATGTATTGTTCTTTGATTCTTGGATTACTCAAGTTGATGTTTTATTCCTTGTCATTTGGATTATTCAAGCTCATGATTTTACCCTGCTCCTTGGATTTTGTGTTCATGTTTTAATCTTTGCATTGGAGATTTATCTCTGGCTTTTGGGACTCCTTTTATCTTACCGACTTGGATTTTTTACTCTTTTACTGTGTGTGCTTTTTTAATAAATTGTTTATTCCTACTTTTGGCTTCCTGATGAGTGCTTGAGCAAGGTGAACCCTAGCTGAGGTGCAACAACTTTCGACTCAGCTTGTGGTCTATTATTATTATTAGGAGCCCCTGGTGATGCCGTGGGTTAAACCCTTGTGCCGGCAGGACTGAAGACCGACAAGTCAGAGGTTTGAATTCGAGGACAGAGCGGATGAGCTCCCTGTCATCTCCAGCTCCACATGTGGAGACATGAGAGAAGCCTCCCACAAGGATGGTAAAACATCAAAACATCCGGGAGTCCTCTGGGCAACGTCCTTGCAGACAGTCAATTCTCTCACACCAGAAGTGACTTGCAGTTTCTCAAGTTGCTCCTGACACAATAATAATAATAATGATTCATTGGAACTTGTGCCACAAATACCATCTGCCTGCAACTGGTTGGATTACAAGCCAGAAAAAGTTAACAGAGAATGAACATGCCAAACTCCTCTGGGACTTTCGAATTCGGACAGACAGAGTTCTGGAGCATAACACTCCTGACCTCACAATCGTGTTAAAAAACAAAGTATAGATTGTTGATGTCGCAATCCCAGGTGACAGCAGGATTGCAGAGAAACAACAGGAAAAGCTGACATGATATGAGGATTTAAAGATCGAACTGCAAAGACTGGCACAAACCAGGCAAGGCGGTCCCAGTGGTGATCGGCACAGTGGGTGCAGTGCCTAAAGAACTTGGCCTGCACTTAAACACAATCGGCGCTGACAAAATTACCATCTGCCAGTTGCAGAAGGCCACCTTACTGGGATCTGCATGCATTATTCGCTGATAACATCACACAGTCCTAGACACTTGGGAAGTGTCCGACATGTGATCCAATTCAACAGCCAGCAGAGTCTCTGCTGTGGACCCATCTTGTTGTGTTTCAAATAATAATAATAATAATAATAACAACAACAACAACAACAACAACAACAACAACAACAACAACAACAATAATAATAATAATTTTACACTTTATTTATATTCCACCCTATCTCCCTGAGGGGACTCAGAGTGTATTACAGTATATATACAAACACAAACAGAGGCAAAACACTCAATACCTTGATACAATGAGACAAACATTCACAGACAAAGGCAAAGGCTCCCCCTTTCATCTCCGGCTCTGGAGGTGGTGCTCATCTCCATTTCCAAGCCGAGGAGCATGCGTTGTCCATAGACACCTCCTGGCCGTGTGGCTGACATGATTGCTGGGAGCACAGGTTTGCCTTCCTGCCAAGGCAGTAACTATTGATCTACTCACATTTGCATCTTTTCAAATTACTAGGTTGGCAGGAGCTGGGATTAACAGTGGGAGCTCACCCCAACCCATGGATTCGAACTGCCAACCTTCTGGTCAACAAGTTCAGCAGTTCAACGGTCCTTTCCATATGGAATATTTTCATGCCAGATGTCATCCATACTATATTTATGCATTTCATTTGTATTTCCTAAGTGTTGTGCTGTTCATTTATCTCTGTTGACATTTGTTTTGTTAGTTTTGTTCCAGCTCTCTAATCCCTTTGGCTTCTGATCCTGTCCTCTGAGGCATTCACTCTCTTTCCCAATTTGGTCCCATCTGCAAATGTGATTGGTGTGCCTTCAACATCCAAATAATTGATAAAGATGCTGAACAGCCATGGAAGGCCCTGGACTGAACCATTGGACAGAAGTATGCTTTGAGTTTGGCCACTTGACCATTTCCAAATTCATCAAGCATTGTCTAGACCACATTATACTAGCTTCTTAGCTCCTTTCCACAGGCTGTTGTTGCCTTAGGTTTGCAATAGCAGAGCTGGGCCAGGAGGCTCAAAGTCCTCCTTTCCTGGAAAATGCCAAGATCCTCCTAGAGACCAAAGGGCATTTGGGCAACGGTTGGGAGTGCCTTGCTTGCCAAGACTCACCCTGCCATCTTTGACCGTCTTGCGATATCCTCACTGCACTCTACCATATTCTTATGGGCGCTGCTCCCATGCCGATGAGCAAACAGTCTTCTCCGGACTCTAATCCGGCCTTTAAAGGGGGGCCAAATGCTCTCCCTCAAATAGGCGCAGCACCTGTTGCAAAACAAAAGCCTCCACGTTCCCAACAAATGATGCCGGGAACTATTTCGAAGCTATTGTTCGCTCGAACTTAGAAACGAACAAAGCACTGACAATGGAAGAATGGATCGCTGTGTTCCCAGAGTTAGCCCAACTTGCCAAGTTATCTAAAAGATAAACTAGGTTCGGACATTTTGAGAAACAACAAAATACTCTGTATACCTTCCGGAAAGACTTGAAGACTTGGATGTTCCAATGTGCCTTTGAATAATGGTTTAGCTACTGATTAAGTCTGCCTGGCCCTTATCTTTTGGTTGGATCTCCAGCACTTTATTCCCAGCCCTGGCCCTACAATTTGCATTTTCACAAACCCTATTAGTCTCAAATCTGCGCATGCCCACTTTTCTCGGATACTTCTTGTTTGATATTTGGTTTATATTTTATGATGTCTTACATTTTATTGGTTTTACTGTTTTAATATATTTTACTATTACATGTTTTTAATTGTCTTACCCTGTAACCTCCGGTGGCTCAATGGGTTAAACCCTTGTGCTGGCAGGACTGAAGACCGACAGGTCGCAGGTTCAAATCTGGGAAGAGCGCGGGTGAGCTCCCTCTGTCAGCTCCAGCTCCCCATGCGGGGACATGAGAGAAGCCTCCCACAAGGATGGTAAAACATCAAAACATCAGGCATCCCCTGGGCGATGTCTTTGCAGATGGTCAATTCTCTCACACCAGAAGCGACTTGCAGTTTCTCAAATCGCTCCTGACATGAAAAAAATATTATTATTATTATTATTATTATTAATTTTTATTTTATTTATTTACTACGCTTATATACCGCAATTCTCAGCCTGAGGGTGACTCGTTGCGGTGTTATTAGTAGTAGTAGTAGTAGTAGTAGTAGTAGTAGTAGTATTTTACAGGTTTAAGTTATTCCTGACACACACACACACACACAAAACCCTGTAACCTTTGTTTATATTGGTCTTGGTCCCCATGTAAGCCGCCCCGAGTCCCTTTTTGAAGATGGAGACGGGATAGAAGAATTAAGTTATTATTATTATTATTATTATTACATTATTTGTAATTAAGAAGTGGGGGGAGGCGGCGGGCAAATGTTGTCCCCTGACCTTAAATCCAGTCATGTCCGACTCTGAGACTCTGCTGCTCATCTCCATTTCTAAGCCAAAGAGCCGGTGTCCATAGACACCTCCAAGGTCATGTGGCCGGCATGACTGCATGGAGCGCCGTTACCTTCCCGGTGGAGAAAGTTTGCTACTCACATTTGCATGTTTTTGAACTGATAGTTGGCAGAAGCTGGGGCTAACAGTGGGAGCTCACCCCGCTCAGAGAATCATAGAATCAAAGAGTTGGAAGAGACCTCATGGGCCATCCAGTCCAACCCCCTGCCAAGAAGCAGGAATGTTGCACTCAAATCACCCCTGACAGATGGCCATCCAGCCTCTGTTTAAAAGCTTCCAAAGAAGGAGCCTCCACCACACTCCGGGGCAGAGAGTTCCACTGCTGAACGGCTCTCACAGTCAGGAAGTTCTTCCTCATGTTCAGATGGAATCTCCTTTCTTGTAGTTTGAAGCCATTGTTCCGTCCTAGTCTCCAGGGAAGCAGAAAACAAGCTTGCTCCCTCCTCCCTGTGGCTTCCTCTCACATATTTATACATGGCTATCATATCTCCTCTCAGCCTTCTCTTCTTCAGCCTAAACATGCCCAGCTCCTTAAGCCGCTCCTCATAGGGCTTGTTCTCCAGACCCTTGATCATTTTAGTCACCCTCCTCTGGACACATTCCAGCTTGTCAATATCTCTCTTCAATTGTGGTGCCCAGAATTGGACACAATATTCCAGGTGTGGTCTAACCAAAGCGGAATAGAGCATGGGGAGCATGACTTCCCTAGATCCAGCTTGTCAATATCTCTCTTGAATCGTGGTGCCCAGAATAGGCATTTCTTCACTGTGTGTAACAGGGACATTTTGAACCAAACTGTGAACCCGAGTCCCATCATCCTCATCAGAAACACTCTCTGATTCCAGCTGAGTCACAACAACTCCAAACCTCTCTCTCTGCTTCTCTGCAAGCACCTGCAAAATCCAGGCTTAGCAATGTAGCAGTAGCCAAAAGTCCCAGGCTCGGCTAGCTCCTCAGGTGTAGCTCAACCAATCAGCTTCGTGGATCTTATTTTACAGTTGACACACACACACGCACATCCTAAGTGATTTTTTTACATGCTCCAACATGTTCTCGCTAATGTTGAGGTTGAAAACACATGTTTTAAACCTGATTTCTGCAGTCAATATGAGTACAGAGACGAATGGGACATCTGTAGGGAGAAAAGGCAGATTGGAAGGATGCACTAACTCATGAAAAAAAATGATTAAAAATATGTTGCTGGATGAATTATTCCACCCAAGCCTTTGCAGCCAATCCTCCTCCTCCTCCTCTTCTCAATATTTACCTTTGACTTTTATGAGCAATTTTGAAATAACCTCACAATTGAAGCCTTATCAAGGGAGGTGGTCATTTTTTATTCTTATTTCCTCTTTGAGAGGGAGATTCTAGCAAACATGCTTGAGACCTAGAAAGTGCCTCTCATTGTGTGTAAGAAGAATCACGCTGAGTGCAGAACCATTGAGCCGCCTTGATAAGGTTGCTGCACGCAAATAGGGTGGTTTGTTTAGGAAACCACAACTGGAGAAAGTGTTTGCTTTCAGGTTATCTAGGGTGCATCTACACTGGAGAATGAATGCACTGCAGCACTGCTTTCACTGCCTTGGCTCAATGCTCTGGAAGCCAAGATCTATAGCAGGCATGGGCAAACTTTGGCCCTCCTGGTGTTTGGACTTCCTGAGAATTATGGGAGTTGAAGTCCAAAATGTGGCATAATGTAATTTTTTTAATATCAGGAGCGACTTGAGAAACTGCAAGTTGGAAAACATGCAAATGTGAGTAGATCAATAGTTACTGCCTTGGTGAGAAGGCAAACCTGTGCTCCAAGCAATCATGCTGGCCACACAACCAGGAGGTGTCTATGGGCAACGCATGCTCCTTGGCTTGGAAATGGAGATGAGCATCGTCTCCAGAGCCAGAGATGAAAGGGGAAGACTTTGCCTTTGTCTTTGTCTGTGAATTTTTGTCTATTTGTATCAAGGTATTGAATGTTTTGCCTGTGTTTGTGTTTGTATATATACGGTAATCCGCTCTAAATCCCCTCGGGGAGATAGGGCGGAATATAAATAAAGTGTAAAATAATAATAATAATAATTATTATTATTATTATTATTTCGTGTCAGGAGCGACTTGAGAAACTGCAAGTTGCTTCTGGTGTGAAAGAACTGGCCATCTGCAAGGAGAGCCCAGTTTAGGTGGTTCAGTTCATCTTGGAGAAGGTGAGGTTCATCTTGGAGAAACTGGGCTCTCCAGGCCAATGGAGACTCCACCTCAGACTTCAGAAGAGCTGCAAGACCAAGAACAAGCCACGAGAGTCAAGACCAAGATCCAGCCAGAGGAAAAGGGTTCTTGCCAGACATCAAGGGAACCACTGACTGCATATGGAAGCTGATGAGGAAACACAACATACAAACTATCTACAGACCCACCAAGAAAATCCAACAAATGCTACATTCAGCAAAGGACAAGAGGGATCCTCTTACTTCTGCAGGAGTCTACCTTATACCATGCAGCTGTGGACAAGTCTCCATAGGGACCACCAAACGCAGCAGCGTTGCCCAGACACGAATCAAGGAAAATGGAAGACACTGCAGATGATTTCAACCAGAGAAGTCAGCCATAGCAGAGCACCTGAGGAACCAACCTGGACACAGCATAGTATATTGGAGAACACAGAAATGCTGCACCACTCTCACAACCACCATGTCAGACTACACAGAGAAGCCATTGAAATCCACAAGCATGTGGACAATTTCAACAGGAAGGAGGAAACCATGAAAATGAACAAAATCTGGCTACCACTATTAAAAAAACTCTAAAATTAAAACATCAAAACAGCAGAGAGGAAACAATCAGGGACATCTAATCACCTCTCCACAAAAGATAGCCCCAGGCACTGCCAGGCCATCAAATGCTAATCAAGGTGGTCAGTTGAAACACTCACACCCAGCTCCAGCAGACAAGAGTCCTTTGTCCCACCCTGGTCATTCCACAGATATATAAACCCATTTTCCTAGTTCCAACAGACCTCACTATCTCTGAGGACGCTTGCCATAGATGCATTGAAACGTCAGGAGAGAATGCCTCTAGAACATGGTCATACAGCCTGCAAAAAACCTATAACAACCCAGTGATTCCGGCCATGAAAGCCTTCGGCAATACATTCTTTTAAAGACTTAGAAAGTTCAACAAAGTTTTTTTATTGTTGCTTAAATCTTCAATAAATCAAACAAATACTTCAAGGCTTTGAATCAACTGGTGGCTTGCTTAAATCTTGTCCACAAGGGACAGGCAACTTTCTTCATAAACTATTTCTTCCTTCTATAAGGGAAATCCTTGACCCCTCCTTGGGCAATTTATATTTAGGCTTTGCTGGCATGGGGCCTCTACACTCGGATCCACTTTGCATTATGGCTGCCGTGAGAGGTCCTTACCAGGCCAAAGTCTCTGTGTAGATTTCCAAGAGGAAAGAAGTCCTTTGTTTCCCAGCGAAGGCTGGCTGTAAAACCGTGGACCTGTATTTCTCCAGCAAAGAGCCAGCTATAGAGTTGTAGAACTAAATTCCCCAACAAAGGCTATGCTGTAGTTCTCTGTAGAGCTGTGGGACTGGATCCCCCCAGCAAACTTGGGTGATGGTTGGACTCAAAAGACAAGAGTCCTTTGTCCCACCCTGGTCATTCCACAGATATATAAACCCCTTTTCCTAGTTCCAACAGACCTCACTACTTCTGAGGATGCTTGCCATAGATGCAGGTGAAACGTCAGGAGAGAATGCCTCTAGAACATGGCCATACAGCCCGCAAAAAACCTACAACAACCCAGTGATTCTGGCTATGAAAGCCTTTGACAATAAAATGCTTATTCTTTTACTGTTCACCCACGTGACATATTTTCTTTCTCTGGCAAGGCAGTGTGTGCGCTGATCAAACATGAAATACACGTGGTTTATCTTACATTACGCCTCAAAGGTCATGAAAAGTTATTAATAATGGAGAAGATCACAAAAAGCTAGGAGAAGGTGCAGTATTTTGCTAGAGTTGCATGGAAAAGGGTATAATTTCACTCTCTCTTCTCTAGTTCCTGCATCAAACAACTATTTAGTTTTTGGACTCAATTTGCTGCAATCCAAGTAAGCAGAGCACAAAGGAGGGAAGGTGGGAGAAGCAGAGAGAAACTGGGACATTTTGAAAGGAGTCGGGAAAATGGGATGGCAGGGGAATTAATTTGTACAGTGACAGAATATGCAGAGCGTGCTATTAAGACCACAAAAGTCAGCGTCTGGCAAATGAGATTCTGAGATTCCTCCTCCTCCAGATTAAATTCTTGTGAATATCCTCCCACATTTGGTAAACTCCCACAGAAGTCATGGCCTAAGTTCACGTTACATCAGAGGACACTTCAGATAAACTCTGTTCTTATCAGAACCTAGAAATCTGCCTTGCTCCAGGCCACTATCAAAGCAATCTGTCTGGCTCAATATTATCTCTCCTGCTACCTAGAGTCTTGGTTTTAGGGTTTAGGCTATACAATGGAGTTTGAAACTATATTATATGGTCAGTGTAGTCTCATATTGTGCAATTGAATGAGCTTCATATCAGTTTCAAACTACATTATATGGCAGTCTAGATGGGGCTTCAGCTTGGCTTTCTTCTCCTAATCTACGGCTGGATCTACACTGCCATATCCAGATTCTCTGGATTCAGAAACTGGATTATATGGCAGTATAGATGGGACCTAAAGTTGGGGTATTGAGTGACTCTCTAAATCAGGGGTCCTCAAACTTTTTAAACAGAGGGCCAGGTCACAGTCCCTCAAACTGTTGGAGGGCCGGATTATAATTTGAAAAAAAAATGAATGAATTCCTATGCACACTGCACATATCTTATTTGTAGTGCAAAAACCACTTAAAAACAATACAATAATTAAAATGAAGAACAATTTTAACAAAAATAAATTTATTAGTATTTCAATAGGGTGTGGGCCTGCTTTTGGCTGATGAGATAGGATTGTTGTTGTTGTTGTTGTTGTGTGCTTTCAAGTTGTTACAGATTTAGGTTGACCCTGAGCGAGGGCCGGGCAAATGACCTTGGAGGGCCGCATCTGGCCCCCGGGCCTTAGTTTGAGGACCCCTGCTCTAAATCATGTATGGGGAAACCCAGGCCCAGGGGCCAGATATGGCTCCTTGCTCTTTTCTCAGGCCCTCCTCTGTCTCACCTCTTCCTTCTTCCTTCTCTCTTTACCTCCTCCTTCCCTCCCTCCTTCCCTCTTCTACCCTTTCCTTCCTTCCTTCCCTCTTTACTCTCTCCTTCTCTCTCTTTCCTTCTTCCTTCCTTCCTTCCTTCCTTCCTTCCTTCCCTCCCTCTTTCTTGCTCCCTCCATTCCCTTCAACCTTTTAGTCCTTCCCTTCCTCCTTCCCTTCCTTCCTGCCATCATTCTCTTCTTCCTTTCCTTAATTCCTTCTCTTTCCTTCCTCCTTCCCTCCCTCCTTCCTTCCAAGCTTTATTCCTTCCTTCCCTCATTCTTCTCTCCTTCTGTCTCTTTCTCTCTGTCTTCCTTCCCTTTGGTCTTTCCTTCCCTCTCTCTTCCTCCCTTCCTTCCTTCTTTCCCTCCCTCTTTTCTCTCCTTCCTTCCTTCCCTTTTTCCCTCCTTCCTCCTTCCCTTCCCTTCCATCTTCTCTTCCCTTCCTTCCTTCCCCTTTCCCTTCTCCTTCCTCCCTCCCTCCTTCCTTCCCTTTTCTTCCTTCTCCTCTTCTTCTCTCCTTCCTCTCTTCCTTTCTCCTCTCCTTCCTTTGTCTTCCTCCTTCCTTCCTTCCTCCTTCCTTCCTTCCTTCCTTCCTTCCTCCTTCTTTCTCCCTCTCTCCATTCCCTTCAACCTTTTTTCCTTCCCTTTCTTTTTCCTTCTCTTCCTTCCTTCCATCTTCTATTCTCCTTTCCTTCCTTCCTTCCTTCCTTCTTCTTCCTTCTTTTTTTCTTTCCTCCTCCCTTTCTTCCTTCCAGCCTTCCTTTCCACCCTTCTTCTTTTCCTTCCCTCCTTCCTTCTCTTTCTCTCTCCTTCCCTCTCTCCCTCTTCTTTCTTCCACCCTTTTGTCCTTCCCTTCCTTTCCCCCTCCTTCTCTCTTTCTCCTTCCATCTTCCCTTCCACCCTTCCTCCCTCCCACCCTTCCTTCCCTCTCTCTTTCTCCCTCCTTCTCCTTCCACCCTTCCCTTCCACCCTTCCTTCCTTTCTTCTTTCCCTCTTTCCTCCTTCCCTCTCTCTTTCTCCTTCATTTTTCCCTCCCTCCCTCCTTCCTTATCTCTCCTTCCATCCTTCCCTTCCACCCTTCCTTTTTTCCTTCTTTCCTCCCTCCTTCCCTCTCTCCCTCCTCCTCCCTTTGGTCCTGCCTTCCGTTTGTCTTTCCTTCCTCCTTCCCCGCTTTCCTTCCTTCCATCACTGGGCAGCCAGTCTTCTTAGCAGGGAGTGCTAGCATGCAGCCCCCCAAGTTAGAAAGTTTGCCCATGTCTGCTTTAGATGTATCCTGGGATTTGTAGTTTGGTGAGGCTGAAAGGGCTGTGATTTGCATTCCTGTTTGATAGAAAGGGGGCTGGACTAGATGACCCCTTGGGGTCCCCTTGGAAAAAGATAAAGTGCTGTACTAGATGATCCCTTGAGGCCCCCTTGGTAAAAGATAAGGGTTTGATTATATGACTGTTTATGACTGTTTATGACATTGTTATATGACTGTTTATTCAGATGGTCAAGGCCAAAGAACAAAGAGGCTCTCATTCAGTTCTGCAGGACAAAAAGGCCTGCAGAAAGTATCCTTTTTAGATCAAGGCATCCAATTGCTTTCCAAACCGGCACGATCTAGCTCAAAAAAGAGGTGCAGCTAGAAAGTTTGGAAACACAAAATTTAGGTGAAAGGGCTTTGGTTTACATAGAAATACTCAGACCTAACTTTATGTTAATTTCTTGCTATCTAGAAATCTCATAAGACAGCTCGGCCTGTCATTGAACATCGAGAAAACCAAAGTGCTGTTCCAGCAGACACCAGCCAATCCCTCTCCAATGCCAGAAATACAGCTTAATGGTGTAACATTAGAAAATGTTGACCATTTCCGCTACCTTGGCAGCCACCTCTCCACCAAAGTCAACATTGACACCGAAATACAACACCGCCTGAGCTCTGCGAGTGCAGCATTTTTCCGAATGAAGCAGAGAGTGTTTGAGGACCAGGACATCCGTAGGGATACCAAGGTGCTTGTTTATAAAGCTATTGTCCTCCCAACCCTGCTATATGCCTGCGAAATGTGGACTGTCTACAGACGTCACATGCAACTCCTAGAACGATTCCATCACCACTGCCTCTGGAAAATCCTGCAGATCTCTTGAGAAGACAGGCGTGCTGTAAGAAGCAAAGACCACCAGCATTGAAGCGATGGTCCTCCGCCATCAACTCCGCTGGACCGGCCACATTGTCCAGATGCCCGACCACCATCTCCCAAAGCAGTTGCTCTACTCCGAACTCAAGAACGGAAAATTGAATGTTGGCGGGCAGGACGAGAGATTGAAAGATGGGCTCAAAGCCAACCTTAAAAACTCTGGCATAGACACTGAGAACTGGGAAGCCCTGGCCCGTGAGCGCTCCAGCTGGAGATCAGCTGTGACCAGCAGTGCTGCAGAATTTGAAGAGGCACGAATGGAGGGCGAAAGAGAGAAATGTGCCAAGAGGAAGGTGTGTCAAGCCAACCCCGACCAGGACCGCCTTCCACCTGGAAACCAATGTCCTCACTGCGGATCAAGGATAGGGCTCCACAGATACCTACAGACCCACCGCCAAGACAATACACTTGGAGGACCATCATCCTCGGGCTACGAGGGAGCACCTAAGTAAGTAAGCAAAGTATTCAGACCTAACTTTAGCAATTTCTTGCTATCTAGAATTATTCCTGCTCATAATGCACAGTGTAGTTTAATTCTAAGTGATGCTTTAGACCAGGCATGGGCAAACTTGGGTCCTCCAGGTGTTTTRGACTTCAACTCCCACAATTAAGTGGCTGAGGGAGAAAAGGAAGGGGCCTGAGGCCAGGAATTGTGAGAGTTGAAGTCCAAAACACATGGGGTGGGGTAGGGGGGGCAAGTTTGCCCATGCCTGCTTTAGATAAAGCTGGTAAAGAAGGCTCAATCTGGACAGACTAAAACTTCCAAAGCAAGCTGGTAGAGTATGGCCATTCTCCAGAAGCATTCTCTCCTGACGTTTCATCTGTATCTATAGATGCAGGTAAAATGTCAGGAGAGAATGCTTCTGTAACATGGCCATACAGCCTGTAAAACTCACAACCACCTATATTTCTTACCCTTACAACTCTCCTGGACGGAATAAATTGGTTCCACATTTGACACCTGTTTCCATTTTCCTTCCTCGGCGTACTTTGATCGCAGACAGCCTTGACATTGGATCTAAATATTTTGCTACCTCCCAGAACACAAAATGGAGATCCATTCCAAAAATGGTACTGTTTTGGACACCCACATTACAAATATTCCTATTTATCTTCCTTTCTCAGAAGTTTCTGGGAGGAAGGAGACATACACTTGGAATTAATCAGTCAAAGTGTTGTTGCTGGACCCCGG
This sequence comes from Anolis sagrei ordinatus, assembly GCF_025583915.1. Classification (NCBI taxonomy): domain Eukaryota; kingdom Metazoa; phylum Chordata; class Lepidosauria; order Squamata; family Anolidae; genus Anolis; species Anolis sagrei. Next base: position 275,037,612 of record NW_026846588.1, on the reverse strand, counting down.
GGGAATTCTATTGCGCTGGTATCTCTCGTTTTATGGCAGGCAAACAAATGTACTTTGTTGAAATTCCTTCTGTCAGAGGCTGGAGAAGATGCAAACCACCCATTAGTTGTGGCTTGCGCATCCGGAAGGAGGCACATTATATAGTTTATGACCATTCAGCATGGAACGGATTTGATATCATTGCATACTACTTTGGCAACTGTATTGCAAAGAAAAAATCTGGCATTAAACTGCAGCATTTGAGCCAGTGTGATGGAGTATTTTGAGCATTGCACTCTAGAGACCAGGGTTCGGATCCTCTCTCAGCCACTGAAATACACAGTTACACAGATAAAGGTAAAGGCTTCCTCTTTCATCTCCGGCTCTGGCGGGTGGTTCTCATCTCCATTTCTAAGCCGAAGAGCTGCCGTTGTCCGTAGACACCTCCAAGGTCATGTGGTTGGGAAAGTAAATGGTGCTCCATGCAGCTATGCCAGCCACATTGAAGTGCAACACAACAACATGAGCAGGGTTCCATACTTCACACTTTAACAACACAACTGTTCAATGCTAAGGCTTCCTGCCAAAATGGAACTGTAGAGGAGAGTCTACTGAACAAGCCAGTACCTGACGCATACCAGTACTGCCATCTGTTGAGGAGTTACGAAAGTGGAGGCATTACTTTTCACTTTAACAACACAACCGTTCAACGCTAAGGCTTCCCACCAAAATGGAACTACAGAGGAGAGTCTACTGAACAAGCCAGTACCTGACGCATACCAGTGCTGCCATCTGTTGTGGAGTTACGAAAGTGGAGGCATTACTTTTCACTTTAACAACACAACCGTTCAATGCTAAAGCTTCCCACCAAAATGGAACTACAGAGGAGAGTCTACTGAACAAGCTAGTAAGTGACGCATACCAGTACTGCCATCTGTTGAGGAGTTACAAAGGTGGAGGCATTACTTTTCACTTTAACAACACAACCGTTCAATGCTAAGGCTTCCCACCAAAATGGAACTAGAGGAGAGTCTACTGAACAAGCCAGTACCTGACGTATACCAGTACTGCCATCTGTTGTGGAGTTACGAAGGTGGAGGTATTACATTTCATTCAACCCTCATAATTAAGATGAGGATAAAGGAGGGAGGAAGAAAAAGAAACAGTTTGTAATGCAGTTTGAAACTACTTTATATGGTCAGTGTAGACTCATATAATGCAGTTTCTCTCAATATGTGTGTGTGTATTCACAGAGAAGTGCATCCTCACCTATCAACCACATGCTATTGGAGTCTTGTGGTTCCAAATCATAGCCAAGCAGGAAATTAATCTGACAGCCCTGGTAAATTGGTGGCCTACCTCACAGGGGTGGTTTTTGAGGCCGCAGTGATTGCTAAGACACACAGCGATAACAACAACAACCGGGTTTATTTATATTCACTCGAATGTCTACCTTACCGATAACGATCTATTTGAACTTCTCTAGCGTGAATGCAATTAATTCTGGAATGGCTTTACAATGCAAAAAATGTGGGTAGGGAAACAAGCATCTTTTTTACATCAGGCAGCTGCTGTGCCATAAATGTGTGGCCAAGGAGAAGTAAAAAAAAAAAGATCAAAAATTATCAAAGCCGCCGTCTGATCTGTATGGATTTGGGTGCAAATCCCCTGAAATCAGAGGGGCTTACTTCTGAGTAAACATGCATTCCATTCAGAAGGAAGAGTTCAATCTCTCACTATAGAATGAATACCGTTCGACATCACCTTGTGCTGTGGCTCAATACTATGGAATCTTTGGAATTGTAGTTTGTGGAGATACCCACACTCTTTGGCAGAGAATCATAGAATCATAGAATCAAAGAGTTGGAAGAGACCTCATGGGCTATCCAGTCCAACCCCATTCTGCCAAGAAGCAGGAATATTGCATTCAAATCACCCCTGACAGATGGCCATCCAGCCTGTTTAAAAGCTTCCAAAGAAGGAGCCTCCACCACACTCCGGGGCAGAGAGTTCCACTGCTGAACGGCTCTCACAGTCAGGAAGTTCTTCCTCATGTTCAGATGGAATCTCCTCTCTTGTAGTTTGAAGCCATTGTTCTGCATCCTAGTCTCCAGGGCAGCAGAAAGGAAGCTTGCTCTCTCCTCCCTATGACATATTCCCCTCACATATTTATCCACAACTAACATGTCTCCTCTCAGCCTTCTCTTCTTCAGGCTAAACATGCCCATCTCCTTAAGCCGCTCCTCATAGGGCTTGTTCTCCAGACCCTTGATCATTTTAGTCGCCCTCCTCTGGACACATTCCAGCTTGTCAATATCTCTCTTGAATTGTGGTGCCCAGAATTGGACACAATATTCCAGGTGTGGTCTAACCAAAGCAGAATAGAGGGGGAGCATGACTTCCCTAGATCTAGACACTATGCTCCTATTGATGCAGGCCAAAATCCCATTGGCTTTTTTTGCCGCCACATCACATTGTTGGCTCATGTTTAACTTGTTGTCCACGAGGACTCCAAGGTCTTTTTCACACGTACTGCTCTCGAGCCAGGCATTGTCCCCCATTCTGTATCTTTGCATTTCGTTTTTCCTGCCAAAGTGGAGTATCTTGCATTTGTCACTGTTGAACTTCATTTTGTTAGTTTTGGCCAATCATCTCTCTAATCTGTCAAGATAGTTTTGAATCCTGCTCCTGTCCTCTGGAGTCTTGGCTTGTAAAACTACAACTCCTACGATTCTAAAGCCATGGCAGACCTTGTAAAACTACAACTCCTATTATTCTAAAGCCATGGCAGTGAAAACAGTGTCAAACTGCATTCATTCTACTGTGTAGATCAGTGTTTCTCAACCTGGGGGTCGGGATCAGAAGGGTCACCAAAGATAGAATTGTAGAATCATAGAATCATAGTGTTGGAAGAGACCTCATGGGCCATCCAGTCCAACCCCATTCTGCCAAGAAGCAGGAATATTGCATTCAAAGCACCCCTGACAGATGGCCATCCAGCCTTTGTTTAAAAGCTTCCAAAGAAGGAGCCTCATCGGAAAGCAGTATTTTCTGCTAGTCACAAGGGGTTCTGTGTGGGAAGTTTGGCCCAATTCTTTCCTTGGTGGGGTTCAGAATGCTCTTTGATTGTACGTGAACTTTAAATACCAGCAACTACAATGTCAAGTCTATTTTCCCCAAACTCCAGCGGTGTCCACGTTTGGGCATATTGGATATTCGTGCCAAATTTGGACCAGATGCATCATAGTTTGACTCCACAATGCTCTCTGGATGTAGGTGAACTACAACTCCAGAACTCAAGGTCAATGCCCACCGAACCCTTCCATTATTTTTGGCAGTGCCAAGTTTGGTTCAGTTCCATCATTGGTGGGGTTCATAATGCTCTTTGATTGTAGGTGAACTATAAATACCAGCAACTACACTATCAAATCTGTTTCCCCCAGTCTCCACCAGTGTTCACAATTGGGCATATTGAGTATTTGCACCAAGTTTGGTCCAGATCCATCATGAGTCAAGCTGAACATTTGAGTCCACAGTGCTCTCTGGATGTAGGTGAACTACAACTCCAAAACTCAAAATCAATACCCACTAAACTCTTCCAGTATTTTTTGTGGGTCATGGGAGTGCCAAGTTTGGTTCAATTCCATCATTGGTGGAGTTCAGAATGATCTTTGATTGTAGGTGAAGTATAAATCCCAGCAACTACACTATCAAATCTGTTTTCCCCAGTCTCCACCAGTGTTCACATTTGAGCATATTGGGTATTCGTGCCAAGTTTGGTCCAGATCCATCATGGTTTGAGTCCACAGTGCTCTCTGGATGTAGGTGAACTACAACACCCAAACCTAAGAACAATGCTCACCAAACCCTTCCAGTATTTTCTGTTGGTCATGGGAGTTCTGTGTGCCAAGTTTGATTCTATCGTTGGTGGAGTTGAGAATGCTCTGTGATTGTAGGTGAACTATAAATCCCAGCAACTACACTGTCAAGTCTGTTTTCCCCAGTCTCCACCAGTGTTCATGGGAGTTCTGTGTGCCAAGTTTGGTTCTATCGTTGGTGGAGTTGAGAATGCTCTTTGATTGTAGGTGAACTATAAATCCCAGCAACTACAACTCCCAAATGACAAAATCTAGGTTGAGAAACACTGGTTTAATGAATGGGATTACCTTATGTGACAACATAGGTTATTCATTGGGTCTACTCTTGTTGGGACAAACCAACAGGATTTCAGACAGTCATCTGAGCAGGGCTGGAGACAATAGAGTGACTTGGATTTCTCCTGGTTGCACGGTCACGAAAAGTCAACTTAACAGAAGTTAATATCCAATGTTTTGGAATTTTTGTTCTAATGAAACATAAGAGCTGGCTATGGTCCTTCTTGAAATATGGTGCCCTGAACTGGACACAGGGTTATTCCAAGTGAAGAGGTTTGACCAAAGCAGAATTGAGGGGGACTATGACTTCCTTTGATCCAGACACTATACTCCTCTTGATGAAGCCTACAATCATGTTGACCTCTGGGCTGCCGCATCACACTGTGGACTCATGTTCAGCTTGTGATCCACTAAGAACCTCATCACATGGAGCATTTGAATCTCATTGTTTTTTGGAGACAAAGCAGGTTGTAAATCCCAGCAACTGCAACTCCCAAATGACAAAATCAATCCCCCCTAAACCACCAGTATTCAGATTTGAGTGTATAGGGTACTTGTGCCAAATTTGGTCTAGTGAATGAATATCCATCCTGCATATCTGGTATTTACATGACGAATCATAACAGTAACAAAATGACAGTTCTGAAGTAGCAACGAAATAATGTTATGGTTGGGGATCACCACAACATGAGGAACTGTATTAAGGGTTCGTGGCATTAGGAAGGTTGAGAAACACTGGTGTAGATGCGCTCCCACGTGCCTGGAGAGTTGAGGAAAGCATGCCTACATTAAGGTTGCCAAGTGAAACAAGAGGATGGGGCTCCTGTGCAGGAAGTAGCCATGTAAAAGAGGGGATTTTGTACACTCTGTTGCATGACAATCCCCAGCAGTTCAAATTCCCCCTTTTGCACAACTCTTCCACACAATTCCAACTCTTAAAGGCTTAGGAGCCTGTCCTTTCTTCCCCTTGGCAACTGTAAATCACACTCACAGCTTTGCGCCTCTCTCTCAAACTTCAGGCAGGTCACAACTTATTTACAAGCAGGAGGGGGAAGAAAACAGAAGCTAAAAATAGGACTGGAGAGATAGAAACCCTGATCAGATTTGCTGTCAGAACCTGGAGGAGGCAGAATAAAAAGTGGGGGAGATCTCCAAGAGTTTTTCCATCGGGACAGGACAAGAGTGTCACACCTTTCGCCCTGTTTGGAGGCGTCTCCTGCAACCTTTTACGAGAAGTGTCTTGATCTTTGGAGTTTAATCGCTGGCACTGGGCCGCAACGTGTTGTGCAAGATGTTCAGCAACCTGTTACATACAAGAAAGGAAGCGCACGCATCGAGTCATAACTTACAGTTTTTTGGATTTCCTGGGAAGGCTTCTCAAGTTGCTTGCTTTTCCATGTTCAGTCCAGGAACCTTAAGTGTTGCAAAGTCCATGGAAAGGTCCCCATTGCTTTCATCCAATGTTTCTGTCCAGGACAAAGCAACAGGCAGCAGCTATTGCGCCAAGAGAGGAGGTGAAAGAAGAGGAGGAGGAGATGGAGGAGAAAAAAGAGGAGGAGGCACCCAAGGAGCAGCTCTGAGGCTGGCTTGCCCAGACTGGCCCTGCCCCGGCAGCAGCTGTCCTGCTCCTTTCATGCTCTCCTTCCCCGAATCCTGTTGGAGGAGGGAGGCAGAGAGAACACCCACATCCCTTCCCAGCCCATCCCACACCCACTTCCCCTGCTTCAGTGTGGCAAATGCGACACCCAGTTGCCACAAGCTGTCAAAGCAAAGAGGAAGCGGCACCGGGCTGACAGCTCTCCAAGTTGAGCCGGTTCAGGGGAAACCACTGAACCAAACCATACAGTCCTAGAGTTGGATGAGACCTCAAGGGTCACCTAGTCCCATCTCATTCTGCCACGATCAACATCACTCCTGACATCCAGCCTTTCACTGTTATCCAAGCTTAGGATCACAGAATCATCTATATCAGCATTTCTCAACTTGGGGGTCGGGACCCCTGGAGGGGTTGCCAGGGATCAGAGGGGTCGCCAAAGACCACCAGAAAACACAGTATTTTCTGTTGGTCATGGGGGTTCTGTGTGGGAAGTTTGGCCCAATTCTATCGTTGGTGGGGTTCAGAATGCTCTTTGATTGTAGGTGAACTATAAATCCCAGTAACTACAACTCCCAAATGTCAAGGTCTATTTTCCCCAAACTCCACCAGTGTTTACATTTGGGCATATTGAGTATTCATGCCAAGTTTGGTCTAGATCCATCATTGAGTCCACACTGCTCTCTGGATGTAGGTGAACTACAACTCCCAAACTCAAGGTCAATGCCCACCAAACCCTTCTAGTGTTTTCTGTTGGTCATGAGGGTTCTGTGTGGGAAGTTTGGTCCAATTCTATTGTTGGTGGGGTTCAGAATATTATTGATTGTAGGTGAACTATAAATCCCAGCAACTACAACTCCCAAATGTCAAGGTCTATTTTCCTCAAACTCCACCAGTGTTCACATTTGGGCATATTGAGTATTTATGCCAAGTTTGGTCCAGATCCATTATTGTTTGAGTCCACAGTGCTCTCTGGATGTAGGTGAACTACAACTCTAAAACTCAAGGTCAGTGCCCACCAAACTCTTCTAGTATTTTCTGTTGGTCATGGAGTTCTGTGTTCTAAATTGTTTCAATTACATCACTAGTGGAGTTCAGAATGCTCTTTGATTGTAGGTGGACTATAAATCCCAGCAACTACAACTCCCAAATGACAAAAATCAACTACAACTCCCAAATGCCAAATTTGGTCCAGTGGATGAAAATACATCCTGCATATCAGATATCTACATTACAACTTGTAACAGTAGCGAAGTTACAGTTAAGAAGTAGCAACAAAAATAATGTTATGGTTGGGGGTCACCACAACATGAGGAATGGTATTAAGGGGTCTAGGCATTCGGAAGGTTGAGAACCACTATCTATATATATAAAAATGCTCTGTGCATAATGAGTACCTTAAAAACAAAAGAACCAATGAACGAAATCACACCAAATTTGGCAACAAAATCTCACAACACAAGGAGTGACCATCACTCAAAAATTATGATTTTGTCATTTGGGAGTTGTAGTTGCTGGGATTTATAGTTCACCTACAATCAAAGAGCATTCTGAACTCCACCAACGATGGAATTGAACCAAACTTGGCACACAGAACTCCCATGACCAACAGAAAACACTAGAAGGGTTTGGTGGGTATTGACCTTGAGTTTGGGAGTTGTAGTTCACCTACATCCAGAGAGCACTGTGGACTCAAACCATGATGGATCTGGACCAAACTTGGCGCAAATACTCAATATGCCCAAATGTGAACACTGGTGGAGTTTGGGGAGGATAGACCTTGACATTTCGGAGTTGTAGTTGCTGGGATTTATAGTTCACCTACAATCAAGGAGACTAACTTTTCCCACAGAAGCCCCTGCTTTGAAGGGACTCGCTGGTGTGAGCCTCCCTCTGATATCGAGCAAGAATTTGGGGATCTTTGCCAGGGGGCAGAGACCAATTAGACTCACCAAAGGGAGTCCGTTCACCTTGGCGAGACAGAAAAAGCATCCAAGATTTTTGCCTGATTTTTCCCAATAAAAGTCTCACCAAGTTGAAGAAAAGCCACCAAGTTGTTTATTGCGATCCAGCTGGAAAGGATGTCATACCGCGATCATTTGTCAAGCAGACATACCATACAAGGCAAAACAGTATGTTTTTATAGAGAAACAGAACTGTCAAATTCAAACTTCCCACCCCCGCCCCCTTGCTGGCTTTACTCTGATTGGTCAGTGTCATCAGCTGGAGGGGAGGCGCGGGCTTAGGTGTGCCTCAGCCAGTAGGGAAGCCAGCGCCGCTTCAGCTCCTCAGCCAATGAGGAGCGTGGAGGCGGTGCAAGCAGGAAACAAAAAACTGAGAGAAAAATGAATGGATTAAACGTGACTTAATGGCTTGTCTGATGGCCGGCGATAATCTGGGGATTCCTCAAGCTGGCCTGGTATTATCTTGTGGTGGTGAAATATACAAAAGTGGGTGGCATGGCTGCCAAGCCTTAATAGTCTCTAGTCCTGGATATGGGCTCAATTGATGCTATCTATGCGTTGGTTTCAGCCAAGGGTGCAAAGACAATGAGTGAGGCGGATGGGGCACCCTGATCTTCCCTGAAGGCAGGATGTCCCATTGTTGAGGAATTATTGAGTCACCGCAGGGTGCTCGCCTGGGTAGCCATGCTCCGAGACCCGAGGGGCACCATTATTATTGTCATGCAATAAGTCTTTGTTGGAGTCCTTAGGTCAATGGGGAATTCATCTCAAGAAATAGGAAGGAATTTCCCAAGAGTTTGTCATGCTGGGGTCACGAAAAGGTGGCTCTCCATATTTCATACATAGACACATATATGGGGTTCATAAGGTATACATGGGGGGGAAAGGGAAAAAGAAATTCATATTGGCCCACCCCACCCACCAGAGTCCATAAAAAGTCTAAAGCCAGGAAAACATAAAATCCTAAAATCATAAAAGGGAGCCCATGAGGCTTAAAGAAGGAAAAGTTCCAAAAAGTGTCCAAAAGTTGAAAAAAGTTTATTAAAGTTCTGAAAAAGTTATAGAATCCATGGGGGCAGATGCCCCAGAGTCCATTGAGTCTTTGGGAAGTGGTTGCCAGCGCTGGAGGTTGAGGTCCACTTTGGAAAATGGAGAAAACTATAGATCCCATCTTGTCAAGGACCAGGATGGGTCGTCTGCTTCCTGGGGGCCACAAGGGGTGGCTGCAACAGGTTCCCCAGGTTAACAGGCTCTTCAGGCATCAACGAGATAGCGACAGCAATGTTATAGCAGTAGAGAGCCAGCTGGGCTCTAAGTTGGGTTTGGGGGGCAAAAAGGGTTATTCCCAGGGCAGAGAGGTTGGCAGAGCAAAAGTGACATAGCCATTAGTCTTGAAATTAGTCTAAAAGAAGAATGGCACCGATTTTCAGGCAATCCGTTGACCGGTGGATACGGGGACCCAATAGGTTTCAGTATCCACGGTTAGGAGGAATGCATTTTCAGCCTCCCTGGGATGCTGGAATTGCATCCTGGGCAGGCCAGCAGCCATCTGCAGCCCCGGAGAGAGAAATTTCTTGCAGAGAATGGGTTGGAGGCAGTAAAGGACACAAAGTAACATTATAGAGAGGAAAAAGTTACAATTAATTGATACTTTCTTGGGGGGTTTGTTACAATGTTAGGTAGGGGAAGAAAGTAAAGCAGAAGGAGAGTCTTTGGTTGAAGCTGCTGCTGTGGCCACGTTCCCTTGGATGCTGTCCCAAGCGGGCAACGGAGAACTGCGGAACCCCCTGCTGCAGGTCAGATCAGCTTCAGGGCAAGGGCCCCTGGCTAGCTCACCATTACTTCCAGCTTCACATGTTCTCCCTCCCCTTGGTGCATGGCCATGCTGCCATGCACCAAGCATGCCTGCTCTCCTCTCCCCCGCTTGGCGTCTCAGAAACAGCCCTCCCCTTGGCTGAGAGGCTGGCCAATCACAGTGGAGGAGGGCTTTTGGTAGAAGGATTTGTCATCTGTTTCCAAAAAGGAAGAGAAGGACAGGCAGAGAGATCTTCAGCCTTCTCTGCCAAAGGGGTTCCTAAGACCATCAGAAATATGTGTTTTCTGATGGTCTTTGGTGACCCATCTGAAACCCCTTTGCAACCCCGCCCCCCAGGGGTCCCAACCCTCGGGTTGAGAAAAACTGTACTAACACGTTTGAAAGCTACAGAAAAATGATAAGGCATAAAACATACCTAAATATCACATAATCAATGTCTTGCAAACAATAAGAGTGAACTAAACTTTGCTCTCATCTCAAGCATTGCTGTTTTCAAATTGCTTGCCAGCTTTGTTGGATTTCTGGCTTCATTCTCTTCTTGGAAATACGTCATCTCCATAGTACTTGTTGATTTGTGTTTAAATATGACTCTTTAAAAACTGGCTGCTGGATTTTCCTTAAAACAATTCATTGCAAAATTCTTGTTTCCCATGAAACTGGATTGCATCCCTTGTATTTGCTTTGCTGTTTGATATTTGGATTTATTCTCTGTAATGCAACAAGAACAACAATAATAATTGATGGCTTGAGACAATGTGTGACACAGTTAAAATATAAAACATAACGCCATTAAAATATCATTTAAAAAACAGATTAAAGCACATTAAGTATTTAAGTGTTTTGGTGTCTTACTATTTTTCTACATTTCTTACTATATGTATTAGTAAACGTGTTGGTCCCACCACCTTTTTTCATATGCTTTGCTTCCTAGAAGTTGGTGCTGGGGTTTTACACACATTAGGATCAGGCTGTGGCTCAGCTAGTTAGTAGCCAGCTCCATTAAATCACTACTGACCGAGAGGTCATGAGTTTGAAGCCAGCCCAGGTTGGAGTGAGCTCCCAACCATTAATAGGCTAGCTTGCTGTTGACCTATGGAGCCCGAAAGACAGTTGCATCTGTCAAGTAGGTGATAATAGGTACTGCTTTGCAGGGAGGCTAATTTAACTAATTTACAACACCACAAAACCTTCCAGCAGCATGCATAAGAATGAGGAAGTACTCCATCAAGGACTCGGTGTCACAAGTGGTGTTGCACCTCAGAATAGATTCACCTTGCTGAAATCACCAGAACTGCACACAGGCTGAAGTCTTTGTAGTTTATTAAAAAGTAAAAGATGAAAAGTTTAAAAAGCAAGTAATGTTCCAAAGATCAATAAAACATAGCACTGTAAAGCAGAATTTCAAATGGCACCAACGAAACAAAGTCCCATGAGAACATGACAAAATCCCAAGACCATGGACACAGGAAAACGAGCACAAGCTGCTTGGTTGAGCGAGAAGTTGCTCTGACAAAGGTTTGTTTTCAAACACCCAGCCTGATTGTGAACCTGGATCCCATCATTCTCGTCAGTGTCACTGTGCTGTCGCACGCTGGGCCTGTGCATAAGACTGTAGACAGAACATAAATTCTGTGTGCCCAACGGGACGCAGGAGCTGCCTCAGATTAAAGGCCCTTGGACCTCCCCAAAACAAAGTCTTTAGATTGCTTAAAGGTTCAACAAAGTTCTTTATTATAAAACAAACAGGTACGTCAAGCTTTCTTAATAGTCTATTGACTCTCTCAATCTTGTCCACTGGGAACAGGCACTATCTTCTTAACTGTAACTAATGGGGAAATCCTTAACTTCTAATCTGGGCAGTCTGTCTTTGCCTCTGTTGGCGTGGAGCCCCTGCACCCGGTACCAACTGCGTCTGGCTTCCGCGAGTGACCCTTACCAAGCAGAGCTTTGTAGACTTCCAGGGAAAAAGGAGTTCAGGTTTCGGTGATGGCTGGCTGAAGTCCCTCAGCAAAGGAGCTGTAAGGCTGTATGATCCTCAGCCAAGCTGTAAGGCTGTATAACTCTGGCAAGCTGTAGAAGACGAAGCTTTCTACAGGAGCTCTTGGTATTATGTCCTGTGAAAGGCTTCTCTGTGTGAACTGGACCCAAATTGGCTCCTTCCCTCCAAAAAAACAAAAAGCGGCGGGACCAGGGAACCTAGCTATAATTGACAGGTAGCTTGCCCTATTATTGCAGCCAAAAGAAGCCACTTATCTGCAGAGACCCTGAAACCTAGGACTAAAACAAACATTAAATGCAAAGCAAACAAAATTGGAGCTCCTGGTACAGCTGTACCTGCACAGTCACTCTGAGACCCCATCTGAGTCACAACACTATCAGTCTGTGCCTGTGGTTCCAGCTGAGTCACAACAAGTGGACGGTGAAGCGACATCTCCCCCTGTGACCAGAATAGAGCATACCCTCATGAAGCCGGAAAAGCTGGAATGTTAAATTGCCTCTCTGTCTGTCTATATATATATATATGTTGTATGTCTAATGGCATTGAATGTTTGCCATGTATATGCGCATTGTAATCCGCCCTGAGTCCCCTGCGGGGTGAGAAGGGCGGGATAGAAATAAATAATCTTTGCAATATTCACTCATCCAAGTACCAACCAGGGTTGATGCAGCTTAGCTTCCAAGATTGGACAGTATCTGATGCTTTTTGTTTGTATCCCAAGCATGTTGTAGGCTGGTCAGATTCTGAGTACTCAGCAAATGAGGAAGGGGATGCTGGGATAGATTCGGAGGGCCCAGAGGAGGATAGAAGGGACCTGGAGAGAGTTGTTTTGGAATCTCCTGGCAGTTCCCATGAGACTGGAAAAAGTGATATCACTTCTCATGAGAATCTGCCAGAATTTCTGGCTGAGAGAAATGTGGGAGAGAAATGTTTGTTTAGATCAAGGCACTTGAAACTTCGGAGGAAGAGCGTACAACAGAGACAGACTCGCTTTTCCTAGTGGCTTAGAGATAATTTATTTATTTGCAGTATTTATATTCCGCCCTTCTCACTCTGCAGGAGACTCAGGGCGGATTACAATGTACATATACATGGCAAACATTCAATGCCATAGACACACAACATATATAGACAAATACACAGAGGCTATTTAATTTTCCAGCTTTTTTGATTAGGGTATTTGGGCCACCGGGGGAGCTGTCCTTCACCTCCATTTGTGACACTGATGGAGTACTTCCTCATTCTGTGGCTTGCTTGCTGGAGATTTTATGATGTCGTAAATTAGTTGAATTAGCATAAGCGAAGCAGAGAGTGTTTGAGGACCGGGACATCCGTAGAGATACCAAGGTGCTTGTCTATAAAGCTATTGTCCTCCCAACCCTGCTATATGCCTGCGAAACGTGGACTGTCTACAGACGTCACAAACTCCTGGAACGATTCCATCAGCGCTGCCTCCGGAAAATCCTGCAAATGTCTTGGGAAGACAAGCGGACAAACATCAGCGTGCTGGAAGAAGCAAAGACCACCAGCATTGAAGCGATGGTCCTCTGCCATCAACTCCGCTGGGCCGGCCACGTTGTCCGAATGCCTGACCACCGTCTCCCAAAGCAGTTGCTCTACTTCGAACTCAAGAACGGAAAACGGAATGTTGGTGGACAGGAAAAGAGATTTAAAGATGGCTCAAAGCCAACCTTAAAAACTCTGGCATAGACACTGAGAACTGGGAAGCCCTGGCCCTTGAGCGCTCCAGCTGGAGGTCAGCTGTGACCAGCAGTGCTGCAGAATTCAAGGAGGCACGATTGGAGGGTAAAAGAGAGAAACGTGCCAGGAGGAAGACGTGTCAAGCCAACCCCAACCAGGACCGCCTTACCTGGAAACCAATGCCTTCACTGTGGGAGAAGATGCGGGTCAAGAATAGGGCTCCACAGCCACCTACGAATCCACAAGGAAACCCATCATGGAAGACCATCTTACTCGTCCAACGAGGGATCGCCTAAGTAAGTAAGTAAGTTAGTTTTTCAGGCTGCAAAGGTCAACAGCAAGCTAGGCTACTGCCTGGAAGCTCACTCCAACCTGGGCTGGCTTCGAACTCATTACCTGGTTAGTAGTGATCCCAGCCAGCTGCCCCACAGTCCTAGTGTTTATGGAGATTTCTGTGGATTGACTTTTGTGTTTCCATGACCAAGTGGGAATCAAACTCTGGTCTCCAGAGCTCAAACTAACACACTGCAAACGTTCTTAGGTTTAGATTGGAGAAGACAGAGAGGTGACAGAATAGCTATCTGGAGGGATGTCACTTTTGAGAATCAGCCTGTGTTTGTGTTTCAGGATCCTGATATGGGAAATGATGGTGCTGAGGCTGTGGGAAATGATGAGGGAAATGACCTTGCCAAGGCTGAGGTACAAGATGGAGATGGCTTGGTCAATTATTTTCATACAGACAGTGACAGAGAGGCCCCAGTGCAAAGGGCAGTTTCTCATGAGAATATCCCTAGGCCTAGCAATGATAATTCACTCCCTCTCTCTGTGAGCTCTCAAGATTTGGGTTTGGAAAACAATCTGACACCTGGGAATTTTAATGAGCAGCCAGATAGGGAGCTGAAGAATAGGCGGCTGGAGATTAGCCAGGATCGACAGCAAACTCAGTGTTTACGTTGCTCCGAAAGGCTGTGTCTGATAAGGGGTAAATGTGGGGGAAACAAAACCAATTTCTGAGTTTTGGGATATAAAGTTTGCTTCAGGGAAAACCTGTCAGATCAGGCATCATTTGGAAACCAAGTTCTTGTGCCATGGAAGTCTTGTTCAAGGGATCTTGTTTCTGGGGAGTTTTTTTAACCTTTTGGATTGTCCTTGATTCCTGTCTAGATTAATGCTGTCTTAGATTGCCTGTATTTCTTGTGTGGACATTGATTTGCTTACTACTGTTTATGGACTAATACTTTTTGGAGCTTTCTGATTTTCTTACAAGCATTTATTTCTTCTGGCTATTTACTAAGCTTCAATAAAAGAAGATTTGATTCTTCACTCTTTGTGTGGTGTGTTTTAAGTCAGAGGGCTTCTTCTGGACCTGGAGTGCAATGGTCACTTAGAAGGTGAAGTGAGCTCATTTTCTGCTCCTTCAGATACTCGAATACAAACTAATGGATCCAAATTTCAGGAAAATGGATTCCACCTAAACATTAGGAAGAACTTCCTGATGGTAAGAGCTTTTTCACTGAGGAATATGCTGCACTGGGGTGTAATGGAGTCTCCTTCTCTGGAAGTTTTTAAACAGAGGCTGGATGGTCATCTGTCAGGAGAGCTTGGATGGTGTCTTCCTGTCTGGCAGAGGGGGGTTGGGCTAGATGGCTCCTGGAGTCCCTTCTAAACATAGAATCAAAGAGTTGGAAGAGACCTCATGGGCCATCCAGTCCAACCCCTCTGCCAAGAAGCAGGAATATTGCATTCAAATCACCCCTCGACAGATGGCCATCCAGCCTCTGTTTAAAAGCTTCCAAAGAAGGAGCCTCCACCACACTCCGGGGCAGAGAGTTCCACTGCTGAACGGCTCTCACAGTCAGGAAGTTCTTCATCGTGTTCAGATGGAATCTCCTCTCTTGTAGTTTGAAGCCATTGTTCTGCGTCCTAGTCTCCAAGGAAGCAGAAAACAAGCTTGCTCCTCCTCCCTGTGGCTTCCTCTCACATATTTATACATGGCTATCATATCTCCTCTCAGCCTTCTCTTCTTCAGGCTAAACATGCCCAGCTCCTTAAGCCGCTCCTCATAGGGCTTGTTCTCCAGACCCTTGATCATTTTAGTCGCCCTCCTCTGGACACATTCCAGCTTGTCAATATCTCTCCTCAATTGTGGTGCCCAGAATTGGACACAATATTCCAGGTGTGGTCTAACCAAAGCGGAATAGAGGGGTAGCATGACTTCCCTAGATCTACACACTATGCTCCTATTGATGCAGACATTAAGATTCTATTATTCTAGGAGATGTTCACTTTATGCTTTCCTCTCATTGCCCTTTGAAGCTCTGTTTATATTAGGGAAGGAAAGAAATGCCTATGTCATGTCTTTCTGGACAGTGAACTCCGTTTCTGGCGTAGGGATGTCTTCTTGTTGCACACTCAGCCAACAGTAAATTGATGACTATTGTTGGTATGAGCTCTTGACTCTAGTTTCTGTCGAAATTCCTTCAGAGGACGTTTGTCATTGCCTTTCCTCTGAATTTGAGTGAACGTGCCAAAGGTCACCCAGTGGAGTTCCACAACTAACCAGGATACAAACTTGGGTCGCTCTCACAGTCCTAGTGCTTCCTATCCAATCATACACAGGGTGCATCTACAATTATATCGTTGATGGGGTCCAGACTGCTCTTTGATTGTAGGTGAACTATACATTCCAACAACTACAACTCCCAAATGTCAAGGTCTATTTCCCCCCAAAATCCACCAGTGTTCACATTTGGGCATATTGAGTATTTGTGCCAAGTTTGGTCCAGATCCATCATTGTTTGAGTCCACAGTGCTCTCTTGATGTAGGTGAACTACAACTCCAAAACTCAAGGTCAATGCCCACCAAACCTTTCAGTATTTTCTGTTGGTCATGGGAGTTCTGTGTGCCAAGTTTGGTTCAATTCCATCATTGGCGGAGCTCAGAATGATCTTTGATTGTAGGTGAACTATAAATCCCAGCAACTACAACTCCCAAATGACAAGGTCTATTCCCCAACCCCACCAGTGTCACATTTGGGTATATTGAGTATTCGTGCCAAGTTTGGTCCAGATCCATCATGTTTGAGTCCACAGTGTATCTCTGGATGTAAGTGAACTACAACTCTAAAACTCAAGGTACAATGCCACCAAACCCTTCCAGTATTTTCTGTTGGTCATGGGAGTGCTGTGTGCCAGTTGGTTCAATTCCATCATTGGTGGAGTTCAGAATATCTCTTGATTGTAGGTGAACTATAAATCCCAGCAACTACAACTCCCAAATGACAAAATCAATCCTCCCCAACCCCACCAGTATTCAAATTGGGTATTTGTGCCAAATTTGGTCCAGTGAAATGAAAATACATCCTGCATAGCACCTGCATATTTACATAACAGTAGCAAAATTACAGTTATTATTATAATTATTTGATGGTTGGGGTCACCACAACATGAGGAACTGTATTAAGGGGTCACGGCATTAGGAAGGTTGAGAACCACTGGATTAGTGGGAAACTCAAAGGGAAAGTGGTTGGTGAGGCAAGGAGGGGAAAGTTATTTCAAGAATCAGAGATCAAAAACCAGAGATGCTTGGCATCTGGTTTTGCCAGTTTCAAGATTGCCATCGTTTTTTGTTTCTACATCAGAACAAATGTGTAAATCACGGGTGGGGAAAGTTAGCCTGCAAGTGGCTCCAAACCTAACTCGGGGTCTGCAAAGTCGCCATCATTCCTTCCTATTCCCTCCTATTTTTGTGTATGATATTGTTACTTATTTACTTAGGTGATCCCTCCTAGCTCAAGGATGATTGTCTTCCAGATGTGGTGTCTTGGCAGTGGTTCCGAAAGTGGCTGTGGAGTCCTATTCTTGATCTGCATGTTCTCCCGCAGTGAGGACATTGGTTTCCAGGTGGAAAGCAGTCCCGGTTGGGGTTGGCTTGATGCGCCTTCCTCTTGGCATGTTTCTCCCTTTCACCCTCCATTCGTGCCTCTTTGAATTCTGCAGCACTGCTGGTCACAGCTGACCTTCAGTTACAGCACTCAAGGGCCAGGGCTTCCCAGTTCTCAGTGTCTATGCCACAATTTTTGAGGTTGGCTTTAAGCCCCTCTTTCAATCTCTTTTCCTGTCCTCCAATGTTTTCCATTCTTGAACTGGGAGTAGAGTAACTGCTTTGGGAGATGGTGAACGGGCATTTGGACAACATGACCAGTCCAGTTGTCCTGAGTTGCCCTTCAAAAACAGCCTTTAGACCAGTGATTCTCAACCTGGGGTCCCCAGATGTTTTTGGCCTTCAACTCCCAGAAATCCTAACAGCTGGTAAACTGGCTGGGATTTCTGGGAGTTGTAGGCCAAAAACATCTGGGGACCCAGGTTGAGAACCACTGCTTTAGACAATATTGAAAGTAAAAGAAAAATGCTTTACTTCAGCAAACACAAAGGATAAGCAAATGCAATTGAAAAGCGCAAAAGAAAGCAAGGAAGTCTTAATCCAGACACAAATTAAAGTCTCTTACGAAGTCCCAAAAGAAACACTAGTTTTCCATCAGACAACGGGCAATGAAATAAGTTCTTAGCAGAAGACACAAATCAGATTCCTTCAGACTGAAGACATCAGTATCAGGGTCGTTGTTACCAGCGAAAGCTGATTGCTCCTGCCTCTGATTTATAGCCCTGAATTCCCCACGGAGGAGGTGCTAGGGAGTCTCCCAATTAGCTCAGCGTTTTTAGCAGCTATCCTAGCAGAATGCCAGCTGTGCTCTGTCTCTTTTCGTCTCTCTAGAAATGTGAGCACTTTCAAACCCTCATCATCTGATTCTTCTCCCTCCAATTCCTGAGCACTTCCCTGCTCCCCTTCCCCCTCTGAAGATGAGGAATCCCTAACATCAATCTCTTTTCCTGTCCTTCAATGTTCTGTTTTCCATTCTTGAGTTCGGAGTAGAGCAACTGCTTTGGGAGATGGTATAATATTCAGGTGATGTATCTATATTAAGTGGCATCACTACACTCGATGCAATAGTGAGGAAATTCATGTTAGCATCTCTCATTGACATTTTCCCCATTTCGGATTACACCTATCAAGTCTTCCTCCTTCCTTTTCTTCTCTCCCCCTCTTCTTCCCCTCCTTCCTTCTCTTTCTCCTCTGCTTCCCTTACCTATTTTCCTCTTCCTCCCTTTCCTTCTCTCCTCCCTTCCCTCCCTTCTTTCCCTCTTTTCCCCCTTCCTGCTCCCTTTCTTTTCCTTCTCCTTCCTCTTTCTTCTTCTCTCCTCCCCCCTCTACTTCTCCCTTACCTCCCCTTTCCTCTTAACTTTTCTGTCCCACTTTCCTTTTTCTCCTCTCCATTTCCCCTCTGTCTTGTTCAACAGTTTCTACTCCTTCCCTGGACTGCACATCTGTCCAACAAAGGCTGCTCTTGAAGCATTCCTGAGCAGAGTGCTGAATTTTAGCCAGAACTTTAAAAAAAGGTATCCTATCCAAGCTTTGCTGAATGCCGACCTCCAAATAGGTTCAGCACCTTGGATGGAAGCCCCTGAAGTTCAGATTAAAACCTGGGGTTCATACACTGTACGAGGGTTGACTGAAAAGTAATGCCTCCATCTTCATAACTCCTCAACAGATAGCAATACTGATATGCGGCAGGTACTGGCTTGTTCAGTAGACTTTCCTCTACAGTTCCATTTTGGCGAAGCCTTAGCATTGAACGGTTGTGTTGTTAAAGTGCAAAGTATGGAACCCTGTGCAGACAGTCGGTCAATGCGACTTAAGCAACGTGCAGTCATTGAATTCTTGACAGCAGAAGGTGTCACCCCAAAGGAGACTCATCAGAGAATGCAAGCTGTTTATGGTGATTGTGTTGATGTGAGTACTGTGCGTCGTTGGGTGAGTAAGTTTAGAGACACCTTGTGCTGTCAAGAATTCAATGACTGCACGTCGCTAAAGTCGCATTGACCGACCATCTGCGCAGGGTTCCATACTTCACACTGAGTAGGTCCTGTCTCTCGTCCCCACCAGTCGTGCCTGCGAAGAAAGTGGGATTGAGTGCAGGTCCTCCCCAGAAGATCTTAAGCTCCTAGTTCTCCCCTTTGGAAGCTTTTAAACAGAGGCTGGATGGCCATCTGTCAGGGGTGATTTGAATGCAATATTCCTGCTTCTTGGCAGAATGGGGTTGGACTGGATGATGGCCCAGGAGGTCTCTTCCAACTCTAGGATTCTATGATTCTATGATCCTAGATGTTTATAGGGAAGTTCCTTTCTACAATGGTCTGTTTTTGGTACTTTTCAGATGGTAGCTTCTGGAAGCAATGGCTTAGTTTTCTGAAAATACATTTTTACACTCAAAAATAAAAGTCATGAAAGACAGCATGGAGTGAACGAGTGTGTTCGGTCTTTTACTGAAAACTTTCACTTCCCTTATTTGGATGTGCTGCTGAAGAAAAATCCAGAACTTGAGGTTTGTCGGGGTGGGACTCAGCATCGGAAGGAGGAAGGGAGGGAAATGGGAGGCAAAGGCCTGAGTCAACCGAGGGGAGGATGCGGGATCGCTTGCTACAGAGGTCTGCTCTGTGTCAGATGTTGTGGGAGGAAGCAAAACGAAGTCCAGACCTAGGAGAGGACTTTGGGAATCCAGGTCCAGGGGAGGGATTATGAGGGCATCGCCTGCCAAATAAGAATTCTTTTCCTCCTTCCATTGTTGTCTTCAATCCCCAAATTTCTAGCATTGTTGAAACCTAAAACCGCAACTGAGGCATAGCATGTTCTATCGTCGACATATTTAGTATGCAATAGTTATCGCAGTCCCCGGTGGTGCACTGGGTTAAACCGCTGAGCTGCTGAACTTGCTGCCCAAAAGGTCACAGGTTCGAATCCAGGGAACGGGGTGAGCTCCTACTGTTAGCCCCAGCTTCTGTCAACATAGCAGTTCAAAAACATGCAAATGTAAGTAGATCAATAGGTACCGCTCCGGTGGGAAGGTAACGGCACTCCATGAAGTCATGCTGGTGACATGACCTTGGAGGCATCTATGGACAACGCCAGCTCTTCGGCTTAGAAATTGAGATGAGCATCATCTTAACTCAATCAGTCTATCTGTATCTCTACCTATTTCTATCTATACCTCTGTACCTCTCTATCTCTCTGTCTCCAACTCTCTCTCCCCCCTTCATCTCTGTCTATCTCTATCTATCTGTCTATCTATATCTATCTAACTATTTCTACCTATCTATATCTATACCTATCTCTATCTCTCTATCTCTCCATCTGTCTATCCCTATCTATCTATCATCTATCTATCTATATTTCTCTATCTCTCCATCTCTCTCTCACACACACTATCTATCTATCTATCTATCTCTATCTCTGTTTATCTCTCCATCTATCTATCTATCTCTATTTATCTATCTCTATTTATATCTATACCTATCTCTGTCCATCTATCTGTCTATATCTCTCTATCTCCATCTCTCTCTCTATTTATCTCTCTATCTCTCTCTATCTATCTATATCTCTATCTCTCTATCTTATCTTTCTATACATAATCTGTGAAACATATGACACATGAGAGCAAACACCTTAAATGTCTATCTATCTATCTATCTATCTATCTATCTATCTATCTATCTATCTATCTATTTATTTATCTATCTCTATCTCTGTTTATCTCTCTCTCTCTCTCTCTCTATCTATCTATCTCTATTTATATCTATACCTATCTCTGTCTCTCCATCTATCTGTCTATATCTCTCTATCTCCATATCTCTATTTATCTCTCTATCTCTATCTCTCCATCTATTTATCTATCTTTATTTCTCTATCCATCTCTCTCTCACACACACTATCTATCTATCTATCTATCTATCTATCTATCTATCTATCTCTATCTCTGTTTATCTCTCCTATCTATCTATCTATCTATCTATCTATCTATCTATCTATCTATCTATCTATCTATCTATCTCTATCTATCTATACCTATCTCTGTCCATCTATCTGTCTATATCTCTCTATCTCCATCTCTCTCTCTATTTATCTCTCTATCTATCTATCTATCTATCTATCTATCTCTATCTATCTATCTATCTACCTATCTCTATCTCTCCATCTGTCTATCTCTATCTATCTATCTATCTATCTATCTATCTCTATCTATCTATCTCTCCATCTCTCTCTCACACACACTGTCTATCTATCTATCTATCTATTTATCTATCTCTATCTCTGTTTATCTCTCTCTCTATCTATCTCTATCTATCTCTATTTATATCTATACCTATCTCTGTCTCTCCATCTATCTGTCTATATCTCTCTATCTCCATCTCTCTCTCTATTTATTTATCTCTCTATCTCTATCTCTCCATCTATTTATCTATCTTTATTTCTCTATCCATCTCTCTCTCACACACACTATCTATCTATCTATCTATATCTATCTATCTATCTCTGTTTATCTCTCAATCTCTCAATCTCTCATCTCTATCTCTCTATCTATCTATCTATCTATCTATCTATCTATCTACCTCTATCTATCTATCTATCTATCTATCTATCTATCTATCTATCATCTATCTCTATTTATATCTATACCTATCTCTGTCTCACCATCTATCTGTCTGTATCTCTCTCCATCTCTCTCTCTCTATTTATCTCTATCTATCTATCTATCTATCTATCTATCTATCTATTTCTCTATCCCTCCATCTCTCTCTTTATTTATCTCTATCTATATCGATATCTATCTATTACACTCCCTAGTGTTGCAGCAGATTAAATCGCTGAGTTACTGAATTTGTTGATTGAAAGGTTGGTGGTTCGAATCTGGGGAGTAGGGTGAGCTCCCGCTGTTAGCCCCAGCCTCTGCCAACCTAGCAGTTCAAAAACATGTGAATGTGGGTAGATCAATAGGTTCTACTCAGGCGGGAAGGTAATGGCTCCATGCAGTCATGCTGGCCACATGACCTTGGAGGTGTCTATGGACAATGCCAGCTCTTTGCCTTAGAAATGGAGATGAGCACCAACCCCCAGAGTCGGACACGACTGGACTTAATGTCAGGGGAAACCTTTACTTTTATCAGTCACTCTTATTTGGAAGCAACATTTCTGAAATCCTTCCCTTGAGGCTGACTCAGAGACTAGAAGGAGATTTCTTTTCAAACTTTCATCCAACCCTTCTTGTCCAAACCAGGGCGGGTTCCAACTTCATAGCAATTTCCACGCAGCGCACACATGCAAGTCTTGACGGGACCTCAGACAAATAGAGCCATCTTGGCAACACACCGCGGTCCAAAAAAACAGCAACACTTCTAAACTCATCATAAATCAACAACAGGAACAATAAAGAGATCAGATTGCTTTGTACTATATATATCTTTCTTGTTCCCATTGCAGTGGGTGGTATTTTCCTTCCTCCTATGCAAATAGTGCAGTTAGTATTCAAACCTGAAATGCAGAACACAACTTTTTCAATGTGTGTACTTAATTTAAATCTGGTATTTCAATGTCCCTCCACGTTGTGATATTTGCAAGCAAATAGAATGGTAAACCAGCATACAGGTGAGTAAAACTAAAGGCATGCGTCTACATTTGTCAAACGCGGTTATTGGAGATAGATTCCCATTTTGAGCTAGAAAAACCAGGTCCGCTGGTTGTCAAGAGCGGCTGAGGCACAGGCTGACGTGGAAAGGTATGTATTGGCCACAACCTGTGATGTCTCAAAAGGGAAACGCTGCCCAATTATTCCAGTCATGTAAAAAAAATCATTAGCTAAGGTAAAGGGAGGAGGGTTACTAGAACATGTGCCGCCAAGGGACACATAAAAAACAGACCACTTTTGTGATATCTGACATTAAAAACCAACCATCTACGATTGAGTAATGGCAGGTATGTCTGTATGACTGCAACACAAGTTGCAAAATTGTGTGCACAATATATCCAGAGGCCGTTGGACTGGAAGTAACGTCATCCTTAGCCAGCCTTGACAATGTTGAGAAATGTTGAATGCTGCAGTCCAACCACACTTGTGTTGCCAAAAAAATCAACCCCAACCCCCCAAAATATATTAATGAATCATGTAGTTCTTATTAAATATTTTTTTCCGTTAAATCAATACAAGTTCTGCAGTTGCAAAGGTCCTACGTTCCAGTCCTTTAAAAGAGTCAGTTCCTGAGTCATCTGGAGCCTGGATATTCCAAGAAGGATTAATGAATCACCTGCCAAACGCAAAAGCCCCAGGGCAGGTGGAAGGGAAATGTTCCTGAACAATAGGTTAATCCCGGGGGACATGACAGAAGCCTCCTCTCAGTATTGCAAGACATTCAAGCAAAAGGAAAGAGGCAGTGACATCTCCAACCCATCCCCTGTTTGTGAAATCATGGGGGAATTAAAAAAGGGACTGAGATCAGTCTCCCTGACTGTCTCACAGAGTAACCAGACTTTTCCTGGTCTACTCTGCAGTGCAATAATACAAGTTGACAAGTCTTCCTCACTGACCCTCCAAGTACAGTAATACTGAAGCCCTTGTCCCTTTCTTATTCCCTAACTGCTTGGCTCACTCAAAAGCTTCTCTCTCCCTGTCTAAATCCTTCTCTGCTAAAATCCTACTTCTCTCTCTGTTGTTAAAACCCTTCTCTCTGTGATGTTAAATCCCTTCTCCTCTCCTGTCAGAAGTGACAGCCTTTTTCACTCACACCCAACTCCTCCCCTTGGTACTTAAACCAATCAGGAGATGGCTGACTCCTCCCCTGTCTACTTGCCTCTCCCAAGATGTCAGCTCTTCTAAGCTTCCCTATCAAGATGGAGACTCAGCCTGAAGGAGAGACCCTGCAGACCCACCAAAGAGTGCTCGCTACAATGGTGAGCAAAGAGAAGCCCAATTTAAAAGGTTTTTCCTAAGTTCCCCAAAGAAATAAAAAAAATAACGAATTTTTAACGAATTACGAAATTACGAAACGAAACCGCCCAGCCCTAATGGCTATCATATCCCCTCTCAGCCTTCTCTTCTTCAGGCTAAACATGCCCAGCTCCTTAAGCCGCTCCTCATAGGGCTTGTTCTCCAGACCCTTGATCATTTTAGTCGCCCTCCTCTGGACACATTCCAGCTTGTCAATATCTCTCTTGAATTGTGGTGCCCAGAATTGGACACAATATTCCAGGTGTGGTCTAACCAAGCAGAATAGAGGGGTAGCATGACTTCCCTAGATCTAGACACTATGCTCCTATTGATGCAGGCCAAAATCCCATTGGCTTTTTTTGCCGCCACATCACATTTCTGGCTCATGTTTAACTTGTTGTCCACGAGGACTCCAAGATCTTTTTCACACGTACTGCTCTCGAGCCAGGCATTGTCCCCCATTCTGTATCTTTGCATTTCGTTTTTCCTGCCAAAGTGGAGTGTCTTGCATTTGTCACTGTTGAACTTCATTTTGTTAGTGAATTTGAACTTGAACCTGATTCTCTGTTTGTTCCTCCTGATGCTAATGAAAGTATATTTACTGATGCTAGTGGAAATGTACCTTTTGATGCCAATGCTCCTGAAATTAGTGAGGAAGAATCTGCTGTAGGTTTGGAAAATGCCAATGTTCCTGAAATTAGTGAGGAAGGAACTTCTGTAGATTTGGAAAATGAAAGTACCAGTGTTAATGAGAATGTTGCAGAGGGAGACCTTGAACTTTCCCTCCCTTCTGCACCTGTTAACTGTAATGACAACAGAAGGAGCCAAATTTGGGAAGACAGAAATAAAACACTCAGTTTGCGTCGATCCTCCCGAATTCAAGAATTAAAAACATTGGCTTCAAAACAGAAGGGCGGTTCACGGAACCGATTCTTGAGTTTTAATTGCAATACGCCAGGCTGATTCCCTCAGTTCAGGCATCGTTTCAGAATTGATGAAGACCTTGGCAGTTCTCCCGGTTCCCTGGCCATAGTATGGAAAGATTTCTAGGATATCAAGTACGGTTAGTGGATTGCTAACAGATTCAAGTATCTCTCAGAGAGGCTTTTGGTTTTGCTTTGTCCATTTAAATTCATGTTTGCTGATTTTGCTGTGGCTTTTGACTTGCATTTTTCCTTTATTTTGTAACCATTTTTCTTCAATAAAAAAGGATTGTTTTTCACAGCCAAGCGTGGTGGATAGTTATCTTAGGCCTCGTTCTCTGCTCTGGATTGCAACACTGTGAATGATTTTGTTGTATTATTTTATATTGTCTATTGTATTCTTATGATTTATTTACTTTATCGTGTTGTTTTGCTGTCCCTCCCAATTTGGTGTCGTCTGCAAACTTGATGATCATGCCTTCTAGCCCTTCATCTAACTCATTAATAAAGATGTTGAACAGGACCGGGCCCAGGACGGAACCCTGCGGCACTCCACTCGTCACTTCTTTCCAGGATGAAGAGGAAGCATTGGTGCGCACCCTCTGGGTTCGTCCATTTAACCAATTACAGATCCACCTCACCGTAGTTTTGCCTAGCCCACATTGGACTAGTTTCCTTGCCAGAAGGTCATGGGGGACCTTGTCGAAGGCCTTACTGAAATCCAGGTACGCTACATCCACGGCATTCCCCGCATCTACCCAGCTTGTAGCTCTATCAAAGAAAGAGATCAGATGGCCCTGGAGCCCCCGGTGGCACAGTGGGTTAAAGCGCTGAGCTGCTGAGCTTGTTGACCGAAAGGTCGCAGGTTCGATTCCGGGGAGCGGCATGAGCTTCCGCTGTCAGCCCTAGCTTCTGCCAACCTAGCAGTTCGAAAACATGCAAATGTGAGTAGATCAATAGATACCGCTCCAACGGGAAGGTGCAGTCATGCCACCCACATGACCTTGGAGGTGTCTATGGACAACGCTGGCTCTTCAGCTTAGAAATGGAGATGAGCACGACACCACAGAGTCAGACATGACTGGACTTAATGTCAGGGGACAACCTTTACCTTTATATGTGTGTGTGTGTGTGTGTGTGTGATGCTAGGCTGCATCAACAGAATAGAATGTTTAGATGGAATGGCAAGTCCAAAATGCAGCCATAAGGTTGATGTGGCCCTTGATGAAAATGAGTTTCATAGCCCTGGTTTAGCCCCTTATTGATGACCCCTTGTTTCCACCAAGCTGTGTAGTCTTGGTGCAGACGTACCCTGAGGCTATGCTGGTTGGGGAAGTCTGCACGCTGCTCACTGTACTTTAAAACACTGCTTGTAAACTGTGGGTCTTGACCTCAAATGGGATTCCCTTACCAAAATGTTGGGGTTACAAAAATTGGCAACAGGAAAAGGTTTCTGAATGCCACCCATTTACACAAATTCTTTAGCACTGTTTACAGTGAACTCTGCAAAAAATGCTCCAACTCTACTCCACAAAAAGAAAAACCAGCCTGTTTAGCAAGCCTTGAAAATGCTGGGTTATGATCAGCAAATGTTTAACTTTTATACTTGTTTTATATACCCAGAGTTTCCCATCCAAATGATCACTGGAAGTGTGGGTCTGATTAAATAACTTTTTCAAGTATGGATGGCATCTGCTGCTGATGGAGGCCAACTCTGCAAGAAATGTGAGAACAGCGCTCTCTTGGAAAGGCCCCAAGAGACTGCCAGAGATTGTTGTGTAATTTCATTGACTGGCAGGGCCGGGTGTGCTGGCAGAAGGAGCTGCAGATTCCCCAGCCGAGGTCACTATTGTCCATTTCCTCCATCAGAAGAGCATCTCCTGTGTGCTTTTATTGCAGCTCAACTTTCCCAAGTGTCAAATATATCCACACTACACCCTTGCCTTTTTCTTGTCAGGGTTCCAAGTTGCTGCTCCTTCTTCTGATGTACACAGAGTCGTTAAAGTTTACGTTTGAGGGCAATTTGGGCGGCATTAGCAACGTAGCATCAATGCAGTTGGACACCATTTGAACTGCCATGGCTCAGGGCTATGCAATCTTGGAGGGCAAAAAGTAACGTACCTTCAAAGATGTGCTCTTTGCCCCATGGACCAGAAAAGGGGGCTAAAGCCCTGAAATCTGGGAATCCATTTATCGTACATGTTCTGGTATGGCTGTACCAGGAGCTCCAACTTCCTTTTCTTTCTTTGAGTGTTTGCATGTATTCCGAAGTTCCATGCATTTTGCAATAAGGTGGCTTCCTTTGGTTTGTAACTATAGGGCCAATGACCCATCAATCATTGTTAAGTTTTGGTTCCGCCCCTTTCCCCAGGGCTCTGGGAGGGAAGGGAGCCATTTTAGGTCAGTCTTGCATTGGAAAGCTTAGCTACAGGACGTGGATTAGCCTAAATGAAAGTTGTGTTTAGACTTGAGTACCATCTCCAAGATATCTTACTGTGTTTGTTATGGTTGTTCATTCGTTCAGTCGTCTCCGACTCTTCGTGACCTCATGGACCAGCCCACGCCAGAGCTCCCTGTCGGACGTTACCACCCCCAGCTCCCTCAAGTCAGTCCAGTCACTTCAAGGATGCCATCCATCCATCTTGCCCTTGGTCGGCCCCTCTTCCTTTTGCCTTCCACTTTCCCCAGCATAATTGTCTTCTCTAGGCTTTCGTGTCTCCTCATGATGTGGCCAAAGTACTTCAACTTTGTCTCTAGTATCCTTCCCTCCAATGAGCAGTCGGGCTTTATTTCCTGGAGGATGGACTGGTTGGATCTTCTCGCAGTCCAAGGCACTCTCAGAACTTTCCTCAAAAGCATCGATCTTCCTTCGCTCAGCCTTCCCTAAGGTCCAGCTCTCACATCCGTAGGTGACTACAGGGAATACCATGGCTTTGACTAGGCGGATCTTTGTTGCCAGTCTGATGTCTCTACTCTTTACTATTTTATCGAGACTGGACATTTCTCTCCTCCCAAGAAGTAAGCGTCTTCTGATTTCCTGGCCACAGTCTGCATCTGCAGTAATCTTTGCACCTAGAAATACAAAGTCTGTCACGGCCTCCACGGTTTCTCCTTCTATTTTCCAGTTGTCAATCATTCTTGTTGCCATAATCTTGGTTTTTTTGACGTTTAGCTGCAACCCTGCTTTTTTTTTATTTTTAGCTGCAACCCAGCTTTTGCGCTTTCTTCTTTCACCTTGATTAGAAGGCTCCTCAGCTCCTCCTCGCTTTCGGCCATCAGAGTGGTGTCATCTGCATATCTGAGGTTGTTAATGTTTCTTCCAGCAATTTTCACCCCAGCCTTGCATTCATCAAGCCCCGCACATCGCATGATGTGTTCTGCATACAAGTTAAAAAGATTGGGTGAGAGGATGCAGCCTTGCCGTACGCCTTTCCCAATCTTGAACCAGTCTGTTGTTCCGTGGTCAGTTCTGACTGTTGCTACTTGGTCCTTGTACAGATTCCTCAGGAGAGAGACAAGGTGGCTTGGGATGCCCATCCCACTAAGAACTTGCCACAATTTATTATGATCCACACAGTCAAAGACTTTAGAATAGTCAATGAAGCAGAAGTAGATGTTTTTCTGAAACTCCCTGCCTTTCTCCATTATCCAGCGGATATTGGCAATCTGGTCTC
Source organism: Anolis sagrei ordinatus (assembly GCF_025583915.1). Taxonomy (NCBI): domain Eukaryota; kingdom Metazoa; phylum Chordata; class Lepidosauria; order Squamata; family Anolidae; genus Anolis; species Anolis sagrei. The sequence goes on along the minus strand of NW_026846588.1, from coordinate 275,008,934 downwards.
TCGTTCCTCTGCCTTTTCTAAACCCAGCTTGAACATCTGGCAACTCTCGCTCCATGTATTGCTGGAGTCTTCCTTGCAGGATCTTGAGCATTACCTTACTGGCATGAGAAATAAGGGCCACTGTACGGAAGTTTGAGCAGTCTTTCGCATTTCCCTTTTTTGGTATGGGGATATAAGTGGATTTTTTCCAGTCTGATGGCCATTCTTGTGTTTTCCATATTTGCTGGCATAATGGCATGCATCACCTTGACAGCATCATCTTTTAAGATTTTAAACAGTTCAGCTGGGATCCCGTCATCTCCTGCTGCCTTGTTATTAACACTGCTTCTTAAGGCTCATTCAGTCTCACTCTTCAGGATGACTGGTTCTAATTCACTCATTACAACATCAGAACTATCCTCAATATTATTATCCTTCCTATACAGATCTTCTGTATAGTCTCACCACCTTCTCTTGATCTCTTCAGCTTCTGTTAGGTCCTTGCTATCTTTGTTTTTTATCATGCCATTTTTGCCTGAAATTTACCTCCAATGTTTCTAATTTTCTGGAAGAGGTCTCTTGTTCTTCCTATTCTGTTGTCTTCTTCAACTTCCATGCATTGCTTAATTAAAAATAGTTCCTTATCTCTTCTGGCTAACCTCTGGAATTGCGCATTTAACTGGGCATATCTCCCCTTATCCCTGTTTCCTTTTGCTTTCCTCCTTTCTTGGGCTACTTCCAGTGTCTCAGCAGACAACCATTTTGCCTTGTTGGTTTTCTTTTTCTTTGGAAATATTATGATACAATATTATTCATATCATGATCTTATCACCATGCTCAATATATCCCATACGTATGGGGGTATTGGGGTAACGATACAAAAGGGTTGCCAGGGTAGACCCTCTTTCACTCAGACTCAGCCCCTCCCCGAACCAAACTCAGCCCCCCCCCCCCCAAAAAAAAACAAAAACAAAATCCTGGCTACAGGCCTGCTTCAGGCAGTCTTACAGTTTTGGAAGCCCAGTTACAGGACGTGAGCTTTCCCCACCTGTGAGAAGCTTCGTTTCTCACAACGTCCAGGGGAAACAGCTTTAAAGCTTCTAAGGAAAACAGTTTGACAGCACAACCCTTGTTGGGGTTAAAGAAACAGCTCCACATCATTCGTGGAAATATCCAAAGGACTCCAGATGGAGAATCTACAAAGCCTTGGCTGGTAGATCTACTCAGGACCCAAGAAGCAATTTGGAGCTGGGAGTAGGGCTCACACCAGCAAAGTTTAGAAAGCACATTGCCCAAGGAGGGTTTAAAAGGGGTTTTCCTCTTAAAGAAAAGAAACAGTTCACGAAGCCAGTTTAGATAAGAAGCATTTGTTTGACTTGTTGAAGATTTAAGAAGTATTTAATTGTTTGTTGAAGACCTAAGCAATAAAAAAGAACTTTGTTAAACTTTTTAAGCTTCTAAAGACTTTTTGTATAGGAAAATCCTTAGAGCCTCTCAGCTGAGGCACCCCAGCTTCCCGCTGGGCACAAAGAGCACGTCCTGTTCAAAAGCCAATTGCTATAGGCCCAGCACGCGACAGCACATATATGTTCGGGGGCTGCTGTCCAATGTAGTTTATTATTGCCATTAGTCTTACATGGGTGTTATGGAACCATAGAGGACCACACCAGCCCTTGATGCCACTCTTGGTTTTGCTCTCATTGCATTAACAGCAAATAGTTCTTGTCAACATCTTTCTTAAACTATGATACCCAAAACTTGACTAAGTACTCAAGATGATCTCTGACCAAGTTTCTTCAGTCTGAATGAGACAAGCACTGATATTATTATTATTATTATTATTATTATTATTATTATTATTATTTGAAACACAACAAGATGAGTCCACCGCAAACACTCTGCTGTTGTAGTGGATCACACATCGGGCACTTCCCATTATTATTATCATCATCATTATTATTATTATTATTATTATTATTATTATTATGCATAGGAAACATGGATGGATGTCATGTTTTGACTTATAAAATAAAATAAATATAAAAATATAATATTATAATTACCGATGCTTGTTTTCTGCTGCTTACAAGGTCTCTGCCTTCTTTGCCAAAGAGTGCTGGTGCCTCATCAAATAACAGCCATGGCACTTAAAGTGGCGTCAAACTGTATTAATTTTTCACTTTAGATGGACCCTCCGGCATGGACCAACACTTTCAAAGGCAAAATAAGAGATTCTACATCAACACTAGAAAAATGTCCTATTTGACAGTGGAATATGCTGCAGTAATGTATTCTTTAGAAGTTTTTAAGCATCTGTTAGGAATGCTTTGAGTGTATCTCCCAACATGGCAGAAGTGGGTTGGACTGGATGGCCCTTGGAGCTTCTTCCAAGTCTTGAATTAGACTAGCCGTTTTGGCCCCTGAATCTCACTATTTGCTCATGTTTAGCTTATACTCTGAATAAACATTAGGAGGAACCAGCTGATAGCAGGGAAGATGATAGAGTCTTCCTTTTTGGAAGTTTTTAAACAAGTCTGTATGAAAGCCAGCATGGTCTAGTAAACAGAGTTTCGAACTAAGTCTTTGGGGACCAGAGTTTGATTCTTCAGCACATGGAAACTCACAGGGCAAGCCATAAACTCTCAGTATCATGTTGCCAGGGCTCGGCCAGCACGCAGGCAGAGATGAACCAAAGCACACACCAGCTTATGTCAAACTGTTTAATTAAAGCAGCACTTACTGTATAGCTGTTTTCATAGTCCAAGTTATAGCACTCAGCTGAAGAATATAAAACAAAGATGATAGCAAAAGCTGATGCAGGTTCAAGAGAACACTGTAGTCAAAGGGTCCAGTTCAGTGGTCAAACGCTGAGAGTTCAATGAGTAAAGTCAAAGGATCAAGAGTCTATACTATAGTCAAAAGCCAGTCCTGAGATTCAAAGTTTCAAGAGTTCAGGCAACAGGTCAGGATGCCGAAAATCCACCAACCTGGGGGAAAACTAGCAGCAACCACCACCAAAATACAACAAATACTTTTCTCCCAAAATCCATCTCAGGGCTAGCTCCTCATAATCAGTAAAAACCCAGCTGCAACCTATCCCTTGCATGTCTCTACCTTGACTGCTTTCACCTGTAAACTATTACTTATAGATTACTCAGCGCTTTAGAACTAAGACGTACATTAACCCCTTCCATCATCAACTGCTAAGCCTGCCACAACCAACCATCATTAACTGCAAAACATACTTGACACTCGGCCCCAGAAAACCCTGCAAAGGGTTTGCCTTAGGGTCACCATAAATCAGAAACAACTTTAAGGCCCACAACAGCACCAACAGATATGACCACCTTTGGGTTTCCCTCACACTACACAGCTGCAATTGCAGAGTTAGACTAGATAGCCTTAGGGATCCCACCCAATTTTATCATGCTAGAATGAGCTGAAAAAACTCTTTGGTGAGATGGAACGTGATTTATTCCAGTAAGGCAATTTCTACCCTCATGTCTGTATAACCTCTTCAGAAAAGAAGGCTAAGAGAGCTACCTGACTGGAGACTTTGCATTGACCCTGCATTGAAAGATAGTTGGACTTGATGGACCATGAGCCTCCTTCCAAATCTAGGACCATAAGATTCATGGCTACTGGATAATAGGGTAAAGGTCATTAAGGCTTGTCAATGAGGGATGATGCAGTGGTCATTGGCAGCTGTTGGGATTCTGGAGCCCTTGTGGATACCCAAATCCATAGATACTCAAGTCCCATTATATACAACAGCAAAGCAAAATGATATCACATATATAACATGGCAAAGAACTCATGTGAATGTGGAGAGAGCTGGAGAACCTCAACATAGTGCTTGGCATGTGGCAGAAATCAAAGTTCACTTTTTGGAACTCTTTTCCTAAATATTGTCAGTCTATTATTGGTTGAATCCATGGATGTAAAAGCTATGGATACAGAGGGCTGACTGTACTTTCCAGAAGTAAGGCGGTTTTGCAAATCCATAGAGATCTACAAATCTTGCCACAAAAGAACAGTTTAATTTTGGTCTACCATTTCAATAGGGGTGAGTCAGATATATTTTTTATTCTAAAGCGAGGAAGGAGTTTGCTTTGTTGTCTTTAATGTCAAGGAAGCCGTCCACGTTGGAGGCACAGGCTATTTTGAGACAGAGCACAATGCTTGGGTTTTCCCTGCGTCTGGGTCAGCTGCTCACATGTTTGGTAGGGGCCTTTGCAGCATTCTAGGCCATCCCATGCTCAAAAATAAGAATAAAATGGGTGGGTGAATATGATCATAAAAATGTGGCTAGTGATGAGATGTATATGAAACCCAGCTTTCTTTAAATTAGTTCAACATCACTTGGCAAACATTGCCATTTCATTTCCTGTAAAAATATTTCAACATCTTCGCATGATGAATTTATTTATTTACAGTATTTATATTCCGCTCTTCTGTTGCAACTCAGAGTAGGCTTCACTTTTCTCCCAAACACCACCACACAAGAGTTGTAGATTTTGTAGTGTATTGAGAAAAAAAATCAAAGTCAGAAACATAGAACAAGCAATGCAAAGTTCCAAAGACAAAGCTTAAATGCAAAATACAGTTTCATAGGTCCTCAGGTCAAAACATAAAACATAATCCCTTAAGCAATGGTCAAATCAGAGTCCTGAAACACAAGCCCCAAGAATCAGGATGCAGGAAGCTCAAAGTGTGCTGCTGTAAAGCCAAGATTATTCCATAGAAGCTTTCATGTCCAAAAGCCATGTTGAACTGACACTTTCCCTTTGTTAACTGGAAGCCTAAATACCTTTTGTTAACATGAAAACATTATGCTCTCGCCAACATGAAAGCATTGCGATGACCTTTCCCTGAGCTAGCTTCTCTTCTGCTGGCTAAGCGTGAACTCCTCCTGACCCGCAAATTAAGGCGTGCTTGCTGGGTCAGGTCACTATCAAGACTTTCTGCACAATCACTACCACCGTGGGAAGGCAAAGGCCTCTCCACTGGTTCGTTATCTAATTCATTGGCATTCATTTCTTCTGAGAACCGCTTTGTTGACTCTCCAGCTGCACTATCTGCACTGTCTGTTGGAGCCTCAGAAAAAGACATAGGAACTGTCCCAGAAATCTGTGGCACAGGAAAAGGGCCAGGAATCTGAATCCCATCATCCTCATCATCAGAGAACAGCTCAGGCTCAGAATCACACTGAATCACAACACCTTCTGACCCTGCAGGGGACTCAGGGTGATTACAATGTACATATACATGGCAAACATTCAATGCAATAGACACACAACATATATAGACAGACACTCAGAGGCTATTAACTTTCCAGCTTCTGGCCACAGGGGAGCTATCGCTTCCTCATTCTTTGCATACTTCCTGGAGATTTTTTATGGCCTAGTAAATCAGTTAATTTGGTCTCCCCACAAAGTGGTACCTAATTTTCCTACTTGACAGATGCAACTGTCTTTCAGGTTGCAAAGGTCGATAACAAGCTACACAATTTTGGTCAGGAGCTCCCTCCGACCCGGGCTGGCTTCGAACTCATGACCTTTCGGTCAGTAGTGATCTTAATGCAGATGACTCCCAGCCAGCTGCACCACAGTCCCGGTGAAGAAGCCAATGGAGCTCTCATAGCTTGTGTGGTGTGGTTCATGCATTTTTTGCTGGTCTAATAAAGGTACAGGCAGCCCCCAAGTTACAAATAAGATGGGATCAGTAGGTTTGTTCTTAAGTTGTATTTGTATGTAAGTCAGAAGAGGTAAGGTAAAGGTTTTTCCCTGACATTAAGTCCAGTTGTGGGAGTTGGTGCTGATCTCCATTTCTAAGCTGAAGAGCCGGCATTGTCTGTAGACACCTCCAAGGTCATGTGGCCAGCAGAACAGGTACATGCTGATACTGAGTGTGGTACTGCGCAGTGGTAACAGTGTGTATAGAGGCTTGTCTTCTCCACTTTATCCTCACAACAAACCATGAGGTTGGCCCTGCAGCCTCTCTGTGTGTGTATTCAGCAAGGAATTGAACTTGGCTCACTCAAGTCTTCGGCTGTATCTATACCCTCAAATTATAGCAGTTTGACACCATATTAATTGCCATGGTTGTCAAGCAAAAATTCAGATCATTCTCCAACTTCATATAATTCATTCCAGATATCCAAGAAGTGACTTCTGCTGAAACTAGAGGATAGAGGCAGTGTAGACAAGCCCTAGTTTCTGGGGCAGCGGAAAACTAGTTTCCTTAATGTGACTTCCTTTCAAATATTTAAACATGGCTATCATGTCAACCTTCTTCATAGCCAGCTCCCCAAGTCACTCCCTATACGGCAGTGGTTCTCAACTGGTTGGGATTTCTGGGAGTTGTAGGCCAAAAAAATTCCAAAAACGATAAATACTGGCTAAAGTCACAGGCTAAAAAAAGAAACTGTGACAGAACATTCAATTATCATCAAAAGTGCAGCTCAAGCCCAAATCTTGATCATCCCTTTAATTTAGAACACCAAATATAGATGTGAATCAAGTGTCATGCAAGCTGATCATAAAAAGACTGTAATGTTGATCATCAAGCCAGATTTCTGCTTTAATTAGAACAGGGAATGATGATGGCTTTGGGCTGTTGTAGGTTTTTCCGGGCTATATGGCCATGTTCTAGAGGCATTTTCTCCTGTTTGTTCATCAAGAGGATGCTTGCCATAGATGCAGGTGAAACATCAGGAGAAAATGCCTCTAGAACATGTCCATATAGCCTGGAAAAACCTACAACAACCCAGTGATTCCGGCCATGAAAGCCTTCGACAATACGATAATGGCTTTTTTTGTGTAATAGTTAGGATCAAATGTGCTGAAGTGCAGAGGGCTGCTTGCTGTATGCTTCTCAAAGCAGTGTTCATCAAATATGGCCCATGGTGCGTCAAACTACCATACTTTTTGGATTGGTGCTCCCTCAAGTGGCGGTACATGTCTATTTGTCACACTATGTGAATGTGTTTTGTGACAGGAAGATAAACATGGGATTATATAACTATAACAACAACAACAACAACAACAACAACAGGATTAAGCTGTAAGATTTATTGCTGAGACACTCATCTCTGAGGAAATCTCATTGTGGGAGAAGAAACAAGTATATCACAAAGAATATACTGGGGATCACAACCAGACACAGTGAAGACATCTGCCCTTGCGCTATGCTACTCTGCTGCTGAGTACGCATGCCCAGTGTGGAACACATCTCACCACACTAAAACAGTGGATGTGGCTCTTAATGAGACATGGCATTATCACGGGGTGTCTGCGCCCTACACCACTGGAGAAATTACACTATTTAGCCGGTATCACACCACCTGACATCCGCCGGGAAGTAGCAGCCAATAGTGAAAGGACCAAGGCAGTGACATCTCCAGCTCATCCCCTGTTTGGGTATCAGCCAGCATGCCAACGACTTAAATCAAGAAATAGTTTTCTAAGATCTACAGAGACACTCGCTGGAACACCTCAGCAAGCGAGAGTCCAAAAGTGGCAGGCTCAAACCCAGAACCTCAACCAATGGCTGATACCAAATGAGATACTCCCCCCTGGGCACACAGACGACTGGATGACTTGGAAGGTGCTGCGCTCTGGCCGCACGAGATGCAGAGCCAACCTCAAGAAATGGGGCTACAAAGTGGAATCCACGACATGCGAGTGTGGAGAAGAGCAACCCACTGACCACCTGCTGCAATGCAACCTGAGCCCTGCCACATGCACAATGGAGGACCTTCTTGCGGCAACACCAGAAGCACTCCAAGTGGCCAGATACTGGTCAAAGGACATTTAATCAACTACCAAACTCACAAATTTTGTATTGTGTCTGTTTGTTTGCTTTGTTCTGTTAGAAATGTAATATAATTGCCTGATTGCTGATGACTTAGGCGATCCCTCGTTTTCTGAGGATGATTGTCTTCCAATATTCTTGTGGGTCCGTATGTGGCTGTTGAGCCCTATTCTTGCTCTGCATCTTGCTCCTGACACGATAAATAAATACAAAGAATATATTTTTCTTTTAATGTCTTTTAACCCAACACTTAGCTGGATAGAACTATGGACCCTAATCATCCATATAGTAGGACTTAGGCCCCTTCTACACTGCCATATAATCCAGATTTCCAAACTATCTTTTTGCATGAAGATGGAGAAATTTGAATTGGTACAGGTTGAGCATCACTTTAAAAACTACATACCCTATAATTCTATAGCATGGGGTGACGGCAGTTAAAGTGGGATCAAAGTGCTATAACTTGGCAATGTGGATGGCTTCTCTAGGCCTTAACCTCTAAGGAGCTTCAGAAATAGCAATGGAGAACATATGTTATTGAATTTTTAATTTTTTTGGTGGGCTTGTCCCCTCGTAAGCTGCCCCGAGTCCCTTTGGGGAGGGTCCAAAAATAAAGTTGTTATTATTATTATTATTATTATTATTATTATTATTATTATTATTGCCATTTGGCCATTGATCCTTTCTCTGCTGTAGCCAGCAATGCCAATGGTCAAGGAGTCATCTATTTAGAAGGTGAAGGTAGGTTGGCCAGGTAAAGGTGAAGATGGCTTTAAGCACAGGATGTCCCATGCAAGAAGGTGGCTGAGTTCAATCTAGGACAGTGTTTCGATTTGCTCTGTCTGTATGTTCTCATCTCAGGACTGGGAGAGCGGCCAGAGTATTCGGAGAGAAATGATTGGCAGCAGCAACAGCCGGCATTGCAATGCAGATGTTTCCCATGGAGATTAATTCTGCCAACTGACACCCAAGTAACGTAAATATTATTATTATTCAAAAGGGTGCAAGCCAAGTTTGCAGAGTGCAAGAACAAAAGGGAAACCAATCCGAAATAGTAATAACAAGGAGGGACAATAAGAAAGAAAGAGCTCTTGCGACGTGGATTATATGGATGAAGTTGGCTTTTCTGAGGACTTTATCACACAAACCCAGTATTCTGCTACACGGATAGCAGATATATACTGCATTGAGCATCCCCAGTATTGCAACTCTCTTCAATAGCACCTAAACAACAATTCGTACTCCTACAATCATATAATCCTTCAATAACACCAATTCACTAATTCGTATTCCTACGATTGTATGATCCTTGAGTAGCATTGACGCAATTGTACTGGTTTGCCAATTCCTAAGCCTACAATCATATAGTCCTATTATATCATATATTATATATAACATGTAATATTACTAATAATTTTTTTACTTAGGCAATCCCTCGTAGTCCGAGGATGATAGTCCTCCAAGTGTAGTGTCCTGGCAGTGGGTCTGTAGGTGACTGTGGAGCCCTATTCTTGATCTGCATCTTCTCCCACAGTGAGGGCATTGGTGTCCAGGTGGAAGGCAGTCCCGGTTGGGGTTGGCTTGACATGCCTTCCTCTTGGCACATTTCTCTCTTTCGCCCTCCATTCGTGCCTTTTCAAATTCTACAGCACTGCTGGTCACAGCTGACCTCCAACTGGAGTGCTCAAGGGCCAGGGCTTCCCAGTTCTCAGTGTCTATGCCAGAGTTTTTAAGGTTGGCTTTGAGCCCATCTTTAAATCTCTTTTCCTGTCCTCCAACATTCCGTTTCCTGTTCTTGAGTTCAGAGTAGAGCAACTGCTTTCGGAGACGGTGGTCGGGCCATTCCTGAGTTCAGAGTAGAGCTTTGGGAGACATTGGTCGGGTGTCCGGACAACTTGGCCGGTCCAGTGGAGCTGATGGCAGAGGACCATTGCTTTAATGCTGGTGGTCTTTGCTTCTTCCAGCACACTGACATTTGTCCGCAGTGGAGCATCACTTCAATGCTTCTTCCAGTATGCTGATGTTCGTCATCTGGTCTTCCCATGAGATTTGCAGGATTTTTCGGAGGCAGCGCTGATGGAATCGTTCCAGGAGTTGCATGTTACATCTTTAGACAGTCCACGTCTTGCAGGCGTATAGCAGGGTTGGGAGGACAATAGCTTTATAAACAAGCACCTTGGTATCCCTACAGATGTCCCGGTTCTCAAACACTCTCTGCTTCATTCGGAAAAATGCTGCACTCACAGAGCTCAGGCGGTGTTGTATTTCAGTGTCAATGTTGACTTTTGTGGAGAGGTGGCTGCCAAGGTAGCAGAAATGGTCAACATTTTCTAATGTTACACCATTAAGCTGTATTTCTGGCATTGGAGAGGGATTGGCCAGTGACTGCTGGAAGAGCACTTTGGTTTTCTCGATGTTCATATGCCTGTGAGACGTGGACTGTCTACAGACGTCACATGCAACTCCTGGAACGATTCCATCAGCGCTGCCTCCAGAAAATCCTGCAAATCTCTTGGGAAGACAAGCGGACAAACGTCAGCGTGCTGGAAGAAGCAAAGACCACCAGCATTGAAGCGATGGTCATCTGCCATCAACTCCGCTGGACCAGCCACATTGTCCAGATGCCCGACCACCGTCTCCCAAAGCAGTTGCTCTACTCCGAACACAAGAACAGAAAACGGAATCTTGGTGGGCAGGAAGAGAGATTTAAAGACGGGCTCAAAGCCAACCTTAAAAACTCTGGCATAGACACTGAGAACTGGGAAGCCCTGGCCCTTGAGTGCTGCAGCTGGAGGTCAGCTGTATCCAGCAGTGCTGCAGAATTTGAACAGGCATGCATGGAGGGCGAAAGAGAGAAACGTGCCAAGAGGAAGGCATGTCAAGCCAATCCCGACCAAGACCGCCTTCCACCTGGAAACCAATGCCCTTACTGCGGGAGAAGATGCAGATCAAGAATAGGGCTCCACAGTCACCTACGGACCCACCAGAACACTGATCCTGGAAGACTATCCTACTTGGCCAACGAGGGATCGACTAAGTAAGTAAGTCCTCTGAAATAAAATTCACAGTACCTGGTATCCATTGGTGGTCTCCCGTCCAAGTCTTAGCCAGGGGCGACCCTGCTTAGCATCCAAGATCGGGCACAACCTTTATTGATTTTAGACCACATGCTGAAGAAGAGTCAGCGGTGTGATGAAGCAGCAAATAATGCCAATGCAGTTCTAGGTTGCATCAACAGAACAATAGTTTCCAGCATTGTATTCAGCTTGGGTCAAACCATCAGAATTCTTTTTCTGACACAGATCCTCCAGACAACCTTTCCCCAATTTGGCACCCTCCAGATGTTTTGGAGAACACATTCCATAACCCCAAGCTAGCTTTTCCAGATGTTTCTTGGGAACATCTAAGCAAGCAACAGCATGCAAAATATATTGTAATGTGAGTCTTTTTGACACCCACGTTGCATCCTTGTTTTCCAATGTGGTATTATTGTTGTCCTCCTGGCATTTTTGGTAGGTGTTTTTACAGCTGGAAGAGAATAAATCCCCACTGAATCTGTGGGAGGATTTCGGCCTCCTCATAATAGAACCGGATTGCAACTGCTGGACTCCATTAGTAAAAGCTGGTCCTCAAGGAATTGCAAAAACATGCTATCAAAATAGATGAGTCAGTAGGACCTTTACTCCTGTGTTTGAACTCATGATGAAATGAGAAATTAAGGTGTTCCATATCATTGTATACATTACTGTCCTTCCAATGAGAGGCGAAAGTAAAATATAATATATTGTAATATTATAATGTAATGCAATATATTACTACTACTAATATACTATAATTATGTATTTATATTACATGTAGTATTACTAATAATATTACAATAATGGTATATTATATATTACAATATATATTATATATTACAATATAATGGAACTCTGAAAGACGAACGCTGAGCATGAGAATAGTTTTATTGATGTGTTATATACTGATTGTTTTTAACTGTGATAATTGTTTTAACTATGGTTTTATACATTATGTGTATGTTGCGCAGGCATTGAATTGTGCCTTTCTGTAAGCCGCCCCGAGTCCCCCCTCGGGGGTTGGGAAGGGCGGGGTAGAAGTACCCGAAATAAATAAATAATAGAGTACAGTATAGTAATATTTTACTATTATTATGCTAATAATTATATAAAATTTACAGTACCCGGTATTCATTGGTGGTCTCCCATCCAAGTCTTAGCCAGGGGTGACCCTGCTTAGCATCCATCTCCAAAAGCAGTTATTCTACTCCCAACTCAAGAACGGAAAAAGGAACATTGAAGGACAGGAAAAGAGATTGACACTGTGGCATAGACACCAAGAAGTGGGAAGCCCTGGCCCTTGAGCGCTCTAACTGTGACCAGCAGTGCTGCAGAATTCGAAGAGGCACGAATGGAGGGCGAAAGGGAGAAATGTGCCAAGAGGAAGATGCATCATGCCAACCCTGACCGGGACCACATTCCATTGGAAACCAATGTTCTCACTGTGGGAGAACATGTGGATCAAGAATAGGGCTCCACAGCCACCTACGGACTCACTCACATCTGGAAGATCATCATCCTCAAGCTATGAAAGGCAGTCCCGGTCCCAGTGTTGGCTTTGTAAGTGTATTTTATGTATGATGTATGTTTAAATGTAATTTTATGTAGTAGCATTAGAATTGTAATAGAATTGTATTTGCCAGAATGTATGTTTACACAGAACGCTGTGAGAACGTGACCCTGAATTCTTGCTGTGTTCAAATTTAGGGAGTGCCAGAGATAACCTCCCTTCCAGCTGCAGTTTGTTTTAAGTGCCTATCTCTTTCATTTTGTGTTCTCCACGTTTGTCTGCTGATGGCGTATGTTGTATTTTTGAACTGCTCAAGTAAACCTGAAATCTGCTTTTTACCGGAGACTCCAGAGTCCATTATTGTGGAACGCCCTTCCCATGGACGTTAGATCAGCCCCTTCGTTAATGGTGTTTCGAAGGAAACTAAAAACCTGGCTGTTTGAACAGGCGATCGGATAAACAGTGCAATATACACGATGAATATAGGATACAGGAATATAGGAACAGAATTATGGATGACGAATTGGATCACGATTTGTAATGTGTTGGTATTGATGTGTTATTACCATGTATATTATGTTGTTAATGGTTTTTTAAATTTTGTATGTTGTTGGATTGACTTTTTGCTCTTGTTGTGAACCGCGTTGAGTCGCCTACGGGCTGAGAAACTGCGGTATACAAGCAAAGTAAATAAATAAATAAATAACTGGAGGTCAGCTGTGACCAGCAGTGCTGCAGAATTGAAAGAGGCA
>NW_026846588.1:274939866-274976638 GCF_025583915.1 Anolis sagrei ordinatus | reverse complement strand
CGAATGGAGGCCGAAAGGGAGAAACGTGCCAAGAGAAATGCACATCATGCCAAACCTGACCGGGACCGCATTCCATTGGAAACCGATGTCCTCACTGCAGGAGAACATGTGGATCAAGAATCGGCCTCCACAGCCCCCTACCACATCGGGAAGACCATCATCCAAGAGCTACGAAAGATGGTCCCGGTCAGTGTTGGCTTGATGCTCCTTCCTCTTGGCACGTTTCTCCCTTTCGCCCTCCATTCGTGCCTCTTCGAATTCTGCAGCACTGCTGGTCACAGCTGACCTCCAGTTAGAGCGCTCAAGGGCGAATTCTATACAGATGCCTGCACTGCTTGACTTGGCAGCTTCATTCATTCCACAGGACAACATCTGGCACTCTTGTGATGTGGCGGCAAAAAAAGCCAATGGGATTTTGGCCTGCATCAATAGGAGCATCTAGATCTAGGGAAGTCATGCTCCCCATGCTCTATTCCGCTTTGGTTAGACCACACCTGGAATATTGTGTCCAATTCTGGGCACCACAATTCAAGAGAGATATTGACAAGCTCGAATGTGTCCAGAGGAGGGCGACTACAATGATCAAGGGTCTGGAGAACAAGCCCTATGAGGAGCGCTTAAGGAGCTGGGCATGTTTAGCCTGAAGAAGAGAAGGCTGAGAGGAGATATGATAGCCATGTATAAATATGTGAGAGGAAGCCACAGGGAGGAGGGAGCAAGCTTGTTTTCTGCTTCCTTGGAGACTAGGACGCAATGGAACAGTGGCTTCAAACTACAAGAAAGGAGATTCCATCTGAACATGAGGAAGAACTTCCTGACTGTGAGAGCCGTTCAGCAGTGGAACTCTCTGCCCCGGATTGTGGTGGAGGCTCCTTCTTTAGAAGCTTTTAAACAGAGGCTGGATGGCCATCTGTCAGGGGTGATTTAAATGCAATATTCCTGCTTCTTGGCAGAATGGGGTTGGACTGGATGGCCCATGAGGTCTCTTCCAACTCTTTGATTCTATAATTCTTCCCAGGGCAAAGAGACTGCCAGGCTGCCTACTTCAGCATCTGGCCACTAGAGAGAGGTAAGAGCCTAGCTTTCGGATTTGCCAATAGGAGACAGGAGGGAAGAGCTAAGCAGACCGAGCATGCGCAGTGGCAGCGAGGTGGGAGGGCTTTTATAGCCAGCCAGTGTGAGATGAGCGCATGCGCACACATTCTCCGCTCAAATTCTCCCCCTGCGCACGCACAGTTGTGTTTTCCCTTAATTAGGCGGCAGCGCCCCCTTTTGGCTGTCTCTCTCTTTCCTTATCCCTTGGCCACGCCCCTTCCCTCGCTATTGGCTCTTTCTGTCATTTATTCCACTTGTTCCCTATGTACCAAGCCCTCTGTTGCCACGCCCCCTTTCTACTCTTCAAGCCCCTCCTACTAAAGGGGCGCGAAGATGCCTTGTCTCGCCATTTCACCGATAATAGAGAAAACGGGCGTGGCCTATATGGGGGCGTGACCAAACCAGACCACGCCCTCTTCTCCCGCTTTCTTTAGGGACCTCTCCCTAAGGTGGGGAGGCCGGAGATCCTTTTGCGCATGCGCTCTCTTTCTTACAAAGTGAGTGAAATGGGCAGTCCTTTGGCCACGCCCCTTCTCTCCCTTTCCCTCCTCGTAAGATTCTTCTGCGCACGCGCTGTCTTTCTCATTATCTCGTGACCACGCCCCCTTTTAGGCCACGCCCCTTCCCTCCATTTTCTTCCGCCTCCTCGGAAGATCCTTCTGCGCACGCGCACTCTCTCATTATCTCCCTTACCAAGTGAGGGAAATCCAGTTCTTTGGCCACGCCCCCTTCTAAGCCACGCCCCTTCTCTCCCTTTGCTTTCCCCCTCCTCGGAGATTCTGATGCGCATGCGTACTCGTTCTCGCTTTTGGCCACGCCCCCTTTTAACGCCACAGCCCTTCTCTCCCTTTCCTCTCCTCGGAGATCCTTCTGCGCACGCGTACACTTTCTCGCTCTCTCCCTCACCAAGTGAGAGAAACAGACAGGTCATTGACCACGCCCCCTTTTAGGCCACGCCCCTTCCCTCTCTTTCCTTTCCCTCTTTCTCGCTCTCTTTTACAAAGAGAAATGCAACCCCTTGGCCACGCCCCCTTTTAAGACCACGCCCCTTCTCTCCCTTTCCTCTCCTCGGAGATCCTTCTGCGCACGCGTACACTTTCTCGCTCTCTCCCTCACCAAGTGAGAGAAACAGACAGGTCATTGACCACGCCCCCTTTTAGGCCACGCCCCTTCCCTCTCTTTCCTTTCCCTCTTTCTCGCTCTCTTTTACAAAGAGAAATGCAACCCCTTGGCCACGCCCCCTTTTAAGACCACGCCCCTTCTCTCCATTTCCTCTCCTCGGAGATCCTTCTGCGCACGCGCAGTTTCTCACTCTCTCTCTCCCTTACCAAGTGAGAGAAACACTTACCAAGTGAGAGACAGGTCCTTGACCACGCCCCCTTTCGGCCACGCCCCCTTTCGGCCACGCCCCCTTGTCTCCCTTTCCTTTCCCTCTTTCTCGCTCTCTCTTTTACAAGGAGAAATACAGCCCCCTTGGTCACGCCCTCTTTAAAGGCTACGCCCCTTCGCTCCCTTTCCTCTTTTCGGAGATCCTTCTGCGCACGCGCACTCTTTCTCTCTACCTCCTTTACCGAGTCTCTTGACCACGCCCCTTTTCGGCCACGCCCCTTTCTCACTGTCCTTTCCCCCCTCCTCGATCCTTGTGCGCACGCGCACTCTTCCACTCTCTCTCTTACTGAGGAAAATGGACAATTCTTTGACCACGCCCCTTCCCTCTTGGCCACGCCCCCTTCCGTTTTGGCCACGCCTCCCATTCACCTTTTTTTTTCCTCCAGAGTGTGCGGCATTGCCTTGTCTGGTTCCCCTCCTCGACCCTTCTGCGCACGCGCACTCTTTCACGCTCTCTCCTTTACTGAGTGAAGAAAATGGACAATTCCTTGACCACGCCCCTCCATATTGGCCACGCCCCTTACGTGGGTTTTTTTTGGCCACGCCTCCCTTTCACTTATGTTTCCTCCAGAGTGTGTCTTGCTCCCATTCCTTCCAGCCTTTCTTCGGCCACGCCCCCTTTCCCCTCCATCAGCCAACTCCCTGTCGACCGCTAGGTGGCGCGAGCTTCTCACGCGCGCACATACTGTCCGCGCGCGCCCTCCCAATTTGGACACGCCCCCTCTCTCCCGGCCACGCCCCCTCCTCATCCTCGCGCCGCCCCTCCCTCCGCTCGCTTCGGCTGCTGCTGCAGAAGAAGGAGAAGGAGAAGAAGGACCGCGTCTGGCGTCTCCTTCTCTTTGCCGCTCTTCTTATTACTATTGCCGCCGCCGTCCAGGGCGGGGAAGGGATTGATGTGGAGGCCCAGAGCGGCCCCGCCGCCGCCATGCAGCCCCCGCCGAGGAAGGTGAGCCCAAAGAGAGAGAGAGGCGCCTCACGACGGAGGGGGGCTTCAGGGGGAGGGAGGGAGGGAGGCCATGATGGGGAGCCTGAGGTGAAAAGGAATGCCTGCCTGAGGAGAAAAGGGGCGGCAAGGGATGGGGAAGGGGCCTGGCCAGAGAGAGGGGAGGGCTGCCAAGGTCGCCTCCTCGGGAGGGAGGGAAAGGAGGTGGGGGGCATCCCTATTATTCATTAATTCATTATTATTATTATTATGAGGCACTATTACTAGAGGAATCATAAGGTGTCGTTATTGGCTGACAAGGTGTCACAAGAAGAAGAGGTGGTGGCAGCAGCAGGTGTATTGTTATCACTATTGGCTCACAAGGCGGCCAATACTATTATTACAATATATTATTATTAGTATTATTATTTTCTGACAAGGCAGCATACTATTATATTATTATTGGCTGATAAGGCAGCATACTACTATTATAATATTATATTATTACTATTGTCTGACAAGGAGACATGCTATTATTGTAATATATTATTATTATTATTATTGCCTGACAAGGCAGCATACTATTATTATAATATATTAGTATTATTATTATTATTGGCTGACAAGGCAGCATACTATTATTACAATATTATATTACTATTGTCTGACAAGAGGACATGCTATTATTGTAATATATTATTATTATTATTATTATTGCCTGACAAGGCAGCATACTATTATTATAATATATTAGTATTATTATTATTATTGGCTGACAAGGCAGCATACTATTATTACAATATTATATTACTATTGTCTGACAAGAGGACATGCTATTATTGTAAATATTATTATTATTATTATTATTATTATTATTGGCTGACAAGGCAGCATACTATTATTATAATATATTAGTATTATTATTATTATTGGCTGACAAGGCAGCATACTATTATTACAATATTATATTACTATTGTCTGACAAGAGGACATGCTATTATTGTAATATATTATTATTATTATTATTATTATTATTATTGGCTGACAAGGCAGCATGCTATTATAATACTGTATTATTATTATTGGCAGACAAGGTAGCATACTATTATTATAATATTGTATTATTACTGTTGTCTCACAAGGCAGCATACTATTATTATAGTATTATTATTGTCTGACAAGACAGCATACTATTATTATTATTATATTATTATTATTATTATTATTATTATTATCTGACAAGGCGGCATTCTACAATTATAATATTAATAGTATGCTGCCTTGTCAGCCAACAGACCTAAAGGTTGGGTTGCTGACCTGAAGATTGCCAATTTGAATCTGCAAGAGGGGGTGACTTCCTGTCTGTCAGTTCCAGCTTGCAGGGACATGAGAGAAGTCTCCCAGCAGGATGGTAACCACATCTGGGCAACTTCTCTGTAGATGGCCAATTCTCTCACACCAGAAGTGACTTGCAGTATGTTCTCAAGTCGCTTCTGACATGATAAAAGTATGTTGTTGTTGTTATTATTATTTTTGGCTGACAAGGTGGCATAAAGGAGGATTAAGAAGAAGAGGAGGTGGCAGGTGTATTATTACTATTGGCTGACAAGGTGGCATACCATTATTATAATATTGAATTATTATTACTATTATCATTATTATTACCTGACAAGGTAGCATCCTATTATATTATTATTGTTGTTGCTGTTGTTGTTATTGGCTGACAAAGTGCCACAGAGGAGAATAAAGAAGAAGAGGTTGTGGCAGGTACCTTATTATTATTATTATTATTATTATTATTATTATTATTGGCTGACAAGGTGGCATAGAAGCGGATAAATAAGAAGAAGAAGTGGCAGGTGGCTTATTATTATTATTATTATTATTATTATTATTATTGCTGTTATTGGCTGACAAGGTGGCATAGAAGAGAAGGAGGTGGCTGCCATATGGGAGCAGAGGTATGATGGAACTGACCAGGTAAGGTGCAAAGGAGAAGGGCACACACCTAGCTGAAAGGTGCCAGAGGATTCATGGAGCAGTGGGGTGAATCCGTGAGGATATCTTTTGGAGAAGAGGCTTTTTTGTGTGCCTTGGCTTCTTGTGCATTTAAGGATATGCCACCGCTGCCTGTATCTTTGGTGTTAAGACAGGTGCTGCAACGTTTGCTTCTCGGGAAGGGCAGTTGAGACGGAAAAGGCACCAGATCAGGACTTGCAATCCCTCGAGGAAGGGGGCTGGCAGGTAAATTGCATGGTCTGATAGAAGAAACACTCGAGTCAAAAGGGAGCCGGATTGCGACAGGTTGCAGTCAGGTGGAAAAGGGGATTGTGCTGAAGAGAGAGGCCACAGGAGGAGAAAAGGTGCTGAAGATGCCAAAGAAAGAGAAAGGCATGCTGCAAAGGTTTTGTCAGAATGAGGAGACATTTCTGTTTAGGATTTTTAACTCTGCACTGAAGCTGTTGGAGGCACTGGCAGGCTGAAGGTGACATGGGGCTACGCAGCAGTGCTTTAGAGATTTGGAAATTGGGTTTGTCAAATGGAAGGGGGTTTAGAGGCAGGCTGCAGCAAGATACAGCTCACCTTCACATATTCACAGATTCAGTCATAGAATTGTAGAGGTGGGAGACCTCAAGTGCTACCCAGTACTTCTGCCATGCAGGAAAATATAACCCAAGCCCTCTCAATAGATGGCCATCCAGCCTTTGTTTGAAAGATCTTCAAAGAAGGACACTCCACTGGATTCCCAGACATTATATTCCACTGCAGAATAGCTTTTACCATCATGAAATTCTTAATATTCTGGTGTAATCTCTTTTCTTGTAGTTTGAATCCATTGCTGCAGAAAACAAGTCGTCATCCCCTTCTGTCACGTTGCCAGGGCTCTACCTTATTTAGGTAGAGATGAACCAAACTCCCAGTTTTATCAAATAGTTTAATTAAAACAGCACTTACATGCTGGTTGTTTCAATAGACCAAAACATAAAACATAAAGATAGCACCCAGCCACAGAATAAACAAAAACTGATAGCAAAAATAACTCCGTAGTCAAAAGAGTCCAGTTCCGTGGTCAAATGCCGAGAGTTCAATAAACAAAGTCCAGGGATCAAGAGTTTATACCGTAGTCAAAAGCCAGGCCAAAGGTTCAAGGTTCCAAGATTACAGGAGACAGGTCAGGATACCGAAAAAATCTAACAGACCTGGGGGAAAAACCAGCAGCATCCACCACCAAAATACAACAGATACTTTTCTCCCAAAGATCAGTCTCAAGGTTAGCTCCTTAAATCCAGTAACACCCAGCTGCAACCCATCTCCTGCATACCTCCACCCCTAATTGCTTTCACCCATGAACTCCCACTTGCAGATCACCAAACCTTCTAGAACCAATACTCACATTAACCCTTCCATCACCAACCACCATCAACTGCAGAACATATGACACCCTCCTCTCTTCACTCCTCAATATGACGTCCTTTTAAGTATTTAAACATGATCACTATTATTATTTATTATTTACTATATTTCTATACCGCCATTCTCAGCCCGGGGGTGACTCATGGCAGTTTACAGAATGGGACAATTCGATGCCCATAACAATATAAAAATAGCTAAAACATTTAAACATAGATAAAAATTCACTACATAATAATATCAATAAAAACATCATAAAACAATAAATCCTCCGCATTTCATTATCAAATCATTATCCAGTCACGTTGTCCAGCCATTCTGAGATCAGAGTTTATCTCCTACACTGTATTTGGGAAAGCCTGCTCAAATAGCCAGGTTTTGACTCTTTTACGAAACGTTAAGAGGGTGGGGGCCGATCTAATGTCCCTGGGGAGGGCATTCCACAGCCGAGGGGCCACCGCCGAGAAAGCTCTGTCTCGTCCCTGCCAGTCAAACCTGTGAAGATAGCGGGGCTTCCCCCTATGTCCCATCTCAACTTTCTTTTCTCCAAGGTAAACCTGCCAACTACCTAAGCTGCTCCTCATATGTATTCATGGTTTCCAGACCTTTGATTGTTTTGGTCAACCTTCCCTGGAAATAGTCCATCTGGTCAGTATCCTTAGTGAATTGTGCAATCCCTGGAGGAGAGAGCTACCAAGTAATCTGCAAATGTCTCGGGGGCTGTTGGTGAAAAGGAATGCCAAGATGTAGCTTGAATGGGAATTGGAGGAAGATTTTCCGCTAGGAGAGTCAGCGACAGGTTGCAGTCAGGTGGAAAGGGGATGGTGCTGAAGATGCCAGAGATATGCTTGCATTGAAAGAAGTACGAGAAAGCCGGGAATGAGTGAATGCCGCAGAGGTTTTGTCTGATTTTCTTTTTGAGATTTTTATTCAATGACATTCACGTTGCTGGAAAGCAAGGGGCACAAACACCCTGGAGGCTATGCGAAAGTGTTTTGTAGATTTGTTTAGTCCAGTGGAGATTCTGGCAGAGTATGACAAGTGTGTATGTATGTGTGTGTGAATTCTTGGAGGCAGGCTGCAATGAGCTACAATTGGTCCTCGGTATTCACAGAAGCAACCATTTATGGGTTGAAAATTATTATTTTTAAATCCAAAGAAGTATACTAATTTTGCCATGTTATATAAGGGGGACTATTTTTTTACACCACTGGTTGTCCCCTGCTGTGGCCCAGTCTGTGTATATGTGTTTTGTGTGTGTATATATTTGTGTATATGTGTATATATGTGTGTTTGCATTTATATATATATATATATATATACACACACACACACACACACACACACACACACACACACACACACTAACCATCCCCTGCCATGCGTTGCTGTGGGCCAGTCTGTGTATATGTGTTTTGTGTGTGTATATATTTATGTATATGTGTATATATATATGTATTAGCATATATACTATATATATACTAGCCATCCCCTGCCATGCGTTGCTGTGGCCCAGTCTGTGTATATGTGTTTTGTGTGTGTATATATTTATGTATATATATGTGTGTTAGCATTTATATATATATATATATATATATATATATATATATACACACATATACATATACATATACATATATACACACACACACACACACTAGCCATCCCCTGCCACGCGTTGCTGTGGCCCAGTCTGTGTATATGTGTTTTGTGTGTGTATATATTTATGTATATATGTGTGTGTTAGCATATATATATATATATACACACACACACTAGCCATCCCCTGCCACACGTTGCTGTGGCCCAGTCTGTGTTTATGTGTTGTGTGTTTTTAAAAAATTTTTTTTATTAGATTATACATATACATAAAGGAAAGAAAAAGAAAGCAAAGCATATATATATCAACTTTGATTTAAGTTTACAAGGAAAGTGGGAGAACATTTGGTTATAGGATAGTAGGAAATTTAAGAATCCTATGAAAAAGAGAGGGAAAAAATAAAATAAGAATATATATATATATTAGTTGTTTGACTTCCATTCTGTGTCTTCGCCTATAATATATATCAGATTTTTTAGTTTAAATGTGTTTCTGTTTTGTGTGTACATATATTTGTGTATATGTGTATATATGTGTGTTTGTGTGTATATATGTGGTTTTGCGCATGCATTGTAATTTCTTTTGTGTGTTTTTTTTGCTTTTTAAGTCTCTTCTGCTATGTTTTTCAGTGTTCTTATGAGTGATCGTCACTCATTGGCCTGACAGGTGTATTGTGTCCAAATTTGGTGTCAATTCGTCCAGTGGTTTTGAGTTACGTTAATCCCACAAACTAACATGACATTTATATAGATAGATAGTTTTTGTGCATGTGTTGTGATGTATTTTTGGGTTTTGTTTTTTTTTTTTGCTTTTTAAGTCCCTTCCACTGTGTTTTTCCGTGTTTTTATGAGTGATGGTCACTCATTGGCCTGATAGGTGTCTTGTGTCCAAATTTGGTGTCAATTCATGCAGTGGTTTTTGAGTTATGTTAATCCCACAAACTAACATTACATTTTTATTTATATAGATTACATATAAGGGAATTTGAGTATCCACAGATTTTGGTATCCATGGAGGTGTCCTGAAACCAAATCTAGTGGATACCAAGCGCACACTGTATAGTCTGGATGGTGGCCTGTGGCTAATGAGAAGCAATGGTTGGAGACTGCTTTAAAAGGGAAGAGAGTTCATGGAACCACATTACAGCTGTTGAATGATTTTGAATGTGAGGTGCAGTGGCAGATCTGCAGATTAATCAAAAAGGTGAGCTGCAAAGATAATGAAGGCCTGGGATCAGTGGTAGCAATTTGGGTGGTATGGTGAGTGACACTAGGGTCAGGTTGCATGGGAGGCTTGGAGGCTGCCTCATTTTATTTGGAACTCGTGACACTTGTAGATGGATGAGTGTTGACTGTTGAAGAAAGTTGGAAGCAAACTGGTTTCAGAGTGCTGGAATACAAGGTATGCCTATTGTGCAAGATGACTAAAATGTTGTAGGTGCTGTGGGTTTGAGAACTGTTGTTATCCGGAATAGGGTGACTTTGAGGTCATTTGAATTGGAATGGGCAAGTGATGTTGTAAGAGATCTCTAGTATATATGTAAGGACTCAGGAGCCTCGGTAGCAAGGTTTGGTTAGGGTGTAGAACAAGGATTTGGAAGATCTGAGTCCAGACCTCACTGGAGACCTATGAGTTTCTCCTTTCATCTGACCTTCTCTGTAGGGTGGTTTTGAGGGTAAAGTGAGACAGAGACAACCCATGCCTTAAGCCAGTGTTTCTCAATCTGGGGGTTGGGACCCCCATGGGGGTCGCGAGGGAGTGTCATAGTATTTTCTGTTGGTCATGGGGGTTCTGTGTGGAAAGTTTGGTCCAATTCTATCGGTGGGTTCAGAATGCTATTTCATTGTGGGTAAACTATAAACCCCAACAATTACAACTCCCAAATGGCAAGGTTTATTTTCTCCAAACTCACATTTGGGCATATTGAGTATTTGTGCCAAGTTTGATCCAGATCCATCATTGCTTGAGTCCACAGTGTTCTCTGGATGTAGGTGAACTACAACTCCAAAAACTCAAGGTCAATGTCCACCAGACCTTCCCAGTATTTTCTCTTGGTCATGGGAATTCTGTGTGCCCAGTTTGATTCAGTTCCCTCATTGGTGGAGTTCAGAAGGCTCTTTGATTTTAGGTGAACTATAAATCCCAGCAACTCCAGCATTACCAAATGACAAAATCAATCACCCCCAACCTCGTCAGTATTCAAATTTGGGCGTATTGGATATTTCTGGAAAATTTGGTCCAGTGACTGAAAATACATCCTGCATATCAGATATTTAGATTACGATTCATAACAGTAGCAAAATTACAGTTGTGAAGTAGCAACGAAAATAACATTATGGTTGTGGGTCACCACAACATGAGGACCTCTACTAAGGGGTCACGGCATTAGGAAGGTTGAGAAACACTGCCTTAAGCTTATTTGAGGGACAATGTTATGTCCTTATGGTGGACCCCTAGTATCTAATGGGATTTGGTTCCAGGATACACCGTGGATGCAGAAATCTTTGGATATTCAAATATCATTATATAAAATGCCATAGTTAAATAGGGTCCTTTATATAAAATAGTAGGGAACCCCCAGTGGCACAGTGGGTTAAACTGCTGAGCTGCTGAATTTGCTGACCAAAAGGTTCGAATCTGGAGAGCAGGGTGAGCTCCCACTGTTAGCCCCAGCTTCTGCTAACCTAGCAGTTCGAAAACATGCAATTAGATCAATAGGTACCACTCTGGCGGGAAGGTAATGACGATCCATGCAGTCATGCCGGCCACATGACCTTGGAGGTGTCTATGGACAATGCTGGCTCTTTGTCTTAGTAATGGAGAGTAGCACCACCCCCCAGAGTTGGACATGACTAGACTTAATGTCAATTTGATATAAAATGGCAAAATCAAGTTAGCTTTTTGGATTCTTTTTCTTAAAATTTCCAAGCCATGGATACTTGAATCCGTGGGTGCAGAATCTGTGGATACAGAGAGTCGACTCTAATAAAGGCAATACAAGACTTTAAACACTTGCTATAATGGCCATACAGGGCTGGATAGACAAGCAATTGGTGCGTGGGGCCTGCTTTTTGTAATATATAATTGTACAGTCAGGATATGGTTTGGTATAGTGTAGTTTGGGGAAGACTTGTTAATTTTTAAGACAGCAGCAGAGCATTAGGGAATAATAATAATTATTATTATTATTCTGCAATATTATTAGTAATATTACATGCAATATAAAATATATAATTATTATATTGTATTATTGTTAGTATTATATTGTATTACATTATAATAATATTATTAGTATTATATGTGTATACAATATATTATATTATTAGCACAGCACACTATTAGCATTATATATTACTATATTGTACTATATTACTATACTGTAATATGTTGTTGTTGTTGTTCTACTGTAGTATAAACCCTATGAAATCCACGGGGTCACCCTAAATTTGAAGACACACAGTGGATAATGTGGGGATAATTAGAGTTAGGCAGATAATTTTATCTGTGAAATTAATCATAGGGATATGAAAGAAGGAATGCACTGTCTTATTTGTGAATGGGCAGCATAGGATGAACAAGGGATGTATTAAGACACTCTCCAGTCTAGGAGGGATCTTCTTATGAGGTTATAATGTTGGGTCCCAGGAACTGTTTTCTTTCTCTGTGTATTGTACCATAATGCATATTGTTGAAACATGTATTTATACTTGTGTGTATTTACCTTGGTGTGTATTTACAATAGAAGGGAGCTTAGGTGATCCAGAGGGAAGGGGTGCTTGTAAACAAAGGGCTGGCTCCCTGTGGATCAAGAGAGCATGTTATGTTTGGGGGGCGGGGCGAAAGATGCTTTTCTCTGCCCGCTTTCTGTTGTTTTCTGGGTGGGCTTGGCCAGGAAAGGGCCATTTTATTTATGCAAAAGGGCATTCCACTTTGTACTCTTCTCTGTATTGCAGACAGGTTTGCCTTTTGTGAGCAGTTCCATTTTCATGTGGAGATTTTATCTCCATTCTGTGATTTTAGTTTCTGAATGTATTTCGAATGCAGTTCAAAAACCCAACATTTCAATGAAAGGCACTGTTTGCTTCATATTTAAAAGTATTCAGAGTTCCTTGCATGGTGGTGGTTTTTGGAAAGATGTGTGTACAAAACCTTGTCTGCTTTTGCAGTGCTAGGGTTTGGGTTTTCTTGTTGCCGGGGGAATATTTCCAGCGTTGGGAGGGTGGGGAGGGGGTGCAATGCTGTTGCTAGAGGATAAGATCAGGGGGATTGTTTTTGCTCTGCTGAAGGGAAGGGGAAGTCTGTGTCAGCCCCCTTTCCCCCTCCTCCCCCCTTTCCCACATAACACAAATAGTTAGGTTTTTGCTCTCTGTATGTTGATGCAACTGTACATTATGTTCAGTTATAACAAGTAAAGAGGGAGGAGTGTGGTGTTTACATCTGGGGCTTGCTGGTACCAATGCTTTATCCTGCTCAGTGATGATAAGCGTGGCTTGGAAAACTCTGACCCCAAAATACTGGAAAACACAAAGCAATGTTTGCAGCATCCAGAATACATGGAATGGATGTATGAATCCACAGACCAATCTACTTTCAGATGAAGTCTGCTGTGACATGATATTTTTAGAATTATTAAACAATTATTACAGAATACAGTCCCTCTGGTTTTATTAAACACACAGGGTATATTTTTGGACTTTCCTTATGTTTTCTTTAAAAAATTCACAATTCAAATTCAAGCAGTGTAGAACAGAAGGTCTTTTGTTGGAAGTGACATAACTGAACCTTGGATGCTCATTGCTATTATATCTGGATATTAGAAGAACTAGACAAGTTTTTGAATAGGACTTTGAGAAACCTTGAAACCAAAAAATTGATTTTGATGGGGAATCTTTTTGCCATATTTTTTTATTGATCAGTTATCTATCTATCTATCTATCTATCTATCTATCTATCTATCTATCTATCTATCATGTCAGGGCAACCAGTCAATTATATTACATTTCTAACAGAACAAAGCAAACAAACAGACAAAATACAAAATTTGTGAGTTTGGTAGTTGATTAAATGTCCTTTGACCAGTATCTGGCCACTTGGAGTGCTTCGGGTGTTGCTGCAAGAAGGTCCTCCATTGTGCATGTGGCAGGGCTCAGGTTGCATTGCAGCAGGTGGTCAGTGGTTTGCTCTTCTCCAAACTCGCATGTCAAGGATTCCACTTTGTAGCCCCATTTCTGAAGGTTGGCTCTGCATCTTGTGGTGCCAGAGAGCAGTCTGTTCAGCGCCTTCCAAGTCGCCCAGTCTTTCTGTGTGCCCAGGGGGGAATCTCTCATTTGGTATCAGCCATTGGTTGAGGTTCTGGGTTTGAGCCTGCCACTTTTGGACTCTCGTGCTGAGGTGTTCCAGCGAGTGTCTCTGTAGATCTAAGAAAACTATGTCTTGATTTAAGTCGTTGACGTGCTGGCTGATACCCAAACAGGGGATGAGTTGGAGATGTATCTGCCTTGGTCCTTTCACTATTGGCTGCTACTTCCCGGCGGATGTCAGGTGGTGCAATACCGGCTAAGCAGTGTAATTTCTCCAGTGGTGTAGGGCGCAGACACCCCGTGATTAATGCGGCATGTCTCATTAAGAGCCACATCTACTGTTTTAGTGTGGTGAGATGTGTTCCACACTGGGCATGCATACTCAGCAGCAGAGTAGCATAGCGCAAGGGCAGATGTGTTCACTGTATCTGATTTTATTTATTTGGTGCATTTGTTGACCGCCGCTCTCAGCCCTAGGGCGACTCGCAGCGGTGTACAACATATAAAAAACAGTTATCACAACAAAATCAACATAACAACATAACTATCAATAATACAATTACACTAAATCATCCGCGCCGTATCATCGTAGAATCATAAACCAAACTCGTTATCCATATTCCGTTCCGATCGTCATTGCCAATTGTTGTAGCACTTAGTCAAACGCCTTCTCAAATAACCATGTCTTTAGGCTCTTGCGGAATGACATAAGGGAGGGCGCCTGTCTGATGTCTACAGGGAGGGTGTTCCACAGCCGGGGGGCCACCACCGAGAAGGCCCTATCCCTCGTCCCCGCCAGACGTGCCTGTGAGGCAGGCGGGATCGAGAGAAGGGCCTCCCCAGACGATCTCAAGGTCCTCGTGGGCTCATAGGCCGAGATGCGGTCAGAAAGGTATTTTGGGCCGGAACCGTTTAGGGCTTTGTAGGCCAACACCAGCACCTTGAATTGGGCCCGGTAGCAGATCGGCAGCCAGTGGAGCTGGAACAACAAGGGCGTTGTATGCTCCCTGCGTCCCGCTCCTGTTAGTAACATGGCTGCCGCGCGCTGGACTAGCTGTAGCTTCCGGGCCGTCTTCAAGGGCAGCCCCACGTAGAGAGCGTTGCAGTAGTCAAGGCGGGATGTGACCAGAGCGTGTACTACCGTGGCCAAGTCAGACTTCCCGAGGTACGGGCGCAGCTGGCGCACGAGCCTGAGCTGTGCAAATGCTCCCCTGGTCACCGCTGAAACCTGGGGATCCAGGCTCAACGATGAATCCAGGATCACACCCAAGCTGCGAACCTGTGCCTTCAAGGGGAGTGCGACCCCATCCAGCACAGGCTGTAACCCTATACCCTGTTCGGCCTTGCGACTGACCAGGAGTACCTCTGTCTTGTCTGGATTTAATTTCAATTTGTTCGCCCTCATCCAGACTATTACAGCGGCCAGGCACCGGTTCAGGACCTCGACAGCCTCCTTAGTAGCAGGTGGGAAGGAGTGACAGAGTTGGACATCATCTGCGTACAGATGACACCGCACCCCGAAACTCCGGATGATCTCACCCAGCGGCTTCATGTAGATATTAAACAGCATGGGGGACAGTATAGAGCCCTGTGGAACCCCACAAGTCAAAGGCTGTGGTGTTGAACAGGTGTCCCCCAATAACACCTTCTGGGTGCGGCCCTCCAGAAATGACCGGAGCCACTGCAAAACAGTGCCTCCGAGGCCCATTTCCGCAAGGCGCCCCAGAAGGATACCGTGGTCGACGGTATCGAAGGCCGCTGAGAGGTCCAGGAGCACCAACAGGGACACACTCCCCCTGTCTAGCTCCCGGCGCAGATCATCCACTAAGGCGACCAAGACCATCTCGGTTCCATGTCCCGGTCTGAAACCAGACTGTGTGCCGAATCCAGATAATCCGTGTCTCTCAAGAATACCTGGAGTTGTGAGGCCACCACGCTTTCCATGACTTTGCCCAAAAAGGGGAGATTGGAAACAGGCCGAAAGTTGTCTAATTTAGTGGGGTCCAATGATGGTTTCTTCAACAGCGGTTTTATAAATAGCTTGTTTTAAGCTCGCTGGAATCTTGCCTTCCCGAAGGGAGGCATTAACCACCACCGTTACCCACTCAGCCAATCCCCCTCTGGCCTCCTTCAGAAGCCAGGATGGGCAGGGGTCTAGGATGGACGTGGTGGGCCTCATTCCTCCAAGTATCTTGTTCACATCCTCGGGCTTCACAAATTGAAAAGAATCCATCAAAATAGGACAAGCAGGTGCTCATGTCACATCCTCAGAGACTGCATTTAACATGGTGTCCAGACCAGAACGGATCAAAGCGACTTTGTCTGCAAAGAACCGAGCAAATGCTTCGCAGCGCGTGGCCGAATTGTCAGGGCTCCCGCCTGAGGTGGCGGGAGTTAAAAGACCTCTGACAATCCGGAACAACTCCGCCGGACGGTTCCTTGCAGACGCAATAGTAGCCGCAAAGAAAGTTTTCTTTGCGGCTTTTATTGCCGCGGCATATGCCCTTAGAAAGGACACAAACCGTGTTCGGTTTGACTCGCTCGGATCCGAACGCCACACGCTCTCTAGTTCCCTCTTCCTTCGCTTCATCACTGCCAGCTCCTCAGTGAACCAAGGAGCTGGTTTAGCTCGGCTACTTGAGAGGGGACGTTCCGGAGCGATCGTGTCAATTGCCCTGGCCATCTCCCCATTCCAGAGAGCGACCAAGGCCTCGACATGGCACCTACCGAGGTGGCGGGAAACTCCCCAAGAGCCGTCAGGAATCCATTCGGATCCATAAGCCTCCTGGGGCGGACCATCTTAATGGGTCCTCCACCTTTGCAGAGGTTAGGGGGCGCAGTGAGTCTAAATCTGATCAGGAAGTGGTCAGTCCATGGCAACGGAGAGATAGACAACTCCTCCACACCGCCACCCTGCTCCCATCCCTGGCAGAAAACCAAGTCCAATGTGTGTCCAGCACAGTGGGTGGGGCCAGATATTTGTTGGGACAGCCCCATGGTTGCCATGGCAGACATGAAGTCCTGAGCCGCTCCTGTGAGGGTCGCCTCGGCATGGATATTGAAGTCTCCCAGCACAAGAAGCCGTTGAGACTCCAATGCCAGGCTCGAGACTACCCCCGCTAGCTCAGGTAGGGAGACTGTAGTGCAGCGAGGTGGACGGTACACTAGCAGAATCCCTATTCTGTCCCGGTCACCCACCCTCAGGTGGACGCATTCAAAATTTGTGGTCTGGGATGGGACTCCTGGTCAGATGGATGGAATCTCTATAGACCACTGCGACCCCGCCTCCCCGTCCTCCGGACCTCAGTTGGTGCTGCACGGAGAAGCCTGGAGGACAAAGCTGGGTTAGATTCACGCCTCCAGCTTCATCCAACCAGGTCTCCGTGATGCACGCCAGATCTGCCCGCTCATCCAGGATTAGGTCCTGGATAAAGGTCGTTTTTCCGTTGACAGATCTGGCGTTCAACAGCACCACCTTCAGCCCGGAGGGCCCGCCAACCTGGTTACACCAATTTACCATAGGAGACCGGTTTGGGATTATTAATGTGGATAAGCGGTCCGAATTAGGCCGAATTTGAGGTCTCCTTTTCCCGCATCTCCCCCTCCCCACCACGACCTCTATGGGGGCCCCTCGGCTAGTGGAACACCTCCCCTCCTCCATGCCGCAGTCCAGGTCCAAGGTCTTAATTTCTGTTTGGTTAGTAGTTGTTTGGTTTGTTGTTTGTGATCCCCAGGTTGTGCCAGTCAGCTTTCATATGATATTGTTTCTAGCACCCACTTTTTGCTTGATGTTCAGGCAGTGCTTCTTGTAGGTAAGAGCATGGTCCAGAGTGACTCCCAGGTATTTGGGTGCGCTGCAATGCTCCAGTGGGATTCCTTCCCAGATGATCTTCAGAGCTCGGGATGCTTGTCTGTTCTTGAGATGAAAGGCACATGTCTGTGTTTTAGATGGGTTGGGGATCAGCTGGTTTTCCCTGTAATAGGCAGTATGAGCACCTAGAGCTTCGGAAAGCTTCTGTTCTACCATCTGAACAACAATGAAAAAAATACTGAAGTTCACACTATGAAATGCTGGAATGCCACTTTACCTTTGAGATGATCTTGACCAGGTTTATGTGATGCAGTGTAAAGTGGCATTCCAGCATTTCATAGTGTGAACTTCAGTATTTTTTCATTGTTATTATTTTTGATTGCTAAATAGTTTGAAAACATTGTCTCTTACAGCCATTTAAAATAAAGGGTCTTCTTGTGCATTGTATAGATTTCATTTCAGATGTTACAATGGTCTCTCCTCGGTTTTCTTGGTAAAAGGGGATTTGCTTTTCTGTGAGGCTGAGAGAGTGTTACTTGTCCAAAGTTACCCAATGGGTTTCTATGGCCGAGCAAGGATTCAAACCCTGGTCTATGGAGTTGTAGTCCAACATTCAAACTAGTACACCAGGTGCACTATACTAAATGTTTAGATTTTAGTAAATAAAGCTGCTACCAATATTTACTATAGTTGCAATATTAATGGTTATATATTAAGAGTAATTTTTTTGCCAAGCTTCACTACCAAACATCACTTGGGCTTTCTTCCATGTGCTTTGGTATGTGCCAATCATCTTGTGGGGGCAAAAGAGTGAGTGGTCTTCAGTTTCTCTTGAGTAACCAAAACTACCACTTCTTCCAAAATCACTGGGTTGTTGTAGGTTTTTTCAGGCTATATGGCCATGTTCTAGAGGCATTCTCTCCTGACGTTTCTCCTGCATCTATGGCAAGCATCCTTAGACGTAGTGAGGTCTGTTGGAACCAGAGAGAATGCCTCTAGAACCTGGCCATATAGCCTTAAAAAACCTACAACAACCCAAAGCTTTTCTGGCTTATACTAATATACTTGGAAGAGTGAGGTTTTCCTTTAACACTGCACTCAGGAGATTCACTTTCATTTTACTCTATACCTTGGGCTAATCAGAATAGATATGAAGAACATGAGTCTTTTCCAAAGCTAAGTGGATCAGGGAGTTGTTTCTGCTACTCTTTCATATAGGGCAGGTATTCTGTAGGTAAATGTTTTCATGTTTTGATCCAAAGTGGAGGTTTTTTCATATCAGGAGCGATTTGAGAAACTGCAGGTTGCCTCTGGTGTGAGAGAATTGGCTGTCTGCAAGGACGTTGCCCAGGGGACACCTTATCATCCTGTGGAAGGCTTCTTTCATGTTTCCACATGAGAAGCTGGAACTGACAGATGGGAGCTCACCCCGCTCCCAGGATTTGAACTACCAATCTTTTGGTTAGCAGTTCTGCCAGTGCAATAGTTTAACATATTGCACCACAGGAGCTCCTATAGCCCCTGTGGTGCTTGGTACCATTCCTCAAACTGTTTCCAGTTGTAGAGATGGAGACAATGTGGGGTACCTTGCCTCCTAAGAGGAGTCAGGAATGATATTTGACTTTGGGGTATGCATTGTGGCTTAGTTCAGTAGGTTGAAAATGCCTAATCATAATGTCACGATTTACAGTGTTTATAACTCTAAATAAGTTTTTCATAATTCATAATCACAACAATCTTTTTGGCTTTTTTTTTGTCCCAGGTGAAAATTACTCAAGAGCTGAAACTCCTTCAGACTGAACAGATGACAAAACTTCAAGCTAAACATCAAGCAGAATGCGACTTACTTGAAGATATGAGGTAAGGCTACAGCAAACACTCCCTGATTCCTGTAAAGAGCTTCCTTTTGGAAGAACACTTGGGTTACAAAACTCCGGGAACCGAGGATGGAATTTCCTCTTGGATTTCCTGCTTTCAGACTCTTAAAGCATTGACACAGCTGGAAAGTATAACTGGAACTAACACAATGCATGCTGGCCCACTTTGAAAGGGGGTTGGTAACAAATATGTGTCATGAACAATCCTGAAAGTGTCCATTCTTCTTGGCAGTATTCCTTTTCTCACTGAGGTAATGCTTTTCAGCTTCACCTTAAAAGTTTGTGGGGCTGGAAATTCTTCCAAATGGTATTGCAGTAACCTTCTTTTAAGTTCAAGCAAAAAAATGAATTGGGTTTATACAACCATTTTTTGAAAACAGGCTTGATTTTGTCGAAGGCTTTCATGGCCGGAATCACTGGGTTGTTGTAGGTTTTTTCAGGCTATATGGCCATGTTCTAGAGGCATTCTCTCCTGACGTTTCGCCTTCATCTATGGCAAACATCCTCAGAGGTAGTGAGGATGCTTGCCATAGATACAGGCAAAACGTCAGGAGAGAATGCCTCTAGAACAGTGTTTCTCAACCTGGGGGTCGGGACCCCTGAGCGGGTCGCGAAGGGGTGTCAGAGGGGTCGCCAACAACCACCAGAAAACACAGTATTTTCTGTTGGTCATGGGGGTTCTGTGTGGGAAGTTTGGTCCAATTCTATCATTGGTGGGGTTCAGAACGCTCTTTGATTGTAGGTGAATTATAAATCCCAGTATCCCAGTACTGACAACTCCCAAATGTCAACATCTATTTTCCTCAAACCCCATCAGTGTTCACATTTGGATATATTGAAGTATCCGTGCCAAGTTTGTTCCAGATCCATCATTGTTTGAGCCCACAGTGCTTTCTGGATGTAGGCGAACTACAACTCCCAAACTCAAGGTCAATGCCCACCAAACCCTTCCAGTATTTTCTGTTGATCATGGGAGTTCTCTGTGCCAACTTTGGTTCAATTCCATTGTTGGTGGGGTTCAGAATGCTCTTTGTTTACATGTTAACTACAAATCCCAGCAACTACAACTCCCAAATGACAAAATCAATCCCCCCGCCAACCCCACCAGTATTCAAATTTGGGCATACTGAGTATTTGTGCCAAATTTGCTCCAGTGAATGAAAATACATCCTGTAGATCATTATTTACATGGCGATTCATAATGTTAGGGTTATGGTTGGGGGTCACTACAACATGAGGAACTGTATTAAGGGGTCGCGGCATTAGGAAGGTTGAGAACCACTGCTCTAGAACATGGCCATGCAACCCGAAAAAACCTACAACAACCCAATCTTGATATTGTTTGATTCAGAAGTTCCCCTTCCTGTACTTGAAGTTGTTTGATGCAGTAGTTCCCCTTCCCACAAACCATTAAATTACCTGGCTTTATGAATATTAACCTTGTTGGCATTTATTTATTTCATCACTGAAAGATCCATGAGGAGTAATGCATATCTGAGGAGCATGTGCGGAAATAATCAATGGCACTCATTAGAGACAATTGATTTCTAGGATGGGCATGTTGCGAAATGTTTGAGTGTTATCAAAGTACCTGTTCCTGTCCTTCACCTTGAATTCTGTATGCACTACATTGCTAATCCAGCAAGATTACTTTGTTTTACATAACAGTACATGAAAAGAGGCAGTTCTGAGATGGAAGTTCATGTGAGATTAGAAAGTGTCAGGCTTGATAATGTGTTAATGCCTGTTTGTCAGAAAAGCTTATTGAACTATGTTCTGTCGTGCGCTGGGCCTGTAACAGCTGTACTTTTCTATAGGACGTATACTTTAAGCCCAGCAGGAAGCCAGGGGGCCTCAAAGATAGGTTCTCARAGATTTTTCTGAAGTGTCTTTGATGATGCAACAAAGTCTTTATTATGGAACAAACAACAAATTTTCAATGGTTCAAACAACACTTCAAGGCCTTCTTAGTCTAGTCCTCAAATCGACTGGCACCTGACTTTGATTAACTAAACTTTCTCTGTAGGAAAAACCCTTTTTAACCTCTCCCAGGCTGCTTTCTATCTATGCCTCATCAGTGTGGGACCTACTACCGATTCCAAATGCGTCTGGGTATCGAGTAGACCTACCAGCCGAGGCTTGAAGWTATTTCAGCTGAAACTCCAGGGTTGTTCCCTTTGATGCTGTGAAGCTGAGAGGCTGTGAGCTCTTAGCCAGAGCTTTTGGGACCTTTCTCCTGGAATTTCTGCTTCTGTATCCCCRGATGTTATTTTTCCCTGGATGGTTATTGAGAAAGGAAGCTTTTTCTACGGGATGAGCTGGTCTACGTCCTATAGCTTAGCTACCTTGTGTGAGACTGCCCAAAAATGGCTCCTTTCCCTGCCAGAGCCGAGAACAAGGGGCGGAACCAAAGCTTAATTATGATGGACAGGAGGCCTGTGCTATGACTGCAAAACAGATAACAGAAAGAAAATGAAGTTGGAGCTCCTGGTATAGCCATACCAGCACAAACTAAATGAAAATATACTTGTCTGCTTCATCCTTGCAATTTAACTAGTTCAGCATGGTTTTGTATGGGACAGATTGCTGTGTATTTGATGAAAAGATAGCAAGGTATATTATTCGCACAATAAATGCTAGTTAGGATAAGGTTGCTATGTGATGTCCTCTCCCGGAACTACTATATTTTAAAACAGTAGTTCTCAACCTTCCTAATGCCGTGACCCCTTAATACAGTTTCTCATGTTGTGGAGACCCCCGACCATAAAATTATTTTCGTTGCTACTTCATAACTGTTAGGAATCGTAATGTAAATATCTGATTTACAGGATGTATTTTCATTCACTTGACCAAATTTGGCACAAATACCCAATATATCCACATTTGAATATTGGTGGGATGGGGGGGGGATTGATTTTGTCATTTGGGAGTTGTTGTTGCTGGGATTTATAGTTCACCTACAATTAAAGAGCATTCTGAACTCCACCAGTGGTGGAATTGAACCAAACTTGGCACACAGAACTCCCACGACCAACAGAAAATACAGGAAGGGTTTGGTGAGCAGTGACATTGAGTTTTGGAGTTGTAGTTCACCTACATCCAGAGAGCACTGTGAACCTAAACAGTGATGGATCTGGACCAAACTTGGCACGAATACTCAAATATAACCAAATGTAAAAACTGGTGGAGTTTGGGGAAAGTGGACCTTGACATTTGGGGGTTGTAGTTGCTGGGATATATACTTCATCTACAATTAAAGAGCATTCTGAACTCCACCAGTGGTGGAATTGAACCAAACTTGGCACACATAACTCCCACGACCAATAGAAAATACAGGAAGGGTTTGGTGGACATTGACCTTGAGTTTGGGAGATGTAGTTCACCTACATCCAGAGAGCACTGTGAACCTAAACAGTGATGGATCTGGACCAAACTTGGCACGAATACTCAAATATAACCAAATGTAAAAACTGGTGGAGTTTGGGGAAAGTGGACCTTGACATTTGGGAGTTGTAGTTGCTGGGATTTATAGTTCACCTAAAATCAAAGAGCATTCTGAACCCCACCAATGACAGAATTGGTCCAAACTTCCTACACAGAACCCCCATGACCAACAGTAAATACTTTTTCTGATGGTCTTTGGCGACCCCTCTGACACCACCTCGCGACCTCCCCCCCAGGGGTCCCGACCCCCCGGTTGAGAAACGCTGTTTTAAAACAATGGTACTTGGTTATCATTCCCAGAAACTGTTGATCTTTTTTACTGATCACTTCAGTCTGCGTGGTCTGAAAAGTGGGAATAGCTGCTGGTATGCCACAAAGAATGTTGGCTTTAAGACTGTCCAGATTTATAAGGCTATGAGGCTCAGTTAAGATAGTTTTCTGACTCTGCGTTATTCATTTTCTGTCTCTGCATCATTAATGCACTATTAAGACATAAGACGTTTATAGCAAAAGTGTGTGGCCAATGTCTGGAAAAGAGATCAGTTTTGTCTTAAGCATTAGCCTCTAATAGCAGTAATCTGAGTGGGATAATTTCTTACAAATTGCAAGTATAACAGGAAAAGTAAACAAGGAAAATATTTTGAAAACATAACATTTTTAGTAGATCTGCTTTTGTCTAGGACAGCTATATGAGTTGCTTGGTTCTCCAACAGTTGTTAAGACTACATCACATAGAAGCCTTCCTGTAGCAAGCAGTGAGGGATGGTGAGGGCCACAGTTCAACATTTGGGCTGCACTTCCTGTCCCAATTTAGAATATGCATATTAAAAGGTAAAGGTTGTCCCCTGACATTAAGTCCAGTCGTCTCTGACTCTAGGGGTGGGGCTCACCTCCATTTCTAAGCCAAAGAGCCAGCGTTGTCCATAGACACCTCCAAGGTCATGTGGCCAGCATGACTGCATGGAGCACCGTTACCTTCCCGCGGGAGCGGTACCTATTGATCTACTCACATTTGCATGTTAGGTAGATCAATAGATTAGCAGGAGCTGGGGCTGACAGCGGAAACTCATGCCACTCCCGGATTCGAAGCTTCGACCTTTTGGTCAACAAGCTCAGCAACTCAGCGGTTTCACCCACTGTGCCACTGGGGGCTCAATGTGTATGTATATATATATATATATCTATATCTATATATATCTATATATATAAATCTGTTAGGTTGGTTCAACGGGACAGCAAAACTCACAAACCCCCCAACGAAACTTAACCAAAATTCCCATGCCCATAACACAACCCACAAGGTACAAACATATCTACTCAAAATGAAAAACAACACAACAACACACTCACAAAACGGCAAAACAACAAAACTCAAAAACCCCAACGAAACTTAACCAAAATTCCCATGCCCATAACACAACCCACAAGGTACAAACATATCTACTCAAAATGAAACAACACAACAACACACTCACAAAACGGCAAAACAACAAAACTCAAAAAAACCCCAACGAAACTTAACCAAAATTCCCATGCCCATAACACAACCCACAAGGTACAAACATATCTACTCAAAATGAAAAATAACACAACAACACACTCACAAAACGGCAAAACAACAAAACTCACAAACCCCCCAACGAAACTTAACCAAAATTCCCATGGCCATAACACAACCCACAAGGTACAAACACACGCAAGCCCACGCACACACACACACAACCCCACGCTCCATCACTCCCCCGCCGCCGCACACACACACGCAACCCCACGATCCATCACTCCCCCCGCCGCCGCACACACACACGGAACCCACCCCCGCCGCCGCACACACACACGCACCCCACGCTCCATCACTCCCCCCGCCGCCGCACACACACACGCAACCCCACGCTCCATCACTCCCCCCGCCGCACACACACGCAACCCCACGCTCCATCACTCCCCCCCGCCGCCGCACACACACATGCAACCCCACGCTCCATCACTCCCCCACCCCAATCTTACCTCCTTTTACTTCACGCCACCTCCAAACCCCACCCCACCCCTTCCCGCCCCGCACACACACACACGCAACCCCAGGCTCCATCACTCTCCCCCCGCCGCCGCACACACACACACGCACCCACGCTCCATCACTCCCCCGCCCCACCACACACACAACCCCACGCTCCATCACTCCCCCCGCCGCCGCACACACACACGCAACCCCACGCTCCATCACTCCCCCCGCCGCCACACACACACACAACCCCACGCTCCATCACTCCCCTGCCCCAATCTTACCTCCTTTTACTTCACGCCACCTCCAAACCCCCCCCCCCTTCCCGCCCTGTCAAAATCCAGGAAAGACAGGAAAGAAGGAAAGAAGGAAGAAAGAGAAAGGGAGGTAAAGAAAAAGGGGGAAGGAAGGAAAGTTAGAGAA
This sequence comes from Anolis sagrei ordinatus, assembly GCF_025583915.1. Lineage (NCBI taxonomy): Eukaryota > Metazoa > Chordata > Lepidosauria > Squamata > Anolidae > Anolis > Anolis sagrei. Next base: position 274,951,364 of record NW_026846588.1, on the reverse strand, counting down.
AGAAGGAAGAAGAAAAGGAAGAAAAGGAAAGATGGAAGGAAAGGAAAGAGAGACAGCAGAAGAGAAAGAAAAAGGGGGAAGGAAGGAAAGAGGTAGAGAAGGAAGAAATGAGAGACAGAGGGAGGGAAAGAAAAAGGGGGAAGGAAGGAAGGAGATAAGAAAAAAGGGAATGAAGGAAGGAAAGAGGGAGTGAAGGAAGGGCGAAGATGTAGAGAAAGAGGGAGGGAAGGAAAGAAGGAAAGAGAGAAGGAAGAAAAGAGACCAGAAGAGAAAGAAAAAGGGGGAAGGAAGGAAAGAGATAGAGAAGGAAGAGGAGAAGGAAAGATGGGAGGGAAGGAAGGAGGGAAAGAAGGAGAGAAAGAGGGATTGGCCACAGCAACACGTGGCGGGTAAAGGTTGTTATTTCTATTATTATTATTATGCTATTATTCCTATGAGACCCTTTTAGGGGGAATGGGAGAGGTGTCAGGTCCCAGAGGCAATGCATTGCATTATTGTTATTGTTATGATGGTGGTGAAATAAAAGGAAATAAAAAGTGAAAGAAGGAAGCAAACAGGGAGGGAAGAAAGGCAAAGGAAGAAAGGGGGAGGGAATGAAGGAAAGAGAGAAGGATGAAACCAAGTAGTGAAAGAAGGAAAGAAAGAGGTAGAGAAGGAAGAAAGGAGAGAAAGGGGGAGGAAAAGGGGGAAGGAATAGGTAGGTACCTCTCTTTCATAATAGTCCAGATATCTACCTCAACTTTGATAAGTTTTACTATAGGCCACAGCAACGCGTGGCAGAGCACAGCTAGTATATATATATACCTTGTAAGAGTTCATAGGACCATTCCATTAATATCTCATACAAGTAAAGTGATGATGCAGATTCTACAGCGAATTCATTTATCATATATGGAGTGTGAAATATCAGAATTATTTTTTTAGCTGGTGGTACAATGGGTTAAACCCTTGTGCTGGCAGGACTAATGACCAAAGGGTCAGCGGTTTGAATCTGTGGAGTGGGGTGAGCTCCCACCTGTCAGCTCCAACTTCCCATGGAAGGACATTAGAGAAGCTTCCCACAGGATGGTAAAACATCCAGGCATCCCCTGGGCAACATCTTTGCAGATGGCCAATCCTCTCACACCAGAAGCGACTTGCAGTTTCTCAAGTCCCTCCTTATACAAAAAAAATATGCTCTATAATCTGTGGGCCTAATTTTTAAAAAGATAGAACTGTTGAATCAGTAGAATATAGCTTATTTATTTAATTATAGTATTTTTTCTCTGCTCTTAAGCCAGAAATGCTCCCAAAGCCTCTACATTGCTAATATGACAGTTCCCTGACCTCAGGTGTACTTTCTAAGTAAGACATGACACATGGGGAAAATGGAATGGCAGGGTGGAAGGGATTAAGTTCAGCAGGTACTGCCTATTCTTTCCTCTCTCAGAGGCCAGGGCAATGGAGCTTGGGGTGGAAAGAGGGCCTTTTGTGTACTACTGGGACTAAGGTATGATGGAGGTGTGCCTGCTTGTTTTTATCTCCTTCCAAGGCCAGGAAAGCAGCAGTTGGGAAAGATGGAGGAGCTTTCAGATGCTGCTGAGGCTAAAGTGTGATGGACATGTGCCTGACTTATCTCCCTCCAGGGCTATAGCAGTGGCCATTGCTAACATACCATTCAGCTATACTCTCAATTAGAAGTAGAATTTGGATTCAGAGCTACGTTTGATAAATGCTGCAGTCTTTTCTCAATCAAATAATGTAATTTGGCATAATATCTCAAAAAGGGTGTGTGTTTTTTTTGACAGCAGCTGCCCTTTCCTCCCTTGTCCCTTCACCAAGTTGATATGTTCTTCAAAAGCAGAAGCCCTAGAGCAGCGTTTCTCAACCTGGGGGTTGGGACCCCTGGGGGGGTGGGGTCGCCAAAGACCATCAGAAAACATAGTATTGTCTGTTGGCCATCTGGGTTCTGTGTGGAAAGTTAGGTCCAATTCTGTTGTTGGTGGGGTCCAGAATGCTCTTTGATTGTAAGTGAACTATAAATTCCAGCAACTACAACTCCCAAATGTCAAGATCTATTTTCCCCAAACTCCACCAGTGTTCACATTTGGGCATATTGAGTAGTCGTTCCAAGTTTGGTCCAGATCCATCATTGAGTCTACAGTGCTCTCTGGATGTAGGAGAACGACAACTCCAGAACTCAAGGTCAATGCCCACCAAACCCTTCCAGTATTTTCTGTCGGTCATCTGGGCTCTGTGTGGTAAGTTAGGTCTAATTCTATTGTTGGTGGAGTTCAGAATGCTCTTTGATTGTAGGTGAACTATAAATTCCAGCAACTACAACTCCCAAACGTCAAGGTCTATTTTCCCCAAACTCTGCCAGTGTTCATATTTGGGCATATTGAGTATTTGTTCCAAGTTTGGTCCAGATCCATCATTGAGTCCACACTGCTCTCTGGATGTAGGAGAACTACAACTCCAAAACTCAATGTCAATGCCCACCAAACCCTTCCAGCATTTTCTGTTGGTCATCTGGGTTCTGTGTGGAAAGTTAGGTCCAATTCTATTGTTGGTGGAGTTCAGAATGCTCTTCAATTGTAGATGAACTATAAATTCCAGCAACTACAACTCTCAAATGACAAAACCAATCCCTCCCCTCCAACCCCACCAGTATTCAAATTTGGGTGTATCGGGTATTTGTGCCAAATTTAGTCCAGTGAATGAAAATACATCCTGCATATCTGATAGTTACATTACAAATCATAACAGTAGCAAAATTACAGTTATGAAGTAACAATGAAAATAATTTTATGGTTGAGGGTCACCACAACATGAGGAACTGTATTAAGGGGTCGCGGCATTAGGAAGGTTGAGAACCACTGAGATAGAGGTCTTGTATGGGAGGGAAACCAAGAAAGCTTCAGATAAAAGGTAGATCGAGGTAAAAAAATCAACCTTTTGTGTTAATTCCGCAAAGGTTTACCTGCAAAGATTAACCAATATATTCAGAACACATTCACTATAAATAGGGAAGTGTTCGGAATAGTTTTCATTTTTAGTTCTAAAGCTATGCAAGATAGCCAAGAAAATAATTGGTGTCTCCGAAAGCAGAGCATCTAGAATACAGTGCTCAGCCGTTGCTGATCTACAAAGCATTTCCATTTTGGCTCATGGATAGGAATTGAGCTTGGCATCCTACTGCTGAGTTAGGAATTCATTTCCTCTTTCCTACAGCAGTGAGTGAAGATTTGAGTCCTATAGAAATAGCAAAATTGTACAAATCAGAATCACACTATGCTCCAGTTTCAGCAAAGACTTGAGAGGCTTTGATGACTTAAGCAATCCCCACACATACAGACATACATCCTATATATAGCATGTAGAAATTGCCTTCCACTTTTGTGGGTTTCACGTTCATGAATTTGATTATTTGTGGATTATTTACTGCCGCCTCTGTGCTGCATTACAGCATTTTAATGGGGACTGCAAGCCTTGTGAGACTGAAGGAGACCATGAATGCAAGATGAGGCTTGTAAATATCTATGAAAATTGGCATAGCAGAGGTAATGGGAATGGGGGAGAGGTCAATGAAAGATATGGAGAAGGTGACAGCAAGAAAGGCAGGTATACAAGGAAGGGGGAACTGGGCACCCTGAGCCTGCCTCATATAGCTATTTTTGTTTAAATTATCTCTTTCTTCCAACACATGGTGGAAAATGTTTCCACCCAGATCCTCTGAAGATGCCAGCCACAAATGCAGGCAAAACATCAGGAGAAAATACTGATAGAAAACAGCCATACAACCTGGAAACCACACAACTTTTCTTCCATTCAGAAGAGAAGCCTGGGAGGAGACATGAAATCCATGTATAAATATATGAGGGGTAGTGATAGGGAGGAGGGAGAAGGCTTGTTTTCTGCTGCCCTGGAGACACAATGGAACAATGGCTTCAAACTACAGGAAAGGAGATACCACCTGAAAATGAGGAAGACCTTCCTCACTTTGAGAGCTGTTCAGCAGTGGAACTCTCTGCCCCAGAGTGTGGTAGAGGCTCCTTCTTTGGAGGCTTTTAAACAGAGGCTGGATGATAATCTGTAGAAGGTTCTTTGAATGCAATTTTCCTGCTTCTTGGCAGAATGGGGGTGGACTGAATGGCCCACAAGGTCTCCTCCAACTCTATGATTCGAACACCCCAGTGTTTCCATCCACTCACAAGAGGATTTGTCCAGTTCAAGAAGGATGTGGTCAAGCTAGAATTAGTGTAGAGAAGGGCAACTGAAGTGATCAGTGCTTTGGAAACCAAGAGTTACGAAGAATGGATTAGAAAGCTGGGGATGTTTTGCTTAGAGGAGAGAAGATTGAGAGGAGAACCATGTTTAAATATGTGAAAGTATGTCATATTGATCAGGAAGTTAGCTTGTTTTCTGCTCTAGAGACCAGGATACAGAACAATGGGTTCAAGTTGCAGGAAAAGAGATTTCACCTAAATGTTAGGAAGAATTTCCCGAAGTTAAGAGCTATTCAGCAATGGAATATTCTGCCCGGGAGTGTGGTTCTGCCTGGGAGTCTGGAATATTCTGCCTTCTCTGGTGGTTTTTCAACAGAGGCTGGATGGTCATCATTCAGGAGGGTTTTGATTAGGGGTGTTCTTCCTTCACAGAATGGGAATGGGATGGATGGTCCTTGTGGGTCTCTTCCCATTATATGAATCGATAAAGTTGTTGGGAAAAAACCTCAAAAGACAGCTTTCCACTCCCAAAACAATGCAGTATGAACTAAGTGTGCTCTTAAGCTCATCTGATGGAGGTCACTATCTGGGATCATTGCAGCATACCCAAATACCTGGGAGTTCCCTTGGACTGTTCTCTGACCTACAAGAAGCACTGCCTGAATATCAAGCAAAAAGTGGGTGCTAGAAACAATATCATACGAAAGCTGACTGGCACAACCTGGGGATCACAAACAGATACAGTGAAGGCATCTGCCCTTGTGCTTTGCTACTCTGCTGCTGAGTATGCATGCCCAGTGCAGAACAGATCTCACCACGTTAAAATAGTGGATGTGGCTCTTAATGAGACATGCCGCATTATCACAGAATGTCTGCGCCCAACACCACTGGAGAAATTATACCGTTTAACCAGTATTGCATTGCCTGACATCTGTCAGGAAGTAGATTATTGCTTGTGGATGCACTGTTTTTAACTTGATTTATGCCTAATTGCAGTGTATAATTGTAATTGTTTGTTCTAGCATTGAATTTTGCCATTACTTATGTGTAATAATAATAATAATAACAACAACAACAACAACACTTTATTTGTACCCCGCTACCATCTCCCCAAGGGACTCGGTGTGGCTTGCATGAGGCCGAGCCCAAATACAACAATACAAGCAATAAAACAACAATACAAGCAATAAAAAACATAGACAATAAAATATACAACATTATCAATAAGACAACACACAGTTAAAAACAGTGGGAAGGCCAAATGTAAAGTTAAAATTGGAAGTAATGCTGTCATCTCTGGCCCATCTCCTGTTCAGATATCAGCCAGCATGCCAACACCTTAAGGAAGAAATAGCTTTCTAGGATCTCCAGAAGTACCCACAGGAACACCTCAGCAAGCAATATTCCAAAAGTGGCAGGCTAAAACCCAGAATCTTAATCTATGGCTGATACCAAATAAGAGACTCCCTCCTGGACACACAGAAGACTGGGCAGCTTGGAAGGCACTGAACAGACTGCGCTCTGGCACCACGAGATGCAGAACCAACCTTAAGAAATGGGGCTACAAAGTGGAATCCACGACATGCGAGTATGGAGAAGAGCAAACCACTGACCACCTGCTGCAATGCAACCTGAGCCCTGCCACATGCACAATGGAGGACCTTCTTGCAGCAACACCAGAGGCACTCCAAGTGGCCAGCTACTGGTCAAAGGACATTTAATAGAATGCCAATTTTGCAAACTTTGTGTTTTTCTTTTTTTAAAAAATTACAATACAACTGTATTGTCGAAGGCTTTCATGGCTGGAATCATTGGGTTGTTGTAGGGTTGTTGAAGTCAGCCATAGCAGAGCACCTGATGAACCAACCTGGACACAGCATATTATTTGAGAACACAGAAATGCTGGACCACTCTCACAACCACCATGTCAGACTACACAGAGAAGCCATTGAAATCCACAAGCATGTGGACAATTTCAACAGAAAGGAGGAAACCATGAAAATGAACACAATCTGGCTACCAGTATTTAAAAACTCTAAATTGCAACAGCACAACAACAGAGAGGAAGCAGGCAGAGACATCTAATTACCTCTCAACAAAAGTTTGCTCCAGGCACAGCCAGCCCATTGTATGCTAATCAAGGTGGTCAGTTGAAACATTCACACCTAGCTCCAGCAGACAAGAGTCCTTTGTCTCACCCTGATCATTCCACAGATACATAAAACCCTTTTTCCTAGTTTCCACAGACCTCACTACCTCTGAGGATGCTTGCCATAGATGCAGGCGAAACGTCAGGAGAGAATGCCTCTAGAACATGGCCATATAGCCCGGAAAAACCTACAACAACCTAAAATACAACGGTTTGGTTTGCTCTTGACACGATAAATAAATACTGTCTAGGACCAAAGCCCCACCTCTCTTGGAAGTTTCACCTCATCACAGGTGGAACTTCCTTTTAATGCTCCATCTTCATGCAGTCATCTCAAAGAGGGATGCTTAGCATGCAGACCTGTTCCAAGATTCGGAAATACTAAAATGAAGCATTCACATTCTCATTTATCTCATGCAAAACAGATAGCCAAACAATAGCCAGATGGTGCTTTTACCTTAGTAAATGGCTTGCTTTTAAATTAGAACTAGAATTCAGGGGAATGGCAGCTGATCCAGTCATTCTCTCCATTAGCTCTCTGGGATCGTTTAAATGGTAACGTTTGAGAGCACACTGAAGATTTGCTGAACTTTAAAGTGTACTGTTAATTAAAAGTCAATATATTCCTCTCCTCCCCCTTCCCATAAAATCTGTTAAATATGAGCTGAAAAAGCTCTTGTCTGCCAACAACCAATTTGAGAGTTCTGCCTATTCTGTAGTTGTTGAAAAATAATGAGTAATTGCCCCCCAAAATAAGTGAGCTGAATCTTGTAAGGCTTTAGGTAGTGTTTATTATTCTCATGGTAGCTGCGATAAGTACCACTCCTGATCATACGGTCTTTGAGATGCCTTTGAGATTTCAGTGTCAAAATATGAACTGTTAATTGTTGGAGATTAACTAGCACTTCTGCATTTAAAGTGTAAGGCGTAGTTCGCAGTACCATTGGTGGTTGTTAGGAAACACAATTAGGACCTTTCTTGGGTATTTATCGTGTTGGAAGCAAATTGAGAATACAGTTATAATGCATACAAAAAAACCACAAACAAAGATAAAAACTTGGCATTGTACTAAATTTCCTTTGACCAGAAGCTGGCCACTTGGAGTGCCTCTAGTGTGGCTGTAGGAAGGTGCTCCATTGCGCATGTGGCAAGGCTCAGACTACATTGTGGTCTGTGGTTTGTTCTTCTCCACACTCGAATGTCGTGGACTCCATTTATAGCCCCATTTTTGAAGATTGGCACTGCAGTGTGACAAGGAGGGAGTTTCTCATCTGAATTTGCATGATTTAAAACAAATATTTTAACAACTTAACATTTTAATTACTGTTTTAATTGCAATTGTTATTTATTAATCTGTTTGATGGCATCAAAGGTTTCCCGTTGTAAGCCGCCCTGAGTCCCCTCTTGAGGGTGAGAAGGACGGGATATAAATATGCAAAATAAATAAATCAGCCACAGATTGAGGTCCCAGGTTTTAGCCTGCCACTTTTGGACTCTCGCTTGCTGAGGTGTTCCTGCGAGTATCTCTGTTGATCTTAGGAAGCTATTTCTTGATTTAAGTCATTAGCTTGCTGGCTGGTATCCAAAGAGAAGATCAGCCAAAGATGTCAATGCTTTGGTCCTTTCATTATAAGCTGTTGCTTCCCAACAGATGTCAGATAGTAAGCTTTCTTGGTGGACAGAGGTATTCTGCCAGTATTTTATTGCATCCTATCTTTTAAGCCCTCTTTCATTTTATAGCAATTCTATGAAATATGTTTGGGCTGAGAGATTGTTACCCCTTGAATTGCATAGTGCACATTAATTTGAACTATGTATCACCGCAATCCTAGTGGGAAAAAGCAGTTGTTATCCTAAAATTAAGATAGATTCTTATGCATTCCTTTCCAGGTGATCTACTATAATAATTGAACTGAAAAATTCATTTTATAAAAGGTGTGAAGTACACCACTCCTCGGAGAATATTTCAAGACTCAGGTGTTATCATGGCAGCCAACTTTATCTTCCTCTGATAAGGCTTGTTGGGGCAGGGCAGCTGAAGGGATTTTCCATGAAGGTGTTTTCAAAGTAGATAATTTTTCAGGTAACATGCTCCCAAGCCATTAAGCCTTTTAAAGGCTAAAGCTAGCATTTTGAATTGGATCCACAAATGTAACGCAAGCCAGTGCCATGTGATAGAGCATGTAAATAGCATGACAGAACCATCCAGTCTCCATTAACAGTCTTTAAATTCTTTTTTAAACTGGCTGACTTAGCTCCAGGATCATTTCCAAAAGCACTCTTATGTACCGTAAATATACCCTTTTGCAGTAATACAAACAGGAGGCCACCAGAGCATATAATTTCACAGCGTGGTCTTTTGGAATTGGTCATCCAAACAGGCGTAGAAGCTTGTCAAGATTACATCTCCTGTGTTACATATATAATTCATATAGAATGTTACCTTTGATCAGTGATATTGAAGGCCTCTAAAGGATTCAAGAGAATCAACAAGGCTGCATTTGTCATGTTTTTTCTTTCTAAACAAAGGTCATTTAACCAAGGCCACTTCTGTCTCCTATCAAAGGTGAACCCAGATTGCAGTAGAGCAGTAGTTCCCAACCTGTGGGTCCCCAGGTGTTTTGGCCTACAACTCCCAGAAATCCCAGCCAGTTTACCAGCTGTTGGGATTTCTGGGAGTTGAAGGCCAAAACATCTGGGGACCCACAGGTTGAGAACCACTGCAGTAGAGCTAAAAAAAAGCCAACCACAAATCCCAGGTATGTCCAACAATGAATGAAACTTGATTGGAGACCATTCTCTTAAGTGTATTGCCCCCAAATGGTCTGTTAGGCAGTATGCTTCAGGTCCAACCTATCTTCAAGACCGTATCTTCTTCTATGAACCTACGTGGGCCTTGAGATCTGCTGGGGAGGCCCTTCTCTTGGTCCCATAACCATCACAGGTGCGGTTGGTGGGGACGAGAGAGAGGACCTTCTCGGTGGTGGCTCCCTGTCTCTGGAATTCCCTCCCTAGAGAGATTAGATTAGCCACAAATCTCCAAACCTTCCGTTCCAGCCTAAAAACATGGCTATTTACATGGGCCTTTGACTTGGGGTAAGGTACTGTGATCAATGCAATATTCCTGCTTCTTGGCAGGGGGTTGGACTGGATGGCCCATGAGGTCTCTTCCAACTCTTTGATTCTATGATTCTATGATTATGTGATGACAACGACCATTGTTTCTCGGCACTTTAGTTTTTGTTCGTAAGAAACCCAATGACCCATACGTATGACTATGTTTTAGAAATTTAAACCTTTTTAATTTTATCAATTGATGGTCTTCATTGTTGTATTCAGTCAAGTTGTGTATTGTCTTCATGATATGTAATTCTATTTTATGTGTGGCACCTTGAGTGCTTTGTTAGCCACCCCAAGACCCTTCGGGGAGATGATGGTGAGGTACAAATAAAGTTTTATTATTGTATTATGATTATTCTCACATTATTAACCTGTTAAATGAATGACTGTATTGTCAGCATAACATGAAGACAACCATAATTTACAGAGGAAAGAGCTGATACAATTATAGGCGGACTTTCAATTGTGAGCTAAATGAACAGGGGTGGACAATTGCAAACTGTTAAGCAATAATAATATTGCTTAATTCATATTTATTTATCAAAATTAGTTTTAGCTTGGTCTTTTTAAATTATTGTAGGTTGCCTTGAATCCTATCTTTGAGGGAATAAGGTGGAATCTAAATTCAATAAATAAATAAATAACTTTCCTTTTAAAATTAAAGTATCCATCTCACTGGATATCTCATTGCAAATGGCTAGGTTTGGGAAAGATGCATTCAATTAAGATTGACTGAGAGCATACTGTTGCTGTTATGAAATTAGCTTCTGGAGTTGTGGTTACAGTTGCAGTTATAAATATTTTTTGTTTATGTGTTCAGTGGCCCAATATGCATAAATAAAGCTTAGAAACTGTTGATAACTTCTGAGTTTGGACTAGATTTCCGTCACAGCTGCTGGATGTGAGGAGGGGTGCTCATGCCTGCGAAGAAGATTGACATTTGCTTTCTGATTTATGAATGCAACAAAAAAAAAAATCCCCAACTTGCATGGGAGAGAAGCTGCTGTTAACATAATTGTCCCTCTTCCCCATGAATTCTGCAGGTTCTTAACATCATATGTTTGCTGTTGTGTGCTTTCTGGGTTTCCATAGCCGAGTGGGGAATCGAACCCTGGTTATAGTCTAGCATTCTGCACCATGTTGGCATCATATAAGATTTAGGAATTTCTAGTCGGTGAATATTCTCAGTATGCAAGTTTCTTGCTCCTTGTATGGCAGGAGGTGTGTTTGTGCACCACTCTGTTTTTTCCTGGGAAGTATCCCAGGAACAGCTTGCTCACATAGCTTCCTTTCCTTTCATTGCTCGGTATGGTGTTTGTCCAGGATATTTCTGCATTCCACTCCAGGACATCTACATAGGAGGAAGAGGGGAGCTTGGGCGTCAGCTATCCTGACAGCACCTCTGCTTGAATAAGCAATCCAGCAGGTCATCTCTAGCTTCTGCCTTGTGCATGCAGTCTGGATGAGAGCTTAAGGGGCCCAGGAGGGATTAATCGGAAAACTTGCTCCTGAAGAAGGCAGTAGGCAGGTGCAGATGTGGGTCTAATGGCCATTGCTAGTCTCAATTGGACTACTGTAATGCACTCTACATGGGGCTGCTCTTGAAAACGGTCTGGAAATTTCAATTGGTCCAACGGCCGGTGGCCAGATTGTTAACGGATGCTCCTTACAGAGGGAGGTCAACCTTCCTGTTTAAGGAGCTCCACTGGCTTCCATTCAGTTTCCGGTCCCAATTCAAGGTGCAGGTGCTTACCGCCTACCTGCGTGACCGCATCTCTGTGTATGAACCCACACGATCTCTTTGTTCATCTGGAGAGGCCCTGCTCACGATCCCACCTGCATCGCAAGCGCGATTGGTGAGGACGAGGGATAGGGCTTTCTCGGTGGTGGCCCCTCGACTCCAGAACTCTCTCCCTAAGGATATCAGGCAGGCCCCATCACTAGCAATCTTTAGGAGGAGCTTGAAAATATGGTTGTTCCAGTGTGCCTTTCCAGAATAAGGAAACTCCTAGCATTATGTC
>NW_026846588.1:274777134-274938344 GCF_025583915.1 Anolis sagrei ordinatus | reverse complement strand
ATTGAATCAGTTGCTGAATGGTAGAAATGCTGTTGATTCCATGGGTCTGCATTAGACAGAACTACTATTGGATTTAATCCATGGTCAGAACATGAATAGGATGAGAAGATGGATCATTCAGATTGAGAGGCTGAGAGAGTATGGCTTGTTCAAGATGGGTTTTGATTGCTGAGTAGGAAATTGAATCCTGGTCTCTGGAGTCCTAGGCTAGTCCTCAAACCACTACACAATGCTGGCTGTTGTTGCACTTTTAGAGGAAATTATGTAAGGGGAAATGAGCCGATCCACATCTTTGCCTTTTATGTGCAAAACACCATTTTCCATTTTCTCTGCTGAAATAGTAAAAGGAATCTCTTCTTGTCTCTGTGTGGAGGTCAGAGACCCTATTATATTACTGCCTTGCTGTTGCCAATCTGGAAATTGGGGGAAAAAGATTGAATATTTAAAGTTGCTACATCCTAATATGATTTAAATCGGGAGGTACAGTGTGGGATGTAGGGAACTGTCATATTATTCTGTAAGAGAAAGAGTAATTCAAATGATATTACCTGGAGACAGATATGTACGAAATCTATAAAACGGATACATCAGAGGTAATAATATACTAAATGGTGTCTCTGGATTATTATATGTCTTGAACCAGGAAAAGAAAAGCATCCATAATTGATTGTGGTGCTATAAACTATGTTTGTGCTCTTGAAGCTGTTACACAACTGATGGATGTGTGTCTTGGCAAATGTGATTAAGAAGATTAAGACCGTGTAACTACTCTATAAACAAATGCTCTTTTCTTTACTCTTAACATTTTGTGTAGAGAAACGGGATCCTTCTAGAAGTCACTGTTATTTCTATGAACTAGATGCTTTTGGTAGAGTGGAAAGTTTACACGGGTTGCCTTGCATAATTGGATATTCTTGTCTCTTGAAACCTGAATCTCCATTCACTGTGCAGTTTTGTTGGCAGGGATTTCTAGTACGCAACTGGTGGGCATGTTGTTTTGGTAGCAAAATTTGTCTATGCTTTCTATGTTTTTATTTGATGGACAGAATTGTATGTGTCTTTGGCCTTGACATTGTTTCTCTCTCTCACGTAAGTTGATTTTTTTAAAACCAGTTTGCTTGCCCAGGTACTGAAAATAGTTCGATATTTAAAGATGTGATGCAACTCAGGCCTGGGGTTATATCTTTGGCAGGGAAGCTCCTCTTCACTCAGAGGGAGAAGGTCATTTGTCTCAGGAATGTTGTGTTGTCATGGCTGCTTAAAGACAAGCTAATGTTTTGCACCATGTGAAAACACTTGCATAGGATAACTGGTATATGGCCCAAAATGGAAGCAGCTTCTTGCTTCCAATAGTTTGGTGTCTGCTGTATTGTAGAGCACACCCAAGGCTGTAAACAGACTAAAAACCATACAGAAGCCACCTGTTTCTTGCAGAATAAAACATCAAACAAAAGGTAATTTATTCCATTAATCAACAAATAGTGGTTCCTAAAACTATGAAGGAATGTACCAAGAAAGACTTTATGTAGAAGGACAAACTGCACACACCAAGTTTACAGAAGCTCTTCGAAGCTCTAGGTGCTCTAACCGTCTATTACAAGGAAAACCAACTGATCCCTAATCCATCTAAAACACAGACATGTGCCTTTCACCTTAAGAACAGACAAGCATCCCGAGCTCTGAGGATCACCTGGGAAGGAATCCCACTGGAGCATTGCGCACCCAAATACCTGGGAGTCACTCTGGACCGTGCTCTGACCTACAAGAAGCACTGCCTGAACATCAAGCAAAAAGTGGGTGCTATAAACAATATCATACGAAAGCTGACTGGCACAACCTGGGGATCACAACCAGATACAGTGAAGACATCTGCCCTTGCGCTATGCTACTCTGCTGCTGAGTATGCATGCCCAGTGTGGAACACATCTCACCACGCTAAAACAGTGGATGTGGCTCTTAATGAGACATGCCTCATTATCACAGGGTGTCTGCGCCCTACACCACTGGAGAAATTACACTGCTTAGCCGGTATTGCACCACCTGACATCCGCCGGGAAGTAGCAGCCAATAGTGAAAGGACCAAGGCAGAGACATCTCCAGCTCATCCCTTGTTTGGGTATCAGCCAGCACGTCAATGACTTAAATCAAGAAATAGTTTTCTTAGATCTACAGAGACACTCGCTGGAACACCTCAGCAAGCGAGAGTTCAAAAGTGGCAGGCTCAAACCCAGCACCTCAATCCGTGGGTGATACCAGATGAGAGACTCCCCCTGGGCACACAGAAGACTGGGCGACTTGGAAGGCGCTGAACAGACTGCGCTCTGGCACCACGAGATGCAGAGCCAATCTTAAGAAATGGGGCCACAAAGTGGAATCCACGACATGCGAGTGTGGAGAGGAGCCAACCACTGACCACCTGCTGCAATGCACCCTGAGCCCTGCCACATGCACAATGGAGGACCTTCTTGCGGCAACACCAGAGGCACTCCAAGTGGCCAGATACTGGTCAAAGGACATTTAATCAGCTACCAAGTTTGCAAAATTTGTGGTTTTTTTATCTGTTTGTTTGTTTTGTTCTGTTAGAAATGTAATACAATGTTCTGGTTGCGGATGACACGATAAATAAATACCAAGTTTACATTGCATGAAAGAAGGGGATGAAGCAGCTTTAAGGGAGTGGGGCCTTATGTGCTGAGAGGAAAGATACCTTAGAACAGGGGTTCTTAAACCTTTTAAACAGAGGGCCAGGTCACAGTCCCTCAAACTGTTGGAGGGCCAGATTATAATTTGAAAAAAAAAACATGAATGAATTCCTATGCACACTGCACATATCTTATTTGTAGTGCAAAAACACTTAAAACAATACAATAATTAAAATGAAGAACAATTTTAACAAATATAAACTTATTAGTATTTCAATGGGAAGTGTGGGCCTGCTTTTGGCTGATGAGATATGATTGTTGTTGTTGTGTGCTTTCAAGTCGTTTCAGACTTAGGTTGACCCTGAGTGAGGGCCAGGTAAATGACCTTGGAGGGCCGTATCCGGCCCTCAGGCCGTAGTTTGAGGACCCCTGCCTTACTCTACTTGGAGGCCATAAGTGTCTTCCACCATTGGTTGTTACCACTTTGTATTATCTCTGTATTTGTCAAGTGTAGAAGAAGTTGTGGTGCTATGTCCAAACATCTTTCCAGTCTTTAAAAAGGGAAAAGAAAAAAGAAACTGCAGCAAACTTCATGCCAGTCACCTAAATCTGTCCATTCCACTCTTCTGAGAGAGATATTGACAGCTGGAATGTGTCCAGAGGAGGGAGACTAAAATGATCAAGGGTCTGGAGAACAAGCCCTATGAGGAGCGGCTTAAGGAGCTGGGCATGTTTAGCCTGAAGAAGAGAAGGCTGAGAGGAGATATGATAGCCATGTAGAAATATGTGAGAGGAAGCCACAGGGAGGAGGGAGCAAGCTTGTTTTCTGCTTCCTTGGAGACTAGGACGCGGAACAATGGCTTCAAACTACAAAAGAGGAGATTCCATCTGAACATAAGGAAGAACTTCCTGACTGTGAGAGCCGTTCAGCAGTGGAACTCTCTGCCCCGGAGTGTGGTGGAGGCTCCTTCTTTGGAAGCTTTTAAACAGAGGCTGGATGGCCATCTGTCAGGGGTGATTTGAATGCAATATTCCTGCTTCTTGGCAGGGGGTTGGACTGGATGGCCCATGAGGTCTCTTCCAACTCTTTGATTCTATGATTCTATGATTCTGCATGATGCATTGCAATAGTAGAGATGGCTTCATTGAAATTCTTCTACTGAGGTTTATTTAATTTATATCCTACTTTTCATTTCACATGCAACCCAAGGAGGCTTACAACAAAGCTATGCTTTGCTTCGATCCCTAGCCTGACTCTCTGTGTGTATTTATGTGGCGCTGCATTTTTCTGTTTTGCACAGTGCTGGAAACGAATGGTTGTAAAGGTGAACAGTACCAAATGTCCATTTTGTCTTGGTCTTCTATGTGTTATCTCTCAGACTACATTGGAGGCCTCTAGAGAGATTAACGGATCTCTTGTTCTTGCTGTCTACGTGGGAAACATTTTTCGAGTGGAGATAGTTATGTCAGATTGTAGTACTTAGTTGATTGTTTGCATTTAGCTTGTAAGGATATAAATTATATAGAAACCCTGCCTGGAGGCAGAACCATGCTCATCATCCCGCAGGGATAAACTTGTGTCTTCTGACCACAGTGCCCTTTAAGTTGCCAGGGGGAAAAATTAAGGCATACACAGTATATTGAGATAATGCTCATGTTTCTTATGGAAACCTTTGCGAGCGAGCTCCTTGTACAGAGAAACACCCATCGGCTCCCTCCTTGTCATAAATGAGGAAACAAACTAGGGACCATAACTCAGGATTATTGTTTATTACAACCATATTTCTAAGTTACCTATTAAGCATAGTTTAAAACTGGCTTGTGGCCCAACTTGTTTCAGTGCAATAATCACTGTGCTATTTTCAAACATCATACCAAGCTGTCTTTCCCTGGTTACATGGACAGACCGAAGGTGAGCAAATAAGCTATGTTTGTTTAAATTGTTTGTAGATGTTCCAGTTTAATAAAGCAGGATTCCTGACATAGTAATATATAAATAGTTGTGTGAGGTCTCTTGACAGCCTTTAAGGACTTTTAGTGTAGTTCATAATGTCATGAACCCAGCTAAAGGGTGATGCTATACATTGCTATACACTTCTGCTTGGGACCAAAAGTGCTGTAGATTTTGGATTTTGGAAAACTGTATTTGCATATACATACATAATTCGATGTATTGGAGATAGGGCACATGCCTAAACATGAAATTCGCTTATGTTTGATATGCACATAGCTGAAGGTAATTTTATACACAGTATTTTAAATAATTTTGTGCATGAAACAAAGATTGTGTACTTGAAACCATCCATCATATAATTGTCACTGCCAAGAGGCAGCCACAGCGTAGCATAGTGGTTTGAACATTGGACTTGAATCACCACTCAGCCAAGGAAACCCACTGGGTGACCTTAGGCAAGTGACACTCTCTCAGCCTCAAAGGGAGGCAAACACAACCCCCCTCTGACCCTATCTTGTTAAGAAACCTCCATGGCAGGGTCACCTTAAGGTCTTCATTAGTCAGAAATGCACATAAACAACATTTATTGCAGCAATATAATAGTTCTCTAAATATGTGTGTATTACAAATCTGGAACTGGTCTGGAACATAGTCTCTTAGCAGCTCCTTGGTAGTACTATGAGAAGCCTGTTGATGCTGTAGAGAATTCTTTGAGTCCCTAACTATTCCACAAAGATGACGCTTAGAGAGTTCTTTAATTCTCACTAGGCTGGTTTAAGGTCAAGGTAGATAAACCCTAAAGCAAGACTTGTTTTGTTGGTTTCTGTCTAACAGGTATCTTGAAAGACACGTGGAAAAGGCTTTGTGACTTTGAGAAGAGCCTAGATGTGCAGAAGCATGAGATGATAGCAGTGACATGAAACTGTGCTTTTCATAAGAAGCTCAGATACATAAATGTCATAACTATTCAAGAACAGAAAATAGTGTTTTAATATTTAGTTACATGATCTCATTGACTCCCAATAAGCCTTTGGCCCTTTCCAAATCTTAAAAAATAGGGGGGGAAATGTCTCCATAATAGTAAATCACCACTCTTCATTATTGTTTTGTCTTTATCTCTTTGACCCTTTGCTTTATTCCTTGTCTTAAAAATTCTGAAATACAAACTAGAAGTAGATTTCTTGTCATTCTGAATGGTATTTTGCCTGGTAACAAGTGCAAAAATTACTCCATGCCACAATTTCCAATCGTTGCATTGAATGTAATATCAAGCATGTCTATTTGCCAGCTATGATACATCCTTCCCCAATGGATAACTTCTCACAAAGCAGTGGTTCCCAACCTTTTTTTGAGCAGGGACCACTTTAACCAGGAACCACTTGACCATGGACAACCAGGGACCACTTTGAGCAGGGACCACTCTCCAACATTAGTACCAAAAGGGTTACGAATCAGTTTTAGTCAGTTTTAGATTTGGTTTGGTTATTTGGGGTGCTGATTCAGAAAATTGCATTGGCTAGACCACATTTATTTATTTATTATTTATTTAGAAGTTTTATATACCAGTCTTCTTACCTCCAAGGAGGGACTCAGGCCGGTTCACAACATGTGTTCATATACAGTATTATACAAAACAGCACAGTGCATCATCATTACACATTAAAATATAAGTACAATAAAAACATCATCATCACATTACACAAGCCAAGTCATCAATACAGTCACAATTCATCATCATCCTTCCATGTGGACGAGGGTTATTGACTCAATCCTCAAATGCCATATTCCAAAGCCAGGTTTTTGTTAGTTTTCTAAAGGTCAGGAGGGAGGGAGCAGATCTAATCTCTGGTGGGATGGAATGCTAAAGCCGAGGAGCCACCACGAGAAGGCCCTGTCCCTCGTTCCCACCAAACGCAATTGCGAAGGTGGTGGGACTGAGAGCAGGGTCCCTCTGGAAGATCTTAGTAACCTTAGTAACCAGCTCTTGTTTCTGATACAGAACGTATGCCATCCAGTAGTCACCATCTGCTCACTCACAGAAAACCATATTTGATAAGCCTCAGCACTATAAGAGGGTTTTGCAAGACCAGTCACTCTTGTTGTAATGATGTAGTAACGGTGAGGCCCTGGGCCATATTTTACTTTTTGTGGACCACTGGTGGTCCATGGACCACAGGTTGGGAACCACTGTCATAAATTCACTCAAGGAAAAGCCTGATTATATAACATTGATTTAGCATTAACAATTTTCCTACTTCCCAAGCCGTGCTTGTAATTCTATTTTATTATATTTGTTAGAGAAACAGATTTAAAAATCAAGTCGGTTATTAATGTGAGCTGTTCTATAGTCAAAACTGTAATATGGGAATATTAGTTTATCCACGCAGAGTTAAAATGGTTTACATTTTTCCTCTACATCAGTGGTTCTCAACCTTTCTAATGCCGAGACCCCTTAATACAGTTCCTCAAGTTGTGGTGACCCCCAACCATAGTATTATTTTTGTTGCTACTTCATAACTACAATTTTGCTACTGTTATTAATCATAATATAAATGTCTGATATGCAGGATCTGTTTCATTCACTGGACCAAATTTGGCACAAATACATGATATGCCCCAATTTGAATACTGGTGGGGTTGGCAGGGGATTGATGTTGTCATTTGGGAGTTGTAGTTGCTGGGATTTATAGTTTACCTACAATCAAAGAGCATTATGAACTCCAACAATGGAATTGAACCAATCTTAGCTCACAGAACTCCCAAGAACAACAGAAAATATTGGAAGGGTTTGGTAGGCATTGACCTTGAGTTTTGGAGTTGTAGTTCATCTAGATCCAGAGAGCACCGTGGACTCAAACAATGATGGATCTGGACCAAACTTGCCATGAATACTCAACATGTCCAATGTGAATGAACACTGGTGGAGTTTGGGGAAAATACACCTTGCATTTGAGAGCTTTAGTTGCTGGGATTTATAGTTCACCTACAATCAAAGAACATTCTGATCCCTACCAATGATAGAACTGGGCCAAACTTCCCACATGGAACCCCTATGACCAACAGAAAATACGTTTTTGGATGGTCTTTGGCGATCCCTCTGAAACCCCCTCGTGACCCTCCCAGGGGTCCTGACCCCCAGGTTGAGAACCACTGCTCTACATAATAACCATCACAGAGGAAAATTTTCCTGCAACATTATAATGTGTTTTGTGCAGCTGTAACTGGCTTCTTCACACACTAAACGAATTTTGGTGCGGGAAAGAGAATACAGGGAAATTTCTTCAAGATAATTTAAGAAAGAAATTATTTGTACTAATCCAGATTATGCCTCTAGAAAGAATTTTTGAAGCAGATCACATGTCTTGTTTCTTTTTTGTGGATTTTCCAAAATCTGTTGATGTTTATTCTGAGCCATTTTCAGACACTAGTCTGACATATCGTTCATCTCCTTTTAAGATTTGCTGTTTCAAGAAAGGCCTCTGAATCTGCCTTCTAGCAACTGTAGTTCTTTTGTTTACTTTGTAAACTGTTGTGTTGTGTTGGGATGAGACTGCAAGTGAATACCTTGTGGAAACCTTCAAACAAACTCATTTTATGTGCATTACGCCATATACATCAAAGTTCATAAATAGAGAATTGTGACCTGGGGTGAAAATAAAAGCATTCCAAAATGCAGTGTCACTTGTCTGATCTGTGCTAATAATTACATTGAGCCCTTGTATCTCTCCAGCAACAAATGTGCCAACAGTTTTATATGTAGAAGAGGAAATATTATATCAAACAGCTATTAAAATGCTTTCTTTGCTGAACATACAAGGGGTGGATTTTACTGTGTCTAGCAGTGTTAACATTTTAAGACCTGGTGCTTTTCAAATGTCTTCTGGTAATGGCAACAGCCAGGTAATTTTTTAAACACACACACATATATACATGCATATTTCATAGGTTTCTTTTCCTGGGGGCAACCAGTATTTTAGTTTCTGCCACTCCTTCATTCTATGCTCTAATTATTCTCTTAGTAATGCAAGGGCTCCTTTTTCATAAAGTTCTGGGAAGAAAAGCATCTGCATTATTTTTTTATGTTTACCAGACTATTATTCTGAATTATTGGTAGTCAGTTGATTGTACTTTGTGTCAGAGTGTAAGAGTCTGTTCCTCTCTCCTTAGTAGACTTTATGCTTTTGAAATGTTAGTCTCGGAAATTAGCCTGTATTTTCCTCCTTTCTATTCTTTCTCCAAATTTTTAGGTAACATCTTACAGTTCCATTCTTGGGGGTGGGGGGACCCTCATTGTAGTCAACTCACATTTGCTTTGTTTGGGGACATACGATCCCCATGAAAGTGAAAATCCAGGAATAAAATAAATTGCTATTAATTGTTTATTTATTTATTTAAAGCATTTATATTCCACCCTTCTCACACCAAAGGTGATTCAGGGCAGATCACAGCATATATATGGCGAACGTTCAATGCCGGGACAAGAATTCATTATATGCATATATAAACATTAAAAACATTTTTCTAATTGGCTGAGAAGAGTGGTATACAAATAAAGTAAATAATATTAAAATACACTGTTTAAAACCGTCTTGGTCATCTGCATCAAATCTAATTGCCCTGGTAAAGTTTCTTAATGCTGCTTTATTGCACTGTCCTGAAAGCTTGGTCTCACAGCCAAATTTTTACCATCCTTCTGAAAGACAGGAGGGAGGGGGCCGATCTGATCCCACCAGGAAAGGAGTACCATAGCCAGGGGCAATCACTGATAAGGCCCTGTCTCTCATCCCCACCAATTGCTCCTGTGACAATGGCGGGATGGAGAGCGGGGCCTCCCCGAAGGATCTTAATCCCCATGATGGTTCATGGGGGAGATGCGTTCAGACAGGGAAATTGGGCTGGGGCTGTTTAGGGCTTTATAGGCCAAAGCCAGCACTTTGAATTGTGCCTGGTAGCAAACTGCCAGCCAGTGGAGCTGGCGTAAAACTGGAGTTGTATGCTCCCTGTATGGCACCTCAGTTATTAACATGGCTGCCTGTTATTGGACTGTTGGAAGCTTCCGAGCAGGCTTCAAAGGCAACCCCACGTCGAGTGCATTGCAGTAGTCTATCCTGGATGTAATGAGAGCTTGGAACAATGTGGGAAAGCCTGACTTCTCAAGGTACGTGCGCAGCTGGTGCACAAGTTTTAATTGTGCGAAAGCTCCCCTGGCCACTGCCGTAACCTGGGATTCCAGGCTCAGTGATGAGTCCAGGAGAATTCTTAAGCTGCGAACCTGTGCCTTCAAGGGGAGTGTCCAGCACAGGCTGTGACCCTGTACCCTGTTCGGCCTTGCGACTGACCAGGAGGACATGTGAGAGAACATCTCTAAGAAGGTCTAGGTCATCCAGCATGCTGGAATCTGACCATAGAATCACACTGGAAGAACCTAAAGGTTCTTAGAATACGAGAGGCATTCATTAAAGATTTCCCCTGATCCACTTCCTGTGGACTGAAAGCAATGCAACTTGGCCCAGTTTTGAGTCCTTCTCAACCTAGGTGCCACCTAGGGACACACACTTCCCCCATCTTTTTAAGCAACTGTCAACACTTTGCTTGTAGAAGTCGACAGGTTGTTCCAAAAGCTGTGTTGTGACTTTGTAAATCAGAGTCTCACCATCTGAAAAATGTTTGCTCTTCAAAAATGACTTCATTGTTGGAAAGAGGTGGAAGTCCAGTGGTGCGAGGTCAGGTGAATAAGGGGAATGTGGTAGAATTTCAAAGCCACAGGAAAATGCTTCTATTTGGGGAACAGGTGAATTGTGAAGTGGTGCATTGTTTTGCAGAAGGTGGATACCTTTGGTGAGCATGCCACATTGTCCCTTGGTTTTAATGGCCTCCCGCAATGTCCGCAGCAGTGAAGCCTAGTCTGCCCCAGTGTTCATGGTCCCCTTTGCTAGGAAATCCATTGATACTTGTCAGGATCCAGTTTCCAGAGCCCAGAATTGAGCACCGGAAACTGAACTCCTAACATTTTGCCCTGATAAGAACCCTGCAGCTGGTGGCCTTGAAGAAAGCAGTTGTGTGGTGGCGGGAAGCTTTGCGCGGGGTTTTGGATCTGGCGGGAATTCACCGCTTGAACAAGTGGGAGGGTATATAAGGGGCTGCCTGCTGCGTCCAGGCAATTCCGGCTTTTTTGTGCCTTAGTATCTGACAGTAAAGTTCTTTGGTTGATTACGATGGAAGTCTCGTGTCATTATTGAGCCCAGCTGTTGTGAGCTGACAGATACTACTCGGTGCTGGTCCCAAAATACTGTGAGTGTGACCTTGCCTGCTCAGAGTTGGGTATGTCCCTTCTTTGGAGGTGGTGAGTCCTCCATTACGTTGACTGGACTTTAGTCTCAGGATCATAGTGATAGATCTGGCTCTCATCCTGTGTGAAATCTTTAATTAATGCCTCTTGTATTTTAATAAAACCAATGAATAATCAAATCTTCAGGAGTCAAAGCTACAAATGTGGAGGGCCAATTGTGTCAACATCTTTGGCACCTCAATATCTCTGGGGCAAAAGTTTGCATTGAGTTTGCTTTCCACAAAGTTGTTATTTCCTGATAAATGTTTCAAACAGAGCCACACTAATAATGCACTGTTAAATTGTGGTCTCATTTTATATTTGGTCAAGATTTTGGTCATTGTGTCATTGTGGGAATAGGCGACAAATATGTTGGATGTGACTGTGTTTCCAAGCATCTGGATCTATTGCTTTTCTTTTTTGTCATAATATTAGATGCATGCAAGTTAGTCGTTATGCTAACACAATCACAAAGAAACATGTAGAGGCATTTGCAAAAGGTGCTGTAATCCAATTTTATATAAAAAGATCTGTATTCTGTAATATAATATTTGATGTCAGTTAAATTAACATTGATCAAAATGACATTTTTTAGTAACATGCTTTACAGCTGTTGCTTAGCTCCTAAGAGCCGTGAGCAGAATTCCTATCATGGTGTGGAACACTCCCACCTCCGCTTTTTGGTTTTGAGAAAGTGGTTCAACATGATTTTCCATGTGCTTCAAGCTGCTTTGTCTCCAAGTCATGTGCTGTTTGCTCAGGGTTGGATTTTTTTTCATTGCCTCAATTTACATGGCGATCAGTGTCCTGACAATTTCTTTATACACAATTTGTGATGTGACTCCCATTCATGAGCCTGTTGGATTTGATGGTCTGAACCTAAGCAATTTCCTTGGAGATGGATGGATCTTCTTGTACCATGCATTGAGCTTGAACCTAGGAGTGTGAGTTCTAATCCCATTTTAGCATGACATGGGGTGCATCTTCACTGTTAAATTAATGTAGTTTGATACCACTTTAAGTGCTATGCCTCAATGCTGTGTAATCATGGAAGTTGTAGTTTTAAAAAATATTTGGCCTCCTCTGCTAAATAGTTCTGGTGACTTACCAAACTCCAATGATTCCATAGGATTCAGCCATAGGAGTTTAATGGTGTCAATCTTAATTCAGCAGAGTAAATGCACCCATGGAGTAGGCTGATGCACCCTAATTCGGGACCTCTCTTTCTTTTGGTATTTGAAGAAGTTATTTGTTTTGTTATCTGTAATTAATACAGTCTTCCCTTGCTTTTCAATGACTGGCTTTCCAAGGACTCACTTCGTCAGACTCCTGCTCACAAGTAATCCGTTTGACACCTCTACTCCCATCTCCCTCCTCCTCCTCCTCACACATTTCACTCTCTGAAAACCCTTCGAAGGAGTCTTCATTTGTGGGAGACATAAGTATCTCCCAGATTCTCTTCCTTTGTTGTTCTTCCTCCAACACCTGAGCACCTCGTTTCCCTCCTCTACTACTCCCACTAGTAGTAGTAACATTGCCAGCAGACTCTACTACAACAGGGATAGGACTACAGCACAGTACAGAAACATTTACATTACGGGTACAGGTTGAGCATCCTGTATTCAGAATTCTGAAATCTATATTACAGAAATCTCTAGTAGACACCAACTGGGTTTCACTCACAAAATTATTTTTAAAAATTACATAAAATTACCTTTAGGCTGTGTGTGTAAGGTGTCTATGAACTACAAATGAATTTCATGCTTGGACTTGAGTCCCTCCATGGTATCTCATTATTCAAATATAGGTATTCCAAAATTGGAGGGGAGGGGAGCCAAAAAGCATCCCATTGCATTCCTGGATGATATGTAACTATTCCTCAATGTTTAGTCACTGAGACTGAAGAAACGGCCCAAAGCACTTCCATTCCTTCAAGGACCTAAATAGTCACTGCTTGGTTATAATACTGTTGCCCATAGTTTTGCTGTGTAGTAAAAGGTGTCTGTGAAGAATGCAATGTTTTGACAGTGTTGGTCTATCGAGCCCAGTTTTATGTACACCAGCTAATATACTAAAAGAAGGTGGAGAAAAGGCTGAAGAATAGAATAAATATTATATCCGCCTTCACCAAGAAAGATAAAGAGCAGGTGTGCATGCCTGAATGACTTCAGCAATAAAATGTCTGAAGAACTGAGAAAAATAGCAGTGAGGAAATGAAGCTCAACGTCTTTAAAATAAATCTAACATTACTAGATTACAAACACCCACAGACCCTTAAATATTCTTAAAGAATTGCTGAACACCCTCCAAAAAATGGCTGAACACCCAAAAGAGGTCACAAAGAGTCGGAAACGACTGAACGAATGAACAACACCCAAAGGAAATACAAACTCATCACTGTGTTCCAGAAAACTGGAAGGTAGCTAGCACTCGTTTTGGAAAAGGGACCTTGAAGGAGAGGGAATCAAAATTTGACTTTTTGGTTAGCTTGCTGGCTGCTATTTATAGATTGATGGAATGCAGTAATAAAAATAAAATCATTGATCACTTGATTCATTGACTGATTGTAAATTGTCAAGCATGTATGGAAGAATAACTCAAGCCAAAAGAATAAACTTAGCTTGCAAGTGCAAAGCAGAGTCCTGCCTCATTAACATTTAAGGCTCTTTAAAAGTGCAAGAAAGTTTATTATTAGAATTTGGGGCTGTGTGATTAAACTGAATGGTCAAGGATGTGTCCACTCTGCAGAGTTAGAACAATGTATTGTCGAAGGTTTTCATGGCCGGAATCGCTGGGTTGTTGTAGGTTTTTTCGGTCTATATGGCCATGTTCTAGAGGCATTCTCTCCTGACGTTTTGCCTGCATCTATGGCAAGCATCCTCAGAGGTAGTGAGGTCTGTTGGAACTAGGAAAAAGGGTTTATATATCTGTGGAAGGACCGGGGACGGGGGGGACGGGGACACAAAGGACTCTTGTCTGCTGGAGCTAGGTGTGAATGTTTCAACTGACCACCTTGATTAGCATTTGATGGCCTGGCAGTGCCTGGGGCAATCTTTTATTGAGAGGTGATTAGATGTCCCCGATTGTTTCCTCTCTGTTGTTGTGCTGTTGTAATTTTAGAGGTTTTTTTAATACTGGTAGCCAGATCTTGTTCATTCTCATGGTTTCCTCCTTTCTGTTGAAATTGTCCACATTCTTGTGGATTTCAGTGGCTTCTCTGTGTAGTCTGACATGGTGGTTGTGAGAGTGGTCCAGCATTTCTGTGTTCTCAAATAAAATGCTGTGTCCAGGTTGGTTCATCAGGTGCTCTGCTATGGCTGACTTCTCTGGTTGGATTAGTCTGCCGTGCCTTTCATGTTCCTTGATTCGTGTTTGGGCAATGCTGCTGCATTTGGGGGTCCCTATGTAGACTTGTCCACAGCTGCATGGTACACGGTAGACTCCTGCAGAAGTGAGAGGATCCTCTTGTCCTTTGGACTTGGGTGATTGTTGGACTCAAAAGACAAGAGTCCTTTGTCCCACCCTGGTCATTCCACAGATATATAAACCCCTTTTTCCTAGTTCCAACAGACCTCATTACCTCTGAGGATGCTTGCCATAGATGCAGGCGAAACGTCAGGAGAGAATGCCTCTAGAACATGGCCATATAGCCCGAAAAAACTTACAACAACCCAGAGTTAGAACAGTTTGATTCTGCTTTCACTGCCCTGAGTGCATACGGTATCATCTTGGCATCTATACTTTAGTGAGCAACTTAGACTAAAGTGGACTCCAGCTGTCAAGCAGACATTTTTAAGTGTTAAGTTTTGGATAACATAGGGAAGGGTTAACACCCTTGTGGTGTTTCCTTTGCTGTACTCGGCATACAGAGTGTCCCCAGTTGACAGAAAGGGTCTCTCACTGATCTTGTATGTTTCCCAGGTTTAGTTCAAGATGTTTGTTTTGACATGTTGAGCTCTCAACAGCTCAAGGCCCTTGTATACTTTTTGAAGGCGGCCTTTTCCTTCGTGTCTCATTCTCCTCTTGATCCCTCTTGACTGTCAGTTTTACATTACACTGTCTCTGGGTGGCATGCCTCACTTCTTTCCCCTTGGAGCATTGCCAATTGCTTAATGTGTGACACAGCATTTTGTGGGCGGCTTTTCCAGTTGGGTATAACTCTTACTTCCAGTAGTGTTTGTCTCTTAATATGCCGATAGGTGTATTATTAAATGGCTTACTTATTTATTTATCGAGTAATCAGCAACCAGGCAATTATATTACATTTCTAACAGAACAAAGCAAACAAACAGACAAAATACAAAATTTGTGAGTTTGGCAGTTGATTAAATGTCCTTTGACCAGTATCTGGCCACTTGGAGTGCTTCTGGTGTTGCTGCAAGAAGGTCCTCCATTGTGCATGTGGCAGGGCTCAGGTTGCATTGCAGCAGGTGGTCAGTGGTTTGCTCCTCTCCACACTTGCATGTCGAGGATTCCACTTTGTAGCCCCATTTCTGAAGGTTGGCTCTGCATCTTGTGGTGCCAGAGCGCAGTCTGTTCAGTGCCTTCCAAGTCGCCCAGTTTCTGTGTGCCCAGGGGGGAGTCTCTCATTTGGTATCAGCCATTGGTTGATGTTCTGGGTTTGAGCCTGCCACTTTTGGACTCTTGCCTGCTGAGGTCTTCCAGCGAGTGTCTGTGTAGATCTTAGAAAACTATTTCTTGATTTAAGTCGTTGACATGCTGGCTGATACCCAAACAGGGGATGAGCTGGAGATATCTCTGCCTTGGTCCTTTCACTATTGGCTGCTACTTCCCGGTGGATGTCAGGTGGTGCAATACCGGCTAAGCAGTGTAATTTCTCCAGTGGTGTAGGGCACAGACACCCCGTGATAATGCGGCATGTCTCATTAAGAGCCACATCCACTGTTTTAGTGTGGTGAGATGTGTTCCACACTGGGCATGCATACTCAGCAGCAAAGTAGCACAGCGCAAGGGCAGATGTCTTCACTGTATCTGGTTGTGATCCCCAGGTTGTGCCAGTCAGCTTTCGTATGATATTGTTTCTAGCACCCACTTTTTGCTTGATGTTCAGGCAGTGCTTCTTGTAGGTAAGAGCACGGTCCAGAGTGACTCCCAGGTATTTGGGTGCGCTGCAATGCTCCAGTGGGATTCCTTCCCAGGTGATCTTCAGAGCTCGGGATGCTTCTCTGTTCTTGAGATGAAAGACACATGTCTGTGTTTTAGATGGGTTGGGGATCAGCTGGTTTTCCCTGTAATAGGCAGTAAGAGCACCTAGAGCTTCAGAGAGCTTCTGTTCAACCATCTCAAAGCTCCCTGCTTGAGCAGTAATGGCACGGTCATCAGCATAGATGAAACTCTCTGTCCCTTCTGGAGTCAGGAGATTCCTATGTCTTTGACATCTAACTGAACTGAAGACAGTTTTGAAGGAAGCTGGCATACACTGAGTTAACTGATGGGCAGCAGTGTTTTAGAATTTCAAGTTTTATGCTTTCCTGGCCATACCTAGAGAGCAGCTTGGGAGTTCTTGCATTCAAGGCACAATCCTTGAATCCATGGGTGATGGGAGAAGCTGGGCTGAGAAGTGTTCTTGGTGCCATCCAGTCACAGCTCAGGGATGTTGTGGAAAGAGGCTTTGGAGGAGAAAGTGCAGTCAACCTTCTATATTTATGAGTTTCACTTTTGTGGATTTGATTATTTGCTGATTTGATTAATATGTTCTTTCTAGGAATCTCTTAAGTCCTCCAGCATGACTCTATATTCTGTTTTTGTGAGAAGTAGACTATGGAGAACACTTATCTAGGAATCCCTAGGTCTCTGAGGATTCTTCTATGGCCAACTCCCAGTAGAGGTCAACTGTAGAGTTGTTCTGAAAGAGCTAGAGATACCTAAAAAGGTGTTCTGCTTGGTTTAAAAAGTGTGTTTTGTTAGCTGCGCTCCTAATCTCCATGAAAGTGGAGGGCTTATTGTATAATAAAACTGAGATAGGGAAAAACTGTTATGAAAATAGGATATCCAACCAAGGGTGAAGAAGTGAACAGCATTGTAGGAAGCTGTGAATTATTATATAGTTCAGAGGTCTAAACAAGCACCTTGGTATCCCTACGGATGTCCTGGTCCTCAAACACTCTCTGCTTCATTCGGAAGAATACTGCACTTGCAGAGCTCTGGAGTGTTGTATTTCAGTGTCAATGTTGACTTTTGTGGAGAGGTGGCTGCCAAGGGAGTGGAAATGGTCAACATTTTCTAATGTTACACCATTAAGCTGTATTTCTGGCATTGGAGAGGGATTGGCTGGTGACTACTGGAAGAGCACTTTGGTTTTCTCGATGTTCAATGACAGGCTGAACTTCTCGTATGCTTCTGTGAAGATGTTTAGAGTGGCTTGTAGGTCTTCTTCTGAATGCTCACAGTCGGTGTTGTCATCAGCAGTATGTAGAGAAATTTATTGTGGGCCCAAAGCATCAATAGAATCAAAGAGTTGGAAGAGACCTCATGGGCCATCCAGTCCAACCCCATTCTGCCAAGAAGCAGGAATATTGCATTCAAAGCACCCCTGACAGATGGCCATCCAGCCTCTGTTTAAAAGCCTCCAAAGAAGGAGCCTCCACCACACTCCGGGGCAGAGAGTTCCACTGCTGAACAGCTCTCACAGTCAGGAAGTTCTTCCTAATGTTCAGATGGAATCTCCTTTCTTGTAGTTTGATGTGTGTGTGTGTGTGTGTGTGTGTGTGTGTGTGTGTATATATATATATATATATATATATATATATATATATAATAAATTATTATAAATTATAAATTATATATATATATATATAATAAGTTGTGATTTCACTCTGACGAACTGACCTTTTTGTAATTTGTATGAACTGTATTTTAATGTATTTTATATTGATGATGTATATTTGTTTTTATCTTACTGTATTGAATCCTCTGTTGTTAACTGGCCTGAGTCCCTCTCCGGAGGTCGAGAAGACCGGGTTATAAAAACTCTAAATAAATAAATTAATAATATATAAATAATAATATATGAATAATATATCTATATAAATAAAAATGTAATGTTCGTTTGTGGGATTAACATAACTCAAAAACCACTGGACAAATTGACACCAAATTTGGACACAATACACCTATCTGGCCAATGAGTGACCATCACTCATAAAAACACTGAAAAACACAGCAGAAGGGACTTTAAAAGCCAAAAAAGCAAAAAGATGCCACAGTGCATGCACAAAAATGACTCTCCTTGGCAAACAAAACACACAATAGCATATCCACACTCTCTTCCTGACTACAGCTCCCAGCATCCCCTAGACCAGGCCCTTTAGGAGAGGAGGATGATCCAAATGCACTGCTTCCAAGCTGCAAGCTTTCTTCTCCTTGGATTTCTTTGAGAGCATCCCAATCCCTGCATATTTCCAATTTCCTATCCTGGACTGCAATTCCCAGCAATCCTCCAGATAAATAAGACAGATAGATTAGATAGAGATTGATAGGTAGGTAGATAGATTGATCAGAAGGAGTGTTGGGATTTGCATCCAAGAACAGGTAGAGAAGGAAGAAAGGGGAGAAAGAGGAAGGGAAAGAAAAGGTGGAGGAGAAGGAAGGGAAGGAAGGAAGAAGGGAGAAGAAAGAAAGAAAGAAGAAGAAGAAGGAAAGAAAGAAAGAAAGAAAGAGAGGGAGGAAGGAAAGAGGGAGGAAGGGAGGAGGAAAGAAGAGAAAGAGGGAGGGAAGGTTGGCCACAGCAATGCATGGCGGGTACAGCTAGTATTCTAATAACGTTGGAAGAGACCACATGGGCCATCTAGTAAATAATATAAGAAATGATATACTATTTATAATCATGGGTCAAAAATCCTTGGAAATCTATTTTGGGCCCAAAGAATGAACACATAAATCATATATCCTAGGATTTTTGTCCCATTGTGTGCATTATTGCAGGCCTAGCTATTGTCTGCTAATTCTTGGAACATAGTGGAAAATAGGATTGATTTTGGTGCACTTGCACAGGTTCCTTTCATGCTTGTTCCAACGAAATAAATAAATAAAGAGGGAGCTTAAATCTTCTTAGATAAAGTGATTACTAATAGCAAAAGCTCGCCTGTGCCTTTATGGCCCATTTCTAGCGGATTCATTATTCCCTGTACATAAAATGGAGTGCAGTTGATACTAACAGCTTTTATTTCCCCGCAAGAAATCCTGTGGTTAAACCCCTCCAGTCCTCGGCTGCCCATAAGAGCCATCAGTCTTGGTGCTCTATTGTGTCTGGGATGCGATGTTCCTCTAAGCTTTTGGTACACCCAAGTGTCTTCCTGATGAAAGCCCAGGATTTACTACTTTTATTACTGTGGGAATTCTAGATGCCCAAAACTGATTAAAAAAAAAAAAAAGCTCTGTTGCTAATGGTAACTCATTCTAATCCCCTGCTGTGTGTGCTGTGTGGTTTATAGGCATTGTTTGCAGACCACCACCACCATCTCAGGGTGATTACATATAGTGTGTATTTGTTGTTGTTCATTCGTTCAGTCGCCTCCGACTCTTCGTGACCTCATGGACCAGCCCACGCCAGAGCTCCCTGTCGGCCGTCACCACCCCCAGCTCCTTCAAGGTCAGTCCAGTCACTTCAAGGATGCCATCCATCCATCTTGCCCTTGGTCGGCCCCTCTTCCTTTTACCTTTCACTTTCCCCAGCATAATTGTCTTCTCTAGGCTTTGCTGTCTCCTCATGATGTGGCCAAAGTACTTCAACTTTGTCTCTAGTATCCTTCCCTCCAATGAGCAGTTGGGCTTTATTTCCTGGAGGATGGACTGGTTGGATCTTCTCGCAGTCCAAGGCACTCTCAGAACTTTCCTCCAACACCACAGCTCAAAAGCATCTCTCTTCCTTTGCTCAGCCTTCCCTAAGGTCCAGCTCTCACATCCGTAGGTGACTACAGGGAGGACCATGGCTTTCACTAGGCAATGGATCTTTGTTGCCAGTGTGATATCTCTACTCTTTACTATTTTATCGAGATTGGACATTGCTCTCCTCCCAAGAAGGAAGCGTCTTCTGATTTCCTGGCCACAGTCTGCATCTGCAGTCATCTTTGCACCTAGAAATACAAAGTCTGTCACGGCCTCCACATTTTCTCCCTCTATTTCCCAGTTGTCAATCATTCTTGTTGCCATAATCTTGGTTTTTTTGATGTTTAGCTGCAACCCAGCTTTTGCGCTTTCTTCTTTCACCTTGATTAGAAGGCTCCTCAGCTCCTCCTCGCTTTCGGCCATCAGAGTGGTGTCATCTGCATATCTGAGGTTGTTAATGTTTCTTCCAGCAATCTTAACCCCAGCCTTGCATTCCTCAAGCCCCGCACATCCTCGCATGATGTGTTCTGCATACAAGTTAAAAAGGTTGGGTGAGAGGATGCAGCCTTGCCGTACGCCTTTCCCAATCTGGAACCAGTCTGTTGTTCCGTGGTCAGTTCTGACTGTTGCTACTTGGTCCTTGTACAGATTCCTCAGTAATAATAATAATAATAATAATAAAAATAATAGTGTGTATTATTTGGTACAAATAGCGTATTCCATTAGGTTTTGTTTTTGGTCTGGGACTGTAAATTATGAGCGAGAATGGTGTCATCTCCTAAGGAATTAGACCAGGGAAGCTTACAGTGTGGAAAGGTCAGGCTGGCAGATCGAAGAACAGCGGTCAAACCACCACTTTTGTGGCTGGTGGTGAAGTGGAATTGCCGGCAGCTCCTTTGAATAGCCCCGCTTCAAAGAACAAGGTTATGTTAAGGAAATGCATACCTTGTACAGTATACTAAGTCAGGTGTGGGGCACTTGATAACATCTGACCTTTTGGCCAAGAATCTGACATTGCTTCACCTTTCAGTGCAAGGAAGTTAGAGAGGAAATATGGCTTAGCTGTTGCCCGGAGGCTTCAGCTGAGAGTGGCAGGTTTTGTTCTTCTTCCCTTTTACTGGATAGCAAAAACAAGGAGCAAAGTACTGTCATCTGGCACCGGCTTTCCTGCTTCCCATTCCCTGTTCAAGGAAGGAGAAGAGGAGTACACTTAGCTAGGGGACCTGGGAACACCATCTATGGATACCATCTGAGAATGGCCTTTTTCACATGTACTGCTCTCAAGCCAGGTGTCACCTACAGAATGGGGGACAATGCCTGGCTTGAGAGCAATACGTGTGAAAAAGATCTTGGAGTCCTCGTGGACAACAAGTTAAACATGAGCCAACAATGTGATGTGGCGGCAAAAACAGCCAATGGGATTTTGGCCTGCATCAATAGGAGCATAGTGTCTAGATCCAGGGAAGTCATGCTACCCCTCTATTCCGCTTGGGGAAGTCATGCTACCCCTCTATTCCGCTTTGGTTAGACCACACCTGGAATATTGTGTCCAATTCTAGGCACCACAATTCAAGAGAGATATTGACAAGCTGGAATGTGTCCAGAGGAGGGCAACTACAATGATCAAGGGTCTGGAGAACAAGCCCTATGAGGAGCGGCTTCAGGAGCTGGGTATGTTTAGCCTGAAGAAGAGAAGGCTGAGAGGAGATATGATTGTTGTTCATTCGTTCAGTCGTCTCCGACTCTTCGTGACCTCATGGACCAGCCCACGCTGGAGATATGATAGCCATGTATAAATATGTGAGAGGAAGTCACGGGGAGGAGGGAGCAAGCTTGTTTTCTGCTGCCCTGGAGACTAGGACACAGAACAATGGCTTCAAACTACAAGAAAGGAGATTCTTGTAGGAATAACTTCCTGACTGTGAGAGCCGTTCAGCAGTGGAACTCTCTGCCCCAGAGTGCGGTGGAGGCTCCTTCTTTGGAAGCTTTTAAACAGAGGCTGGATGGCCATCTGTCAGTGGTGCTTTGAATGCAATTTTCCTGCTTTTTGGCAGAATGGGGTTGGACTGGATGGCCCATGAGGTCTCTTCCAACTCTATGGTTCTATGATTCTTCCTTTCTGCTGAAATTGTCCACATGCTTCTGGATTTCAATGGTTTCTCTGTGTATTCTGATAGGAAACCTTTTTGGTGGAAGAAGGCTAGAGTTTTCTAGGAGCTATTACAAGTCAGAGATTCAAAATTACTGATGGGAGACATTAAAATTGGTAAAGTCTGATTGAGATTATGCCCACTGAGAGGTTTCTGGCTGAGTGGTATTCAAAGCCATCAAGTTTAGGATCAACTAAACAAAAACATATGGAAGGAAATGGCAGGAGCAGAAACCAGAAGAGCAACAACTGAAGAATGGGGAAAGACCATAAGGAAGAGTAGAAGTCCTTTCAGGGGATATCTGGATAAAAATCTGATTTTATGATGAAGGAAACTAAAAACAGAGAGCTCTGGCCTTAGTGTCAGCAGAAATAAGTAGACCTGAGGCAACAGCAGGTGTTGGAATAATGACGTCTGGAGAGAGTCAATATATATCCAAGTGCACAGCCTTCCAGCCCAGGAAAATCTTACAGCTTCAGCCTTTTCAGCCAGTCATTGTTTGATTTGGAACAGAACTTAGAGTGTGGTTAAAGGTTGGTTAGGGAGAGGTTCTAATTCTGTGATATATCTAGTTTTATTAAATGGTTCAGTAAAATACTGTTTCAAAATGTATGAAGTGCACAGAGTATCTTGTGTATGCAAAAGATATCGTTAATGATGCTCTCTGCTTAAAAGGATAGGCATAACTGAAGTCCAATATTCGCTGGATAATGGAGAAAGGCAGGGAGTTTCAGAAAAACATCTATTTCTGTTTCATTGACTATTCTAAAGCTTTTGACTGTGTGGATCATAATAAATGGCAAGTTCTTGGTGGTATGGGCATCTCAAATCACCTTATCTCTCTCCTGAAGACTCTGTATAAGGACCAAGTTGCAATATTAAGAACTGACCATGGATCAACAGACTGGTTCAAGATTGGGAAAGGCATATGGCAGGGTTGTATACTCTCCCCCAACCTATTCAACTTGCATGCAGAACACATCATGCGATGTGTGGGGCTTGAGGAATGCAAGGCTGAGGTGAAAATTGCTGGAAGAAACATTAACAACCTTAGATATGCAGATGATACCACTCTAATAATCTTCAGATCACTCAGGGACAGATGCAGATGATGGCCGAAAGCGAGGAGGAGCTGAGGAGCCTTCTAATCAAGGTGAAAAATGAAAGGGCAAAAGCTGGGTTGCAGCTAAACATTAAAAAAAACCAAGACTATGGTAACAAGAATGATTGACAACTGGGAAATAGAGGGAGAAAACGTGGAGGCAGTGACAGACTCTGTATTTCTAGGTGCAAAGATTACTGCAGACGCAGACTGCAGCCAGGAAATCAGGAGACGCTTCCTTCTTGGGAGGAGAGCAATGAACTATCTCGAAAAAATAGTGAAGAGTAGAGACAGCACACTGGCAACGAAGATCCGCATAGTTAAAGCAATGATATTCCCCATAGTCACCTATGGATGTGAGGACTGGACCATAAGGAAAGCTGAGCGAAGGAAAAGAGATGCTTCGAAACTCTGGTGTTGGAGGAAAGTTCTGAGAGTGCCTTGGACTGCAAGAAGATCCAACCAGTCCATACTTCAAGAAACAAAGCCCGACTGCTCATTGGAGGGTAGAATAGTAGAGGCCAAGATGAAGTACTTTGGCCACATCTTGAGAAGAAAGGAAAGCTTAGAGAAGAGAATGATGCTGGGGAAAATGGAAGGAAAAAGGAAGAGGGGCTGACCAAGGGCAAGATGGATGGATGGCATCCTTGAAGGGACTGGATTGACCTTGAAAGAGCTGGGGGTGGTGACAAAGAGTCGGAAACGACTGAACGAATGAACAACAACAACTGAAGTCCCAGCAGGCCATCTCCACTTGTTTATGTTTGTTCCGGTAGACTTGATTCCTGCCTCCCTCCACTGGGTCATCTGAACCAGCCTTCTTGTGAGGAAGGAGCAGGGGCATTTCCACTAGTTTGGCATAGGTGCTCTCTTGAGCCCTCTGACATTCTACTTTCAGTGGCAGGAGTGACATGAAGCTGTCAGATTCCAGCAGGATCCCATAAGATCAGAGCTTGCTGTTGCTTGAGAATCAGGGTGAGACCTATTCTTGAATTGTGAACAGTCTGCCTTGCCTCACAGCTACTTATTCTAAGAACCATCAGACATTAAAGATTTTGTGTCTGATATTTTTTTATTTTATAACTTGTAGTTGTCGTTCTTGGTATTGGAATTTATTGTGGTAGATCTTGTTAATTGTAAAAAAAAAAAAAGAGATGCCTTTCAGACAATAGAATCTGATGTCTGCATGGAAAATCTTAGAACATACACTTTTCCTACATTGAAAATAGAACTTTCAGTTTTAATTGCCTCTAATAAAGTTTCTGGAAAGGTTGTAAACTTTGGAATGCTAGCACTGATAAAGCTTGTGCTGTATGGTTGGGTTATAACTTTCCTCAGTAATAAATATCAGGTGACTAGATGTCTTACAAGCAGGAACTCCTGTCTTGAACCATAGTGGAAAGGTAATGGTTGGCTGAGTTAAGGAATAGTTTTATTAAACTGCTTTGGATTAATTAATCAGATAAATAATTGCATGTCTTCAAGTCATTTCTGACTTGGGGTTCTAAGGCAACCTTATCATGGGTTTTTCTTCATAAGTGGGTTTGCCATTGCCTCCTTTTGTGGCTTAGAGGAGTGTGACTTGCCTTAAATTATAATATGGGTTTCAATAGCTGAATCATAGAATGATAGAGTTTGAAAAGACCACATGGGCCATCTAGTCCAACCTCCTTCCATACAGAAAAGCACAATCAAAGTATTCATGGCAGATGGCTATCCAACCTCTGTTTCCAAGGAAAGAACTTCCTCCATACTCCAAGGCAGAGAGTTCCACTGTTGAACAGATCGTATGGTCAGGAAGTTCTTCCTCACGTGCAGGTGGCATCTCCTTTCCTATAATTTGAACCCATTGCTCCGAGTCCTAGTTCAAGGGCAGCAGAAAACTAACCTGCTCCCTTTCTTATGACACCCTTTCACATATTTATACATGGCTCTCATGTCTCTTCTCAGTCTTCTCTTCTGCCCAGCTCTTTAAGATGCTCCTCATAGGGCTTGTTCTCCAGACCTTTGATCACTGTAGTCACCCTTCTCTGGACTCCTTCCAGCTTGTAAATATCTCTTTTAAACTGTCGTGCCCAGAATTTGACACAATACTCCTGTGAATCTCAGCCCGGGGTCCCCAGATGTTTTTGGCCTACAACTCCCAGAAATCCCAGTCAGTTTACTAGCTGTTAGGATTTCTAGGAGTTGAAGGCCAAAAACATCTGGGGACCCCAGGTTGAGAACCACTGCAGTATTCTCTAACCAAAGCAGAATTCAAAGGCACCATGACTTCCCTTGATCTACACACTAGACTCTTTTTGATGCAGCCCAAAATCCCATTGGCTTTTTAAGCTGCTGCATCACTCTGTTGGCTCATGTTCAACTTGTCCACAAAGACTCCAAGATCTTTTTCACATGGACGGTTATTGGGCCAGGCATCACCCATCCTATATCTTTGCATTTCATTTTTTTTCTGCCTAAATGTCATATCTTACATTTGCTGTTGCTGAAATTTATTTTGTTTGTTTTGGCCATCTCTAATCTGTTACGGTCATTTTGAATTCTGATCCTGTCCTCTGGAATATTAGCTTTCCCTCCTAATTTGGTGTCGTCTGCAAACTTGATAAGCATGTACTCTAAATTACTTCATCCAAGTAATTAATAAAGATATTGAACAGTATTGTGCCAAAGACCGAACCCTGTGGCATTCCACTAGTCACTTCTAGCTATGGTGATATATGCCTTGGTTACATCCTGGTTGGACTACTGTAATGCGCTCTACGTGGGACTGCCTTTGTAAAGCGCTCAGAAACTTCAGTTGGTCCAAAGAACAGCAGCCAGACTGCTAACTAGGGCTGGCTACAGGGAGCATACAACTCATCCGTTGTGACAGCTCCACTGGCTGCCAACTATGTTTCCGAGCATAATTCAAAGTGCTGGTTTTGACCTACAAAGCCTTACATGGCTCCTCTCCAGGTTATCTGAAGGACCACATATCTTTCTGTGAACCTGGGAG
Source organism: Anolis sagrei ordinatus (assembly GCF_025583915.1). Taxonomy (NCBI): domain Eukaryota; kingdom Metazoa; phylum Chordata; class Lepidosauria; order Squamata; family Anolidae; genus Anolis; species Anolis sagrei. The sequence continues at coordinate 274,912,323 of NW_026846588.1, read as the reverse complement.
ATACCTATGATCTACTGGGGATGGCCTTCTCTTGGTTCCACCACCTGCTCAAGCATGCTTGGTGGGAACACAAGAGAGGTCCTTTTCAGTGGCTGCTCCTAGGCTGTGGAACTCCCTCCCAAGAGAAACCAGACTGGCCCCATCCCTGCTGGCCTTCCGCAAGCCGGTCAAGACCTTCGTCTGCCAACAGGCTTTTGGGGAAGGGTAAGAGGAGGCTCCCCATGGGGAGAACGGCAGGATATAAATAAAGATGATGATGATGATGATGATGATGATTCCAGGATTTTATTTATTTATCGTGTCAGGGGCAGACCAAACAGTTGCGTTGCATTTTTTAACAAAACTAACACACTAACAAAACAAAAAGTTTGCAAGCTTGGTAATTGATTAAATGTCCTTTGACCAGTAGCTGGCCACTTGGAGTGCCTCTGGTGTTGCCGTAAGAAGGTCCTCCATTGTTCATGTAGCAGGGCTCAGGTTGCATTGCAGCAGGTGGTCTGTAGTTTGTTCTTTTCCACACTCGCATGTCGTGGATTCCACTTTGTGGCCCCATTTCTTAAGGTTGGCTCTGCATCTCGTGGTGCCAGAGCACAGTCTGTTCAGTGCCTTCCAAGTCGCCCAGTTTTCTGTGTGCCCAGGAGGGAGTCTCTCATTTGGTATCAGCCACTGATTGAGGTTCTGGGTTTGAGCCTGCCACTTTTGGACTCTTGCTTGCTGAGGTGTTCCAGCAAGTGTCTCTGTAGATCTTAGAAAACTATTTCTTAATTTAGGTCGGCGTGCTGGCTGATACCCAAACAGGGGATGTGCTGGAGATGTCACTACCTTGGTCCTTTCACTATTGGCTGCTACTTCCCGGTGGATGAAGTGAAACTATTAGTGAGTGCCCTTTGGGTTCAGTCACTTAACCAATTACAGTTCCACCTAATCGTTGCATTGTCTAGCCCACATTTTACTAGTTTGCTTTCAAGAAGTTCATGGAGGACTTACTCAGATCAAGATACACTGCATCCACAGCATTCTCGGCATCTACCAAGCTTGTAACTGTTGAAGGACTTACTCAGATCAAGATACACTATTTATTTATTTATTTATTTATTTATCGTGTCAGCAGCAACCAGACATTTGTATTACATATTTAACAAAAACAAACAAACAAACAGATAAAACACAAAATTTGTGAGTTTGGTAGTTGATTAAATGTCCTTTGACCAGTATCTGGCCACTTGGAGTGCCTCTGGTGTTGCCGCAAGAAGGTCCTCCATTGTGCATGTGGCAGGGCTCAGGTTGCATTGCAGCAGGTGGTCAGTGGTTTGCTCTTCTCCACACTCGCATGTCGTGGATTCCACTTTGTAGCCCCATTTCTTAAGGTTGGCTCTGCATCTCGTGGTGCCAGATACACTACATCCACAGCATTCTCAGCATCTACCAAACTTGTAACTCTATCAAAAAAAATATAAGATAATTTTGGAAACATCTGAACCATGGTTTCCAGAGTCATAGTCTTGTGGTCAAATCACTATACTTCACAAATAGGTTTCCTTTTTTCTGAGGAATTGAATGAGGTTCTCTCATGGTATCTCGATCATTGTTTTGTCGGCAGGATTTGTATAATGTATTATGAATATGGGATAGCAGATTGAACATTGTTAGTAAGAGACAAAACTTCCTTCCTAGACTTAGAATTGGTTGGACTTCCTAACTTGAGATTGTAATGTTTTAGCATTTAAGTATCCCTAAGTAATCATGGCAAAACAGCATGTTTCCCCTTAACAACAGAAGGAAAGGTCTGGTATGGTAATTACTCTTGAACCTGAGGCAGTCTGGGTTATGTAACAGTCCTTACGCTGCAGAACATGAATCAACATGAGAGAAAGATATCTTAATGTAGTTTTTTTGTTTGCATTTTGGATTCGTAAAGAAAGGTTGTATAACTTTGCTTATGAAGAATCAACATGACCTTTGAAACGTGGGAGGAAATGGAAAGTAATCTTTTGATGCATCTTTTATTTTATGTCTAAACTTCACATAGCTCAACATTCTTAGAGGCAATTTTCAATTGCTAATGGTGTACAAAATCAGTATATTTAAAAGAGCAAAGTTGGCATCCAGGAACGAATCCCCTTGTTAGCAGTAGAACAGCAGGCAGGAGGATTGGCCTCTTGTCACAAGTAAAACTTTGTCTTTTTGATTCCAGATTTCAGAAAAAGGTTTGCCAAAATATTGCACAACAACAACAAATCCCCTAAATTTGTTTTCTTAAAATTTGCCTCCTGCTTTTGGAGCCTTGGGGTTTATGTGTTCTGTGCACTGCTAACCTTTTATAAACATAAGCCAAAGTTCCCATTCAGTTTCCTTATTCTGGGAAATGAGGTCTTGAAGATCCCTGCCAAATATTGCAATATTTTTGATCAAATCATGCAAACTGAGAAAACTGTTCCGTCTTGGTGTGTAGCAGACCAGAGTCTGCAAAGACAGTGTTCCTCAATGCTTTGTGGGTGCCAGCGGAAACTAGGGATGGAAAAATATTTTTATTGGATTCACCAGTTTCAGTGAGTGCGGCATTTTTGTACTTCCTGAAGCTTGTTGTGAGAAGAAATGGACTTTGCCTTGAACATTTGCACATTTCTACAGTTTACAGTCCACATATTTTAAAATGGACAAATAAAAGCATTTTAAAAACCATGCTGAAAGTTTCTTTACTCAGTGGGGAAAATTTGAACAAATAAAGTAGAATGTGCACATCGGGGAGTAGTCATAAAAACTGCGCATGGTGTCAGTGTAAGAAGGAAACAAAGTCCTTTTAAGCTGTTAAGATAGGAAGAAAATGCAGGTGAACTATGTCTAATTGAAACAAGAGAGTTTCACTTCAGATATACATTTGTTGAGCCATACAACACCAAGCAATACCATTTCATACACTGGTACCAACTTTTATATTCCAAATATGATAGCCATGCATAAATATGTGAGAGGAAGTCACAGGGAGGAGGGAGCAAGCTTGTTTTCTGCTTCCCTGGAGACTAGGACGCGAAACAATGGCTTTAAACTACAAGAAAGGAGATTCCATCTGAACATGAGGAAGAACTTCCTGACTGTGAGAGCCGTTCAGGAGTGGAACTCTCTGCCCCGGAGTGTGGTGGAGGCTCCTTCTTTGGAAGCTTTTAAACAGAGGCTGGATGGCCATCTGTCAGGGGTGATTTGAATGCACTTTTCCTGCTTCAAAGCAATTGAATGCAATATTCCTGCTTGGACTGGATGGCCCATGAGGTCTCTTCCAACTATGATTCTATTATTCTAAATCTAATGACTCACATTCAGAAGTCCACAAATGTGTTTTGGTTCTGATAATGATCCTGAGATTTCAGGTCCAGAGGGTTTTATCTTCCCTGGAGACTAGGACGCGGAACAATGGCTTCAAACTACAAGAAAGGAGATTCCATCTGAACATGAGGAAGAACTTCCTGACTGTGAGAGCCGTTCAGTAGTGGAACTCTCTGCCCTGGAGTGTGGTGGAGGCTCCTTCTTTGGAGGTTTTTAAACAGAGGCTAGATGGCCATCTGTCAGGGGTACTTTGAATGCAATATTCCTGCTTCTTGGCAGAATGGGGTTGGACTGGATGGCTCATGAGGTCTCTTCCAACTATGATTCTATGATTCTAAATCTGATGACTCATATTCAGAAGTCCACAAATGTGTTTTGGTTCTGATAGTGATCCTGAGATTTCAGCTCTAGAGGGTTTTATCTTTTTCTGAGGCATTATTGCAGTCTGAAGGCTCACTGTTAAATGGCTCTAATCCAGGTCCACTACTGCCTGACAATAGTCCAAATGGGATGTGCCAATGCAGCCAGATCTCACATCATAGAATCATAGAATCCTAGAGTTGGAAGAGACGTCATGGGCCATCCAGTCCAACCCCATTCAGCCTCTGTTTAAAAGCTTCCAAAGAAGGAGTCTCCATCACATCTCAAGGGATGGATGTGATGGAGACTCCTTCTTTGGAAGCTGAACCTAGAACCTTCCCCGGTGATGAATTATGATGAACTGTGACTATGAGCATGACTATGACTTTGACTGGATTGACGATTTGGCGTAGGAAACTGTAATGATGTAATGATGATGTTTTTTATTGTACTGTGCTGTGTTATTTTGATATGTAATGATTTGTACTTGTTGCTCTTTTATATGATTGTATTTTATATATGCTGTAAACCGACCTGAGTCCCTCGTCGAGGTTGAGAAGGCCGGTATAGAAAACCTCTAAATAAATAAATAAATAAATGGATGCAGTTGGCATAGTTTAATTGTGCAAACACAATCCTGCCCTCTGCTGAAACCTGGGCATTCAGGCTCAAAGTTGAATCCAGGAATATTCAGGCTATGAGCTGGAGATTTTGGTGATGGTGAGAAGGGTATCTCCATCTAGCACAGATTTGCTTCTTGATTGACTACGAGCACCTCAGTCTTGCTTGGATTAATTTCAGTTTGTTTGCAGTTATTACTGCTAACAAGACTGCTTCCTTGGTGTCAGATGGAAATGACCGAGTTGTGTGTCATTACCATACTGGTGGCATAAAATCCATGCATCTATGGCAAGCATCCTCAGAGACTGTGAGATCCTGACGTTTTGCCTGCATCTATGGCAAGCATCCTCAGAGGTTGTGACCTCACTACCTCTGAGGATGCTTGCCATAGATGCAGGTGAAACGTCAGGAGGGAATGCCTCTAGAACATGGCCATATAGCCCGAAAAAACCTACAACAACCCAGCAACCAAATCTGTCTCTATCCCATAACCAGGCCTGATACGGATCTAAATTATCTGTTTTATCCAGAAACTCCTGGAGCTTGGAAACCATCACACACTTCAGATCCTTACCCAAAAATGGAAGGTTAAAGACTGGGCAATAATTACTCAGAATGGTGAAGACCAGGAAAGCCATTGTTTAAATACGTAATACCCTCATCTCATCCTTTTCTAGGCAGAATGGAAACTTCCCTTGCAGCAGTGAGGCATTTGCCACTCCCTTTATCTATTATATATGTGGTGGCTCTCACCTCTCCAAGGATCCTGCTCATATCCTCAGGCTGTAGAAATTGAAAAGTATCCAATAATATAGGACAAGCTGATGCCAGATATCTTTCAGCTGCAGCATCCAAATCAAAGCAGATCAAAGCACTTTCGTCTGCAAAATGTCTTGCAAATGCATCACAATGGGCTCACAAGTAGTTTTCTTCTTTGGGGCAAGAATGTCAAGTTTTCCAATCACTCAAGACAGATCAGATGGGTGACACCACGTAGACACATGAGGGCAATCAAACTGAAATTAATCCAGGCAAGACTGAGGTGCTCATAGTCACTCAAGAAACAGATCTGTGCTAGATGGAGATAGATGGGGGTTGCTCAGCTTTGGAAATATAGTGATGTTTTTGATGTATTAAATGTTAAGTTGTCAAAGATTTTCATGGCCAGACTTACTTAGGCGATCCCTCATTGTTCTAGTAGGATTGTCCTTCAAAATCGGTGTACTGACGGTGGGTACATAGGTAACTGTGGAGCCCTATTCTTGATCTGCATCTTCTCCTGCATTGGGGGCATTGCTATCAAGGTGGAAGGTGGTCCCGGTCAGAGTTGGCTTGATGCGCCTTCCTCTTGGCACGTTTTTCTCTTTCGCCCTCCATTCGTGCCCCTTCAAATTCTACAGCACTGCTGGTCAAAGCTGACCTCCAGCTGGAGTGCTCAAGGGCCAGGGCTTCCCAATTCTCAGTCTCTATGCCAGAGTTTTTAAGGCTGGGTTTGAGCCAACCTTTCAATCTCTTTTCCTGTCCACCAACATTCTGTTTTCCGTTCTTGAGTTTGGAGTAGAGCAACTGCTTTTGGAGATGGTGGTCGGGCACCCACTGACATGTGGCCGGTCCAGTGGAGTTGATGGCAGAGACCATAGCTTCAGTGCTGTTGGTCTTTGCTTCTTCCAGCACGCTGACATTTGTCTGCCTGTCTTCCCAAGAGATTTGCAGGATTTTTCAGAGGCAACGCTGATGGAATCATTCCAGGAGTTGCATGGGACGTCTGTAGACAGTCCACGACTTGCAGGCATATAGCAGGTTTGGGAGGACAATAGCTTTATAAACAAGCATCTTGATTTCCCTACAGATGTCCCGGTCCTCAAACACTCTCTGCTTCATTTGGAAAAATGCTGCACTCGCAGAGCTCAGGCAGTGTTGTATTTCAGTGTCAATGTTGACTTTTGTGGAGAGGTGGCTGCCAAGGTAGTGGAAATGGTCAACATTTTCTAATGTTACACCATTAAGCTGTATTTCATGGCCAAAATCACTGGGTTGTTGTGTGTTTTCCGAGCTGTATGGCCATGTTCCAGAGCTGTATGGCTATGTTCCAGGTGAAACGTCTCTCCTGACATTTCACCCGCATCTATAGCAGGTATCCTCAGAGGTTGAGAAGGTTTTTCTGTTCTTCTTGGATTCTTGTGTTTGCTGTGGCATTTGTTTCATCATCACATTGTGGTGTTGGGAAGATGTTTTGAATCCATATTCCTAGAAACTGAGGCCTTAGCAAGTGCAGGGGAGGCATGTCCTTCAGTTTTCGGTGTTATAGATGGGAAATCCATAACAAATATGTTTACGTTCAGGATTTTATCCACTCCATTTCATCTCTGGCCCCTCTTGAGTTTTCCTATTTTTCCATTCTATTCTTTAAACTCCATCAATGTATCTAGACAGTTTTTATTCTATCTTTGTGGTCATACTAAATAGCTTCTCGGGACCCAACTGGCCTAAAGGCATCAAATCCTATCTGATCTTGGAAACTAAGCAGAGTCATTCTTGGTTAGTACTTGGATGGAGGATTGCCAACAAATACCAAGTTCTTAGGCTCCATTTCAGAGGGAGGAACTGGGAAAATTCCTTCTGAACATTTCTTGCCTAAGAAAACCTTCTGAATTTCATGGAGCTGCCATAAGTCAGCAGAGGACTTGAAGACACGTACACACACAGTCACACTGTGAACAGTGAGAACAAGTGTCTTTTAGTAGTTCAAGCTCTGGATTATGACATGGAAGGCCCAAATTGCATGGCTTTTGGCCAGTTGCACTCTCATCCCAGCTCACTCCATAAATTGCTTGTGGGGATAGAGTCGGGGAAAGAGAGAGCTCATTGGATGAAAAGATGAGTATATTAACTTTTTAATTCAAAATACATTATTTCTGTATTGCCTCCCAGTTCACAAGAGCTCCCCAGTCAACAAACAGATAAAAACCAATTAAAATAATACAAAGAGGGAAACATTTAATTTATTGTCGAAGGCTTTCATGGCTGGAATCACTGGGTTGTTGTAGGCTTTTTCGGGCTATATGGCCATGTTCTAGAGGCATTTTCTCCTGACGTTTCGCCTGCATCTATGGCAAGCATCCTCTGAAAAATTCCTGGCAGGTTCGTAGGTAAGAAGATAGTCTTTCAGATATCTTGGCCCAAAGTCATCTAGCGCTTTGTAGGCCAACACCACCATCATGAACTGAGTTAGAAGCCAGTGTTATATGGTCTCTAAAAATAAACACATGACACCAGTCTGACCACTGCATTGTGCATTCGAGGCAGCTTCTGAACACTTTTTAAAAACAGCTTCACATTAGGTACAAGAACAACACTAAATAAGATGTCCACCTCTCCAAGGAAAGGATAGAAAAGCAAGAGAGCAAGATTAAATTCCCCGGACTATGACATTTTAGGAAAGGATAATGACGACGATGTAACTTCTCACCCAGATGAAGAGAGAGTTGATCCCGGCCTGGATATAGACAACGATAATAATGATATTTGAACAATGACAACGGCCGCCAGAATCGTGTATGCGAAAGTCTGGAAACAGAAAGAAATACTAGAGAAGCACCATTGGAAAAGAAGAAAAAGAAGAAGAAGAGAAAAAAGAAGAAAATAAGGGGTGGGGGGAGTTAAATGAAATTAAAGACATGGACATATTAATTTTTTTCTTTTTTTTATTAAAAAGGAATACAGGTAACCCGAATAAACAAACAAACTGGTCAATAATTGATGACTATATGGAAAATAGATATAAAGACAAATAACCGGACTTAGCTTACAAGCAAGAAATACAAAAATGGATTTATATAAATACAGACAAAAAGAGACAAAAACGGGCAGAATTAGAAGGAAGTCCCTTTTCTTTTTCTTTTTCTCTTTTTTTTGGGGGGGGGGGGCACCTGGTTTTTTTTCCACTCTTTTTATATTCTTTCTTTTTTTATAATTTCCTACTTTCCTGTCTTCTTGAAATTACTCACCCTCTTTCCATGTAATCCTATATTATTTCAATAAAATAAAAATATTTCAGAAAAAAAATAAAAACAGCCTCACATGAAGTGCATTACAATAATCTAATTGGGAGGTACCTAAGGCTTCAACCGCTCGGCCGTGTCTGCCGTTCCCAAGAAATGGCAAAGATGGTGCACCAGTCAAAACTGGGCAAAGCCACTCCTGCCCACTGCGCTGGGCCCAAGAACACCCTTAAGCTGCGAGCCAGATTTTAGTAGACTCTTTATCATTTAAATATATTCGTGTAGCTTCCTCCGTATCCAGACACCCCATTCTGGTCTCTTTCATGCCATGCTGTCAGTTTTCCCCCTCCTACTTATTCAGCATTCTGTACCACTCAGTTATTTTTGGCTTGTCCTGGGCTTCCCTGAAGATGTTTTGACTATATTTCCTTCTGTGGGAGTGGTGCAGTTTTAGTTCTATATTGCGTAGTGATGGGAAGACTCAAGTCACAATGCATCATATGATTTTTCAGTTCTTGTAGCTTCCTCCGTATCCAGTGGTGGATTGTGGATTGTGCATAGATAGGTATGCTACTTATATAGAGTTTACTGGTGATGGAGCTACATATATGTACCGTATTAGACGACTTTTTAACCCAGGAAAATCGTCCCTGAACTTGGGTGCTGTCTAGTATGCCGGGTACAAGATATCACTTCCTGTTTTGGGTCAAGGCGAGGGAGCCAGGTAGCTGCCCAGCACTGGAACAAGGCGCCCGAAGCTGCATCTGCTGCTGCGCTTCTCCAGCGCCACTTGGCTCTCACTACTGGGCTTCAGCCTGACCGAGGGGTTCTTCCACTCCAGGCCTGCCTCGGCTGTCAATGCGGAGGAGGAGGAGGAGGAGGAGGAGGCAATACACTCGCTGGACGGCCATGTCGCTTCCTCCTCCTCCTCCACTGCCCTGACAGCTGAGGCAGCCCTGGAGTGGAAGAGGCCCTTGGTCAGGCTGAAGCCTGGCAGCGAGAGCCAAGTGACACCTGAGTGCTGCCCTCGGAGCTTCTTGGCACCCGCTGCCAAGCTTCAGCCTGACCAACGGGCTCTTCCACTCAGGCCTGCCTCGGCTGTCAATGCGGAGGAGGAGGAAGCGGCAATATACTTGCAGGATGGCCGCGAGGGGTAGTCTAATACGGCAAGTATATAAAAAAATTGAAATTTTCAATGGAAAAGTTGGGGGATCTTCTTATGCGCCCAGTCATCTAGTACGCTAGAAAATATGGTACCTTTTTCCTAGACTCACTGTGTTGGATCAGCTACCTGCTTTCCTTTGACCTTCCCTGTTGCCTTCCCAAAGCACCTATACATTTATTTTTTCTAATGAACACATGGATAAGTATTTTACAAATATTTGACAGTAGCAGGACTTGTTTTCATGTCATGCTACCGTCAAATATTTATTAAATGCTTATCTATGTGTTCATTACAATATATATGTGTGTGTGTGTGTGTGTGTGTGTGTGTGCGCGTGGCATTAGCATGACTTATTTTAGGGGGCCCCAGGTGGCACAGCAGGTTAAACTGCTGAGCTGCGGAACTTGCTGACTGGACTACTGTAACGCCCTCTACATTGGCCTTCCTCTGTCGGTGATCCGGAAGCTCAAGTTGGTACAAAATGCAGCTGCTCGGCTTCTTGCGGGAATTCCCATGAGATGCCACATAACACCAATCTTACTATAGTTGCATTGGTTACCAATTGAGCACTGGATCACTTTCAAAGTGATGGTACTTACGTTTAAGACCTTGCATGGTCTGGGGCCGATGTACCTGAGGGACCGCCTCTCCCCCTACCAACCCCAGCGATCCCTCTGTTCTGAGGACCAAGATTTGTTGGAAATTCCCAGTGTCAAGACCTTGCGTCTAACAGCAACCAGATGCAGAGCCTTTACAGCAGTGGCACCATCACTCTGGAATACTCTGCCACCTGAAGTCCATGCCTTGCGGGACTTATCAGCTTTCCGTAGGGCACGTAAGACATATCTGTTTCTACAGGCCTTTGACTTTTAATATTGCTGTTTCTAAATTGTTTTAAATTGTTTTTAAATTGTGTTAGATTTTAGCCTGTTCTTGTAAGCCGCCCCGAGCCCCAGGGGAGTAGCGGCATATAAGCTCGAATAATAAATAAATAAATAAATAAATAAATAAAAAGAGGTTGCCGGTTCAAATCCGGGGAGCGGGGTGAGCTCCTACACTTAGCCTCAGCTTCTGCCAGCCCAGCAGTTAAAAAACATGCTATTGTGAGTAGATCAATAGGTACCGCCCTGGCGAGAAGGTAACAGCGCTTCATGTAGTCATGCTGGCCACATGACCTTGGAGATATCTATGGACAATGCTGGCACTTCGGCTTAGAAATGGAGATGAGCACCACTTCCCAGAGTTGGACATAACTAGTCTTAATGTCAGGAGAAACATTTACCTTTACATTATGACTTGTTTTGGAAAAAGGTTCGATTCTGACACTTCAGTGGAAAAGCTGTTGCCTCCTAGAAGATAACAACCTTTTTTCTCAGCTAGATCACAGAACAATATAAGCTCCTCTTTTGTTGAAAACCACAAGTTCAAAGACTTACTATTGTCTTAGAACCATAAATGGGGCAAAGTTGTTTTTTCCACATTCGCTGGAGCATATAACAAAGGTATGGAAAAAACCTAAAGATCATAAAAGAAGAAATTGGTCTGATATGCACTAATAAAAGTGTATTTCTTCTTATTGCTCTTTCTTAAGTCCCTGAGACAGAACAGCACATAAAGGCCTTTACTGAGCTCTCAGCCCTCAGTAAAGGCTTTATATATGATACAGGGAAACTAAAGGGCAAGGAGGAATAGTGTGGTAAAAAGAAGAGCCAGTATTATGTAGTAATTTAGTGTTTGACTGGGAGACTAAGGTCCAAATCCCAGCCTAGCCATGGAGATCTATTGAGTGATCCCTGGGGAAAGTCACACTTTCTTAGCTTCAGAGGAAAGCAAGAGCAGACCCCTCTCTGACCAAATTCTTCCAAGAAAATGTATTGTCGAAGGCTTTCATGGCTGGAATCACTGGGTTGTTGTAAGTTTTTCGGGCTGTATGGCCATGTTCCAGAAGCATTCTCTCCTGACATTTCGCCTGCATCTATGGCAGGCATCCTCAGAGGTTGTGGGGTCTTCCAAGTAAATCCTTCAATAGATCTAGAAATGAATATATCAATATATCAGAAATGACTTGAAGTTACTCTTACTTACTTACTTACTTACTTACTTACTTACTTAGGCGATCTCTCATTAGCCGAGTTGGATAGTCTTCCAGGATCAGTGTTTTGGTGGGCACGTAGGTGACTGTGGAGCCCTATTCTTGACCTGCATCTTCTCCAGAGGGAAGATGGTCTCCAGGTGGAAGGCGGTGTAGTCGGGGTTGCCTTGACGCGCCTTCCTCTTGGTACGTTTCTCTCTTTCGCCCTCCATTCATGCCTCTTCAAATTTTGCAGCACTGCTGGTCACAGCTGACCTCCAGCTGGAGCACTCAAGGGCCAGGGCTTCCCAGTTCTCAGTGTCTATGCCAGAGGTTTTAATGTTGGCTTTGAGCCCATCTTTAAATCTCTTTTCCTGTCCACCAACATTCCGTTTTCCATTCTTGAGTTCGGAGTAGAGCAACTTCTTTGGGAGATGGTGGTCAGGCATCTGGACAATGTGGCCGGTCCAGCAGAACTGATGGCGGAGGATTATCGCTTCAATGCTGGTGGTCTTTGGTTCTTCCAGCATGCTGACATTTGTCCGCCTGATTTCCCAAGAGATTTGAAAGATTTTCCAGAGGCAGCGCTGATGGAATCGTTCCAGGAGTTGCATGTGATGTCTGTAGACTGTCCCCATCTCGCAGATGTATAGCAGGACAATGTCTTTATAAACAAGCACCTTGGTATCCCTATAGATGTCCCGGTCCTCAAACACTCTGTGCTTCATTCGGAAAAATGCTGCACTTGCAGAGCTCAGGTGGTGTTGTATTTCAGTGTCAGTGGTGAATTTTGTGGAGAGGTGGCTGCCAAGTGAGTGGAAATGGTCAACATTTTCTAATGTTACACCATTAAGCTGTATCTCTGGCATTGGAAAGGGATTGGCTGGTGACTGCTGGAAGAGCACTTTGGTTTTCTTGATGTTCAATGACAGGCCGAGCTTCTCGTATGATTCTGCGAAGGTGTTTAGAGTGGCTTGTAGATCTTCTGAATGTGCACAGATGATGTCATCAGCATACTGGAGTTCTATAACAGATATTGTTATTCTACAACAGCAACAACATGCACAGGCAAAGTTCTGCTGTGCCTCTTCCACACATGTAGATATTTGAACATGGAACTGTATCCGAAATAATCGTGTGGACCATGGACTAATGGGGTATCACGTAGTTTTAGGAGGCTGCACTTGCTCTTTAAAGAGTTGACTTGCCAAGTGAAGCTATTCCATTCAATTATACCTATGTAGAGGGCCATTGGCATTCTGGTTCTGTTGAACTTTGTGTCTAGATGTTTTGTTTTGGGAACACGCTCCTTTTCTGTAAAGCCCTGTCTTTATTACCTTTTACTTGTTCTATGTTCTGCAGAACCTCTCTAAATCCTTATATCTTTAATCTGGTAATTGCATTAAATATCATTTGAATTCCGTAAGGGTAATGGAAACAGGATGTGCTGGCAAATGTGCCAAATCTATGATTTTCATGAGATTCTAAGAGCCAGTTGCAGTTCTGAGTTAAATGCATGACCCTCCGCAGGCATTTGGGGTGGGCTCAATTGGCTCCGTGCATTACCAGAGGCAAAATAATGAGGGATCTAATAGGCATTTAATATTTAAATACACTTTTCAGAAACTGCTTTAGTGCATTTCCTAATGCAGCCCATCATTTCGCAAACATATTTCCTTCCTTTTGACTAGGTGAATGGAGAGCTAATAGGCCTTGGCAAAGTGCATAAGCTTGGTACAGCTTTCATAATAAGTTGGACAAGTGTAGGACCTAGCATAAATATGCTGGCATAAATCTGTGCCGAGTTTAAAGATTATTGGATTTAGCCTTGCACGCTTCCCTCTACGTGAAATAATTTTTAGCTTGCATGAAGGGTGTGCTTAACTGGGTTTTTTTTTTGCTCCAAGTTGTCCTCATCCACACCACCCAAAGTCTTGGTTTCACATGTGCAGGCATTTATTATTATTTACCTGACTCAATTGTTTCATTTCACATATACATATTGTTAGTTTTGAATTAAAAAATATTGCTAAAATGCATTTAATTGCTGCTCTTTTGTGGAATAGGATTCCATCCATATCCTTTTCATATTATTCCTGCGTTTGATGCCAAATTTCATTGCTAAAGAAGTAATTCACATGTACTTTGTTAACTGAGACACATATGTATCAATGTCTTCTTCGCTTTCTGAATGGCATAAGGCAGGAATCCCCAAACTAAGGCCCGGGGGCCAGATGCAGCCCTCCAAGGTAATTTACTAATTAATTTGACCCTCTTATCAGCCAAAAGCTTTGCTGTTATCTATGGTTTCATATATCCACAAAAATCTCGTAACATGGAGAGTATACTATAAAGGTAGGAAGGTAGTACATGAGGCAGGGCATAGTGGACAAGCATACAGATGCGGAGTTGTCTGTTCTGCTCCACAGTCAAATAAGGTGTGGGATTCTTTTAGGTCGTGCCATTTTGCCAGGTTGTCTTTTGATCTGCCCACTCCACTTCTGAGTTTGTTTAGGGACTTCCAAGTTGCCCATTCTTGGTTTGCCCCTGGAGGAAGACCCTCGGGGGGGGCCATCCAGTTGGGATTTCCTGGTTTAGCTGCCCAGAGGGATACCCTTGCTGTTGCTGGGGGGACGCCAAGAGGAGTGGTAGTTCTCATAAAGCTTTTCCTTGATTTGAGTCTACTGAGAGGAGGTTGGTAGCCATGTAGTGGATAGCTTTCACAGTGTTCAACCTTATTTCTCTCACATTTAGCAGCAACTTGCCGTCACACATCCGGGGGTGGGGTGGGGTGGGGGGTGGTGGTGGGGGGCAGTGCCAGCTAGCTTGTGGAGTTTATCAACAGGTGCAGGTTTAAGACATCCTGTCATTATTCTGCTTGTTTCATTCAATGCTATGTTCACCTGCTTTGCATCGGCAGACCTATGCCAAACAGGGCAGGCATATGTATTGTCGAAGGCTTTCATGGCCGGGATCACTGAGTTGTTGTAGGTTTTTCTGGGCTATATGGCCATGTTCTAGAGGCATTTTCTCCTGACGTTTCGCCTGCATCTATGGCAAGCATCCTCAGAGGTAGTGAGGTCAGACCTCACTACCTCTGAGGATGCTTGCCATAGATGCAGGCGAAACGTCAGGAGAAATTGCCTCCAGAACATGGCCATATAGCCCGGAAAAACCTACAACAATCCAGGGCAGGCATACTCGGCAATTGAGTAAGACAAGGCTAGGGTCTGCACCCCATGTGTTGCCAGTAAGTTTCTGCAATACCAAATGTATTTAGCCCTGTATTTGAGGATTCACAAGGCAAGAGTTGTTGGCCTTTATATTGCCCTGGAAGACCAAATTATATATATTTCGGGGAGGCCCAAGTTACATTTCTTGCAAGCAACCGTCTGTTCCATATAGAACCAACACATACTCCCACCAGATTGAAAAGCTCAAGTGTTTTGCTTTCCATGGTTATATTTCTTCTTACTTACTTGAACAAAGAGGTGGAAGCAGCTAGAAGCATTGTTGTTGTTGCTGCTGCTAGTATATTTATTGTTGCCCTACTTTTTGATCGAGACCCAAATTTGAAGAATTATTATTGTTACTGGGCTGTTGTAGGTTTTTTTGGGCCATAGGGCCATGTTCTAGAGGCATTCTCTCCTGACGTTTCACCTGCATCTATGGCAAGCATCCTCAGAGGATGCTTGCCATAGATGCAGGCGAAACGTCAGGAGAGAATGCCTCTAGAACATGGCCATATAGCCCGAAAAAACCTATAACAACCCAGTTATTCTGGCCATGAAAGCCTTTGACAATTATTGTTACTCCCATGATTATCCTGCTTTTCTCTCTTGATTGAGACCCATAGTATGTTCAGTTGTGCAGTTAATACCCCAGCCTTTGCAAATAGGTTCTTTTAATTGTTCTTCCTATCTCCAAAATTATATGCGCAGCCCCTCCCCAATCCTGACCAGGAGGCAAACCAGACATCTCCTATCTATCCCTGTTTGTAATCTTCGTTCCTGGTTCCTTAATGGCCTGCTCTGTCTGGGTTTTGCACCACTCGTCTTCATTTAATCCCGTGACACAGCTAATCCCACTCCTGTGTCTCTCTTTCCCTGCCGCTCCTTATGTGCTTTCCTATAATTGCAGTTGTTGCTTCTGTGAGATGTGCTTTAACCATCTCTTCTGATCATATCGATCAGAAGATTCTGGGTGGAGCTGATAGCAGAAAGCAGAACTGCAAAATTGGTGGCCTATTTCCTATTTTGCACTTCCTTTATTCATAGAATCAAAGAATCAAAGAGTTGGAAGAGACCTCATGGGCCATCCAGTCCAACCCCATGCTGCCAAGAAGCAGGAATATTGCATTCAAATCACCCTGACAGATGGCCATCCAGCCTCTGTTTAAAAGCTTCCAAAGAAGGAGCCTCCACCACACTCCGGGGCAGAGAGTTCCACTGCTGAACGGCTCTCACAGTCAGGAAGTTCTTCCTTATGGAATCTCCTCTCTTGTAGTTTGAAGCCATTCTTCCCTTGCGTCCTAGTCTCCAGGGAAGCAGAAAACAAGCTTGCTCCCTCCTCCCTGTGGCTTCCTCTCACATATTTATACATGGCTATCATATCTCCTCTCAGCCTTTTCTTCTTCAGGCTAAACATGCCCAGTTCCTTAAGCCGCTCCTCATAGGGCTTGTTCTCCAGACCCTTGATCATTTTAGTCGCCCTCCTCTGGACACATTCCAGCTTGTCAATATCTCTCTTGAATTGTGGTGCCCAGAATTGGACACAATATTCCAGGTGTCGTCTAACCAAAGCGGAATAGAGGGGTAGCATTACTTCCCTAGATCTAGACACTGTGCTCCTGTTGATGCAGGCCATCATCCATTGATACTATTTATTTTTATTTGTTTGTGCACCTAAATGTTTTGTTTTTCATTAAAAAGAGTGTTCTGTAATAAGAAATCAACATGTTAGTAGCGAGACCTAGGGATTGTCTTGGTGTGCATCTATATTGTAGAATTAATGCAGTATGACACCACTTTAACTGCTGGGGCTCAGTGCTTCAGAATCACAGGAGCTGGAATTTTGCAAGGTTTTTCACTTTCTCAGTGCCATGATTCCATGGCATTACATGGTGTCAGATGCATTATTTCTACAGTGTAGATACATGCTTTGACAAGTGATTCCTAATGCAGTGGCAATGAAGGGGACACAACCACTTCCTAGAGGAGATTCCATCTGAACACGAGGAAGAACTTCCTGACTGTGAGAGCTGTTCAGCAGTGGAAACTCTCTGCCCCGGAGTGTGGTGGAGGCTCCTTCTTTGGAAGCTTTTAAACAGAGGCTGGATGGCCATCTGTCAGGGGTGCTTTGAATGCAATATTCCTGCTTCTTGGCAGGGGGTTGGACTGGATGGCCCATGAGATCTCTTCCAACTCTATGATTCTATGAAATAGAAAACAGTTATGGTCAAGGAGCCCCTGGTGATGCTGGACTTGCTGACTGAAAGGCTGCAGGTTCAAATCCGGGGAGCGGCATAAGCTCCCGCAGTTAGCCCAGCTTCTGCCAACCTAGCAGTTTGAAAACATGCAAATGTGAGTAGATCAATAGGTACCGCTCCAGCGGGAAGGTAACAGCACTCCATGCAGTCATGCCGGCCACATGACCTTCGAGGTGTCTAAGGACAACACTGGCTCTTTGCGTTGGAGATGAGCACCAACGCCCAGAGTCAGACACCACTGGAGTTAATGTCAGGGGAAACCTTTACCTTTGCCTATGGTCAAGCACAGGTTTTCTGTTGTAGAAGACAGTTGCTGGTTCTAAATGGTTGAATGGTAAAAAGTCTACCTGATCAGTTTGGCTTGGTTAGGCATATATCTTGCAGGAAAAACAAACTTCATACTAAGAATAATAATTCTTATCCAGCGAGCATGATTTAAATGCTGAGTATAATCTTTTCCTCAATGAAAATGTTAAGCCACTAATATATTTGGGTGTGCTTGTTTTTTTAATCGTAGAGTTGCGTGACAGAAGAATTAGTTTTAAGGAAGGGAAAACATTGAAATTGATATAGGTGTGTGTGTGTGGAGTCAAACAAGTGTGGGATAAATACAGAAACAGAAAGTGAAGCTGTAAAGTCATTCCACCCGCAGGCTGTATTAAACTCTGTCTAGTCCTGGTTTCAGTGGTAACCTCTTCTTCCAGGGTCTGTCTGTATTTATTAGTCACTAGCCGTCCCCTGCCACGCGTTGCTGTGGCCCAGTCTGGTGATCTGGAAAATAAAGTAATGAGAAAGTGTTGGTTTCTAATATATGTAATTTCTTCTTGTGGGTAAACAGTATTTCTTGTTGTTTCTTTGTCAGTGTTGATGTGGAGATTGTCTGGTTTGCCTACTCTGGAACATGCAACATATCATTGTCCTTCTTTAAGGGTCCCTTTCAAATCTATGATACTATATCTCTCTGTGTGTAAATCATATCTATCTATCTATATCATATCTATCTATCTATATACCCTATATCTCTGTGTGTGTGTGAATCTTAACTATCTATATCTATGGCTGGATGGCTCTTTGTCAAGAGAACTCATTACGTTATCTTGCCATGGTGAAGAGAGTTGGACTGGATAGCCTTGAGTATTTTCTGTTGGTCGTGGGGGTTCTGTGTGGGAAATTTGCCCCAAATCTGTCGTTTGTGGGATTCAGAATGCTCTTTGACTGTAGGTGAACTATAAATCCCAGTAACTACAAATCCCAAATGTCAAGGTCTATTTCCCCCAAACTCCATCTGTGTTCATATTTGGGCACATGAAGTATTTGTGCCAAGTTTGGTCCAGATCCATCATTGTTTGAGTCCACAGTGCTCTCTGGATGTAGGTGAACTACAACTCCCAAACTCAAGGTCAATGCCCACCAAACCCTTCTAGTGTTTTGTGTTGGTCATGGGAGTCCTGTGTGCCAAGTTTGGTTCAATTCCATCGTTGGTGGAGTTCAGAATGCTCTTTGATTGTAGGTGAACTATAAATCCCAGCAACTACAACTCCCAAATGACAAAATCAACATTTTTTGAGTGAAGGACATACATTGGGTTGTTAGGTGTATGCTGTCCAAATTTGGTGTTAATTGGCCCACTGGTTTTTGAGTTCTATTAATCCCACAAACAAACATTACGTTTTTATTTATATAGATGAATAATAAGGAAAAGGTACTGAGACTCACATAGTTCTGTGTTTCTGTTTGGTAGTAGTGGTGATTCTTCTTGTTGTTGTGTTGCCTTCAAGTCATTTCTAGTTTATAGTGACCCTAAAATGCTCTTATCTAGGGTTGTCTTGGCAAGATTGGTTCAGAAGTTTATTTCTTATTTGTTTATGACATTTCTACCCCGTCTTTCTCCACCCTGGAGGGGACTCAAGGCGACTTACGCATAGGCAACTATTCAATGCCATAAAACAATGTATAATTAAAATAAACATTTAGATAGAATTATAAAATACATTAAAACAATTTAAAACATTTACGACAATACCTTCACAATTAATCATGTAATCTGGGCCGTTCCAATAGTCATTGTGCATCATTCCAAATCTATTTGTTTCACAAGTTCTCCAAAGATTTGGTCACAAAGCCACGTTTTTGCTCTCTTATGGAAGGTCAGGGCTGATCTATCCCTGGGGCGGAAATTCTACAGCCGAGGGGCCACCACTGAGAAGGCCCTGTCTCTTGTCTCTACTAATCATGCCTGCGAAGGAAGCGGAACCAAGAGCAGGGCCTCCCCAGTTAATCTTAAACTTTGAGATGGTTCATAGAGGGAGATACGTTCGGACAGTTAAGCTGGAACTATTTAGGGATATATAGACTAAAGCCAGCTCTTTGAATTGTGCTTGGCAGCAGACGGGCAGCTAGTGGAGCTGGTGTAACAGGGGGGTTGTATGCTCCCTGTACGCTGCTCCGGTGAGCAATCTGGCTGCTGCTTGTTGGACCATTTGAAGCTTCCAGACAGTCTTCAAAGGCAACCCCATGTAGAGTGTGTTGCAGTAGTCTATACGGGATGTTACCAGAGCATGGACTACTGTAGCCAAGTCCTAACTTCCCAAGGTACAGGTGCAAGTGGCGCACAAGTTTTATTTGTGCGAATGCTCACCTGGCCACCGCTGAAACCTGTTTAGCATTGCCATCTTCTGAGTGCTAAAGGTCAATATTGGTAGGGATTTAAATACCTACAAAAAGTATCTGGAGAAGATACCTGGCTCAGAGTAATATACAGTAGAGTCTTGCTTATCCAACATAAACTGGCCAGCAGAAGGTTGGATAATAAGGAGGGATTAAGGAAAAACCTATTAAATGTCAAATTACATTATGGTTTTACAAATTAAGCACCCAAACATCATGTTTTACAACAAATTGACAGAAAAAGCAGTTCAACACACAGTAATGTTATGTACCATATATTCTGGCGTATAAGACTACTTTTTAACCCAAGAAAATCTTTTCAAAAGTCAGGGGTCGTCTTATGCGCGGGAGTCGTCTTATACGCCAGGAGTCGTCTTATAGAGCGGGTGCTGAAACTTCCAATCCGGATTGGAGAATCTGTGGTTGCTGCATATTGTGGGAGGAGCTCAAAAATGGTAGTGGCCACGTCCCTGCCGTATGCAGCGACTGTATGAAAGCATTAAGGGCGACGCTGTACAAGTATGGTAGAAGAAAATCCATTCATCAGGATTCGTGGACTTAATGCAGTCCCGGTGGTGAGGTGAAGGGGCACCTCACCGGGAAGGTGTAAGTGAAGGGCGGAGCAAGCTGCAGGCATCCGGGGCGCCCGGGGTATGGAAAAAAGAGATAGAGTGGCTTTGGGCCCAGAAAAACACAACTACCTGTCTGGCCTGCCCTTATATCTTATTACCATACCTCCTCCTCTGCCTCTCAGATCTCGCTCTGCGCTTGCGCTGTGCTACTCTGCTGCTGAGTACGCATGCCCAGTGTGGAACACATCTCACCACACTAAAACAGTGGATGTGGCTCTTAATGAGACATGCCGCATTATCACAGGGTGTCTGCGCCCTACACCACTGGAGAAATTACACTGCTTAGCCGGTATTGCACCACCTGACATCCACCGGGAAGTTGCAGCCAATAGTGAAAGGACCAAGGCAGAGACATCTCCAGCTCATCCCTTGTTTGGGTATCAGCCAGCACGTCAACGACTTAAATCAAGAAATAGTTTTCTTAGATCTACAGAGACACTCGCTGGAACACCTCAGCAAGCGAGAGTTCAAAAGTGGCAGGCTCAAACCCAGCACCTCAATCCGTGGGTGATACCAGATGAGAGACTCCTCCCTGGGCACACAGAAGACTGGGCGACTTGGAAGGCGCTGAACAGACTGCGCTCTGGCACCACGAGATGCAGAGCCAATCTTAAGAAATGGGGCTACAAAGTGGAATCCACGACATGCGAGTGTGGAGAAGAGCAAACCACTGACCACCTGCTGCAATGCAACCTGAGCCCTGCCACATGCACAGTGGAGGACCTTCTTGCAGCAACACCAGAGGCACTCCAAGTGGCCAGATACTGGTCAAAGGACATTTAATCAGCTACCAAGTTTGCAAAATTTGTGTTTTTTTTATCTGTTTGTTTGTTTTGTTCTGTTAGAAATGTAATACAATGTTCTGGTTGCGGATGACACGATAAATAAATAAAATAAATAAATATCGCTCCTAAAGATTGCAGTGAAGTGGTGCAGGTGCGCATGTGTGAGATCTGAAAGGCAGAGAAGGAGGTACAGTAATAGGAAAATTACCATATTGAAATCAAATCTGATGTTTTTGAAATTTTTATTTGGTGTATGTTGGAAGAGGGGTAGTCTTATACCGCGAGTATATCCCAAACTCTATATTTTAACTGGAAAAGTTGGGGGTCGTGTTATACGCTCAGTTGTCTTATATACGGTAGTAATTACTGTATTTACAAATTTAGCACCAAAACAGACAAGGGCTCTTTATTTCTCCCATCCTTGATATTATTCCGGGTGGGAGGCAGACTGTGTTGGATAATACAGAACGTTGGATGAGCAAAGGTTGGATAAGCGAGACTCTACTGTAGCTAGAAAAACATGAGTTAAAGTCAGCTTTTTAAAAAATGGAGGACAATTAATTCAAGGCAAGCCCACTTTATGTCCAACTCTAGCATAGACACTACAACTCTTTATTTTCCCTGCATGCTCTCATTGAAATAAGTGAATGTAATTGTTAGAAACACATTGCTCTGATAGGACAGTGTCCTTCTTTCACAGAAGTGCTTGAAAACACCCCAGATGGAAGCAAAAAAAATGTGTTTAACTGTTTTCAGTATTCTTTTGCCGCAATTATTAAAGTCAAAGGCATGCATATAAAACAGCAGTTATGAATACATATGTGTAATGAATAACAGATGAGGGTTTTTTGTATGCAAGCAAGTAGGGTCTTTCCAGGGTTTTAAGGAGTGTTACAGAAGGCTTTTGTTAGCATATAATGCCAAACATTCTCTATCCGAACGCTGGTGAGTGAAAAAGTCCTCCCACTCCCCCGAATTAAATTGTTAAATCCGAAATTCTTGACATAATACAAATACGGTGTGTCAGATTACTCAAGATAAGACGGTTATGTTTTAGATCAGCGACTGGTTTTTGTGTTTCTTTGCTCCTAGCAGAGGTTCTTTCCTCTTGGGAAATCTGAGTCTTTAAACCTCCATTTCTCTTGATGTTTTTGTAATAAATGTCTAGATGTCATAAGAGGATCCCTGTATAAACTACCCCGAGGTTAAAAAAAGCTTTGTATATGTCTGTTCGAAGGGATGTCAGCAACACAGCTGGAACAAAAACACAAGCCTTGAAGTACGTAATATTAAAAAGCTGGCGCTGTCAATCTCGAGCATTGTCTCTCCGCAAGGCAGGTCTTTGCAAAGAGAAAGATTAAAATCTAATAGCTAATCCACAGTGACTTTAAATGTGGTGGGTTTGAGCCTTTGTGCACAGGAAATTTATTACTACAATCTAGCAGTTGCAAATAGACTATTCAGTATCGATCCCAAGGGGTAAGGGCAGGTGTCTAATCATGTTCAGGTGGGTTAGGGACCACTTTGGGGATCGAGATGTTACCCCAAAATGCCCAAAGGAGCAACAGAAATTCTTCTGATTCCACACACCCAAGTATTTATCCCTCAGTTGAAGTAAGTTAATTCGATGTATTGTCAAAGGCTTTCATGGCCGGAATCACTGGGTTGTTGTAGGTTTTTTCAGGCTGTATGGCTATGTTCTAGAAGCATTCTCTCCTGACATTTCGCCTGCATCTATGGCAAGCATCCTTAGAGGTTGTTACCTAGACATGTAACTACCTTGTTCTAGAACAGTGTTTCTCAACCTGGGGGTCGGGACCCCTGGGGGGGTTGCAAGGGAGTGCCAGAGGGGTCACCAAAAACCAGTAGAAAACACAGTGTTTTATGTTGGTCATGGGGGTCCTGTGTGCCAAGTTTGGTCCAATTCCATCGTTGGTGGAGTTCAGAATGCTCTTTGATTGGAGGTGACCTATAAATCCCAGCAACTACAACTCCCAAATGTCAAGGCCTATTTTACCTAACCTTCACCAGTGTTTGCATTTGGGCATATTGCATATTCATGCCAAGTTTGGTCCAGATCAGTCATTGTCTGAATCCACAGTGCTCTCTGGATGTAGGTGAACTATAACTCCCAAACTCAAGGTCAGTGCCCACCGAACTCTTCCAGTAATTTCTCTTGGTCATGGGAGTTCTGTGTGCCAAGTTTGGTCCAATTCCATCGTTGGTGGAGTTCAGAATGCTCTTTGATTGGAGGTAAACTATAAATCCCAGCAACTACAACTCCCAAATGACAAAATCAATCCTCCCCCAACCCCACCAGTATTCAAATTTGGGCGTATGGGGTATTTGTGCCAAATTTGATCCAGTGAATAAAAATACATCCTGCATATCAGATACTGACATCATGATTCATAACAGTAGCAAAATTACAGTTATGAAGAAGCAATGAAAATGTTATGTTTGGGGGTCACCACAACATGAGGAACTATATTAAGGGGTCGCAGCATTAGGAAGGTTGAGAAACACTGTTCTAGAAGGAGCTCTCATGGCTGCAGTATTAGTTTCTTAAAGCTTCAACAAAAAAGGGGAGGGGAGAGAATGAAGCTGAAGAGTCCTTTGTCTTTCAGGTGTGGGAGGAAACAAGCATGAATTGAATCCATCTTTCAAATCTGTTTCCTGAGTGAGAGAGAACCACAATCTTTATCTCTGCCGTTGATTCATAGACAGGGTTGTGTGCAAAGTGTTCATTTAATTTCTTTACCTGAGGGCAAATTTAAATAGATTTGCTCAAGTCAACTTCTGTTCTTGCATAATTTATTCTCACTTGCTGCTGCTGAGGGTGAGGTTTCAGGAGCACAATGAATGCCTATTGCTATCTTGAGGGACAGAAGCTTGCTTTTAAAAGAAGAAAAGGATAGAAATCTGTGATCTTCAGTTGCTGAGGTTCTGTGCTGATCGCTTCATGGAGAATTCAGATTATGGGCTCTTACTTACTTAGGCAATCCTTTGTTGTCCGAGTAAGATTGTCTTCCAAGTGTGGTGTCCTGGTGATGGGTACGTAAGTGGCCGCGGAGCCCTATTCTTGATCCGCATGTTCTCCTGTAGTGAGGACATTGGCTTCCAGGTGGAAGGCAGTCCTGGTCAGGGTTGGCTTGATGTGCCTTTCTCTTGGCATGTTTCTCCCTTTCGCCCTCCATTTGTGCCTCTTCAAATTCTGCAGCACTGCTGGTCTCAGCTGACCTCTGCCTATTGTGACTCAGCTGGAATCAGAGAGTGTTTCTGATGAGGATGACGGGACTCAGGTTCACAGTTTGGTTCAAAATGTCCCTGTTATAGACAGTGAAGAAATGCAGTTTCCCACAGTAAGGCATGAGAGTGTTGATACTGAAAATAGCCAGGTGCAGTCTGACTCAGAGAAGGAGGATAGCTCTCAGCCTGATAATGAGCAAGCAGGGAAACAGGCTAACAAACAGACTGACCTTGACGATATGGGGACTTTAGATTGGGCTGACTGGTTGGAATTCCGAATTCGAAGGAGTGAAAGAATAGCTAACATGAGGGAGGCCAGGGGCGAGAGAAACGCCTTCATGTTTTGCAAAGGGTATTAAACAGTGTGTTTGAGACAAGGTCTTTGTCAAAGCAACTTCGTGTTTACCTAAAGAGCTTGCCTAAACTAGGCTGGATTATCTTGCAGTTTTGTTGTTCATGGTTCCAGGACTTTGTCATGTTCTCTTGGATTTTGCTTTGCTGATGCCTTTTTGGATTAAGCTTCAAGTGTTATGTTGTATTGATCCTTGGGAACATTAACCTTTGCTTTTAAGAACTTTTTACCTTTTATTTTTAATAAACCATAAAGACTACTGGCTGTGTGCAGTTTGGTGTTCTTCAGCAAGGTGAATCTACTCTGAGGTGCAACACTGCCTGTCTTCCCAAGAGATTTTTCGGAGGCAACGCTGATGGAATCGTTACAGGAGTTGAATGTCATGTCTGTAGACAGTCCACGTTTTGCAGGAGTTTAACAGGGTTGGGAAGACCTGGGCTCTGTCAGAGTCTGAATGCTTGTGTCTGTTGTTATCTTTTAAAAATAATACAGGAATCTTCATCTGATATTTTAATAAATACCTCACCTGGAATAATCCTGTGACCATTTCTGGTCACCACAAGTCAAGAAGGATATTGACAAACCGAAAGGTGTCCCAAAAGGACAACCAAAATGATCAGAGGTCTGGATCAGTGGTTCTTAACCTGTGGGTTCCCAGGTGTTTTGGCCTACAACTCCCAGAAATCCCAGCCAGTTTACCAGCTGTTAAGATTTCTGGAAGTTGAAGGCCAAAAACATCTGGTGACCCACAGGCTGAGAACCACTGGTCTAGACGGAACAGCTTAGGGAGCTGGGTGTGTTTAGCTTAGAGAAGGATGAGAGGGGACATGATAGCCATGTTTAAATATTTGAAAGGATGTCACATTGAGGTGGGGAAAACTTGTTTCTGCCTGTTCCAGAGGTTAGGACATGAAGCAATGTATTCAAATGACAGGAAAAGAGATTCCACCTAAATATTAGGAAAAACTTTCTGACAGAAGACCTGCCTTGGATTAAGAGCTGTTTGACTCCTTGTGGATTCAGTGGAGTCTCCTTCTCTAGAGGTTTTTAGCAGAGGCGAGATGGTCGTCTGTCAGAAGTGCTTTTATTGTGTCTTCCTGCATGACAGAAAGGGATTGGATTCAGTGGCCATTGTAGCCTGTTTCAACTCTTACGATTCTTTAATTCTATATGTGTTTGTATGCATATGTATTTGTTCCCAAGGGCTCCAATCAGATTGAATTACAACAACAACACACCAGACTATTTCCCAATCTTAAGAGGAGAGGAAGCCAAATTGATTTTGAGGGCAGGTTCATGGATGTTCATCACCTGATTTGTCTTCATTTGATTGCTGTGCTCTCCGTGAGCAACTGTTGAATACATGAACTTGATTCCATTGCAAAATGCTTATGTAGCATTAGGAACTCTTAGCTGTGACGGCCCTTTCATGCACACAATTCATCACTTGGTTATTCATAATGGAACTTGAATATTCATATATGAAACAGATCTAGAAGAAGTAAAAGGGAGTTGGGGGAAAGTATTGTGACCCCCCCCCCCAACTTAGCAAAAATAATTCAAAGTTGGCTTAATTTATTTTTCCTGGTTGCTTATGTGAGACAACTGTAAAATATAGACAAACTATAATATATATATCAGGGGTCCTCAAACTTTTTAAACAGAGGGCTGGATTATAATTTGAAAAAACATGAATCAATTTCTATGCACATTGCAAATATCTTATTTGTAGTGCAAAAATCCCACTTTAAAGCAATACAATAATTAAAAGAAACAATTTTAAGCTTAGTATTTCAATGGGAAGTGTGGACCTGCTTTTGGCTTATAAGACAGGATGGTTGTTGTGTGCTTTCACGTCATTTCAGACTTACGTTGACCCTTAGTGAGGGCCAAGTAAATGACCATGGAGGGTCGTATTTGGCCCCTGGCCTTAGTTTGAGGATCTCTGATATATACGGTCTTCTATCAGTAGTTCCACTACTGCTATTATTTCTGGAATCATCTATTAACAATATTTTGTTATTGTTTCTTGCTAAGTATCACTGAGAAACTGGATGGAAATATAACTGAATACTCTTTCCTGTTTCTTTGGACAAATAATATCTACAGGTTGGATACATTTGTTATTGATCATGTTCCAGACAAGGCCTGTATGATATTGTTTGTTGTGTCGAAACTAGAATTGAATTTTTTTAAAAGTATACCTGCAAGCTACAGGTATAATTGCTTGCAAAGGAGCTAGTATTTAACTATCAACCTGTTCTGTTCTAGTATTTAGGAAGTTTCGAAGTATTTGAACCAAATGTATGTAGAACAGGCATGGTCAAACTTCCGCCCTCCAGGTGTTTTGGACTTCAAATCCCACAATTCCTAACAGCCTCAGGATTAAGCGGCTGAGGAGGAAAGGAAAGGGCCTGAGACTGTTAGTAATCGTGGGAGCTGAAGTCCAAAACACCTGAAGGTCCAAAGTTTGCCCATGCCTGATGTAGGACCATTTAAGAGATGGTAACTAAGTCAATTTTCACTGTGTTTTCCCTCCATTTTAATAATATGTCCTTCATGTTTCTTGTAGGACATTCAGTCAGAAGAAAGCTGCAATTGAGAGAGAGTATGCACAGGTAAGTCACCTTTAATTTCTAAGGACAGACAACATGTATACTACAGTGTAATCTCTTTTTTTTTTTGTAGCTGATCTTCCTCTACTGTATTCTAGAACTACATACATGGTGAAGTTGTCATTACCAGCAAAATAGTACCTACCCCCCAAAATAGGTGTTGTGCTGCACAACATAGCAGAAGAGCAGAGTATTTTCTGACTTAGGTGTATAATTACGGTCAGGCTTTTGTGTCTTCTCTTCATATGTCACAAAGGTCTGCTCTGCTAATCATTTCAGTCAATTTCAAAATGGACTGCAAAGGTGTGTATGTTTGTGTGTGTGTGTGTGTGTGTGTATACAATGTTTGTTTGTTTGTGGGATTAACATAATTCAAAAACCACTGGACAAATTGACACCAAATTTGGACACTACACCCCTAACAGACCAGCGAGTGACCATCACTCATAACCCACCCACCCCCACCCCCCGGCCAAAAAAAATAGGGAATAGGGAGGGAAGGAAGGAAGGGGAGAAAGAAAGATGAAAGGAAGGAAAAAAGAGAAGGAAGCATGGAAGCAAAGAGCAAAGAAAAGAGGGAAAGAGAAAAATAAAAGGGGTAAGGAAAGAAAGGGGTAGAAAAGGAAGGAAGGAGAGAAGGAAAGAAAAAAATGCAAAGGAAAGAAAGGGAACGAAGGAAGAAGGAAAAGAGGTAGAGAAGGAAGAATGAGAAAGAGGGAGGGAAGGAAAGAAGGAAATACGAAAGGAAAGATGGAAGCAAAGAGCGAAGGAAGGAAAGAGGTAGAGAAGGAAGAGAGAAAGGGAAGGAAAAGAAAAAGGGAGGAAGAAAAGAGGTAGAGAAGGGAGGAAGGACAGAGAGAAGTAAAGAAGAAAAGGGAAGGAAGGAAAGAGGGAGGGAAAGAAGGAGAGAAAGAGGGAGGGAAGGTTTTGCCACAGCAATGCGTGGCGGGTACAGCTTGTATGTGTGTATATATATTTAAAAATCCTTAAAACCAGATTTTAAAATTTTAAATAGAATTTATGGAGATGGGCGATAACCTCATCAGCTCTATTCTGCAGGTGCTTTCCTTTAAATACTCCCATCCATTCCCTCCTCTTTCTCCCTCCCCAATTTGTCTCCCTAAGAAAAGAAAATCAATGTAGAGGATATTAAAAGATTGGTGCAAGGAGTGCAGGTCTGGTTATACATCAAGATTTTGATGAACTGAAAATCATATTGGAAACAATTCAGAATTATTAGCTCTGTCTGCTGAATCCTGCATCTATGGATATGACCTGCTGGATTAAACAATAATGTGATTCCACTAAGAATAGTGACTAAATGGACTTCCTCATTGATGATTTAAATAATTTATGATACATATGTACAGTTTCATCCTTCAGAGAAATGATTTAAATCAATATGTTGTAATCTTGGTACAGATTCAACATTAGTGCGCTGGTATGTATTGAACATGAACCTTTTGTTTTCCTAAGTAGTTCTTGGTGGCTTTTGCAACTATTGACAGTGCAGTGGCTCCTTGCGCATTTCTATCTCTAAATGTTTTGTTCTGCCAGTTCAAAAGGTTGAGAACAACTGAACTGTACTGTTTGGATTGTATGGCTGTGAAAGGTACGGAAGCACAGTATTATAGTGGTCTTCGATGTAGCTGAGTAATGGTTCTTGCAGTGTGATGCTAGATGACTTCTGCTGTCACTTGTGCCATTTGAATTGCGGGATTTATATGAAACTGCACTAACAAGCCATACAGGATTCTTGCACATTCTTGCAGTTGTAACATAGACATAGAATGTTTGTGGAGCACCTAAAGAGGTTCTTGGTGGTGTTTTGGCTAAGGATGAGAACAATAATATGACATTTTATTCAACCAAGATGTGAGTAGTTTGGATGAAAAAATCTTTCGATCTGGGTAGATGGATTCAACGTGTGTTGATTGGGGATGCACTTTCTCTGAAGGACCAGGTCTATAGCTTTGTCCCATTGGGAAAACGTTGCACTATACTGCCTTCCAGCTGTCACTATGGTTCACACTTATTTATTTGTTTGTTTCTAATATTTGTACCCCACCCTTCTCAACCCCCTGGGGGGGGGGGGGACGACGACTCAAGGCAGCTTCCAATCGGCAACAATTTGATGCCTCAGTATATACATAAAAAACATAACAGTCAATAATTATAAATAGTTAAAAACATTTAAACACTTTAATATTTCAAACTTTTTGTTGTGTTTTCATGGGGGTGAGGATAGAGAGATGGGTTTAGGTTTTTGCAGCTTAAAAATGTTATGAAGTTATTATGTGGCCATGACAAATGTACAGTTTCTCTATAGCATCAAGGTTTCCTATTTACAAAACAGAGTAACCGTACTTCCTTGAGAGGATCTTTGAAAGAAATAATAGTGTGAAAGCTCTGATACCCTTTGCACATCTTATTTTCGATTGATGATTGAAAATACCCTTGGGGATGGACGGGAAGACTGGGACAAGACAAGGAGCGGATTGTGGCACGGACCATGAACTGCTGATATCAAAAAGAACTCTAAAGCTAAAGAAGACCCCTATAGCAACCATCATGCCAAAATACAACTTGAAGAACATCCTGTAGAATTTAAAGATAATATAAAAATAAAAGATTTGCACTATTATGTTTAATTGGTTGGGAGCAAGAAGAACTCTGGATCAATGCCAGTAATAGAGAGGAAATAAATAAATTGTGGACTGCTTAAAAAAACAAATGAATAGGCCCTTGAGCAATTAAAGCCTAAACTCTCCCTAGAAGCCAAGGTGACTAAACATGAGATTATCATACTTACACATATCATAAGAAGACGTGGCTCACTAGAAAAGATAACAGTGTTTAATAAGGTGGAAGGCAGCAGGCGAAAGGGAGGATCTTTGCCAGATGGGATGACTCAAATCAAGGAAGTCATGGCCCTGATTCTGTAAAACACGAACAGGGCTGTTGATGATAGAATGACTAGGGCCCCTTCTACACTGCCATACAAAATCCAGATTATCTGCTTTGAGATGCTTGTCTGTTCTTAAGATTATTCATTTATTTATTTATCATGTCAATATCAGCCAGACAATTGTATTACATTTTTAACATTTTTTTAACAAACAGACAAAACAGAGTTTGCAAGCTTGGTAATTGATTAAATGTCCTTTGACCAGTGCCTCTGGTGTTGCCACAAGAAGGTCCTCCATTGCGCATGTGGCAGGGCTCAGGGTGCATTGCAGCAGTGGTTTGCTCTTCTCTACACTCGCATGTTGTGGATTCCACTTTGTGGCCCCATTTCTTGAGGTTGGCTCTGCATCTCGTGGTGCCAGAGCGCAGTCTGTTCAGCGCCTTCCAAGTCGCCCAGTTTTCTGTGTGCCCAGGGGGGAGTCTCTCATTGGTATCAGCCATTGATTGAGGTTCTGGGTTTGAGCCTGCCACTTTTGGACTCTCGCTTGCTGAGGTGTTCCAGTGAGTGTCTCTGTAGATCTTAGAAAACTATTTCTTGATTTAAGTCGTTGACGTGCTGGCTGATACCCAAACAGGGGATGAGCTGGAGATGTCTCTGCCTTGGTCCTTTCACTATTGGCTGCTACTTCCCGGCGGATGTCAGGTGGTGCAATACCGGCTAAACAGTGTAATTTCTCCAGTGGTGTAGGGTGCAGACACCCCGTGATAATGCGGCATGTCTCATTAAGAGCCACATCCACTGTTTTAGTGTGGTGAGATGTGTTCCACACTGGGCATGCATACTCAGCAGCAGAGTAGCATAGCGCAAGGGCAGATGTCTTCACTGTGTCTGGTTGTGATCCCCAGGTTGTGCCAGTCAGCTTTCGTATGATATTGTTTCTAGCACCCACTTTTTGCTTGATGTTCAGCAGTGCTTCTTATAGGTAAGAGCACGCTCCAGAGTGACTCCCAGGTATTTAGGAGTGCTGCAATGCTCCAGTGGGATTCCTTCCCAGGGAATCCTCAGAGCTCGGGATGCTTGCCTGTTCTTAAGGTGAAAGGCACATGTCTGTGTTTTAGATGGATTAGGGATCAGCCGGTTTTCCCTGTAATAGGCAGTAAGGGCACCTAGAGCTTCGGAGAGCTTCTGTTCTGTTCTTAAGATGAAATGTACACAACTGCATTTTAGATGGATTAGGAATCAGTTGGTTTTTATTAGTAATATTATATTTTATCTCTGTGTTTTAACCATGTTGTACCCTGCCTTGACCTATGAGAAGAGGTGGGTAATAAATAAACATCATCATCATGCCCATCATCCCCCATTTACTCTGGATTCTTCTAGGCCTATGGAAGCACTGGAGATGGTGGTGAGATGGAATCTCCTTCTCCTATCTGCTGTCCAAAGTGTTTTAAAGACAATTCTGTTTAGGAAATGATTGTCAGAAAAATGGAACACTGGCTCACACTTGCTTTTTGAAGTACAGGATAGACAAGCAAGAATATCACACACTGACATGAGTGAAGACAGCCAAAACCCAAGAATCCGAATTCTCTTACACAAATGAGACATGATGGCCCATGCTGTCATCAGCTTTAACTAACTAAGAACAGCAGTCTTACACTTTGCTAGCAGACAGACATGCAAAGTGGGATTTAAATTAAACATGGAATCTTCTCCTGCAAAAGTGTTCTTGTCATCTAGGCTAGATTTTAATTTACCTTACTGTTGTATATCAACCTGTTCAGCCTGTGATTGTGTCTGATGTTTGGGATGATGTTCATGTTGATGTTCATGATGGCAATGGAGATGATGAACCGGTTCCTGGGCCAGGTTCTGTTGGATTTGGGGATGAGGAGTTACCTGGCCCTGATTTGTGCTCAGAAGAGAAGACTGAGCTGCTGCAAGAGCATTCTCAAGGTCACTTGCTTGGGAAAGGCCTTTCACTACTGTTCCCTGAGCAGCTGTCTGAGAATGAAGCTGATTTTGATTTACCAGGTGCAAGAGTTAAGACTGTGAACAGAAAGAGGAGTTTTGGTAAACAGGCAGTTCGGGCAGAAATTAAGGAGGTCAGCTTGGATCCAACAGAAGAAAGATAACAAACCGAAGCTAACTGTCCCCTACGAACCATCATGGAGACTAAAAGCATCTGGGGAGGCCCTGCTCTTTGTCCCGCTAGCCTCACAAGTATGGCTAGCAGGGACAAGAGGCAGGGCCTTCTCAGTGGTGGCCCCTCGGTTGTGGGGATTTATAGTTCACCTACAATCAAAGAGCATTCTGAACTCCACCAATGATGGAATTGATCCAAACTTGGCACACAGAACTCCCATGACCAACAGAAAATACCGGAAGGGTTTGGTGAGCATTGACCTTGAATTTTGGAGTTATTGTTAACCTATTTATTTATTTGTTTGTTTGTTTGTTTGGGGTGCTTCTACCCCGCCTTTCTCAACCCCCTAGGGGGGACTCAGGGTGGCTTACAAAAGGCACAATTCGATGCCAAACAATATACAACATACAATATACAAAATTACATTATAACAGTTACAGCTAGTTAAAACAGTCAGAAAAAACGAAATATAATGGGGGACAATGCCTGGCTCGAGAGCAGTATGTATGAAAAAGATCTTGGAGTCCTCGTGGACAAGTTAAACATGAGCCAACAATGTGATTTGGCGGCAAAAAAAGCCAATGGGATTTTGGCCTGCATCAATAGGAGCTAGTGTCTAGATCTAGGGAAGTCATGCTCCCCATGCTCTATTCTGCTTTGGTTAGACCACACCTGGAATATTGTGTCCAATTCTGGGCACCACAATTCAAGAGAGATATTGACTAAGCTGGAATATGTCCAGGGGAAGAGGGCGACTAAAATGATCAAGGGTCTGGAGAACAAACCCTATGAGGAGCGGCTTAAGGAGCTGGGCATGTTTTTTGTTTTTTTTTTTTAAAACTGTTTATTTTGATTATGGTACATAACAGAAAAGCAAACCATGGCAAATCAGATATAATCAGGTACCAATATTTTTGACGTGTACATGCCTATCTACCTTATTCAATCAATCAGTTAATTTTGACGTTATGTACAAATTATTATCATTTACATATCTTAATACACATAAACTTGCTATTTCTGGCTGTTTTCCACTGCTTTCAGTCAGAGCTTAATATTAATTTTTTTCATAACATACAGGAAATCAGCACATGGCATTTTACACACATACCCCAGACCTTACACTCAACCCAAAATCCCTATCCTGAACAAATGTTTAGCCTGAAGAAGAGAAGGCTGAGAGGAGATATGATAGCCATGTATAAATATGTGAGAGGAAGCCACAGGGAAGAGGGAGCAGATCAAGGGTCTGGAGAACAAGCCTTATGAGGAGCGGCTTAAGGAGCTGGGCATGTTTAGCCTGAAGAAGAGAAGGATGAGAGGAGATATGATAGCTATGTATAAATATGTGAGAGGAAATCACAGGCAGGAGGGAGCAAGCTTGTTTTCTGCTTCCCTGGAGACTAGGACATGGAACAATGGCTTCAAACTACAAGAAAGGAGATTCAATCTGAACATGAGGAAGAACTTCCTGACTGTGAGAGCTGTTCAGCAGTGGAACTCTCTGCCCCGGAGTGTGGTGGAGGCTCCTTCTTTGGAAGCTTTTAAACAGAGGCTGGATGGCCATCTGTCAGGGGTGATTTGAATGCAATATTCCTGCTTCTTGGCAGGGGGTTGGACTGGATGGCCCAACTCTATGATTCTATGATTCTATAATGTGACTTCATGCAACACTGCTTAGAGTTCAACACTGTGTGCCGTTTCCTCCAGCATTTCTCACCAGCAATCCGCTACTTGGTTAAGAGGACTCCAAGCATCCAAGACAAGTGCAGATCAGGTGTGGACATCTTCCATAGAATTCCTCAAGATAAATCTGACAATGACAGTTGGATCTCACTCAGGAGGGGCACCATCATGGCCAGAGGGAGACGCACCTTCCACCTTGGGTCGTGCAGGAACTCTATCCTGCTGGAAAGCAAATATTTGTGAGATTAGTGGCCTGCCTTTATTACTTGGCAGCTGGCAAAGGCTGCTTTCCTGCGCTGACTTGGCCACCCTTACATTTCCGCTCTCCCCGCTTTTCTTTCCTTGGGAGGGTGAAGCGAGAGCTGGCTGATAGAAGGCCTTTTATCTGCTCGAAACTAAACAAGTCAGCTACTGTACATTTAGGACCTTATATACTGAATAATAATTTACAGAAGATTTAATTTAAACACTCCCTCTGTTTTCCTTAGCTGTCAACACTTTCTGAATTTCTGCATGCCTGAAACCGCTACTTTTAGCAAGGCAGAGGGGAAAGCTGATTTTAAGAAGCTTACTATGCCTCTCATATTCCCCAAACTACTAAGAAAAATAGCACCGTTCAACCCATCATGCTTACTTGCACTTATATCCATCCAAGACATCTGGCAGGGTCTATTATAAAGTCCTTCTTACTAAATCAAGGCCTTCCTTTGAATAGTCAATAAAGAAACCACTCAATATATTCTAAGCTTATATTATTGCAACCAGTACCCATTTAATAATGCTGCCAAGACTTGGTACAGCAACGAGCTCTGTGTATTCCACTAAAAATGCCTTTATGACTCAGTTTCTTTTTTCCCCCTAATGAAAATGAAACTGCCTGTGCGTAGATGTCTTCTTTCTTCTGAGGCTTACATAGCGTGCAGTTTGAACCAACCCAATCTGCAAGCATGTGTTGTCCAGATAGGAAGTAACATCAAGCTATAAACTATTCAGGGACCAACATTTTATTTTAAGTGTGGGAATCCATAGTTTAGCTTTTCATTTGCAACTGCAGAGGAAGGTGTGTGCTTTCCTCTGGTTTCACTTTCAATTGCATTTGTCTAGTCTGGTGTTTCTCAACCTTCCTAATTCTGCAACCCCTTAATATAGTTCCTCATGTTGTGATGACTTCCAACCATAAAATTATTTTCGTTACTACTTATTCTTATTTATTTATTTAAAAGTTTTATATACCGACCTTCTCACCTCTCTTGAGGGACTCAGACCAGTTTCCAACCATAAAATACATACAATCAGTAAACATCATACTTCATATTGCAATAAAACATTAAAAACATTAAAACAGCAAAACAGCAATTACATTCAATAAATACAATGGTCAGTCGTCCCACTAAATTTGATGTTCATCATCCTCCATCCAATCTCCGGGTGTTGGCTCACTCATCGAATACTTGTCTCCATAGCCACGTCTTCACCTGCTTCCTGAATGCCAGGATAGAAGGGGCGGTTCTGATCTCCTGTGGGAGAGAGTTCCAGAGTCGCGGGGCCACCACCGAGAAGGCCCTGTCCCTCGTCCCCACCAGACGCACTTGTGAGGCTGGTGGGACCGAGAGCAGGGCCTCTCCAGACGATCTTAATAATCTTGATGGTTCATAGGGGAGAATACGTTCGGAGAGGTAAACAGGGCCAGAGTCGTTTAGGGCTTTATAGGTTAACACCAGCACTTTGAATTGTGCTCGGAAGCTAATTGGCAGCCAGTGGAGCTGGTGTAACAGCGGAGTGGTGTGCTCCCTGTACCCAGCACCCGTTAGTAGTCTGGCTGCCGAGCGTTGGACTAGCTGCAGCTTCCGGACAGTCTTCAGAGGCAACCCCACGTAGAGAGCGTTGCAGTAGTCTAAACTTCATAACTGTAATTTTGCTACTGTTATGAATCGTCCTGTAAATATCCAATGTGCAGGATGTATTTTCATTCAGTGGACCAAATTTGGCACAAATACCCAATATGCCCAAATTTGAATACTAGTGGGGTTGGGGAGGGGATTGATTTGTCATTTGGGAGTTGTAGTTGATGGGATTTATAGTTCACCTACAATCAAAGAGCATTCTGAACTCCACCAATGATTGAATTGATCCAAACTTGGCACACAGAACTCCCATGACGAACAGAAAATACCGGAAGGGTTTGGTGAACATTGACCTTGAATTTTGGAGTTATTGTTTACCTATTTATTTATTTATTTGGGATGCTTCTACCCCGCCCTTCTCAACCCCCTAGGGGGGACTCAGGGCGGCTTACAAAAGGCACAGTTCGATGCCAAACAGTACACAAAATACAATATACAAAATTACAATATAACAGTTACAGCTAGTTAAAACAATCAAAACAATACAGTCGCAGCAATAAAAACATCTTGTGGTCAGTGTTCGCCAATTCATAAATCCATAATCCATCTAGCATCGTCATTGTCCTTTCCTACTCTGGTCGTCATTGTCTTTTGTCCATCTGCCAGCTTACCCGAAGGCCTGGTCCCACATCCAGGTTTTTAACTTTCTTCTGAAGGAGAGGAGGGATGTTGATGACCTGATCTCCCCGGGGAGTGCATTCCACAGGCGAGGGGCCACCACTGAGGGGCCACCACCCTCCTCCTCGTCCCCACCAGTCTCACTTGTGATAAAGGTGGGGCCGAGAGCAGGGACTCCCCAGAAGATCTTAAACTCCGAGGTGGGACGTAGAAGGGGATACGTTTGGACAGGTACCTACATCCAGAGAACAATGTGGACTCAAACTATTTATTTATTTATTTGTATACTGTATTTGTATACCGCCCCTCTCAGTCATCCGGCGACTCAAAGCGGTTTACAAGGTAAAATTCAATGCCACCAAAAACACAGTTACAATATAAAAACGTTAACATCAATAACACTGTAATAAAACAAGAATTCAATAAATCCTCTTCAAAAAAATGTCCAGTCCCATCTGGTCGTTGTTCCATTCTTATGTCCGTTACTCAGTATTCGCCAATGCCTGCTCGAATAGCCATGTCTTAAGTTTCTTCCGAAATCCTAGAAGCGAAGAAGCCGATCTGATCTCCCTAGGAAGGGTGTTCCATAGCCGAGGGGCCACCACTGAGAAGGCCCTGTCTCTCGTCTCTCTGGACCAAACTTGGCGCAAATCCTCAATATGCCCAAATGTGAACACTGGTGGAGTTTGGGGAAAATAGACCTTGATATTTGGGAGTTGTAGTTGCTGGGATTTATAGGTCACCTACAACTAAAGAGCATTCTGAACTCCACCAATGATAGAATTGGGCCAAACTTCCCACACAGAACCCCCATGACCAACAGAAAATACTGTGTTTTCTGATGGTCTTTGGATACCCCCACGTGACCCCCCCAGGGGTCCCTACCCCCAGGTTTGGAAACACTGCACTAGTTGTTTAGTTTAATTTCTTCTAGTATTGTTTCCTCTAAATCTAAATCAGAAAGAGGTAGGGGAACACCTGAGCTACAAGTAGCGTTGAGTAGTGAATCATTGTGTAGGATAGGGTGAGAGCTGTTCAGCAGTGGAACTGTGAGAGCTGTTCAACAGTGGAACTCTCTGTCCCGGAGTGTGTTAGAGGCCCCTTCTTTGGAAGCTTTTAAACAGAGGCTGGATGGCCATCTGTCGGGGGTGCTTTGAATGCAATTTTCCTGCTTCTTGGCAGGGGATTGGACTGGATGGCTCATGAGGTCTCTTTCAACTCTACGATTCTATGATAGAGCCAGTGCAACTCTTCTGGGGACTTGTTGAACCTTTCAAACAAGGAAAGATACAGTCACCAATCCTAGCCCTCCACTTGATGAGTTGGGTAGCTATAACATATTACTGATTTAAGGAGTGTGGGTGTTTCCATCTAATGAACAAGCCAGCATTCATGACATTGCTTCATTTAATATCACACCATTGCAACATCTGGAAATGCAGTAGAAGCTCAGTTTGTCTAATCACATTTGTTTAATGGCTGTTGGAAATAGTAACCGAGTTACTGAGACAAAATTGAGAGTGAGTAGACTTTAATTAAATACCAAATTGGCCACAAGCCCAGAAGCATCGCTCGGGTAGAAAGAGGTGTGTTTGCAATGCAGACGGAGTGCAAACCAACTTCTTACTCCTATATTCATTACTGTTGGATGTGAGACACTCATGCATTGTAGATGTTCAGTTGATGTGCTATTGCCAAGGATCTGTGATGATTCTTGCCCTGAAGTTACTCGTTTCTTACAAAAGTTTGGAGAAGATAATATCTTCAAATAGGTCTGCCTGTGTAGACAGAAAGCCTCGGTATTCATGTAAGTGCATGTTGGACGGATTTAGCTCAATGAAATTCTTACGGCTTCCTCTTTCCCCAAGAAATGTGTAGGGAACGTAAGAGAAAGGGATATAATACACATTATGATTTCCCTCAGTCACAGTCGGATCACTGAGTCCTTTGTGAACTGGAAGAAGAATCGGGTTGTAATTGTGGAAGATGAGCTTTGACTTTTTCAATGTGTGTCAAGAGTATCTGCCATAGTGATTATCCTGCTGAGAAACAGGTGCTGGATTGTTTCTTATCTCTTTTGCCTTCACTCATTTCCTCAGGTTATTGCCCAATCAACCAAAATGTACAGTGCCTTTTCCCCTCTAATGTATCTAGATACAGATAGAGAGCAGGTAAGGCCACCCATGACTTTGCGGTTATGCTATGTTTCTAACTTAAGGTCCAACCAGTCCATACTTCAGGAAATAAAGCCCGACTGCTCATTGGAGGAAAGGATAGTAGAGACAAAGATGAAGTCCTTTGGCCACATCATGAGAAGAAAGGAAAGCTTAGAAGAAGACAATGACGCTGGGGGGAAAGGAAGGAAAAAGGAAGAGGGGCCCACCAAGGGCAAGATGGATGGATAGGATCCTTGAAGTGACTGGACTGACCTTGAAGGAGCTGGGGGTGGTGACGGCCGACAGGGATATCTGGCGTGGGATGGTCCATGAGGTCTCAAAGAGTAGGAAGTGACTGAATGGATGAACAAAAATAACAACTTAACGTGACTCTATCCTACGGTGTGCTCAGGGTCACCCAGTACTAGTCACACGATCCCAATACAGATATTTAACTAACACCATTGCAGTGCTGGGATAACTTCTGAGGGTGCATCTACATTGTAGAATTAATACAACTTGACACCACTTTAACTGGCTCAGTGCTATGAAATCATTTGAGTTGTAATATAGTGAGATACCAGCACTCTCTGGCTGAAAAGGCACTTTCAAACTACAGCTTCCTTGATCCCATAGCATTGGGCCATAGTATTAAAGTGGTATTAAACCACATTCATTCTATAGTGTAGATCACTGGTTCTCAACCTTCCTAATCATGCAATCCCTTAATACAGTTCCTCATGTTGTGGTGACCCCCAATCATAAAATTATTTCTATTGCTACTTCATAACTGTAATTTTGCTACCGTTGGGAATCGTAATGCAAATATCTGATATGCAGGATGTATTTTCATTCACTGTACCAAATTTGGCACAAATACCTCATATGCCCAAATTTGAATACTGGTGAGGTTGTTTTTGTCATTTGGGAGTTGTAGTTGCTGGGATTTCAGGTTCATCTACAATCAAAGAGCATTATGAACCCCACCAATGATAGAATTGGGACAAACTTCCCACACAGAACCCTCATGACCAACAGAAAATACTGCTTTTTCTTATTGTCTTTTTGTGACACGTCCATGACCCCCACAGGGGTCCTGACCTCCAGGTTGAGAAACGCTGGTGTAGATGCACCCAGAGATAATTATATGGGTAGCATTAAGGTGAATTGGTGGACAGATATAAACAAGGTTGTGTGAGATGTGGTGCAGAACGAAGGGATCACCAATTGTGATTTTTTGTTTCACAAGTCATCTTCTTGAGAATTGAATCTTGATTTCTTCTCCATCCTCTGTCCCCAAACCCTTTAAAATCCATTGATAATGTTCTTTGAGAGCTTCATTGCCAGGGAAATCATTAGATCAATTTTTACTGATCACTATGTGACTTAGTGGGCTTTTAATGCTCTTTGTAAATGACCGCAGCAAAGTTTAAAAATAATAATAAGGCATTTATTTTACTTTATAACATTCATGGCCTATCCTTCCCACCCCCATCCACCCCCACTACTTATTCTTTTAAGCCTTTTGGGTAACAAAAACTCTAATAAAAATATTAAAATAAATTCATGCTGTTTGCAAAACTTATCTTTCTTTAGCTAACTCTGAATTACAGTTTTTGTACTAAAAGTTCAGCAGAGCAGGAAATCTCTTGTTGTGTTCTTAGAGGAGTATATGGACAAGAACATAATAAGACCAAAAGTCCAAAGCATTCTCTTCAACCGTGGCCAGTCAGTTATCTATAGAAAGCCACAAATAGGACATAATGCTGCCTGTCTACAAAGAAAGGTCGATAGCCTAAGTTCTGTGGAGTGTGACCCATATCATTTTGCTGTAATTTAACTCCTAAGGCTACAGCTGAAATGGATAGATGTAATGGAAAGTCTGCAGAAGGCTGAGTGTCTGACATAATATAAATAAGCGAAAACTTGAACTTAGCCCTCCAGGATCATAACAAGAACCAGTCCGGTCCATGAACTTGTTCTCTATAACAGGATGGTTAGATGCCTCTAGGAAGTCAACAACCAGTAGTCTTCTCCTATTGGTTTCCTCGTTGACTTGTACACAGAGGCATGATGCCTCATATGTCCATCAGAATCAGTGGCAGGATCTACATTGCCATATAATTCAGTAGCTTTAAAAGATCTTCAGCCCTTTTTTGCTAGAGTAATGATGCTTCAGCAAACTACAACTTCCAGGATCCCATAGCATTCTGCTGTGGTAGTTAATGGGGAAACTGCATCGGTTCTGCAGTGTAGATGCACCTCTTGTTAGTATGTGAAACATGGCTTTTGAAGACTTGTGTGTTTTTTCTGGGTTTTGCCCAAATTGAAAGGCAGTTGTGATTGTCTCTTATCTTTATCATACTTTTGCATTTAAATACAGCACTTCTGAGTCTTAAGAAGACCTTGAAAGTAGAGCAGTGGTTCTCAACCTGTGGGTCCCCAGATGTTTTGGCCTTCAACTCCCAGAAATCCTTAACAGCTGGTGAGCTGGCTGGGATTTCTGGGAATTGCAGGCCAAAACACCTGGGGACCCACAGGTTGAGAACCACTGAAGTAGAGAATGTAAAACTCAAATATATACCCTCCACCTGTTTCAATTTGGCAGGCGCTGTCCTGATGAATCCTCTATCATCCCACTTTTGTGACAGCCGTCAAAATATCCCAGGACCCATTTACATTGACCATATAATGCACTTCAGACGGCATTATGGCAGTGTAGATCTAACCAGTATATAGTATTAAATTTAACTTCCATTAACTGGTTTTTAAACTTAACAAAAATAGTGATCATTATCACATTTTGGGGAAGCAACCTCTAGAGTTCAACCAAATAGTGTGTAAACGAATGCTATAATTTTTCTCTCTTGAATTGGATGATACTAAAGATGTAGAATTCATGGAAATGAAGATATGAGGGTAAGGGGATATGTTTCACTTGGCAAAAAGAGAAGAACAGCCTGCCTCAGGGGAGCATGCTTGCTCCATCAATATTTAACATTTACACAAAGGACCAGCCACTGCCAGAAGGGACAGAGAGTTTCATCTATGCTGACGATTGTGCCATCACCGCTCAAGCAGGGCGCTTTGAAATGGATGAAGAGAAGCTGTCTGAAGCTTTAGGTGCTCTTACTGCCTATTACAGGGAAAACCAGCTGATCCCTAATCCATCTAAAATGCAGACATGTGCTTTTCATTTTAAGAACAGACAAGTATCTTGAGTTCTGAGGATTACCTGGGAAGACATCCCACTGGAGAATTGCAGCACACCAAAATACCTGAGAGTCACTCTGGACCATGTTCTGACTTATAAGAAGCACTGCTTGACTATCAAGCAAAAAGTGGGTGCTAGAAATAATATCATACGAAAGCTGACTGGCACAACCTGGGGTTCACAACCAAAGACAGTGAAGACATCTGCCCTTATGCTTTGCTACTCTGCTGCTGAATACGCATGCCCAGTGTGGAATACATCGCACCATGTTAAAACAGTGGACGTGGCTCTTAATGAGTCATGCCACATTATCACAGAGTGCCTACACCCCACACCACTGGAGAAATTACACTGTTTAGCCGGTATTGCACCACCCGACATCCGTCAGGAAGTAGCTGCCAGTAATGAAAGGACCAAGGCTGTGACATCTCCAGCTCATCCTCTGTTCGGATATCAGCCAGCATGCCAATGGCTTAAATAAAAAAAACAGCTTCCTAAGATCTAAAAAGATACTCGCAGGAACATCTCAGCAAGTAAGAATCCAAAAGTGGCAGGCTAGAACTTGGAACGGCAATCAGTGGCTGAGAACTGATGAGAAACTCCCTCCTGGACACATAGAAGACTGGGTGACCTGGAAGTCACTGAACAGACTGTTCTCTGATACCATGAGATGCAAAGCTAACCTTAAGAAATGGAACTACAAATAGGAGTCCACAACATGTGAGTGTGGAGAAGAGCAAACCACAGACCATGGACTACAATGCAGCCTGAGCCCTGCCACTTGCACAATGGAGGACCTTCTCATAGCGACACCAGAGGTACTCCAAGTGACCAGCTTCTGGTCAAAGGAAATCTAATATAATGCCAAATTTTAAAACTTAGTGTTTTTAAATATGTTAACTGTATCCTTAACTTGCTTCTGATGCGATAAATAAAAAGACTTGGTTTTTCCAGAATAAAATAAGGAGGGCTTGAAATATATGCAATAATTATGTCCAGCTGTTGCGTGCCTTCAAGTGCTTCTGAATCATGGCGACCCTAAGGCAGAATAATCATAGATTATTTTTATTTCTGGCAAGGGTTGTTC
Source organism: Anolis sagrei ordinatus (assembly GCF_025583915.1). NCBI lineage: Eukaryota > Metazoa > Chordata > Lepidosauria > Squamata > Anolidae > Anolis > Anolis sagrei. The sequence continues at coordinate 274,869,274 of NW_026846588.1, read as the reverse complement.
AGAGTGCATTTGCAGTCCCCTTCCTCTGGAAGTGAGAAGCGTGAATTGCCCAAAGGCACCCATTGGGTTTCCACGGTTGAGTGGGAGTTGAACTTGATCTCCCAAAGGCTAGTCCAACACGCAAAGCACTCTTTTTCAATGACATTCATTTCAATTTATTTTAGTTGCAGGCGTAACATAAAATGCTTCATTTTCTTACTTAGTTATCACATATAATTGTTCAATTTTAACTATTTAAAACATGTTAAAATTCAAAACCTTAATTTTGTACAGCACAAATATACCTTATGTCGGAACCCAGACGCCTTAAAGAGCCAGACTCAAGAGTACGTCCAAAAGTATAGGTTATTTAAACAAAGCAAAAGGGACTCAGAGACACTTAACTCAGTGTTTCTGGTCAAAACTCTAAAGTAGCAACCAGTTCTGGTCCAAAAGATAAACTTAAGCAATAATCCGGATTATCCGGAGAAAAGATCCGGATTAACTCAAAGTGCTTCAAAAGTCACACAAAATAACACAGCAAAGGGTTAACAAGCAAAGAGCCGCAAGGAAGAAGACATAGTCAAACGAAGTCCGAGGTTGAAGTAAGCCAAGTCTGAAGTTGCGAGGTTCCAAAATCCACATAGGCAGTGTCGTAGTCAAAACCGGTCCGAAGTCAAAGAAGGGGAAATCTACACTCATGAGAATTCAAGCCGAGTTGAAACACACACGAACGGAAGCAGCAACCTGCAGATCCAGGGCCCAATACCAACACGAAATAGGCAGCGACAAAACCCAAGGCACGAAACCAACACTTTGCCTTCTGCAAAGATTCCCCATTTCAGAGCCTACTTTTATCTTACACCTCATCATCCGAAGATGAGCTGACCTCCGCCCCTTACAGCTGTCCTTGACTCCACAGCTGTCTCTTACAGCTGTTCTTGACTCCACAGGTGAACTCCGACGCCCATCCCTCCAACTTCTCCATCTTCTGTCAAGAATTAGATCCCCCCAAGACTCAGAAGTATCTCCCAACTGCCAATCCCCACTACCAGAAAACCCCACAAACGTGTCATTAGATGTTGGCTCTGCACATACATCTTGTACCTCTTGTACCTTTGTCCAGTCCAGTGTGTCATCCCCATCCTCATCACTCCCAGACCCATCACTCCTAGAGAAACCCATGAATGACTCTTCATCTGTGGGAGCAGTAAGTATATCCTGGATCTATATCAGGAGTATGTTTAGCCTGAAGAAGAGAAGGCTGAGAGGAGATATGATAGCCATGTATAAATATGTGAGAGGAAGCCACAGGGAGGAGGGAGCAAGATTGTTTTCTGCTTCCCTGGAGACTAGGACGCGGAACAATGGCTTCAAACTACAAGAGAGGAGATTCCATCTGAACATGAGGAAGAACTTCCTGACTGTGAGAGCCGTTCAGCAGTGGAACTCTCTGCCCCAGTGTGGTGGAGGCTCCTTCTTTGGAAGCTTTTAAACAGAGGCTGGATGGCTATCTGTCGGGGGTGATTTGAATGCAATATTCCTGCTTCTTGGCAGGGGGTTGGACTGGATGGCCCATGAGGTCTCTTCCAACTCTTTGATTCTATGATCCTCATCCAATTCCTGCTCCTGAGTAACCCTCTTAGTTCCCCTATTCACATCCACTGTATCTCCTTCCTCTCCCTCACTCATTGACCCTTCGCTATCAGAAAACCCTTTGAATGAGTCTTCATCGGTAGGTGCCATAAGTATATCCCGGATCCTTTTCCTTTGTTGTTCCTTATCCAACTCTTGCTCACGAGCACTCCTTTTTCCCCTTCTGACACCCATACTACCACTTGCAACGTTACTTACAGGCTCTACTACAACACCTTACACTGAAAGAGAGTGTTTCAGTGTGGTGCTAGCTTGTCCCTATGTACCTTAGTTTTTTGCCATCTCCATATTCTTTAAAGCAGTTGCCTAGAGGGGCTTGTTCTTTGTGAAGGAAGCCTACATTATGTAGTTACACCTAGCCATCCTCCAGCACTGCCGAGCACAGATGGTTTCGTGGCTTTGGGGAGAACCTCAGGCTGTGAAACAGATTGGAAGATGAGTAAAGCACAAGTTATGAGGACAAATGCAGCCTCTTAGGGGAGAATGAAACAGGGTATCCAGGGTGTTCGAAGTTTAATTGGTAGGAGATTAGCAAATACTTCTTAATAACCATGTTAAACTGTTTGGTGATACTGTCTAGAGATTTGAGGTATGCTGATAGTGCTCAGTTTCGTTTTTTGTTCTTTTAGCTAAGGTTAAATATGTGATTTTTCTCCTCTTCACTTAAATAAAATAACATAAAATAGCTTTTGATAAATGCCTGGAACACATGCTGAATGAATACATTGAAGCTCAGTCCAGACAAATATAATTATAGATATTAATGGTGAGGAATCTTGTTATCTGGAAACTAGAGGTTCTTCTGTACTAGATTTAGCTGCACTCAAATAATTAGGGGGAAGGGAGTATTGCTTGAACCCATTGCTACTTCTAAATTACCAGGTAGTGGTTGTGACTCAGAGAGGCTTTATGAAACGACAAATAGTTACAGATCTAGTTGTTGAAGGCTTTAATGGCTGGAATCCCTGGGTTGCTGTCAATTTTTCTGGCTGTATGGCTATATTCCAATAGCATTCTCTCCTGACATTTCACCTGCATCTGTGGCTAGCATCTTCAGAGGTTCTGTTGGCAGTTAAGCAAGTGGAGTGTATATATACCTGTGGAATAATGTCCAGAGTGGGAGAAATAGCATTTGTTGAATGTCTATAGTTGACATTTCAGGGGCAAGAATGTATTTTGGGGCCGGGGGGGAATGCAAACGTTGTGTTGATCCTTAGGGGCCCTGGGGCCATAATAATAATAATAATAATAATAATAATAATAATAATAATTTATAACTTGCTCTCTCTCGCCAAAGGGACTCAGCTTTGTCCAGTTTGTCAGGCTTTAAGATGTTTTGGTGAAATGGATAAAGGACTAAATTCAGAGTAAAGAGGACACAGAGTAGGACTGTGTTCGTTCTGCTCATTGCAGTTCTTCGGGTCCTGAGTGCCAAGACACTGTCACAAAGGAGAGAATTGAAGTGGTTTGACTGTGAGACCAGGGTTTGAATTGTTGGTCAGCCATAGAAACTCATGGGGTTGGCTTGAGGAAGTCTCACTCTCTCAGCCTCATAAGAAGGCAATGTCAAAGCACTCCTGAACAAATCCTGCCAAGAAAATCCCATCATTGACGGCCACAAGTTAAAATTACTTGAAAGCACACTACAAGAGCAACAACAACATTGTGGCTCATGTGGCAAATGTGTTTCTCTCTAATACAAAAGCATTATCTTACAAGGAAAACATTGGAGACTTATACACTCAGAATTGGGAATAGAATGCCCATTTTTAAAAGCTTTTGTTTTGTGCGTACAGGCTTCTGGGAAGCACTTGGTTGTGTGCAGTTTGGAATATGATGGTGGGATACACAATGAATGTTTGATGGCACTTGAATGACAGACAGAGAGTTGAAAGTGCCATAGAGACACAGATGCACTGGACAGCTTGTAGTTTGTAAAATGCAGTACAGTAATGTTAGGAAACAGCCTAAACGAAGGACCAAATATGCTTAGTTTTGAGCATATTATAGCTATAGCACTGGCCCTATAGATATGAGTGAACACAAAGCAATTTTTGCTATTGTCTCTATTGACTAGGAATTGTATTTCTACTACACCTGGAAGTTTCCCCTTTTGGACTAGTCTTTGGATTGGAAATAGAGATAAATGAAATCGAAACAAGCGTGCAGGAGACAGCGATCTCTGGATAATTCTATAGAGCAGTGAAAGAATGGCATTGCTTTGTTGGAGGAGTCACACAGTAAACAAAACTGGACGATTCCTCCACAGAATTTCTGCAAGTTGCAATATTGAGTCTCCAAAGTAATTCAGTAGTAGTGACATGTTTTCCACATCAAAATAATGTAGGTGATATTGAGATAATGAGGGGAAAATAAAGAAACAGAAAATATTCTTCATGTGGTGCTCCAAAAAGAAAAGCCGAGGAAAGGGCTCTTCTCAGAACCTTCTAACCTAGAGCCTTCTGGTCTAGAGCCCCATGACCTAGAACATCCCAACTTAGATCTTTATAATCTAAAACAAAAAGATTCTTTGTGCGTGAATCCAAAAAGAAGAGCTGTGGAAAGGGCTCTTCTAGCTTAGAACCTTCAAACCTAGAGACTTCTGGTCTAGAACAAACTAACCTAGAGCACCCCGACCTAAAATCGCTTAATAATAAATGTTCATTTCATTTTGTATAATAATTTGATATGTTACTTATTTTGTTTTATGTTTACCTACTGTGTTTTTATGACTGTAAGCCACTTCGAGTCCTTGTTGGGAGATGGGGCAAGGTATAAATAAAGTTTATTATTATTATTATTATTATTATTATTATAAACACAACAAGATGAGTTCACAGCAGACACTCTGCTGGCTGTTGAATTGGATCACACTTCAGACACTTCCCGAGCGTCTAGGATTGTGTGATGTATTGGCGAATAATGCGTGTAGATCCCAGTAAGGTGGCCTTTTGCAGTTCCAACAGACCTCACTACTTCTGAGGATGCTTGCCATAGATGCAGGCGAAACGTCAGGAGAGAATGCCTCTAGACCATGGCCATATAGCCCGAAAAAACCTACCACAACCCAGTGATTCCAGCCATGAAAGCCTTCGACAATACACAGATCCATACTTTGTTTTTTTAACATGATTGTGAGGTCAGGAGTATTGTGCTCCAGAACTCTGTGTGTCTGAATTATTATTATTATTATTATTATTATTATTATTATTATTATTATCATCATCATCATCATCATCAAATGGGCAAAGCATCTACAAGTAGACCACTGGTTCTCAACGTGTGGTCCCCAGATGTTTTGGCCTTCAACTCCCAGAAATCCTTATCAGGAAATAATAGAGTATCTGATTGAAAATTGCATATAGTTTAAACTGCATATTTCAATAGGGCATGAGTAGAAACAATGGAAGTGTATAAAATGAATAGAGCAGGGGTCCTCAAACATTTTAAGCAGAGGGCCAGGTCACAGTCCCTCAAACTGTTGGAGGGCCGGATTATAATTTGAAAAAAAACATGAGTGAATTCCTATGCACACTGCACATATCTTATTGTCGTGCAAAAAACACTTTAAAACAATACAATAAAGAACAATTTTAACAAATATAAACTTACTGGATTTTTAATAGGAAGTGTGAGCCTGCTTTTGACTGATGAGATAGGATTGTTGTTGTTGTGTGCTTTCAAGTCGATTCAGACTTCAGTTGACCCTGAGTAAGGGCCAGGTAAATGACCTTGGAGGGCCGCATCCGTCCCTCAGGCCTTAGTTTGAGGGCCCTAGGGATAGAGTGTCATCTTTGGAGTTTCCTTTGCAAACTGGAAAAGAAGGGCAATGTGCTCTGTACTGTGTGCCATGATGTGATTACATACTCAGGATGTGTTGTACATAGTTGCATATAAATTAGGAGTGCTGCTTTCATTGAAAACTAAATTTATGAAGTCATGTCTTCAAGACAAGTTCCTTGCAAGGTTGAAGAAGCTTATTGTAGGTGAACTATAAATCCCAGCAACTATAACCCCCAAACATCAAGGTCTATTTTCCCCACACTCCACAAGTGTTCATATCTGGGCATATTGAGTATTCGTGCCCAGTTTGGTCCAGGTCCCTCATTGCTTGAGTCCAGAGTGCTGTCTGGATATAGTTGAACTACAGCTCCCAAACTCAAAGTCAGTGCTCACCAAACCCTTCCAGTATTTTCTGTTGGTCATCAGAGTTCTGTGTGCCAAGTTTGGTTCAATTCCATCATTGGACTTCAGAATGCTCTTTGTAGGTGAACTATAAATCCCAGCAACTACAACTCCCAAATGACAAAAGCAACCCCCCAACCCAACCAGTATGCAGATTTGGGCGTAATGGATATTTGTGCCATACTTGGTCCAGTGAATGAAAATACATCCTTCATATCAGATATTTACAAGACGATTCATAACGGTAGCAAAATTACAGTTATGAAGTAGCAACAAAAATAATTTTATGGTTGGGGGTCACTACAACATGGGGAACTGTATGAAGGGGTCACAGCATTAGGAAGGTTGAAGATCATTGATTTGTTACCTTCTGTTGTGCCTTCTGTTTCTCTGCATGGGCATTTCACATGATCCATTTGCTTTGCACAAATGGGGAAGTGCCCAGCACTGGACAAGATTCAGAGAAAACTCCAGCAACCCGGGCTTTTGAATGAGATTTCTATATCAACTCATTCCCTCTTTTTTAAAAAAGCTATTATGTTGAAATTCCATTGAACATCACTGTTGAAGAATACGTGAATTAGTCCACAGCAGAGTATAGAGCAGAGCCCTTTGTTTTAAAGCATACTCACAACGATGGTAAGTGTTGTCATACCTGCAATGGAGATATTTGGAAGGTGTGGCTGCATTTGTTGCCTATGTTAATAATAAGAAATGTGCGGTCCTTCCTCTTTCAAGCAGATATTTTTTGGGTTAGATTTGAGTGTGTTGGATAAAACCCAAAGAATTGCACAATTGTTTCTGCCTGCCTGGTGGGATTTTGGACTTGAACGTTTTGAACAGCAGATCCCTTCTCCTGTGACATTTGAAACTCAGGGGACTTTGCAGTATTGTGTGTGGGCTGTTTTTGGAATTCAAAGCAAGTCAGAAGTCGTGCATTTCTGCAAACAAAGTCATTTTTTCCCTTTATTGATTTGGGCATTGCATCTGCTCTGAGTTTCTAAGGTTGAAGGTGGAAACTGAACAACTTTCCAAGAGTGAGTGAGCTGTAGTTCCCAGCATTCCTTAACAAAATCCATACTTGCTAGGGCTGCTGAGAGTTATAGTCCAAAAAGATAAAAATCAGATGGAGATGTTTACATTATTATTGGGTTGCTGTAAGTTTTCGGGCTGTATAGCCATGTTCAGGAAGCATTCTCTCCTGACATTTCACCTGCATCTGTGGCAGACATCCTCAGAGGTTGTGAGGTCTGTTGGAAACAAGGCAAGTGGGGTTTATATATCTGTGGAATGTCCAGGGTGGGAGAAAGAACTCTTGTCTGTTGGAGGTAGGTGTGAATGTTACAATTTGCTGCCTTGATTAGCATTTAATGCCCTAGCAGATTCAAGGTGTGGATTCTTACTTTCTGCTGGAGGAGTCCTTTGTTGAGAGGTAATTAGCTTTCCCTGATTGTTTCTTGCCTGGAGTTCCCCAGTTTTTGCGTGTTGTTCTTTATTTACTATTATGATTTTAGAGGTTTTTTTTAATACTGGTAGCCAGATTTTGTTCATTTTCATGGTTTATTTATTTACTAGCCGTCCCCTGCCACACGTTGCTGTGGCCCACATGAGGGTTGTGTGTGGGAGGTTTGGCCCAATTCTATCGTTGGTGGGGTTCAGAATACTCTGTGATTGTAGGTGAACTATAAATCACAGCAACTACAACTCCCAAATGTCAAGATTCTGGGTTGTTGTAGGTTTTTCCGGGCTATATGGCAATGTTCTAGAGGCAATTTCTCCTGACGTTTCACCTGCATCTATGGCAAGCATCCTCAGAGGTAGTGGGTTATTTTCCCCAAACTCCACCATTTGGACATATTGAGTATTTGTGTAGAGTTTGGTCCAGATCCATCATTGCTTGAATCCACAGTGCTCTTTGGATGTCGGTGAACTACAACTCCAAAACCAAAGGACACTGCCCACCAAACCCTTCCAGTATTTTCTTTTGGTCATGGGAGAACAGTTTGGTTCAGTTCCATCATTGGTAGGGTTAAGAATTCTCTTTGATTGTAGGTGAACTATAAATCCCAGCAACTACAACTCCCAAATGACAAAATCAGTTTTTTTGCGTGAAGGACATACATTAGGTTGTTAGGCATATTGTGTCCAAATTTGATGTCAATTCGTCCAGTGGTTTTTGAGTTCTGTTAATCCCACAAACGAACATTACATTTTTATTTATATAGATTTATTATTAATTTATTTCCAGTATTTCTATCCCGTTCCTTCTCAACCCCCAAAGGGTGACTCAGGACGGCTTACATTTGGCAGCAATTCGATGCCACTACATATAACAGAGCAATATAATAACAATTAAAACAATAAGTAAAACATTCATTAACACAGTAAAAAACAGTATTAATAACCGTATCATCATTCCAGTCAATTCCAATGGTTTCTTCCTTTATGATGAAATTGCCCACATGCTTGTGGATTTCTGTGGCTTCTCTGTGTAGCCTGACATGGTGGTTGTGAGAGTGGTCCAGCATTTCTGTGTTCTCGAATAAAATGCTGTGTCCAGGTTGGTTCATCAGGTGCTCTGCTATGGCTGATTTCTCTGGTTGAAGTAGTCTGCAGTACCTTTCATGTTACTAGATTCGTGTTTGGGCAATGCTGCGTTTGGTGGTCCCTATGTAGACTTGTCCACAGCTGCATGGTATACGGTAGACTCCTGCAGAGGTGAGAGGATCCCTCTTGTCCTTTGCTGAACGTAGCATTTGTTGGATTTTCTTGGTGGGTCTGTAGATTGTTTGTATGTTGTGTTTCCTCATCAGCTTCCCTATGCGGTCAGTGGTTCCCTTGATGTATGGCAAGAACACTTTTCCTCTGGGTGGATCTTTCATTTGACTCTCGTAGCTTGTTTTCGGACATTTTTATTATTTTTCACAGAAAGCCCTTCACAACTGGGAAGATGATGATCGTGAGCCCATTTTTTGCTATCATGGAACATTAAAGAGCTGACTAGTGCTGACCAACTAATTCCTCACAACAGTATTAAAAATAAATATGTCACCAGGCAAAAAAATGTTTTGTTCCACTTCCTTATTTTCATTGTCCAGTAATTTCTTTTTATTATTATTTTAAGGGGGGGATTCCCCACTTTTTATAGAATTAGATTTTGGTCTCTCCAACCAAAATGCCCATCATCCATTGCTGCTTTGTCTGAGTTAAAATGTTGAACCTCACTTCCCACTTCTAAGAAGAATGAATCTATTAATGTGACAGTTATTTCTATCCGAATAGAATAAGATGTTATTCTGGATTTTGGCTGGAAGTGATAGGGTTGTAATCCAATGCAGCTGGAAATCTGGCTTAGAGAGGGCTCCTTTTTTGGAATATTCAGATATTTTAGCAATAGTTATACGTGAAACCCAGCAAATGCCCAGAAGGATCTTTAGACTTGCAGTGCTGTGAAGTATAAAACTCTCAGTTTCAAATGCAACTGCCTCCATCCCAGCCTTGAGGACAGCTTTGTGAGAAGCACAAATCCATATTTTTTTTCTAAGCACACCGAAATAGACATGCTGTGGAGCATAATGAATCTGGAAACCTTATTTGGGAGTTTTATGGATTGATAATGGATGCTCAAGCAGCTGGCACAGGGATGGCCATAAAGTTGTCCTTCCACCTTTGCAGGTTTCACTTATGTGGATTTGTGTCAAGGCCACGACCCCAAAATACAGAGACGGTATTTGCAAACAGTCTCTGGTCTGGCTGATTTGTCCACAAAGATATACAACATTCAGAGGAATACGCAAGAGGGACATCCAAATGTCCATTCCAGGGACAAGGGCCAAGATTGATTCCACAGTTCCAAAGCCAGTGTCTAAGGGTAGGCCAGGTTCCAGAGATCATGAACCCAGGGTCTTGGCTCAAGTACTGACACTGCAGCCAGAAATCAGGTTACCTGTTGCTGGCTCTTTTCTCAGCTAACATCACTGATATTTGCACTGGAGACTTTAATTTCTCCTCAGCCTGCTTAACAGAAGTCTCTTGCATTTGGTCAATAGGCTGAGTAGTCGCTGCTTCTTTAGATGTTCCTTCAAGGCATGGCTGAGGGAGTTGCTGATCATTGCTAGGCTCCAGTTCTGCTGCTGAGCCTTCTATCAACAATCCCTCACCCAAGGTCTCCATGCTGTCTATGATAATTGACTATTTGACAGACTTGATTAAAATGTTCTCTCTAAGAACCTCTAGGTCCTCTAATAAGACTCCTCCAGAGGTTGACCATACAGTCCCATTGGAGGCCCGAGAGATTCCTAGGGAGAACACTTGGCAGGCATGGGCAAACTGTCTAACTTGGGGGCCGCATGTGCTAGTAAAACTCCCTGCTCGAAGGACTGGCTGCCCGGTGATGGATGGAAGGAAGGGAAGGAGGAAGGAAAGAGAGAAGGAAGGAAGGACGAAAGGGAGGAAGAGAAGGATGGAAGTAGAAGGAGGGAGAAGTAAGGAGGGAGGAAAGAGGGAAGGATAGAAAAAAGGGAAGAAGGAAGGAAGGAAAAAGAAGGAATAAAGCTAGAAAGAGAAGGAAGGAAACAATAAAGGAAAGAGAAGGAAGGAAAGACGAAAGGGAAGGATGAAATGGTGAAAGGGAAGAAGGATGGAAGGAAGGGAAGAAGGAAGAACAGAAGAAGGAAGGGATGAAGAGTAGGATGAAAGGAAAGGAAGGCTAAAGGAAAGAGAAGGAAAGAAAGACAAAAGGGAAGGAAGGAGGAAGAGAGAGAGGGGAAAGAGGGAAGGAGGGGTGGAAGGAAAGGATGGAAGGAGAAAGAGGAAGGGAAGGGAGAGAGGTAAGGAGGATGGAAAGAGAGAAGGAACGAAAGACAAAAGGGAGGGAAGGACGAAAGGGTGGAAGGGAAGGGTGGAAGGAACGAGCAAGTGGGAGAGAGGGAGGGAAGAAAGGACGAAAGGGTGAAAGGGAAGGAGAAAGCGGAAGGAAAGATAGGATAGGATGGTGAGAGAGAGGAGGGCCTTATGAAAGAGCCCCAGGGGTCACATCCGGCCCCCTGGCCTGGGTTTGTCCATACCTGTTCTATAGTCAGTTTCCTCCATATTATGATTCCTCTGGTTAGCTTCTTGTTCACATCAACTACTGAGTCATGCTGAAGGACATCTGTATTTCTGATTGTTCCTGAAAAATCAAGAATCTTAGGATGTATCTACGCTGTACAGTTTGATACCACTTTAATGGGCATGACCCAATGCTATGGAAACACGGGAGCTATAATTTCACAAGATATTTAGCCCCTTCTGGCAAAGAATGCCAGTGCCTCTCCCAAACTACAACTTCCAGGTTTCCATAGCATTGAACGGTGACAGTTAAAGTGACGTCAAGACGTATTAAGTCTACAGTGTGGATGCATGCAGACAGTTGTCCTTGGCTGAAGAAGTGCAACCCATGTTCCTTGCCATGTTACCTCCAGCCTTCTGAAGATAATGACCAGATGAAGTTCCATATTTATATTTTCTTTTCTCTTAAACATAATGCTGTCAACACACATAACACTGTTTATATTATGTAAAAACTGGTGGAACTGCTCTTCATAACAACAATTGGTTGGACGTTTTTAGTAAATGTGTGATTTCTGTCTCAGGATGACCCCCAGTAGATTTCAGGGACAAAATGCTGAATCAGCCAGCTTGAAAAATGTGTTTCCTGGATATTTGACACTGCCGTGGACCTTTAATAACTGTCCTGGTATATGTGGAGAGAGAGCACATTTTGCTGTCATTTTCTCCCTTGATTGTATCTGTGAAGTGAAGTAAAAGAAGAGAATAATAGAATAGCAGAGTTATAAGACACCCCAAGGGCTACCTAGTCCAACCCTCTTCTGAAAGCAGGAAAATATAATCAAAACACTTTCAACAGATGGTCATCCAACCTCTGCATAGTAACCTCCAGAGAAGGAGTCTCCACCGGACTCTCAAGCAGCATTTCCACTGTCATAGAATCCTAGAATCCTCTATGCCTCTAGAACATGGCCATATAGCCCGAAAAAACCCCACAAGAACTGAGTGATTCCAGCCATGAAAGCCTTTGACAATACAAATCCTAGAATCATTGAGTTGGAAGAGATCACATTGGCCATCCAGTCCAACCTCATTCTGCCAAAAAGCAGGAAAATTGTATTCAAAGCACCCTTGATAGATGGCCATCCAGCCTCTGTTTAAAAGCCTCCAGAGAAGGAGCCTCCACCACACTCCAGGGCAGAGAGTTCCACTGCTGAACAGCTCTCACAGTTAGGAAGTTCTTGTTCAGGTGGCATCTCCTTTCTTTCCTGTAGTTTGAAGCCATTGTTCCTTTGCATCCTGGTCTCCAGGGCAGCAGAAAACAAGCTTGTTCCCTCCTCCCTATGACTTCCCCTCACATTTGATATGTGGCCCTCATAATTTATTTTATTTATTTATTTCCAGCATTTCTATCCAGCATTTCTCAATCCCTGAAGGGGGACTCAGGACGGCTCACACTTGGCAACAACTTGATGCCGCAACATATAACAAATGCAATGATATAACAACAATTAACAGAATAATAATTAAAACAATTAAAACAGTATTGTCAGCCATATCACCATTCTAGTCTGATTCCATATCCAAAGTGCTGTTATGCCTGCTGTCCAAAAGCCTGGTCCCAGAACCATGATTTTAATTTTTTCCTAAAAGACAGGAGGGATGAAGCCGATCTTATCTCGTTGGGAAGCGAGTTCCGCAGGCGGGGGGCCACAGTCGAGAGGGCCCTGTCTCTCGTCCCCTTCAAACGCATTTGCGAAGCTGGCGGGAGTGAGAGCAGGGCCTCCTTGGATGATCTTAAACTGTGAGGCGGGACATCATGTCTCCTCTCAGCCTCCTATTCTGAAGGCTAAACATTATTTATTTATTTATTTATTTAGAGCATTTCTACCCCGCCCTTCTCAACCCCCTAGGGTGGACTTAGGGCGGCTTTCAGCCGGCACATATTCGATGCCTACATTTAGACACAATACAATATATATCACAGTAATTATAAATAGTTAAAACATCAAATTATTACAATAAAATCTCATAGAAAAAGCCAGCTTGATGGCCATCGTTTCGCCAAGTTGCATAATTGGTGAGCTACTCAGCTTATCATAGTCCGTTTCCAAAGCTCATTGTCATCATTTTCCTTGTCAATCTGCCAGATTACCCAAAGGCCTGTTCCCATATCCATGTTTTTTAATTTCCTTCTAAAAGAGAGGAGGGATGACAATGATCTAATTTCCCTGGCGAGTGAGTTCCACAGGCGGGGGGCCACCACCGAAAAGGCCCTGTCCTCGTCCCCGCCAGTCTCATTTGTGACAAAGGCGGAGCCGAGAGCAGGGCCCCTCCAGAAGATCTTAAATTCCTAGGCGGGACGTAGAAGGAGATACGTTCGGACAGGTACGCTGGGCCGGAGCTCTTTAAGCCGCTCCTCATAGGGCTTGTTCTCCGGACCCTTGATTATTTTGGACATCTTCCAGCTTGTCAACATCTTCCTTCAGTTGTGGTGTCAAAGAGTTCTTACCACCAGGAAGGTCTTCCTCATGTTTAGGTGGAATCTCTGGAGCAGCGGAAAATGAACCGACTCCATGTTCAACATGACACCCTTTCTTCTTCTTCCTCCTCCACTACTACTACTACTACTACTACTACTACTACTTCTTCTTCTTCTTCTTCTTCTTCCTGTGGCTAGTTTTTAATATTACTTACTTACTTAGGCAATCCCTCGTTGGATGAGTAAGATGGTCTTCCTTGATGACTATTTTTGTGGGTTTGTAGGTGGCTGTGGAGCCCTATTCTTGACCCGCATCTTCTCCCACAGTGAAGGCATTGGTTTCCAGGTGGAAGGCGGACCCGGTTGGGGTTGGCTTGACGCGCCTTCCTCCTGGCACGTTTCTCTCTTTCACCCTCCACTCGTGCCTCCTTGAATTCTGCAGCACTGCTGGTCACAGCTGACCTCCAGCTGGAGCGCTCAAGGGCCAGGGCTTCCCAGTTCTCAGTGTCTATGCCAGAGTTTTTAAGGTTGGCTTTGAGCCCATCTTTAAATCTCTTTTCCTGTCCACCAACATTCCGTTTTCCATTCTTGAGTTCAGAGTAGAGCAACTGCTTTGGGAGACGGTGGTCAGGCATCTGGACAACGTGGCCGGTCCAGCGGAGTTGATGGCAGAGGACCATCGCTTCAATGCTGGTGGTCTTTGCTTCTTCCAGCACGCTGACGTTTGTCCGCTTGTCTTCCCAAGATATTTGCAGGATTTTCCGGAGGCAGCGCTGATGGAATCGTTCCAGGAGTTGCATGTGACGTCTGTAGACAGTCCACGTTTCGCAGGCATATAGCAGGTTTGGGAGGACCATGGGAGCAGGGATGACACCCTTTACTTATAAAAATTTGAGCTAACTGAAGAAGATAGAGGAGTGAAAGGTGAGATCAGTTCCCTCTTCCCATATGGGTGCCCAGGCACACTTGTTTTCCCCTGCAGCATTCCTCCCTTTCGGAAGCAGGCAGGGAGCGCTCTGGGTTTGTTTTCCCACATGACTGGGGAACAATTGCCGCTTCCACATGGGACCCTTCTCCCATTCCTGGGAAACGAGTGGGGCATCGTGTCCATTTGCATAATCGTCTTTAGGACTATTGTGGGCGGGCTTTGGATGCGAGTGCGGAGCGGCAGACCGGCCACCTGTCCAGAACAAATGAACTTAGCCTTTGTGCCACAGTTATCTGTGTCTCCACAGTGTAATTTCTGTGTCATGAATAACTTGATTAAAATATTATGAAACCCCGTCGTTCAGTCCGTGTATGTGTTGAGGTTTTAATCCCCCACCTCCTCCTTTTTGGGGAATAGAGGAATTTCCTATTTCTGTGCAGGCGCAACGAAAATTTGAAGGCTCCCCCTGTGACATAGTTTTATAACTGCCATTGTGAAATTATCCTCATGAATATTTATCAGGGGTGTGGGAATCGGGGCTGAAGCCCCTTCAAAACTTTAAAATTATTTCTGTAAACACATCACTAATTCTTTGCCATGGAATGTAACTTGATTACAGATGTATTATCTAATCAATATATCGTATTATCTCATCTAATCAATATATCGTATTACTATCAACACATTGTTTGTATGACTATAATACATTGGCATTATGCCTACTATACTGTAAGGATTGCTGTATGTTGACTCTCCCACTGTGCTTTTATTTCTCTACCATGTTATTTTGTGTTTGTTTATTTTATACTCTATTATTTCATGTATTTTATTTTGATGTTATTATTTGCTTGTTTGTATTTTATTTTGCTGTATTGTAATTTTGGTCTTAGCCTCATGTTAGCTGCCCGAGTGCCCTTTGGGGAGATGGTAGCAGGGTATAAATAAAGATTATTATTATTATTATTATTGTTGTTGTTGTTGTTGTTGTTGTTGTTGACGTTATTATTATTATTTGAAACCACAACAAGAAGAGTCCACAGCAGACACTCTGCTGGCTATTGAATTGGATTACACGTCGGACACTTCCCAAGTGTCTGGGACTGTGTGATGTATCAGCGAATAATGCGTGCAGATCCCAGTAAGGTGGCCTTCTGCAGCTGGCAGATGCTAATTTTGTCAGCGCCGATTGTGTTTAAGTGCAGGCCAAGGTCTTTAGGCACTGCACCCAGTGTGCCGATCACCACTGGGACCACCTTGACTGGCTTGTGCCAGAGTCTTTGCAGTTCGATCTTTAAATCCTCATATCGTGTCAGCTTTTCCAGTTGTTTCTCTTCAATCCTGCTGTCACCTGGGATTGCAACATGACAATCCATATTTTATTTTTTAACACAATCATGAGCTCAGGAGTATTGTGCTCTGAATCTGTCTGTCTGAATCCGGAAGTCCCAGAGGAGTTTGGCGTGTTCATTCCCTGTAACTCTTTCAGGCTTGTGATCCCACCAGTTCTTTGTCACAGGTAGATGGTCTTTGTGGCGCAAGTTCCAATGAATCATCTGAGCAACGGTGTTGTGCCTCTGCTTGTAGTCTGTCTGCGCGATCTTCTTGCAGCAGTTGAGGATGGGATCTATTGTTTCATCTGTTTCCTTGCAGAGTCTACACTTGGGATCTGTCATTGACTTTTCAATTCTGGCTTTGATGGCATTGGTTCTAATGGCTTGTTCTTGGGCTCCCAGAATCAGGCCCTCCTTTGTCTCCTTTTTCAGAGTTCCATTTGTGAGCCATAGCCATGTTTTTTCTTTGTCAATTTGGTTCTCAATTTTCCCCAGGAACTGTCCACGGAGAGCCTTCTTTCGCCAGTTTTCTCTTCTGCTCTGGATTGTGTTTTTACGGTATTCACTCTTTGTCTTTTGCACTTGAAGCAGTTTACTACTATAGACTTTCCTCAGTGTTGGTTCTTGACTCCTTTTACATAATCAGCCAGTGCATGTTTCTCTTCTTCTACCATTTGTTGTTGTTGTTGTTGTTTTTATTATTATTACAACAACTACTGCTACTACTACTACTACTACTATATTGATTAGATGGTTATCAGATCCAAAATAAGATAAGATGGAAGAACTTTATTTTCAACTTTTGGGAGATTAAAAAAGTAGATCACATATTTCATATCTATGTGATATGTAGATCACATATTTCATCATGGGGGCCTCAGTGACACAGTGGGTTAAACCGCTGACCTGCTAAACTTGCTAACTGGAAGGTCACAGGTTTGAATCTGGGGAGTGGTGTGAGCTCCCGCTGTTAGCCCCAGCTTCTGCCAACTTAGCAGTTCGCAAACATGCAAATGTGAATAGAATCATAGAATCATAGAATCATGAATAGATCAATAGGTATCGCTGGTGTGAGAAGGTAATGGCGCTCCATGCAGTCATGCCAGCCACATGACCTTGGAGGTGTCTATGGACAACGCCAGCTCTTTGGCTTAGAAATGGAGATGAGCACCAGTCCCCAGAGTCAGACACAACTGGACTAAATGTCAGGGGAAAACCTTTTCCTTTTCCTTAAGCAATCATCATTAAATTAACCTTTAATTGTGTTCTTTACACACATCCCCTTCTTCCTTTCATTATTTTTATTATGTTTATGTTTATTTATACCCTACTTTTTCTCTCCACAAAGGAGACTCAAAGTGACTTTAGGGTCTAATATGTACTATTTCTTGAAACCCGTCTTAAGTTTTTAATAAAATTCCCCACGTATTTATTGGACTGAGAAATCCCCATATGCTTATTTGGCTTCCACTTCCCTTTAAGTAATATATGCACCATTTGCTCAAATTCCTCTAAGTAAAGAATTCCCCAGGTACTTATCTGGCTGAGGAAATCAGTTTGTAGAAGTGTGTCAATTCATTTTGTTAATATTTGTGGACAGCGTGTACCGTGCAGCCGACAGAGTTTTCATTGCATTAGTGAGATGTATGTACCCCCATTTGGCTGAGAAAGTGTCCGTATAAGATTCAGAAAATGTTCTATTCATCTCCTAAATTGAGAAGGAGCTTCTTGTATGCTTTACAGTTGATTTTTTTATTATTTGGAAGCACTATTGAGACATTAAGTAAAAATACCGGTCTAAGAAATGTGCTGTCTTTCATTGTATGGCAACTTCAACGTATGGCGACTGCATGAATAAGATACCTTCTAGTCCAGTGGTTCTCAACCTGGGATCCCCAGATGTTTTTGGCCTTCAACTCCCAGAATCCTAACAGCTGGTAAACTGGCTGGGATTTCTGGGATTTGTAGGCCAAAAACATCTGGGGACCCCAGGTTGAGAACAACTGTTCTAGTCCTTCTGTCCTCAACAGCCCTGCTCAGGTCTTGCAGACTCAGCAGCTTCCTTGGTTGCCTCCATGCATCTAGAATGCACTCTTCCTGCTCCCTTCTGCCTTTCCCAGCATTGGGTTGTTGTAGTTTTTTTCGGGCTATATGGCCATGTTCTTGAGGCCATATAGCCCGAAAAAACCTACAACAACCCAGTGATTCCGGCCATAAAATCCTTCGACAATACATTTTCTAGCATTGTTGTCTTTTCTAGTGAGTCCTGTCTTTTCATGCTCTGGCCAAAGTAGGACAGCCTTAGGTTAGTCCAAAAAAGATTTCAGACTTAATTTGCTCTATGACACTGGTTCTCAAGCTGGGAGTCCTCAGATGCTTTGGCCTTCAACTCCCAGCAATCTTAACAGCTGGTCAACTGGCTGAGATTTCTGGGAGTTGTAGGCCAAATCACCTGGGGAGCCACAGGTTGAGAACCACTGCTCTAGGACCAATTTATTTGTCCTTTTAGAAGACCTCACTATTTGCAGAACTTTCCTCCAATCATGATAGATGATCAATCCCTCATGGCCAAGTCTGATGGTAGAGTCTTGGTGGTGGGTCTGTGAATGATTGTGGAAACATATTCAGAATTTACATATTCTTTCACATTGAGGACATACATTTCCAGGTGGAAGGCCATCCTGACAAGGGTTTGCTTGAGGTTCTTTCTTCCTCAAGGGCAACTAAAATGATCAAGGGTCTGGAGAACAAGCCCTATGAGGAGCGGCTTAAGGAGCTGGGCATATTTAGCTTGAAGAAGAGAAGGCTGAGAGGAGATATGATAGCCATGTATAAATATGTGAGAGGAAGTCACAGGGAGGAGGGAGCAAGCTTGTTTTCTGCTTCCCTGGAGACTAGGACGCAAAACAATGGCTTCAAACTACAAGAAAGGAGATTCCATCTGAACATGAGGAAGAACTTCCTGACTGTGAGAGCCGTTCAGCAGTGGAACTCTCTGCCCCGGAGTGTGGTGGAGGCTCCTTTTTTGGAAGCTTTTAAACAGAGGCTGGATGGCCATCTGTCAGGGGTGATTTGAATGCAATATTCCTGCTTCTTGGCAGGGGGTTGGACTGGATGGCCCATGAGTTCTCTTCCAACTCTTTGATTCTATGATTCTTGGTTTCTCTCTTTTGCCCTCTATTTGTTTCTTCTCAAAATCCACAACACTGTTGGTCACAGTTGACCTCCATTTCGACACTTGAAGGCCAGGATCTCAGAGTTCTCATGATTCTATCACATTATTTAGTTAGCTTTCACCCCATCTTTAAATCTCTGTTCATATCCACTGACATTGTGTTTTCTATTCTTGAAATGAACCTTAACAACCTTAGATATGCAGATGATACCACTTTGATGGCAGAAAGCGAGAAGGAGCTGAGGAGCCTTCTAATCAAGGTGAAAGAAGAAAGTGCAAAAGCTGGGTTGTAGTTAAGCATTTAAAAAAACCAAGATTCTGGCAACCGGATTGATTGATAACTGGCAAATAGAGGGAGAAAACGTGGAGGCAGTGCAGTCTTCGTATTCCTAGGTGCAAAGATTACTGCTGATGCAGATGGCAGCCAGGAAATCAAAAGACGTTTACTTCTTGGAAGGAGAGGAATGACCAATCTTGATAAAATAGTGAAGAGTAGAGACATCACACTGGCAACAAAGATCCGCCTAGTCAAAGCCATGGTATTCCCTGTAGTAACCTACGGATGTGAGAGCTGGACCTTAGGGAAGGCTGAGCGAAGGAAGAGAGATGCTTTTGAACTGTAGTGTTGGAGGAAAGTTCTGAGAGTGCCTTGGACCGCAAGAAGATTCAACCAGTCCATACTTCAGGAAATAAGGCCCGACTGCTCATTGGAGGGAAGGATATTAGAGGCAAAGATGAAGTACTTTGGCCACATCATGAGAAGAAAGCTGAGAGAAGACAATGATGCTGGGGAAATGAAAGGAAAAAGGAAGAGGGGCCGACCAAGGGCAAGATGGATGGATGGCATCCTTGAAGTGACTGTCTTGACTCTGAAGGAGCTGGGGGTGGTGACGGCCGACAGGGAGCTCTGACGTGGGCTGGTCCATGAGGTCACGAAGAGTAGGAAGCGACTGAATGAATAAATAACAACAATTCTTGAAATGAAAGTAAAGTAACTGCTTTGGGAGACTGTGAGTGGGCATTTGGACAACATGGCCAGTTCAGTGAAATTGATGGAGGGTGATCCTTGCTTCAATGCTGGTGGTCTTTGCTTCTTCTAGGGGTGCTTTGAATGCAATATTCCTGCTTCTTGGCAGGGGGTTGGACTGGATGGCCGATGAGGTCTCTTCCAACTCTTCAATTCTATGATTCTATTATTCTTCCAGGGCATTGACATTTTTCTACCTGTTTTCTTCCCAAGAGGTTTGCAGGATTTGTCAGAGGCAACACTAATGGAATCTTTGCAGAAATTGAGAGTAATGTTTGTAGACAGTCCATGTCTCGCACACAAACATCAACGTTGGGAGGACAATAGCTTTATAAACAAGAATTTTGGTATCTCTATGAATGTTCCGATCTTCGAACACTCTCTGCTTTATTCGCAAAAATGCTGCACAACCATACACAGAAAGTGGAAATACAATGAAATGGACTTTGGTGCTCAGTGGTTTTCTTGACACTTGAGCATCTTGATTACTTCCTTCATAGCTGCCCTTCCTGATTTTAATCTTCTGGTTTTGCAACTGCAGCCTCCTTTCTAACAACAACTCTAGGAAATCTTTGGCTATTTCAACTTCTTCAGTGTCTACACAAGAACAGATTTATGTGACAATGTCTAAAATCCTATATCAAATAATCACACCCCATCTCCCAGATCACAAACCTGCATTATTTCAGTAGACAAGAATATGTAGAACTGTATGCAAAACTATACTATGATATCATTCCTATTACTTATATGTCAGATTCCATAAGAAACGCAGATACATCAACTCGTAAAATTTATAGCAAGCTTATCAGATGTACTTTAATCTTTCTAGAATGTACAAACACATATGCGCACATACTTTGGCACAAGTTGGCTCTTTAGTTCGCTTCTTCCTGCCAAAAGTGTGGTATTTACATGCTCCAACCTATAACTATTTGGCGTTATGCCCGCTATACTGTAAGGATCGCTGTATGTTCTCTATTGCATATCAGTTTGTTTTTGCCTTATGGAGGTGGGGGACACAAAACCTATATGCCTCAAGAAGCGAAACATTTATGAAGCCATTTACTTGAAAAATGTGGTATTAAGTGTAAAAAACTTCAAATGGTGCTGTGTCACTTTTCTTCTGTTACTGCAAACTTTTTGTTGCCAATGTACAAAGTCGGACCCAAGTTGTCCCATCGCTCAAAAGGAAATTCAACTATGGGTACGTTAAGCTGTTCAAATTCACCTTCTTAAAATTCTAATTAAATGGACGTAGACTAAGACACTACTTGTCATTTGACAACTACATATTCTCATGGAACAACATGCATCACTCACCACACAGGAGCAGCTTTAAAGGGAGAGACCGTTACCCTCTCCAGTTAAAACACATGACTTGGGCTTTATTCTAGTAACATTTGAGTGGTTGGGTACATACTGTTTCTTGACCATTAAAGATTCTGCTCCTTCCAAAATAAATGCTTCTCTAGACATTTTGGAAGGTTCTGATGCAGCCTTCCGTTTCGTCACGAGAGGTGTATTTTCAGGGGAACATATATCACTTGACTCTGTTCTGGCTAAATAATAATAATAATAATAATAATAATAATCTTTATTTACACCCCGCCACCATCTCCCCAGAGAGGTGCCTTTTAAGGGGAACATATGTCACTTGACTCTGTTCTGACTAAATATAATAATAATAATCATCATCATCATCATCTTTATTTATACTGCGCCACCATCTCCACAACGGGGACTCGGGGCAGCTTACATGAGGGCAAGCCCAACAACACATTACAAAAAAATAAATAAATAAAACCAAGGCATGAAACCACAACACAATACAATACATAAAACATGAGAATACAGTAGAAATAAACAATACAGTAAAAGTCATGCACACTTTACTTACTTACTTTCTTAGGCGATCCCTCATTGGCCGAGTAGGATAGTCTTCCAGGATCAGAATTCTTGTGAGTCTGTAAGTGACTGTGTTCCCTCTTCTTGATCTGCATCTTCTCCTGCAGTGACGGCATCGGTTTCCAGGTGGAAGGTGGTCCCGGTCGGGGTTGGCTTGACGTGCCTTCCTCTTGGTACGTTTCTCTCTTTCACCCTCCATTCATGCCTCTTCAAATTCTGCAGCACTGCTGGTCACAGCTGACCTCCAGCTGGAGCGCTCAAGGGCCAGGGCGTCCCAGTTCTCAGTGTCTATGCCAGAGTTTTTAAGGTTGGCTTTGAGCCCATCTTTCAATCTCTTTTCCTGTCCAACAACATTCTGTTTTCCATTCTTGATTTCGGAGTAGAGTAACTGCTTTGGGAGACAGTGGTTGGGCATCCGGACAACGTGGCCGGTCCAGTGGAGTTGATGGCGGAGGACCATCGCTTGAATGCTGGTGGTCTTCGCTTCTTCCAGCATGCTGATGTTTGTCCGCTTGTCTTCCCAAGAGATTTGCAGGATTTTCCGGAGGCAGCGCTGATGGAATCGTTCCAGGAGTTGCATGTGATGTCTGTAGACAGTCCACGTCTCGCAGGCATATAGCAGGGTTGGGAGGACAATAGCTTTATAAACAAGCACCTTGGTATCCCTACGGATGTCCCGGTCCTCAAACACTCTCTGCTTCATTTGGAAAAATGCTGCACTTGCAGAGCTCAGGCGGTGTTGTGTTTCGGTGTCGATGTTCACTTTGGTGGAGAGGTGGCTGCCAAGGTAGCAGAAATGGTCAACATTTTCTAATGTTACACCATTAAGCTGTATCTTTGGCATTGGAAAGAGGTTAGTTGGTGATTGCTGGAACAATTCACAATCCCAGTGACAATAAGTGGGCCACATGTACAGGATAAAATCGTAAAAAACCCAGGGTGAGATAGGAATTGTAAGGGAGAGCACATAAAACGGAGACGTAGAAACAGGCCTTCATACAAGCGTGTACTGTAGGAATAAACGTTGAGGGGGAGCAGCAATGTCTAGTTGTGCGGCTACTCTCTGGAGGTGCAGCGGAAGAGCCAAATTTTGAGGTTCTTCTTAAACGTTTCTAAGGAGGGGGGGTTGCCAAATCTCACCAGACAATGAGTTCCAAAGTCAGGGGCCACAGCGGAGAAGGCTCTCTCCCTTGTTCCCACAAGGTGAGCCTGTGATAGCGGCAGGGGTGAAAGGAGAGCCATGTTCCCCAAAAATAAGACCCTGTCTTATATTTATTTTTCCTCAAGAAGACACACTGTGGCTTATTTTCAGGGGATGCCTTATTTTTTTTATTAAGTATGGTACAGCAATCTGTATTTATAGGGTGATCTCTCTGGGCTAAGTCAATTCTGTGTGTTGTCTTATTGTTAATGTTGCATATCTTATTGTCTATGTTTTTTATTTTAATTGCTTGTATTGCTTGTATTGTTGTTATTATTGCGTGTATTGTTGTATTTGGGCTCGGCCTCATGTAAGTCGCACCGAGTCCCTTGGGAAGATGGTAGCGGGGTACAAATAAAGTGTTATTATTATTATTATTATTATTTCTCTGAATTGTTGTAGCTGTGAATTCTTGCACTGGCATGGATTAGATGAAATGGGAACTTTGTGTTTCCATGATTCTGGAAGCTGCAGTCAACAATCTGTGTGTCTGCTTTCAGAATGCAAGTTGAATTTGAAATTGCATCAAAATATAGTCTGTTTTAAAAAATAAAAGGGACAAACACTGGCCTAAATTCAGTTGTAATTACCAATTAGACTAGATTCAGTGAATGAATGGAACTTACATAAGCATTATCAAGTTCCTATTGAGTTAGTAGGCCAACTGTGATTGAGACTAATTGGATTTAGGCCATTTTTATAGAACTTTAATTGAATTAATTTACGGCATTTATATAACAGTCTTCATATTAATTTAGCAAAAGTTGCCTTAGTAGGACATGTCACTTTCCTTTGCTTTATTTTAAGAAATCTTACAGCATTGAAAAGAAATCCCATATTTTGTCAAGTAATATTGCCAGTGCTAACAGTTTAAAGTTGCCACCCATAGAAAAAACAAGGAAAATAAGGAAATCTATGTTAGCAGTGTATTCCATCCTTTTGCGACCGCCGCCTTTGGAAAGCAAACTGGGTGTCACTGTTTCATCTGTTGCTTTTTTTTGAAAAGATCTCTATTCAATCAGCCTTTAAAAAAAGGATCCTATGGTCAGTTTGGCATGTGGATAAAATCTGAAGTATTTCTATCTAGCTTTATAGCTGACAAGAATCCTCATTGACTTTACGACCCTACAACAATATTTTCAAACAGATTTTTCCTCTGCAAATGTGTTGACACCTAGCAATTCCTGGGTGTCTCAGCTTGTTACCTTTAGGAAAGTGAATGCAAACACATCTGCAGTGGTTACAAGTCTGCCGGGTATTCAGCAACGCAGGAAGCACAAAGGAGGCCTTTTCTATTTTGAGGGAACATCTTGGTTGCATTGGCCAGAGCCCTTTGAAAAGGAATCTGTTTAAAGTGGCTCAGCTCTCGCTTCAGACTGACATAGTTCAAATACTTGCGTTATTACTGTATATTTTTAAACACGACCACTACGAGCATGTGAACTAAAAGGGACTCTGAGTCTTGACAAGTTTTTTTTGTTTGAAGAGGAGCTGAAAATCCTGGAGGAGTGGACCCCTTCACAGCTTGGATTATATGTATTTACTTAGGGGTGTGGGGAAGGAAATGAAGCTAGCAGAACTGGTGAAGAAATGAAAACCTTGCCCAAATGATTAAAGGCATGAACCTTTTCAGTGTAAAACTGGATGCTAAAAAAAAACACAAATTGTCACTATACAGCTTCTGTCATGCCTTGTGGCCATACTGGCTAGAAAATATGAGAGTTTTAGTCCATTGACTTTTTGAGGCATCTTATTTTTGGAGGAAGGTGATAACTCCTGCTAGTAGGTCAGGATAGTTTCTGTTTCTGGACTGACCAGCTTCCTACAGATGTACTGTATTGTTGCAACCCAGATCAGGAAACGAGTCCATAAGATTAATCCACCACACTTGACTGTGGGAAAAAACAATCCTTTTTATTGATGAAAAATGGTTACAAAATAGAGGAAAATACAAAGTCAAAAAGCCACAGTAAAACTCAGCAGTCAGGAATATCTCAGAACTAGATCAAAATTCCAAAAGCAATACTATCACAATCTGGAACCTGTTAGCATTTCACTAACTGTATTTGGAAACTAGAAGCCTCTGGGAATGCAGGCCATGGGACATGGGAAATCTGCCAAGATATTGCCTCAGTCTAAACAATGCTTGATCTAACGAGACGGCCCGGGGAGAGACACTTAAAACTAAAGAAACTGTTTCGGGACACGCCTCCAGGCTTTGAAGCCTGTGCCTCCCTTTCCTTTAATCTGCTTGACCTTCGCAGACTCTGCGATTCACTCCTGTTTTTCCAAATCTGTCCTTTTCTATCCTCATTAAAAAAAGGCAGGTGCTAGCTCCTCTGGAGAGCTATCACCGCCTGAATCTGAAACATTCTCATCAGGCTGTGCAGTTTCACTTTCCAAGCCACTGACCTCAGAATCAACAGTTTCCAAACCATCAGGGAAAAATACATATTCAGTAGCCTGTTCAGTTGCATCAGGAAATACAATCAGAGAATCAGGTTCAGGTTCACACGCAGGCTGAACCCCAACACGTATGACCAGATGCAAGAGTGAGTTGGACACAGTTCATTTTGTGAAGAGGAAGTCATTTCAAGTCCTAATCTATTTCTCAAGTAAAGAAATAGATTGAGAGTTAGAGTTACCAGCTTCCTTGGCATTAGTATAAGGCAGTGGTTTCCATCCTGTGGTCTGTTGACCACCAGCGGTCCACAGTGGCCTCACCGTTACTGCACCATTACTACACCAGGATTGTGGCGCAGCTGGCTGAGTGTGAGCTGCATTAAGATCACTTCTGACCGAAAGGTCATGAGTTCTAAACCAGCCCGGGTTGCAGTGAGCGTCTGACCAGTTGTGTAGCTTGTTGTCGACCTTTGCAACCCAAAAGACAGTTGCATCTGTCAAGGAGGAAAATTAGGTACCACCTATGTGTGGGGAGGCTAATTAAACAAAATTTATGAGGCCATAAAAAAGACTCCAGCAAAGCACTCCAGCAAAAGCATGCGGGGAATGCAGAAGTACTTCATCAGCTCCCCTGGCGCCCAGAAAAGTTAAATGGCCTCTGACTGTCTGTCTATATCTGTTGTGTGTCTTTGGCACTGAATGTTTGCCATATATGCGTACGGGGTGAGAAGGGCGGAATATAAATACTGTAAATAAATAAATAAATAAATATACAAGCACGATTGTTCTCGCGAAACCCTGTTATAGTGCGGAGGCTTATTAAATATGGCTTTCTGTTGACGAGCAGATTGCGACTACTCGATGGCATATATTCTGTATCGGAAACTAGAGCTGATGTGGTCTACCTAATGCAATTTTCTGTATCAGCACCCCAAATAACCAAACTGAATCTAAAGTTGACCAAACACTGCTTTGTAACCCTTTTGGTACTAATGTTGGAGAATTGTTCCTGTTGGAGAATTGTTCCTGGTTTGGGAACCACTTTTTTTCATATCAGGAGAGACTCGAAAAACTGCAAGTCACTTTCAGTGTGAGAGAATTGGCGATCTGCAAGGACATTGCCCAGGGGATGCCCGGATGTTTGATGTTTTTTACCATCCTTGTGGGAGGTTTCTCTCATGCCCCCACATGGGGAGCTAGAGCTCACAGAGGGAGCTCAGCCCATTTTCCCCAGATTTGAACTGCTGACCCATCGGTCAGCAGTCCTGACAGCACAAGGGTTTAACCCATTAACCCACCAAGGGCTCCTGGGAACCACTGATATAAGGTGAAACCTTTGGCATTGTTCTCCTTCCGTCTGTTCTGATTTGCAGTGCCTTTTAATGTTCTCAGTTCTCAGAGTGAACAACTGCTAAAATAACCACAAGTGCAGTAGCTAAACAAGAATGCCTTTTCTGTGGTATGAATTCCTTTTAAAATATTATTTTACCATCTCCCACATAGTTGTAATTCACCTGTATTAGTAACTGGACTACAAATGGCTCTGTATCTCGTATTCATAAAAGCGGAAGGCTGCATGTGATGAATATTGATCAATCAAAAGGGTATTTCTGAAGGATGTAGAAAATAACCTGCAATTCTGCAGAAGCGAGTCTTTCCAGACAGAGATAATGTGAAATGTATAGGGCTCAGTTTGACTTCTCACAATGCATTTTGTAAGTAGGACATATACTGGTGAGTTCTGGGACCATTTGAGGCACTTTGAAGTATCAGTATCTTTCTCAAAGCCTAGAATCTACCATACGTTTAGAGTAAAAGAGACCACAAATCAAAATGAAAGGATAGTCCAGTCGGAAAGCAAGCAAAAGTGAATCAGAAGGGCAGTTAGGAGTGAAAACAGAGGGAAATAATGTAGAGTGGGTCCTTGGTGTCCACTCAAGTTTGGTTTGCGGATCCTCATGGGTAGCAAAATCGGTGGGTGCTCAAGTCCTATTATATACAGTGTTGTCCTTTATATAAATGGTCAAAATCAAGGTGGGTTTTGTTGTACTTTTAAGAATATTATCAAGCTGCAAAGAGGGTTGAATGCAGAATTCATGCAAAAAAGAATGACAAATTTCCAAGGTAATGTAAAAGAGAAGCTAAGTGAAGCCCCTTTCTTAGATGAATACAGCCAGTCTGCTTTGAAGGCAAAAACAGTAGTGGAAACATCCAAGTGGAAGAGGTGTAACTGTGTAAAAGGGAAGAGAGCATGATTCAGCTTCCCTGGCTGCCTCATTCACCACAACTCGGTCCCCTGATCCTGACGCATCCTTCTGGATAGTTGTACTTCATCTCTGTGCCATCACCTCTTTTAATAGTGAGGAAGTACATTTTTAACAGCACGTTTAACAAATGAAAACAAGAGCAGGTTAAAATCCTACCTGATGAATGGCTAACAGCTTCTTTCTCAAAGTCTTTAGAACCATTTAATGTATTGGAAGCATGTATCTAACACTCCTTAGCCTGGCAGTGCTCCCAAGACTTTGTGGAACATGTCATGGTTTGGATTATAAGTTGTTTGTTTAGAGCAGCGTTTCTCAACCTGGGAGTCGTGACCCCTGTGAGAGTCACGAGGGGGTTTCAGAGGGATCGCCAAAGGCCATCAGAAAAATAGACCTTGACATTTGGGAGTTGTAGTTGCTGGGATTTTATAGATTACCTACAAGCAAAGCGCATTCTGAACCCCACCAATGATAGAATTGGACCAGACTTCCCACTCAGAACCCCCATGCCACTGACACGAGCCTTCCTCCAGCCTCACATGCTCACCCTCATCTGCACATGCGCACCATGTACCAAGCACACCTGCACTCCCCTCCCTGCGGAGTCTCAGAAACAGTCCTCTCCTTGGCTAAGAGGCAGGCCAATCACAGCAGAGGAGGGCTTTTTGGTGGGAGGATTTGCCGTCTGTTTCCAAAAAGGAAGAGAAGGATAGGCAGAGAGATCTTCAGCCTTCTCTGCCAAAGGGGTTCCAAAGACCATCAGAAATATATGTTTCCCCAAACTCCACCAGTGTTCACATTTAGGCATATTGAGTATTTGTGCCAAGTTGGTCCAGATCCATCATTGTTTGAGTCCACAGTGCTCTCTGGATGTCGGTGAACTACAACTCCAAAACTCAAGTCAATGCCCACCAAACTCTTCTAGTATTTTCTGTTGGTCATGGGAGTTCTGTGTGCCAAGTTTGGTTCAATTCCATCGTTGGTGGAGTTCAGAATTCTTTTTGATTGTAGGTGAACTATAAATCCCAGTAACTACAATTCCCAAAAGACAAAATCAATTTCCCCCTCAACCCCACCAGTATTCAGATTTGGACGTATTGGGTATTTGTGCCAAATTTGGTCCAGTGAATGAAAATACATCCTGCATATCAGATATTTACATTATGATTCATAACAGTAATATTAGCAAAATTACAGTTATGAAGTAGCAACGAAAATAATTGGATTGTTAAGAGTCACCAGAACATGTGGAATTGTATTAAGGGGTTGTGGCATTAGGAAGGTTGGGAAACACTGGTCTAGAGTGCAGAAAGTCTCGGGTATTGTATTTTATTTTATTTTCAATGGCATTGAAGGATGGAAGAGACTTGTCCCTGAGAGTTGGAAAGCTGCGGCCAAATGTGTCATTCTGTATTTGGAGGTCACCAGTGCATTTCACTTCTCTGCCTTTTCTGAGCACTTTGGGAATACGAGAGTCGAGCTAGTTGTTGTCATATAGCACCATATTTTGGAAATGAATGGCCTCTGAACATCTCCCTGACTCTTGGCCTGGTGGCTGGAGCACCACGGGTTCCTGTTTCTGCTTAACATCTATTTTGAGTTTTGCATGTCATTTGCTTGCCTGTTTACTCAGTTGGGTGTGACCCTTTCCAGGCTCATTATAGTTTTCCTTGTTTTGTGTTATTCTGAGTATTAGAATTCAGTCCACGGCTGACAAATCACTCATAATTCCCCTCCAGATCCTTATGGTCTTCCATTGCTTTCCTCCGTCGGAGTGGAAACTACCAGATCAGTTCCATCCTCTCTGCTTTCTGTTTTTAATCGGTTTTTAATCCTTATGACGAACCATCCTCTTATTCCAACACAGAAAAGCTTACTTGTGCATCTGTGGTAATGAGGGATTTGGTTCTTTAGATTCCCTCCTTCAAAAGTGGTTCAATATCTGGCTGGTGTCTTGATTTTCATTGATTTTCACTGCAGAACAAAGCATTTGTCTCAGCTCCAATTTCCTTGTCATCTCTCAATAAGTCTTTATACTTTAGGTGCCTAATAGTCCACGCACCTTTCTGGCTGATTTCTTGATCTCAATGCATTAAAATGAATGGATTATTTAGTCATTTTATAGCTATGCACCTCATTTTTGTGCCTGCCTTGTTATCAACTTATTGTGTATTGTTTTATCTTTTCCAAACAAGGCAAAAAATCCATGTTTTTTTTAAAGGAAACCCCTTTCAGTAACATGTCTCAGGAAATAGACAGCAAACATGGCTCTAAACCTGTAAATAAAGCTTTTCTTCTCCCTCAGATATATATTAATAAAAGGTTTCTGTTTTATTTGGAATGCATCCAATGATTTATCCCTCAACAAAATGGTTAAGTTGTCAATTTCTGTTACTTCCCACATCTTCCCACAATAGTCACGTTCACAGAGGATTTGAAAAAATATTTTGTCACATCGTAACAAAAATATAACGTACATTATGGCATCAAGTTTTTGTTAGTCTTTAAGGTGCTACAAAATGCTGTTTATCTTCCCATGCTTTCTTTGTTGTTCATGCTTCTGCAAAACACTCTTAGAAGAACCAATGTTTCCTTTCCTAAAAGCGTGTATCTCATTTTTGCAGTGTTTGTTAGCCTTTCTTTTTTCTTTGGACCAAAAGCACTGAAAAATGCTCTCCATTGCTACTTTCCTACTTCATACACTTTCCATAAAATGAGGAGGCCTGTATTCTTTTTTATATATATAACTAGCGGTCCCCTGCCACATGTTGCTGTGGCCCAGTCTGGTGATCTGGAAAATAAAGTGTTGGTTTCTATTATGTAATTTCTTTATGCTTGTGTTGATGTAGAGATTGTCTGGTTGGCCTACTCTGGAGCATGCAACATAGAATTGTCCTTGTTTTGGGGTCCCTTTCTAATCTATGATACTATATCTGTGCGTGTGTGAGTCATACATATCTCTCTATATCTATGGCTGGATGGCTCTTTGTCAGGAGGGCTTACTTATGTTTTCTTGAAGGGAGTTGGACTGGATGGCCTTAAGTATTTTCTGTTGGTCATGGGGGTTCTGTGTGGGAAGTTTGCCCCAATTCTGTCATTGGTGGGGTTCAGAATGCTCCTTGATTGTAGGTGAACTATAAATCCCAGTAACTACAACTCCCAAATGTCAAAGTCTATTTCCCCCAAACTCCATCTGTGTTCATATTTGGGCATATGGAATATTTGTGCCAAGTTTGATCCAGATCCATTATTGTTTGAGTCCACAGTGCTCTCTGGGTGTAGGTAAACTCTTAACTCCAGAACTCAAGGTAATGCCCACCAAACCCTTCCAGTATTCTCTGTTGGTTGTTGGAGTTCTGTGTGCCAAGTTTGGTTCAATTCTATCATTAGTGGAGTTCAGAATGCTCTTTGATTGTAGGTGAACTATAAATCCCAGCAACTACAACTCCCAAATGACAAAATCAATTTTTTGAGTGATGGTCACTCATTGGGTTGTTAGGCGTATTCTGTCCAAATTTGGTGTCAATTTGTCCAGTGGTTTTTGAGTTATGTTAATCCCACAAACGAACATTACATTTTTATTTTTATAGATTTTTATTGAACAAAAACAATATATTGTCGAAGCTTTCCTGGCTGGAATCACTAGGTTGTTGTAGGTTTTTTTGGGCTATATGGCCATGTTCTAGAGGTATTTCTCCTGACGTTTCGCCTGCATCTATGGCAAGCATCCTCAGAGGAGATATGATTGTTCATTCGTTCAGTCGTCTCCGACTCTTCGTGACCTCATGGACCAGCCCACGCCAGAGCTCCCTGTCGGCCGTTACCACCCCCAGCTCCCTCAAGGTCAGTCCAGTCACTTCACGGATGCCATCCATCCATCTTGCCCTTGGTCGGCCCCTCTTCCTTTTGCCTTCCACTTTCCCCAGCATAATTGTCTTCTCTAGGCTTTCCTGTCTCCTCATGATGTGGCCAAAGTACTTCAACTTTATCTCTAGTATCTTTCCCTCCAGTGAGCAGTCGGGCTTTATTTCCTGGAGGATGGACTGGTTGGATCTTCTCGCAGTCCAAGGCACTCTCAGCACTTTCCTCCAACACCACAGCTCAAAAGCATCGATCTTCCTTCGTTCAGCCTTCCCTAAGGTCCAGCTCTCACATCCGTAGGTGACTACAGGGAATACCATGGCTTTGACTAGGCAATGGATCTTTGTTGCCAGTCTGATGTCTCTACTCTTTACTATTTTATCGAGACTGGACATTGCTCTCCTCCCAAGAAGGAAGCGTCTTCTGATTTCCTGGCTCAGTCTGCATCTGCAGTAATCTTTGCACCTAGAAATACAAAGTCTGTCACGGCCTCCACGGTTTCTCCCTCTATTTTCCAGTTGTCAATCATTCTTGTTGCCATAATCTTGGTTTTTTTGACGTTTAGCTGCAACCCTGCTTTGCGCTTTCTTCTTTAACCTTGATTAGAAGGCTCCTCAGCTCCTCCTCGCTTTCGGCCATCAGAGTGGTGTCATCTGCATATCTGAGGTTGTTAATGTTTCTTCCAGCAATCTTCACCCCAGCTTTGCATTCATCCAGCCCCGCACATCGCATGATGTGTTCTGCATACAAGTTAAAAAGGTTGGGTGAGAGGATGCAGCCTTGCCGTACGCCTTTCCCAATCTTGAACCAGTCTGTTGTTCCGTGGTCAGTTCTGACTGTTGCTACTTGGTCCTTGTACAGATTCCTCAGGAGAGAGACAAGGTGGCTTGGGATGCCCATCCCACTACGAACTTGCCACAATTTATTATGATCCACACAGTCAAAGGCTTTAGAATAGTCAATGAAGCAGAAGTAGATGTTTTTCTGAAACTCCCTGCCTTTCTCCATTATCCAGCGGATATTGGCAATCTGGTCTCTCGTTCCTCTGCCTTTTCTAAACCCAGCTTGAACATCTGGCAACTCTCGCTCCATGTATCGGAGTCTTCCTTGCAGGATCTTGAGCATTACCTTACTGGCATGAGAAATAAGGGCCACTGTACGGAAGTTTGAGCAGTCTTTCGCATTTCCCTTTTTTGGTATGGGGAATATAAGTTGATTTTTTCCAGTCTGATGGCCATTCTTGTGTTTTCCATATTTGCTGGCAAATGGCATGCATCACCTTGACAGCATCATCTTTTAAGATTTTAAACAGTTCAGCTGGGATCCCGTCATCTCCTGCTGCCTTGTTGTTAGCAATGCTTCTTAAGGCCCAGTCAACCTCACTCCTCAGGATGTCTGGTTCTAATTCATTCACCACACCGTCAAAACTATCCTCAATATTATTATCCTTCCTATACAGATCTTCTGTATAGTCTCGCCACCTTCTCTTGATCTCTTCAGCTTCTGTTAGGTCCCTGCCATCTTTGTTTCTTATCATGCCAATTTTTGCCTGAAATTTACCTCCAATGTTTCTAATTTTCTGGAAGAGGTCTCTTGTCCTTCCTATTCTGTTGTCTTCTTCCACTTCCATGCATTGCTTGTTTAAAAATAGTTCCTTATCTCTTCTGGCTAACCTCTGGAATTGCGCATTTAACTGGGCATATCTCCCCTTATCACTGTTTCCTTTTGCTTTCCTCCTTTCTTGGGCTACTTCCAGTGTCTCAGCAGACAACCATTTTGCCTTCTTCATTTTCTTTTTCTTTGGGACGTACTTTGTTGCCGCCTCCTGAACAATGTCGCGGACTTCTGTCCATAGTTCTTCTGGGACTCTGTTTACTAAATCTAGTCCTTCAAATCTGTTCTTCACTTCCACCGTATATTCGCTAGGAATGTTAGTGAGATCATATCTAACTGGTCTGTGTATTTTCCCTGATCTCTTTAGTTTTATTCTAAATTGGGCAATAAGAAGTTCGTGATCTGAGCTACAGTCAGCACCAGGTCTTGTTTTCACCGACTGGATGGATGTCCGCCACCTTTGGCTGCAAAGGATGTAGTCAATCTGATTTCGGTGTTGACCGTCTGGTGAGGTCCATGTGTAAAGCCGTCTTTTAGGTTGTTGGAAGAGAGTATTCGTTATACACAGCGAGTTTTCCTGGCAAAATTCTATCAGCCTGCGTCCCGCTTCATTTTGTTCTCCCAGACCATGCTTGCCTGTGATCCCAGTTGTCATTTGACTTCCCACCTTGGCCTTCCAGTCTCCTGTAATGAAAATAATGTCTCTTTTTGGTGTATTATCCAGTAGGTCCTGCAGATCCTCATAGAACTGATCTCCTTCTGCTTCTTCAGCAGCTGTGGTTGGGGCGTATATTTGGATCACTGTAATGTTGAAAGGCTTTCCTTGCACTCGAATTGAGATCATTCTGTCATTTTTTGGGTTGTATCCAAGCACCGCTTTAGCGAATTTCTTATTAATTATGAAGGCTACTCCATTTCTTCGATGTTCCTCTTGTCCGCAGTAGTAGATCTGGTGGTCATCTGATGTGAAGTGGCCCATTCCAGTCCACTTCAGTTCGCTGACCCCCAGAATGTCTATCTTTAGTCTTGACATCTCGCCAATAACAACATCCAATTTGCCCTGGCTCATAGATCTTACATTCCAGGTTCCTATGGTGTGTTGATCTTTAGAGCATCGGATTCGTCGTTCACCTCCAGTACCGTCGGCCGCTAGCCTTCCTTTCGGCTTTGAGCTAGCTGCGTCATCACATCTGGGGCTAGTTGAACTTATCCTCTGCTTCTCCCCAGTAGCATTTTGGCCATCTTCCGACCTGGGAGTCCCATCTTCCAATGGCATACCGACATATCTCTGGTTGTACTGGTCAATTTAGTTTTCTTGGCAAGGATACTGGAGTGGTTTGCCATTGCCTTCCCCAGGGATCACGCTTGGTCTGACCTCTCTGCCACAACCGTCCCGTCTTGGGTGTCCCTTCACGGTTTCGCTCATGACATCATTGAGGTGCTCAAGCTCCAGCGCCCCGACAAGGCGGTGATCATCCAGAACTGCATTGCCATAGATGCAGGCGAAAGGTCAGGAGAGAATGCTTCTAGAACATGGCCATATAGCCCGAAAAACCTACAACAACCCAAAACCTATAGTTTACAGTGCATTAAAATTGGATTAAGAAAAATAAGAAGAAAGAGAAAGAAGAGAGAAGAGGGCTAAATAAAAAGGAGAAAATAAAATTTTTAAAAGGATGTTCAACTTCCATGTTATCCTCGGTAGTTGTATCTCATCTCTCTCCAGTAAGTTAACAAAAAATAGTCCAATTTCTCCTCCCTTGTCTCATATAGCTTCTTGTGACCCTTTCTTAGTCCCATTTTTCTTTGCTAAATTACAAGTTCCATCTTAGACTGTTTGAAGTAATCTTTGACCAGATTACTTAAAACAGACAACCAATATGTCAGTCTGCCCATACTCATTATCTCCAAGACCTTATTCTTCCATTCTTCTCCTGTATTCTTAATGTGATTGCGATTAACATCGTAGGAAGACTCTTGAAATAACATTTGGAAGACTTAGAATCATAGAATCTTAGAATTGGAAGAGACCTCGTTCGCCATCCAGTCCAAACCCCTGCCAAGAAGCAGGAAAATTGAATTCAAAGCACTCCCGACAGATGGCCATCCAGCCTCTGTTTAAAACTTCCAAAGAAGGAGCCTCCACCACACTCCAGGGCAGAGAGTTCCACTGCTGAACGGCTCTCACAGTCAGGAAGTTCTTCCTCATGTTCAGGTAGAATCTCCTTTCCTGTAGTTTGAAGCCTGTAGTAGAATATACTTCAGTATATTCTATATGATTACTTGCCCTCCTGGAAATTAGGCACAATAGTCTATGCATTTTGGCCTTCTGCTTGACTTTGCTTTACTATTCACCAGCAAGATATGCCTTCTCTTGCATATCCATCCTCATCTATTTTTGAGATGCCAATTGTGTGGATTGTGGGACTGGAAATACCAGCAGTGGGGAAAGCATTTTATGCTGTAGGCCTTATACTTGAACTTTTACATCCAGGCCATAAGTCTGAAATGCTCAGTTTTGTCAGGTGCACTTCTAATTGCCATTCACGTGTTGAGTTTCATTGTATATAATCTGGATGAACATAACTAAATGTGTGTAGAGCAGCAGGAATGTGTGTTTCAAAGTGCTGCTCTAGAAACCCTTTGTATTGCACAGTCAGCCATCCACATTCATTGGGATTATTGGCACAGAAGGACCCCATGAAAGTGAAAAACTGTGACTAAAGAAATTGCTATTTTTTCCTACTCTAGGAATATCTAGGTCTTCTAGTATGACCTTCACTTGAAGCTGAGTATAGAACTGTGGTTCTCAACATGTAGTCTGTGGACCACCAGTGGTCCGCAAGAACAAAAATATGGCCCACGGCCATACCATTACTACACCGTTGCCTCGAAACCACGGAGCAATGAGAGCAACTGGTCTCGCGAAACCCTCTTATGGTGCCGAGGCAACTGAGATGTCGGAAGGGGAGAGGCTGACTACCCATTTATTTATTTATGTCAGGGGCAGACCAACAGTTGTATTGCATTTTTAACAAACAAACAAACAAACAAAACACAAAGTTTGCAAGCTTGGTAGTTGATTAAATGTCCTTTGACCAGTAGCTGGCCACTTGGAGTGCCTCTGGTGTTACATAAGAAGGTCCTCCATTGTGCATGTAGCAGGGCTCAGGTTGCATTGCAGCAGGTGGTCTGTAGTTTGCTCTTCTCCACACTCGCATGTCGTGGATTCCACTTTGTAGCCCCATTTCTGAAGGTTGGCTCTGCATCTCGTGGTGCAGTCTGTTCAGCGCCTTCCAAGTCGCCCAGTTTTCTGTGTGCCAAGGGGGGAGTCTCTCATTTGGTATCAGCCATTGATTGAGGTTTTGGGTTTGAGCCTGCCACTTTTGGACTCTCGCTTGCTGAGGTGTTCCAGCGAGTGTCTCTGTAGATCTAGAAAACTATTTCTAAGGGAAGTCGTTGACGTGCTGGCTGATACCCAAACAGGATGAGCTGGAGATGTCACTGCCTTGGTCCTTTCACTATTGGCTGCTACTTCCTGGCGGATGTCAGGTGGTGCAATACCGGCTAAACAGTGTAATTTCTCCAGTGGTGTAGGGCGCAGACACCCCTGTGATAATGCGGCATGTCTCATTAAGAGCCACATCTACTGTTTTAGCGTGGTGAGATGTGTTCCACACTGGGCATGCATACTCAGCAGCAGAGTAGCATAGCGCAAGGGCAGATGTCTTCACTGTGTCTGGTTGTGATCCCCAGGTTGTGCCAGTCAGCTTTCGTATGATATGTTTCTAGCACCCACTTTTTGCTTGATATTCAGGCAGTTCTTCTTGTAGGTCAAGGCATGGTCCAGAGTGACTCCCAGGTATTTGGGTGTGCTGCAGTGCTCCAGTGGGATTCCTTCCCATGACTACCCATGAAAGATTACTACTACCACATCAGCTTTAGGTTATCAAATATGATTTTCTGTGGGCAAGCAGATGGCAGCTACTTGATGGCATATGTTCTGCATCAGATGTGGTCTATCCAGTGCAATTTTCTGAATCAGCACCCCAAATAAACACACTAAAACTAAAGTTGACCAAAAACTGATTTGTATCCCTTTTGGTACTAATGTTAGAAAGTGGTCCCTGGTCAAAGTGGCCCCTGGTCAAAAAAAGGTCAGGAACCACTGGTATAGAATCATATTGGAGAACCTAGAAATTCCTAGAGATCTAGAGGATGTTGACTGAGAGGAGAAGGCTGAGAGGAGATATGATAGCCATGTATAAATATGTGAGAGGAAGCCACAGGGAGGAGGGAGCAAGCTTGTTTTCTGCTTCCTTGGAGACTAGGAACGTGGAACAATGGCTTCAAACTACAAGAAAGGAGATTCCATCTGAACATGAGGAAGAACTTCCTGACTGTGAGAGCCGTTCAGCAGTGGAACTCTCTGCCCCGGAGTGTGGTGGAGGCTCCTTCTTTGGAAGCTTTTAAGCAGAGGCTGGGTGGCCATTTGTCAGGGGTGATTTGAATGCAATATTCCTGCTTCTTGGCAGGGGGTTGGACTGGATGGCCCATGAGGTCTCTTCCAACTCTTTGATTCTATGATTCTATGATTCTATGTGATGAGTACCATAACATGCATTGAAACCGATGGGAGCTAGGTTTCATAAGGAACACAGCTGATAGGAATTGGGGGAGTTGAAGTCCAAAACACCTAGAGAGCCAAACTTTGCTCATGCCTGCTGTAGAGGGACAATGGAGGACCCGAAGACACATCCTCAAAAGTCAAAATAGAGGGGTGGTTGTGTTGTGTTCAACCCAAAAATAACCCTGATCATAACTTGCCTCCAAAACAAAACCTTAGGAAACATGGCAGTGCAAGTTAAAGTTTCGTTAACACAACATTTTCCTACTTCCAAGCCTCACCAATGGAAAGCCAAATCCTTACTTGCAAAGTCCATTAATTAGGAAAAGCTCCTAATTGAGGTCTTAGCAGGCATCTCTAAAAGGTCTCTAAGCTGCTTTCCTATAATTTGTAGGGTTGGTATAATCAAGATTTTCTTTGCACGGCATTAACCTACAAAGAGTTATATGGAGTGCCCTATAATCAGTTCTTCATTTTGGCAGCTGAGATTTCTTCAGGCTAGCCCACACCATTTTAAACATACCTTCACAATCCCAAGGGAAAGAAGCATGGCTTTTGTTTTTTAAAATTACAGGTATGCTTCCTTGTGAGTTGGATTCTGTGACTCTTTTGTACCAGTCTCCTGAATGGCAGAGGATGCACCATTTCCATTACCAAGTATCTCATTTCGAAAGGGTTGAGTAATCCGCACTCAGTGACCGCAAAGGCTGCCCTTTGTGACCTCCAGCCCCTTCCAGCAGGAAGATGAAATCACTTAAATGCATGTCTACAACTAGTAGTAAGTCCTTCCCCTCAAGTACATTGAAAGGCATAACTTTACATACTGATGCCATGCTGTGTCTAGGGATAATACTATTTGTAGGAGTGTGAGACAACGATCCATTTGGCTGGCGAGGTTCAGTCTCCAAAGGCAGAAAAAATGGAAAACATCCATCTGCTTATATTATCCTGGACTTCTAAGAGGAGACCTATAAGATTAGAATTCGCTGGAGGATTTGAGTGAAAGGGACAAATTAATGGGTTAGGGATTAATCATGGATCAATATGCCTATTAACTGTTTTCCATTTCGGTAATAAGAGGGTTATCCAGAAAGTAAGATTACAAGGCATGTAGCTCTCGTAAGGAATTTTCTCAGGGGAAGTTGGTATCACTGCGGTGTAGCGGAAAGCCAGCAAAAGCGAACGAGCAGTGCCAGTCGTCACTAGCTCATCAACTAGCGTTCTGGTGAAGGTTAGAGATGAGGATCCTCTTTCCGTTTCCAAGTGTGAAGTTTGCTCTGTAATATGCTATCTAAATGCTTAGGGCATGAGTGCTGCTACAATTCATCACAAAATCTTCTCAGTTTGTGGAGAGGCACTGTTGGGGTTCAGCCTTTGTGCGAACCAGAACCTGATTCTGTAATTGTATTTCCTGATGCAACTGAACAGGCCTCTGAACATGTATCTTTCCCTGATGGGGGTGAATCTGTTGATTATGAGGCCAGTGGTGGGGAAAGTGAAACTGAACTTCTTGATAAGAATGTTTTGGAATCAGTGATAGCTCTCCAGAGGGACTCACACCTGGGGTTGCTAATGAGCACCGAAGAGAACAGATTTGGAAAAACAGGAGTGAGTCGCAGTTTCTACGAAGGTCAAATAGATTACGGGAGAGGGAGGCTTCAAAGTCTGGAGGCGTTTCAAGAAATAGTTTCTTTAGTATAAGGGGCCTCTTCCCGGCTGTCTAGCCAGATCAAGCAATGTTTTAGACTGAGGCAGTATCTTGGCAGAGTTCCTGTGTTCCCAGAGGTTTCTAGTTTTCAAGTACAGTTAGTGATGCTAACAGGTTCCTGGTTTCTGTATTGTGTCTTTTGGAATTTTGCTCAAGTTCAGAGTTTTTCTGACTGCTGTGTTTCTACTGTGGCATTTTGACTTTGCATTTACCTTTCTTTTGTAACCATTTTTCATCAATAAAGAGGATTGTTTTTCCCCACAGTCCAGTGTGGTGGATTTAATCTTAAGGTCTCGTTTCCTGAACTGGGATGCAACAGGCACCGGATCCCATCTGATCTTGGAAACTAAGCAGGGGCAGCTCTGGTTAATACTTGGCTGGGACACCACCAATGAATACCAGGGCCTGGATACTACTTTTTTCAGAAGGTGGAGCTGAATATTTTTCGCCTGAGAAAAGTCATGGGTTTTGGCAGGCACATACACACCCATAAATATCCAGCTAGAGTGAATAAAAGCATAGTCAGCCCTCCACATTCACTGGATTTAGTGGGGGGAAACTTCAAAGAAAGGTCTTCCAGCACAACTCTTTTTCTGGAAGCTGACCATAGAATCACAGTGGAGGACCCAAAGAGTTTTAGAGAGGTGTTTTCTCTAGAAATCTCTGGGTCCTCCAGCATAACTGGAGGACCTAGAGTTTCCTAGAGAGAGCACTTTAATTTGTACATCAAAACCACACATCGAGGAATGACTGTAATCAGTTCCATATTACAGATGGGATTCTGAGACTGGGGCAGTGACCAATAATAATAATAATAATAAACCTTTATTTGTACCCCGCTACCATCTCCCGAAGGACTCGATGCGGCTTACATGAGGCCGAGCCCAAAAACAACAATAAAACAACAACAATAATACAGCAAAATAAAGCAAAAACAAGCAATAACATTAACAAGCAATAATAATAATAATAATAATAATAATAATAATAATAATAATACTTTATTTGTACCCCGCTACCATCTCCCCAAGGGACTTGGTGCGGCTTACATGAGGCCAAGCCCACAGCACATCAATAAACAAAGGCGATAACAAATAATCAATACAAACAGTTAAAATAAAACTCAAAAACAAAAAATACACAATAAGCAATAAACAATAACAATAACATACAGCATTTAAAAACCTATGGCCGGGCCAAATGTAATAATTAAAAATTAAAATGCTGGGCATGAACAAGGTAGAGTAAACTAGAGTTCTCAAAGAAAGAAAAGGGCGCACAGATAATCCTAATCGATAGGATTATCTGCGGCCCATGAGGTCTCTTCCAACTCAATGATTCTATGATTCTATTAAAGTGCATTTGAGGACATATTGCTAATAGTTTTCCTTATTCTGGGAGGGCACACTGGAACAACCATGTTTTCAGGCTCCTCCTAAAGACTGCCAGCATTGGGGCATGTCTGATGTCCTTAGGAAGTGAATTCCAGATTCGAGGGGCCACCACCGAGAAGGTCCTCTCCCTCGTCCCCACCAATCGCGCCTGCGAGGGAGGTGGGAACGTGATTCTTTGAAATAGTCAAGGCTGAGATTGAGACACGCAAACCAAAAGTTTCTTAATCATCTCAGTTGCTTCATTCCACTCATTGTGGAAGAATGTGGCTGAATGTGAACACAGCATAGATAGACCAGGGGTGCATCTCCATTATAGAATTAATGCAGTTCAACACCACTTTAACTGTTGTGACTCAATGCTGTGGAATCATGAGAGTTGTAGTTCTAAAATGCCGTTAGCCTTCTCTGCCAAAGAGTGCTAGTGCCTTGCCAGACAACAAATCCTAGGATTTCATAGCACTGAGCTATGTCAGTTAAAGTGATATCAAACTGCTTTAATTCTACAGTGTAGATGTATCCCAGACATCACTCAGGTAAACTGATGAATCTCTCTATGGTCGTCTTCCTATCACTCCACTTTGGCAGGAAAAACGAAATGCAAAGATACAGAATGGGGGACGATGCCTGGCTCGAGAGCAATACGTGTGAAAAAGATCTTGGAGTCCTCGTGGACAACAAGTTAAACATGAGCCAACAATGTGATGTGGCGGCAAAAAAAGCCAATGGGATTTTGGCCTGCATCAATAGGAGCCTAGTGTCTAGATCTAGGAAAGTCATGCTCCCCACCCCCTATTCTGCCTTGGTTAGACCACACTGGAATATTGTGTCCAATTCTGGGCACCACAATTCAAGAGAGATATTGACAAGCTGGAATGTGTCCAGAGGAGGGCGACTAAAATGATCAAGGGTCTGGAGAACAAGCCCTATGAGGAGCGGCTTAAGGAACTGGGCATGTTTAGCCTGAAGAAGAGAAGGCTGAGAGGAGATATGATAGCCATGTATAAATATGTGAGAGGAAGCCACAGGGAGGAGGGAGCAAGCTTGTTTTCTGCTTCCTGGAGACTAGGACGGAACAATGGCTTCAAACTACAAGAGAGGAGATTCCATCTGAACATGAGGAAGAACTTCCTGACTGTGAGAGCCGTTCAGCAGTGGAACTCTCTGCCCGGAGTGTGGTGGAGGCTCCTTCTTTGGAAGCTTTTAAACAGAGGCTGGATGGCCATCTGTCAGGGGGGCTTTGAATGCAATATTCCTGCTTCTTGGCAGGGGGTTGGACTGGATGGCCCATGAGGTCTCTTCCAACTCTATGATTCTATGATTCTATGAATGCAATTTGATTTCAAGGTTTGTGCACAAGATATTTACTATTAAGCTGTAGCGCGTTGAAGACAGGTACAGTAATGCCCTCATTTAAAGCAGTTCAAGTACTGCATTTAAGAAACACAAATAGAAATTCCGCTGCCAGCTTAATTTTTGTTGAAGGCTATTACAGATGCAGTGTTCTGCAGGAGAGGATATCCTGTTAAGATTAGGCTAAAACATTTATTTTGCAATATCGCTGTTAGATGTGAAATATCTGGAACACTTAATAATGATCTTCAAAGAGGTTTCCCTGTGGGAAGCACAAGGCCAAAAGGATCACATTTATAATAGTTGACAGGCTGGTTATTTTCCAAGCCTTGCTCAGTGACCTTCCCCTCTTTCCCCAGAGGAGCCTGTTCTGCTCACAGTGCCCTCACAATGCCTGCAGACCTCAAACACACTTTTTGTTTTCGTTTTCACATACCAAAGTAAAAGAAATAATTGCACTTGGGCCATGGTTCAACTGTTCAATTTTCACATTCTACGTATCTTTGGAATTGCTATGCTTTGAAAATTATCAGTATTATGAAAAACAAGACACTTGGATAATAATAATAATAATAATAATAATAATAATAATAGTAATAATAATTTCTCTCTCTGTGTGTGTGTATACACACACACACACACACAGATTATATTATTCCTGCATGGAAGAAGGGGGTTGGATTGGACGGCTCTTGGAGACTCTTCCAAATCTGAGTGATTATGTGAGAGAGATTTTAGAAGCCAGGTGTATTGACTACTGTAATGTGTGTTATATGGAGCTACCCTTGAAAACTATTTGGAAGTTTTGTTAGGTTGAAAATGCTGTGTCCTTACTTACTTACTTAGGCGATCCCTCGTTGGCTGAGTAGTATAGTCTTCCAGGATCAGAATTCTTGTGAGTCTGTAGGTGACTTTGGAGCCCTATTCTTGATCTTCATCTTCTTCCCCAGTGAGGGCATTGGTTTCCAGGTGGAAGGCGGTCTTGGTCAGGGTTGGCTTGACGCGCCTTCCTCTTGGCACGCTTCTCTCTTTCGCCCTCCATTCGTGCCTCTTCAAATTCTGCAGCACTGCTGGTCACAGCTGACCTCCAGCTGGAGCGCTCAAGGGCCAGGGCTTCCCAGTTCTCAGTGTCTATGCCAGAGTATTTAAGGTTGGCGTTGAACCCATCTTTAAATCTCTTTTCCTGCCCAGCAACATTCTGTTTTCCGTTCTTGAGTTCGGAGTAGAGCAACTGCTTTGGGAGACGGTGGTCGGGCATCCGGACAACATGGCCGGTCCAGCGGAGTTGATGGCAGAGGACCATCACTTCAATGCTGGTGGTCTTGCTGACGTTTGTCCGCCTGTCTTCCCAAGAGATTTGCAGGATTTTCCGGAGGCAGCACTGATGGAATCATTCCAGGAGATGCGTGTGACGTCTGTAGACAGTCCACGTTTTGCAGGCATATAGCAGTGTTGGGAGGACAATAGCTTTATAAACAAGCACCTTGGTCTCCCTGTCCTCAAACACTCTCTGCTTCATTTGGAAAAATGCTGCACTCGCAGAGCTCAGGCGGTGTTGTATTTCGGTGTCGATGTTGACTTTGGTGGAGAGGTGGCTGCCAAGGTAGCGGAAATGGTCAACATTTTCTAATGTTACACCATTAAGCTGTATCTCTGGCATTGGAGAGGGATTGGCCGGTGACTGGCTGTGTCCGGACTACTGACAAAGATGGCTTTTAAGTATTATGAGGCTCCTCCCTTGGCTACTTGTCTGTTTCCAGTCATAAATCAAATTCCTAATGTTTAACTTTAAAACTCTGCATGGCTTTGGTTCGAACTTTCTGAAAGACGGCATATCCTTGTATCTGTTAAAGTGAGCTTTACAGACTGTAGGAGAAGGCATTCCTTGAGTCCCTGCCCACCTTTGCATGTGCAGCTTCTGATAATTCAGCAAGTGGGGATGATTTTATTCAAGTAGGCATTTGAATTTTAATTATGGAGCAGTCATGTAAGTTGTAAAGCGGCGTGCTAGATGTTTAATCATTGCTCGAAATTATGTTTCAAG
Organism: Anolis sagrei ordinatus; assembly: GCF_025583915.1. Classification (NCBI taxonomy): domain Eukaryota; kingdom Metazoa; phylum Chordata; class Lepidosauria; order Squamata; family Anolidae; genus Anolis; species Anolis sagrei. Next base: position 274,825,088 of record NW_026846588.1, on the reverse strand, counting down.
TAGATTTTTAGCTCTTTTCAGTCATGCTTTTTAAATAATATTGCCATTCAGTTCTCTTTCAACTTTTGTAAACGAATGCTTTAGCTTAATTCTTTTGAAATTATTGGAAACCACCCTGAAGCCAATCTTGGGCGAAAGGCAGGGCTTATATCCAATAGAATAAGTAAATAAATAGCAGCCTACGTGGCAGTGGCTGAAAATGCTGTGGGAGATAAGTAGAAAAATCCTCATTTTGTCCAATTTTATAAGAGTTTATCATAAATACAGCCATTCTGTCCTCTACTAGAAATAACCTTCAACTTATGCAACTATCTATATATATAAAAATGCTCTGTGCATAATTAGTACCTTAAAAACAAAAGAACCAATGAACGAAATCACACCAAATTTGGCAGGAAAACATATCACAACACAAGGAGTGACCATTACTCAAAAAATTATGATTTTGTCTTTTGGGAGTCGTAGTTGCTGGGATTTCTAGTATTATAGAAAATAGTTGCTGAGACTTACAAGTTAGTGGGTTGCTGTGAGATTTTTTGGGCTGTATGGCCATGTTCCAGAAGCATTCTCTCCTGACATCTCGCCCACATCTATGGCAGGCATGCTCAAAGGATGTGAGGTCGTGGCTTCACACCTCACAACCTCTGAGGATGCCTGCCATAGATGTGGATGAAACGTCAGGTGAGAATGCTTCTGGAACATGGCCATACAGCTCAGAAAACTCACAGCAACCCAGTGGTTCCGACCATGAAAGCCTTTGACAACACATTCTTACAAGTTAGATTCACTCCTTGAGAAGTTTAGCTACTTTCTGCTAATAAAGTAGAATATCTTAATTATCTGCTTTGATTCTCTGTCTGAAATATTTGGGATGACCGCATTTGGACTGAATTTGGGAATTTCTGAAAGGTCAGGAGAAGAATTTAAGTGTGCCATAATGTCAGAAAGTGGATATGTATTGTCCACTGTTTACACCTTCTAAGAATGATGCTGTTGTACGTATCCCTGGCCTGATCAAAAGATAATACCTTAATGGCAACCTTTCCATCTCTGGTAATAATTACTTTCATAAAAAGTAATAAGAAAGTTGGGTTGTTGTAGGTTTTTTCGGGCTATATGGCCATGTTCTAGAGGCATTTTCTCCTAGCGTTTCACCTACATCTATGGCAAGCATCCTCAGAGTTTGTGAGGTCTGTTGGAACTAGGAAAATGGGTTTATGTATCTGTGGAAGACCAGGGTGGGACAAAGAACTCTTGTCTGTTGGTGCTAGGTGTGAATGTTTCAACTGACCACCTTGATTAGCATTTGATGGCCTGGCAGTTGTTTGGTGTGGCGTGATTACATGTTGCTAGTTGGCAGGGCTCGAGAGGCTGGGAAAGACATGGCTGGACCTGTTCCTTTGCCTTTGAAAGAAATTTGATATGTGGAAGTCAGACTGGGAAGCTTTTAAAGACATGGTTGCCTATTAGCTCCCGGTGGCACAGTGGGTTAAATCTGAAGACAGACAGGTTGGGGGTCCAAATCTTGGGAGAGCATGGATGAGCTCCCTCTGTCAGCTCCAGCTCCCCATGTGGGAACATGAGAGAAGCCTCCCACAAGAATGGTAGGGTAAAGGTTTTTCCCTGACATGAAGTCCAGTCGTGTCCAACTCTGGGGTGTAGTGCTCATCTCCACTTCTAAGCCGTAGAGCCGGCGTTGTTTGAGACACCTCCAAGGTCATGCGGCCAGCATGGCTGCATGGAGCACCGTTACCTTCCCGCTGGAGCGGTATTTATTTATTTACAGCTTTCATATTCCGCACTTCTCACCCCGCAGGGGACTCAGGGTGGATTACAGTGTACACATATATGGCAAACATTCAATGCCAGTTTTTGACATACAAACATATACAGACATACACAGAGGCTATTTAACTTTTTCTGGCCGCCAGGGGAGCTGTTGCTTTCATCGTCCATCTGCGACACTGATGAAGCACTTCCGCATTCCCCGCATGCTTCCCTGCTGGAATGCTTTTGCTGGAGTCTTCTTTATGGCCTCATAAATCAGTTAATTTAGCCTCCCCACACTTTTTAAGGTGGCACCTAATTTTCCTACTTGACAGATGCAACTGTCTTTCGGGTTGCAAATGTCGACAACAGGCTACACACAATTGATTGGAAACCCACTCCAACCCAGGCTGGCTTTGAACTCATGACCTTTTGGTACCTATTGATCTCACATTTGCATGTTTTCGAACTGCTAAGTTGGCAGAAGCTGACCAACATCCTTGCAGACAGCCAATTCTCTCACACCAGAAGTGACTTGCAGTTTCTCAAGTCGCTCCTGACACGGAAAATAAAGCCCTCAGCTAACCAGATAGGTAATTTCAGTCCCTCCAAGATCTTGTTGCTGAATTCTAGGCTTACCAAACTAGGCTTACAAAGTAGGTATTTGACATTGTCAATGCAAGACCCATATAAATGTTGTCCCTGGGTTTTAGCCCTACCTGTTTTAAAATAGATAAGCCACTTGGGACAAAATTTGTCAAGCAAATATTTTGCGTTAGTGTTGGTTTTGCAAACTAGGAGGTCTGGCCACTACACCGAACAACATTCTGCCTCATGCAAACATGTATTTTCTGGTTCTCTGGGTATTGTGCAATACTTCTGAGTCTGGGCCTGCAGATGCACCTGTAAACTGAATGATTTAAAATGAATTTATTGAGATTATTAGCTGCCTACTTTGCTGCAGCACCACACTTATGGGTCATATACAGTGTTTTTCACCAGTTCTCACCTGATGGATGTGCACATTTTTTGATTTATTGAAAGTATACCTCACCTTTGTCCTAAGATGGGATCTCGAAGCTGAAGTACCATCTAAATACAAACAACATTGCCTGGGGTATAGTTATTTAGCCCTGCTTCACATTTTTGCAAGAGTTGATGCCATTACAAAGATGAAATTATTATGCTAATTGAGCAGTGTTTTTGGGAAAGAGCTTCGAAGCTTTTCCTCATGTTCATACACTTGGATTCACCTGCCTCAGGTAATCTTCCACTTCAGGAAACACTCAAATAATAAAGAGTGTCTATTTAAACAGGCAATCTTGTACAAAGCAGCCTTTGAAGGATGGAGCACTCAGGATTACCTGACTTGCGTGGCAAGAGGAAGAGGCCTGGCTGAGGCTCCTAAGGTGTGTTCCTGCCTATTCAGTCCATCAATGTGCAGGAAATTGCTCTGTAGAACTCTGTTCAGGTCATTGTAGGCCTCATTTGTTCAGAAATATTGCAGAGGCTGCTCTCAGTCTCTTGTTTCAAGAGGATGACAAAAATTATTTCCTTACCAAACTTGTCATGGTAATATCTTGGAGAAGAATGGGAAGACCTATCTAGATCCAGCTTCTATGACTACAGCTGTTGCTATTGCTGCATGCCTTGAATCTTTTCTGGTGTATGGCAACACTACCATGGAGTTTCTGTTCAAAGAGGTCTTACCCTTGTGAGATTGAGGGAGTGTGACTTGCTTGAGATCACTCAGTTGGTTTCATGGCTGAATAGGGATTTGAACCTTGTAGTCCAGCGCTCAAAACACTCCGCCACGTTGGCTCTCAGCACTGTCTTCAGCTCTCGTGTCATTGTTCCTTCTGAGGCTGTCTACATGCTGTCACCAACTGAGCAATGTGCAAAGCTGCTCACTGATTAGCTCAGTTACACAAAAATGGGTTTAAGCATTTTACCAGCATTTCTCAACCTGGGGGCTGGGACCCTTGGAGGGATCGTGAGGGAGTGTCAGAGGGGTCACCAAAGACCAACAGAAAACACAGCATTTTCTCTTGGTCATGTAGGTTCTGTGTGGGAAGTCTGGCCCAATTCTATCATTGGTGGAGTTCAGAATGCTCTTTAATTGTAGGTGAACTATAAATCCCAGCAACTACAACTCCCAAATGTCAAGGTCTGTTTTCCACAAACTCCACCAGTGTTCACTTTGAGCATATTGAGTATTTGGGCCAAGTTTGGTCCAGATCCACCATTGTTTGAGTCCACAGTGCTCTCTGGATATAGGTGAACGACAACTCCAAAACCCAAGGTCAATGTCCACCAAAGCCTTCCGAGTATTCTCTGTTGGTCATGGGAATTCTCTGTGCCAAGATTGGGTCACTTCCATCATTGGTGGAGTTCAGAATGCTCTTTGATTGTAGTTGAACTATAAATCCCAGCAAGTACAACTCCCAAATGACAAAACACCACCAGTATTCAAATTTGGGCGTATCGGGTATTGTGCCAAATTTGGTCCAATGAATGAAAATGCATTCTGCTTATCAGATATTTACATTATGATTCATAACAGTAGCAAAATTACAATTATGAAGTAGGAACGAAAATAATTTTTATGGTTGGGGGTCACCACAACATGAGGAACTGTATCAAGGGGTCGCAACATTAGAAAGGTTGACAACCATTGCGTTATACCTATATCAAGGGACTTACATGACCACAGTGGTCCACGCTCTTGTTACATCCTGATTAGATTACTGCAATGTGCTCTATGTGGGGCTGCCTTTGAAGACTGCCCAGAAGCTTCAATTAGTCTAACGGTCAGTAGCCAGGTTGCTCACCAGAGCAGCATACAGGGAGCATACAACTCCTCTGTTACTCCAGCTCCACTGGTTGCCAATCTGCTTCCGAGCACAATTCAAAGTGCTGGTTTTAACCTTTAAAGCTCTGGCCCAGACTATATATCCAAACATATCTCCTACTATGAATCATCACGAAGTTTAAGATCATCTGGAGAAGCCCTGCCCTCGATCCCACCGCCGTCGCAAACACGATTGATGGAGACGAGAGACAGGGCCTTCTCAACAGTGGCTCCCCGTCTGTGCCATTCCCTCCCCAAAGACATCAGGCTGGCCACCTCCCTTCTGTCCTGTGGAAGGAAACTCAAGACTTGGCTGTGGGACCTTGCATTTGACCATTGAACAGCGGCTTGTATGAAGAAGACATAAGCAATTTCGAAGTGACAATGGATTGACCCAGATTTTAATTTGCGTGTTTTAACAAACGTTTATTTAATGTTTTATTTTAATGAATTTGTTGATTGTTCTTATCATTATGATGGCATCTAATGGTGTTTGCTGTGAGGCCGTCCTAAGTCCCCCTCGGAGGTGAGAAGGGCGGGATACAAGTATGTGAAATAATAAATAAATAAAATGTAGCATTGAAAGGTGATGGGCTGGGAAAATGGTAACTGTGTATTGCCATATTTATTAGTGTCATGGTGGGAATTAGTGTCATGGTGGGAATTTCTTGAAATGGTTCAAAAAAATTTTGAACCATTTTTTACTTTCCTTCTATCACCTTGAGGACTCCTGTGGTGTCCCTTGATTGAACCTTCATCGTTTTTGACCTAGGTTTTTGTAGAAATGAGATATTGGGTCTTTTCTATGGAGAGAGACATCCTATAGCATAGGGATGTTTGAATCATGCGTCTACTCAGTCTAAGTTATCACAATACTTATGTCTACACATACAAACATATGCAACTATTAGGTTTAATATCATTTCTACTGTAATGGGACCACCACCACCAACAACCCCCCCCCCCCCCCCCCGGTGCATTTAAATATTACAGTCCTGACTGTTTGAATTAAAAGGGTGCCAAGTGACCCATGGGCAAGTCCTATACTCGCTCCTGGGCCTCATTTCCAATGAAACTATGTCGAAGGTTAAACTATTGGTCATTTTCCCAGTTGGAGCCAAACAGTGATGGTCTCTGTCTCAGGGACCTTTTGAGGAAAGAAGCCGCAAGTGGCCTTGAGCGCAGAACAAGGAGAACCTTATACTCTTTACTGACTAGGAATACAAACTTGAATGTGCTGCTGACTGAAAAAGAGCTACTGTCACCACCATTTATGACTTACTATGTGACATGCCCAAAACCTCAGAAGTTCAAGCCTTTTAACTGGGCATACGCCAGCGAGAGGACTGTTTTTCCTCCTAGCTTGGTGTGTATGTGTGTGTCATTGATCTTTCCAGCGCTGTCCCAGGGAATAAGGATTGATTGCAAGTTACTTTTATTGGTTTTAAGACCATGTCAGCTCAAATTGTATAACTTAACATGGGTTAATTACTTAGTGGTAGTCATGTCAAGAACTCCCTCTGCCAAGCCCTAACAATCTGATTTACCAGTATGCCAGGCTGGTTCCAAATCACTTTGTGCAGTTCTTCTAACTTACTCGGCAAAAGCTCCCATGACTTCCTAACAAATTGGTCAAAACTCACCATTTGAAAATTAATGTTTAAAACAAGCAAAACCCGGCCACACTTCACTGTGACTCAGTCTGATATAGAATGAATGTGAAAGTGAATAATATGAATGTGGTACTATGATTGAAGACTAAAGGCTGCCAGCACCAGGTGATGAATACTGGCGTAAATAATACTCCCAAACTCATTGACTTCCCCTCTACTATTTTCATTGCCAATAGCAACTAATCACAGCTCAGCTATCATTTCTTATACTGCTGAGGTAAAATGAAAGCTGCTCTGATTGGTTGGTATTTCTTATACTGCTAAAGTAAAAGGAAAGGTACTGGCGTAAATAATACTCTGATGAATACTGGCGTAAATAATACCCCCAAACTCATTGACTTCCCCTGTACTATTTTCATTGCCAATAGCAACTAATGACAGCTCAACTGTCATTTCTTATACTGCTGAGGTAAAATGAAAGCTGCTCTGATTGGTTGGTATTTCTTATACTGCTGAAGTAAAAGGAAAGCTGTGCTGTCGTTGGTTGTATTTCTTCTACTGCAGTGGTAAAATGAAAGCTGCTCTATGATTGGTTGTTATTTCTTATGCTGCTGAGGTAAAAGGAAAACTGTGGCGCGATTGTTGCTAGAGCTCAGTTTTCATTTCTTATACTGCTGAGGTAAAATGAAAGCTGCTTTGATTGGTTGGTATTTCATATACTGCTGAAGTAAAGGGAAATCTGTGTTGTGGTTGGTTTTAATTTTTTGTACTGCAGTGGTACAATGAAAGCTGCTCTATGATTGGTTGTTATTTCTTGTGCTGCTGAGGCAAAAGGAAAGCTGTGGTGCGATTGGTTGCTAGAGCTCAGTTTTCATTTCTTATGCTGCTGAGGTAAAATGAAAGCTAGGTTGTGTTTGGTTACTATGGGAAACACAGATTTTCTTTTGGACAACTTTCATAAGAGAGGGTGCTGGAGTCATTTTTGTGGCCACTTTGTCTTTTCCAGGACTGCTTGTTTTAGTCTAAAAACATGTACAGATTTGAATGCAACATTGTGTCAAAATTTCATTTTACTATAAAAACATGTGCGCATTGGAGTGCAATGTTGTGTTAAAATTTCAAGTCAATCAGCCAACTACTTTTCGAGTTTTGCAAGCACAAACATACGTAAGTTGAATTTTTAAATATAAAGATGAAGAAACCACATATGCACGATTTATATCAGTTAATTCAGGAGACCTAAAGCCTAACAGTTGAGTGGCCCAAATCTTGGATGGCTCTGAGACTTGAGCTCCTTCCACACAGCTGTATAAAATCCACATTGAACTGGATTATATGGCAGTGTGGACTCAGATAATATAGTTCAAAGTAGATATTGTGGATTATCTGACTTGATATTCTGGGTTATATGGCTGTGTGGAAGGGCCCCAACACCAGCAGATCTTCCTACTTTTCACTCCTGCAGCCTTTATTCCAACCTAGCAGTTCGAAAACATGCAAATATGAGTAGATCAATAGGTACCGTTCCGGCGGGAAGGTAACGGCGCTCCATGCAGTCATGCCGGCCACATGACCTTGGAGATGTCTACGGACAACGCTGGCTTTTCGGCTTAGAAATGGAGATGAGCACCACACCCCACAGTCAGACATGACTGGACTTAATGTCAGGGGACTACCTTTACCTTTAACATCCCCTGAGATTGATTTCCAAAACCCCAATTGCAGTTCAAAATACACAGGCGCAGCAGAGGGAAGGGAGAATGCCATCCTCATTTTGCTGTTTCATTCCCCGAAGTCCTCCTTTTTTTGTCTTGTAAACCTGCAAAAGGAGTTCAGCTCTTCTAAGACATTCCATGATATTACTATTTACCTTAGCATGCAAAATCATCCTTGCAAAATGGGCTGTTTTGGCACTAACATTAAGAGATGGTTTTGGTTGGCAAGGACAGGGTTGAGCAGCAGGAGTTATAGTCTATTTGATATTTATTTCCTGATCTCAGCGTCAAATAGTACAAATAATTGCAGTTTGCATCAGGTTATTGTACCACTAACTGATAGGGGAATTTTCTCATATGTACCATTAAAAATAATGTTACTCTAGTATTAACTCCTATGAGGAATCACAGGAGTCCCTAAGGGGAGATAGGGTGGAATATAAATAAAGTTTTATTATAATACTGTTCCAATGGAATTCTAAGTAGGAGAGCAAACAAATTGCTTGGGTACCTTCCGACATACATCTTTACATGATCTTGCTGTTTAATTGTGTTTGTGGGTTTCAGCAATTGAATTCTTAAAAGCCCCATTGAAAATTTATGTCCAGTACTGTAGACAGGGACCTTACTCCACTTCCTTCTTTAAAATGTTATTGAATTTTTACTGGAGAAATGCTTATTGCACACGTTCATTTTTAAATAATGCTTTTTCTTTATATTTTCACAGGGCATCCAGAAATTGGCTAGCCAGTACTTAAAGAAAGAGTGGCCTGGGATAAAAGTTGAAGAGCGAAATGATTTCAGGTAGTTCTGAGAAATATACTCATTTCAAATGTCTTGCATTGTTTGATTTTGCTCCCCACAAAATGTGATCAATTACTTACTGCTTTGTAACTGATAGTGAACATAGTTGAATCACTGGCAGAGTTCTCTGCTGTTCCATATATTTATGAATAAGTATACTTGCATCCTAAGACACAAATATACTTATTTATAAGGTGGCAATATACCCAAGAAATCTGAATAATGTTGCCGGGTTGAATAGAACAATAAAACCATGTTTGTAATGTTCAAAAACGGTATAAATTTTGTCCCCAGAGTATATTCCCCACCTGTATGAAGGTTTATATTTATGACCCCGTTCCTTTACGAGTTTCTCCCCCACAAACAATCTGCTCCATCCCTATCTCATCCTGATTTTAGTATTTTTAGTATTTTAGTTCTTATCTTGCACATGCGGCCCGCTCATAGAATCATAGAATCAAAGAGTTGGAAGAGACCTCATGGGCCATCCAGTCCAACCCCCTGCCAAGAAGCAGGAATATTGCATTCAAATCACCCCTGACAGATGGCCATCCAGCCTCTGCTTAAAAGCTTCCAAAGAAGGAGCCTCCACCACACTCCGGGGCAGAGAGTTCCACTGCTGAATGGCTCTCATGGTTATGTTATGTTATTTTACTTTGTATTATTTTGCTTTATCATCTTTGCACTCATATGTTGTATGTATTTTACTGTGTTGTTATTGTGTTTTGGTTTTACTTTATTGTAATATGCTGTTGGGCTTGGCTTCATGTAAGCCACCCCGAGTCCCCATTGGGGAGATGGTGGCGGGGATTATTATTATTATTATTATTATTAAACCTCTTCCCCCAATGAGCAAGTGGATTCAGTTCAAATGCATACAGACACAGATGGATGCATAGATAATATATTTTCTTAATGGAATAGGATATTTTTCTTCAATTCATTTCCCTGTGAGTGGCTTTGGAAGAAACTTTCAGAATAGATTATACCCTAAAAGATGCCCCGAAGATAGAAAACATAACCCAAAAAATGGGCCTAAAATCATGTTACATATCAGTGTTCTAAATGTGGCCAGAGTCCACCATATTATTTTAAATTTTAATAAATATATTCCTATTCTGTTTTTCTCCCAAAACTGGGAATAAAATACCCTGTAGTAACAACATTCTTCAGATTTCCCACATATAATAGCATCTTACGAGTATACCTCATATAACTCATTCATCGGCACTATCAATTGAAACTGGTCAAGTGCTAGATCCCAGGGCAGTTTAATGGAAGAGTTTGTATTTCACTGTTAAGAATGAATCATAATCTGATTTTGTGAAGCCGTACAGAAACGATTAAGTTAATGTAAACTACTAACAGCAGTAGAATCCTTTATCATGTCTCTCTTAGTTCCTTCTTTGCCCTCTCCACTCATGGACATTCCCCCTGTGTTTTAGGAGCATGTATCCAGTGTGGAAATCGTTTCTTGAAGGCACAGTGCAGGTGGCTCAGTCCAGGCTCAATATCTGTGAAAACTACAAGAACTTAATTTCGGAACCTGCCAGAGCAGTGAAATGTTTTAAAGAGCAGCAGCTGAAAAAGGTATTGTTTTTGGAGATAGCAGTCTGGGATAGCAGTGTTCACTTCACAAATTGTATTTTATGGCTGAAGGATTGTTAGCAATCCTAATTTATATTATGTACTCTGTATTATATTAGCAATCATGAAGACGGTTTCCTCCAATTCAGACAGAGGAGCTGCAACACCCCCATCCCTGGTATCATGAGTTATGACTTGTACACCAATCATCTGTTCGGGAACCCTTTGTTGTCTTCTGTTCAGGAAATAACTTGTGATTCTATGTTCTGTTTACAACTAAATGGTCTGTGTGTCATTGCTCTTTTTAATGCTCATTACTGTGGAAAATACCAGTGGGTCATAGCATTTCAACGCTCATCTAGCAGGGTAAGCTCCCACTGTTAGGCCCAGCAGAAGCCAACCTAGCAGCTCGAAAACATGTAAACTTGCGTAGGTCAATAGGTAACACTTCGGCGGGAAGGTAATGGCACTCCATGCAGTCATGCTGGTCACATGACCTAGGAGGTGTCTACGGATAACGCCGACTCCTTGGCTTAGAGATGAAGATGAGCACCACCCCCCAGTTGGAATACACTAGACATAATGTCAAGGGGAAACCTTTACCTAGCTCCTTATATGCCCATCAAAGTCATTGCCTTAGCCTTTTTTAATTCTTTCACTATCCAAATTAAGATTTCACTCACAAACTTATTCTTGGGTGGTTGTAGGTTTTTTCGGGCTATAAACCAGTCTGAGTCCCTCAAGAGAGGTGAGAAGGTCGGTATACAAAACTTTTAAATAAATAAATAAATAAATGGCCATGTTCTAGAGCAATGGTTCTCAACCTTCCTAATGCTGCGACCCCTTAATACAGTTCCTCGGGTTGTGGTGACCCCCAACCATATAATTATTTTTGTTGCTGTCATTTTGCTACTGTTATGAAACGTCATGGAAATATCTGAAATGTATGATGTATTTTCATTCACTGGACCAAATTTGACACAAATACCCAATACGTCCACATTTGAACCCCTTGGGAGGGATTTTTTTTTTTTTGTAATTTGGGAGTTGTAGTTTCTAGGATTTATAGTTCACCTACAATCAAAGAGCATTCAGAACTCCACCAATAATAGAATTGAACCAAACGTGGCACACAGAACTCCCCTGACCAACAGAAAATACTGGAAGGGTTTGGTGGGCATTGACCTTGAGTTTGAGAGTTGTAGTTCACCTACATCCAGGGAGCACTGTGGACTCAAACAATGATGGATCTGGACCAAACTTGGCATGGATACTCTATATGCCCATACATGAACACCAGTGGAGTTTGGGGAAAATAGACCTTGACATTTGGGAGTTGTAGTTGCTGGGATTTATAGTTCACCTGCAATCAGAGCGTTCTGAACCCCACCAACAATAGAACTGGGCCAAATTTTCTACACTGAACCCCCCATGACCAACAGAAAATACTGTGTTTTCTGATGGTCTTCAGTGACCCCTCTGACACCCCCTCGCGACCCCCTCAGGGGTCCCGACCCCCAGGTTGAGAAACACTGTTCTAGAGGCATTCTCTCCTGACGTTTCACCTGCAACTATGGCAAGCATCCTCAGAGGTTGTGAGGTCACCTCTAGAACATGGCCATATAGCCCTAAACAACCTACAACAACCCAGTGATTCCAGCCATGAAAGTCTTCGACAATAAACTTATTCTTTTTACATGCCATATTTTATTTTCATTGGCTAGCGAGAAACCTGTGGATGCTTTTGTGAGGTTGTCTGAATTTTCACGGTGTTAAAGGAGCGAGTAAAGGGAAAGACTTTTCCTTTCCTAACACAAGCACAGGGCAAGATGGATAGATGGTATCCTTGAAGGGACTGCCTTGACTCTGAAGGAGCTGGGGGTGGCCATGGCCAACAGGGAGCTCTGGCGTGGGCTGGTCCAGGAGGTCACCAAGAGTCAGAAGCGACTGAACGAATAAGCAACAACGATCTGCATTGAAGTTCCACATTGTGAACTTCTGCATCTCTTCCTGCCAGGTGCTAGAAACAAACAATGAGGAGACACAAAAGGACCATTTGGATGAACGTTTAAGAACATATTATACAAGAAATTGAACTAGATGACACTAAGAGATTTGAGACCCCACTGTCTAACGTTATGAGTATAGATATTCTCTTTTTGAAAGTGATTGAGTAGGTCTTATTTTCCTGTAGCAACTCAGTTAATCATGCCGTCGTACATTTTGCCCAAATTAGCAGGGAGAGGACAGCCAGCAAAAGAGAGGAGAACTTGTTTGCTCAATGAAATTGAATAGTCCTGTGATTTTAGCAGGAATCAGTGAGAAAGAAGCATCTTCAGAGGCAGCTCTGAATATTTCCAAATTATCCCAAGCTTTGAATGTAAGGTGTGGCATCTTTTTAAAAATATTTAGGGAATTAGCCAAGGATCCAAGGGCGCAGCGGAAATTGAGATGATGCAGCCGCATCCTGGAAAGGCACCCCAGGCATCTGGCCAGAAAGCCAGGACAGAGGCAACCTTGTGCTTTAATACACAGGGTAACTGTTGTGATTAATGGAGGCAAATGGTGGAGACATAATATTGTGGATAAAGTGCTCCTTGTTAAGCATCTTCTTTGGGATTCTCTTTGCACATTTACAGCAATGTAATTTTGGGCAGGTACCAGAAACAAATGCAGTCAAAACGGGACCCAGTTCTCAACACCCTGTCTAAACCAGCACATTTTTGCCTTAATATTGCGATAATTAAATGTGTTATAGATCAGTATTGAAAGTAGAGGAATTCCAGAGAACTCCAAAACACTATTTCTCTGCTTCACCAAAAGTTGCTTTTCTCCCCACCCCATTTTCAATACTCGATGGTTCTTTGAAATAATAAATATGTCTTAGAATCAGTTTTTATATTTGTTGCTTAATACATAATTGTAGTAGGAAAGGGGTGAGAGGAATTGCTTGTTGTTGTTTTTTCGTTCAGTCATTTCTGACTCTTGGTGAACTCCTGGTCCAGCCCAGGCCAGAGCTCCCTGTCGGCCGTGGCCACCCCAGCTACTTCAAGGTCAAACGAGTCATCTCAAGGATACCATCCATCCACCTTGCCCTTGGTTGGCCCCTCTTCCTTTTTCCTTCCATTTCCCCCAGCATCATTGCCTTCTCCAAGCTTTCCTGTCTTCTCATTATGTGGCCAAAGAACTTCATCTTTGCCTCTAATCTCCTTCCATCCAGTGAGCTGTCGGGCATTATTTCCTGGAGGATGGACTGCTTTGATCTTCTCGCAGTCCAAGGCACTCTCAGAATTTTCCTCCAGCACCACAGTTCAAAAGTGTCTATCTTCCTTCGCTCAGCCTTCCTTATGGTCCAACTCTCACATCCATAGGTTATTATGGGGAATACCATTGCTTTAACTATGTGAACCTTAATTGCCAGTGTGATGTCTCTACTTTTACTATTTTATCGAGATTGGTCATTGCTCTCCTCCCAAGAAGGAAACGTCTTCTGATTTCCTGGCTGCAGTCTGCATCTGTAGTCATCTTTGTGCCTAGAAAAAGTCTGTCACTACCTCCATGTTTTCTCCCTCTATTTGCCAGTTAAGAAAGCGCAAAAGCTGGGTTGCAGCTAAACATCAAAAAAACCAAGATTATGGCAACAAGAATGATTGACAGCTGGAAAATAGAGGGAGAAAATGTGGAGGCCGTGACAGACTTTGTATTTCTAGGTGCAAAGATTACTGCAGATGCAGACTGTGGCCAGGAAATCAGAAGACGCTTACTTCTTGGGAGGAGAGCAATGTCCAGTCTCGATAAAATAGTAAAGTAGAGACATCACACTGGCAACAAAGATCCGCCTAGTCAAAGCCATGGTATTCCCTGTAGTAACCTACGGATGTGAGAGCTGGACCTTAGGGAAGGCTGAGCGAAGGTAGATAGATGCTTTTGAACTGTGGTGTTGGAGGAAAGTTCTGAGAGTGCCTTGGACTGCGAGAAGATCCAACCAGTCCATCCTCCAGGAAATAAAGCCCGACTGCTCACTGGAGGGAAGGAGACTAGAGACAAAGTTGAAGTCCTTTGGCCACATCATGAGGAGACAGTAAAGCCTAGAGAAGACAATTATGCTGGGGAAAGTGGAAGGCAAAAGGAAGAGGGGCCGACCAAGGGCAAGATGGATGGATGGCATCCTTGAAGTGACTGGACTGACCTTGAAGGAGCTGGGGGTGGTGACGGCCGACAGGGAGCTCTGGCGTGGGCTGGTCCATGAGGTCACGAAGAGTCGGAGACGACTGAACGAATGAACAACAACATTTGCCAGTTATCAATCAGCCTGGTTGCCATCATCTTGTGTTTTATTATTTTTAACTGCAACCCAGCTTTTGCGCTTTCTTCTTTCACCTTGATTAGAAAGCTCCTCAGCTCCTCCTCGCTTTTGGTCATCAAAGTCATATCATCTGCATATGTAAGGTTGTTTCTGTTTCTTCCAGCAATTTTAACTCTAGCCTTGGATTGGTCAAGGCTTGCATGTCTCATGATGTGTTCTGCATACAAGTTGAATTGGTTGGGTGAGATTAGACAGCCCTGTCGTACTCCTATCCCAATCTTGAACCAGTCTGTTGTTCCGTGGTCTGTTCTGACTGTTGCTACTTGGTCATTCTACAGATTCCTCAGGAGAGAGACAAGATGGTTTGGTCTCTCCATCCCACCAAGAACTTGCCACAAATTATTATGATCAAAGGCTTTAGACTAGTCAATAAAACAGAAATAGATGTTTTTCTGGGACTCCCTGCCTTTCTCCATTATCCAGCGGATATTGGCAATTTGGTCTCTCGTTCCTCTGCCTTTTCTAAACCCTACTATTTTTTCTCTTCAAATCCAACTTCTCCTCAAGGTGCTTTTCTCTAGAGTAGTGGTTCTCAACCTGTGCTCTGCGGAACCCTAAGGTCCCTGTGTCCACTTCCCAGGGGGTCCATGGCTATTCCAGGAAAATAAAATAAAATAAAAATTGAATGAAATCAAAGAATAAGAATCAAAAAGTAGAATCAAAATAAGAAAATCAGAAATTACATTCTGAACAGAAATTTGCCTAATTGAATCTCGCACCTCTTCTATCAGAGGACGCTTGGCCATTCTGCTTCCGCTAGCGCCAAAATCATTGTATTTCGAGGCAGGACAGACAATGAGGCTGATGGACAGATGACAAGGCGCTGGCCTGTTGCACACATAGAAATTGATTCTAAAAATGGTTCTTGGAGTCAAAAGGGGGTTTTGTCCTAGAAACTGAGTCTAAAAACAGCTCTGTGAGTTAAAAAGGGGTGCCTCCATAGAATTTGATTCTAAAAGGGGCTCCATAATTCAAAAAGAAGAACTCACCTGAATTTTCTGAAAACTGAATCCATTCTGATGTTTCGCTCTGTAGTCATGGATTTATGCAGTAGCTTCTTGAAAAATGAAATACTTAATTTATTGAATGTGCTCATTTAGAGATAGGAATTTTATTTTAAGTCATTTCCAACTTGTGGCAGCCTATTCTGGACTTTGCTTGGTTAAACAAGTCAGCTTTAGCACAGCAAGTTAACCACCAGCTGCAACTGCAGTAAATATTGCAACCGAAATATTGACAATGTATTGTCGAAGACAGTGCCTGGAGCAAACTTTTGTTGAGAGGTGATTAGATGTCCTTGTTTGTTTCCTCTCTGTTGTTGTGCTGTTGTAATTTTAGAATTTTTTTAATACTGGTAGCCAGATTTTGTTCATTTTCATGGTTTCCTCCTTTCTGTTGAAATTGTCCACATGCTTGTGGATTTCAATGTTGACAGTTCTAAACCAGGTCAGGTCAGGGTGAGTTCCTGACCTTCATCCCAGCTCCCCCACCCACCTAGCGGATTGAAAACAGCAATGTGAGTAGATGAATAGGAACCGCATTAAGGGAGGGAGATATTTTAGGTGCAGCATTTTGGAGGAAAGTTTACGAACAAAGAAAGCTCTTTGGCAAAGAGACGGAGCAATAGCAGAACTGAGCATAGCCTCCAAAAGATGCCAAATGATGAGAAAAAGCCTAAATATACCTCTATCCATTATCTGCCTTGTCGTTGTATAATTGGCACTAAATGTTTGCCATATATGTGTTCTGTGATCCACCCTGAGTCCCCTTTGGAGTGAGAAAGGTGGAATCAAAGCACTAAATACATAAATAAATAAAATTATTCAGAGCTGTTTTGGCACCGCGTTCCCCTGAAGTTGAAAGAGTGACGTTTGTCCAAGATCACCCAGTGGGTTTCCATGGACCTAGAATCATAGAGTTGGAAGAGACCTCGTGGGCCATCCAGCCCAACCCCCTGCCAAGAAGCAGGAAATTTGCATTCAAAGCCCCCCAACAGATGGCCATCAGCCTCTGCTTAAAAGCCTCCAATGAAGGAGACTCCACCATACTCCTGGGCAGAGAGTTCCACTGCTGAACAACTCTCACAGTCAGGAAGTTCTTCCTAATGTTCAGGTGGAATCTCCTTTCTTGTAGTTTGAAGCCATTGTTCCATGTTCCATGTCCTAGTCTCCAGGGCAGCAGAAAACAAGCTTGCTCCTTCCTCCCTGTGACTTCCTCTCACATATTTATTCATGGCTATCATATCTCCTCTCAGCCTTCTCTTCTTCAGGCTAAACATGTCCAGCTCGTTAAGCCACTCCTCATAGGGCTTGTTCTCCAGACCCTTGATCATTTTAGTCGCCCTCCTCTGGACACATTCCAACTTGTCAACATCTCCCTTCAATTGTGGTGCCCAGAATTGGACACAGTATTCCAAGTGTGGTCTAACTAAGGCAGAATAGAGCCTGGGTAGCATGACTTTCCCTGGATCTAGACACTAGGCTCCTATTGATGCAGGCCAAAATCCCATTGGCTTTTTTTGCCACCACATTTCATTGTTGGCTCATGTTTAACTTGTTGTCCACGAGGACTCCAAGATCTTTTTCACACGTACTGTTCTCGAGCCAGGCATTGTCCCCCATTCTGTATCTTTGCATTTCGTTTTTTCTGCCTAAGTGGAGTATCTTGCATTTGTCCCTGCTGAACTTCATTTTGTTAGTTTTGGCCCATCTCTCTTAATTCTGCTCCTGTCTTCTATCCCTCCTAATTTGGTTTCGTTTGCAATTCTAACATGAATCCTACGGGGATTCAAACCCTAGGCTCCAGAGTCATAGTCATAGTCCAGTGTTCAGACCACTATACTGTTCTAAGTCTGTAGTGTATACTTAAACACACACAAGAGAGACTGAACATCTATGCTTTGGATACACAATAGTGCAACTGTGAGAAGAATCAAGGATCATTCATTGTCAAGGTTGCCTTTTGTAGAGCTATAATTTTTCAAAGACAGTTTGTATGTTTCCAAGACGTGAATGAAAGTACCGGTTTGTGAGAAGAGACCTTAAAGGGAATTACTGTCATTTGAAGCGCTTAAAACAGGAGCTAAGGAAATGCTTGACAGCTCTTGCTTTCGTGGAGTTATAAACCCAGCTAAAGTGCACAATTTTGTCCACTTCTATTCTAAATTTAGCCACGGTACAGAAAGCTCTGCCGGTTCCCACCCTTAAAAGTCCTTGAGGTATTTTGCAACGCATCTCTTTCAGCCAAGCATCACAGATTGAGATGGCATCTTGCGTCTGAGGCAAGAAAATTTACCTTCTGTTTTAAGGTGTCAGTCATTTTGCAATATTTACATAATTTACATTATTCCAGCACATTGTTCATCAACAAGTTCTGGGAAGTGAGAGCAATTCCTGTTCTTTCATGGTGTTTATGTTTCAGTGGGTTTTCTTGCTTTGGAGGTGTTTCCAAATTAATAGGGCTTGCTACTCAGATTTAGTTTAGGCAGATTTCATCTTTTCCCCAAATGTTGGAAATGACTTAAAAAAACAGATTATTTGTCGTGTCAGGGCAACCAGTCAATTGTATTACATTTCTAACAGAACAAAACAAACAGACAAAATACAAAATTTGCAAGTTTGGTAGTTGATTAAATGTCCTTTGACCAGTATCTGGCCACTTGGAGTGCTTCTGGTGTTGCTGCAAGAAGGTCCTCCATTGTGCATGTGGCAGGGCTCAGGTTGCATTGCAGCAGGTGGTCAGTGGTTTGCTCCTCTCCACACTCGCATGTCGTGGATTCCACTTTGTGGCCCCATTTCTTAAGGTTGGCTCTGCATC
Source organism: Anolis sagrei ordinatus (assembly GCF_025583915.1). Taxonomy (NCBI): domain Eukaryota; kingdom Metazoa; phylum Chordata; class Lepidosauria; order Squamata; family Anolidae; genus Anolis; species Anolis sagrei. Next base: position 274,806,569 of record NW_026846588.1, on the reverse strand, counting down.
TCGTGGTGCCAGAGCGCAGTCTGTTCAGCGCCTTCCAAGTCGCCCAGTCTTCTGTGTGCCCAGGGGGGAGTCTCTCATTTGGTATCAGCCATTGGTTGAGGTTCTGGGTTTGAGCCTGCCACTTTTGGACTCTCGCTTGCTGAGGTGTTCCAGCGAGTGTCTCTGTAGATCTTAGAAAACTATTTCTTGATTTAAGTCGTTGACGTGCTGGCTGATACCCAAACAAGGGATGAGCTGGAGATGTCACTGCCTTGGTCCTTTCACTATTGGCTGCTACTTCCCGGCGGATGTCAGGTGGTGCAATACCGGCTAAGCAGTGTAATTTCTCCAGTGGTGTAGGGCGCAGACACCCCATGATAATGCGGCATGTCTCATTAAGAGCCACATCCACTGTTTTAGTGGTGAGATGTGTTCCACACTGGGCATATCTAAACTATGGCAGTTCTTCAAATCCCAAAGTAAAGGGTTTTTTTTGGGGGGGGGGGTGTTTGGGGTTGGCATGGAACCTGTTTCATTGAAGACGCCTTGTGTTGAACCTATAACTACCTGCCCTATTGGGTTATATTTACCAAGACTTTCATATTTACTATGCTTCCTTGCTTTAAGGCAGGAACTGGAATCATATAATCTCTGAACCGTACATTTCTGGGATTGGTGCCCTTGGTTTCCCAGTCTCCAAAAAAGAAATAAATGAGAGCAAAAGCGATTCACATGTAATAGTAACGGCATGGGGATAGGAAAAGTGAACCCCACAGGTCAAAGGCTGTGGTGTTGAACAGGAGTCCCCCAATAACACCTTCTGGGTACGACCCTCCAGAAATGACTGGAGCCACTGCAGAGCAATGCCCCCAAGACCCATTTCCGCAAGGCGCCCCAGAAGGATACCGTGGTCGACGGTATCGAAGGCCGCTGAGAGGTCCAGGAGCACCAACAGGGGCACACTCCCCCTGTCTAGCTCCTGGCGCAGATCATCCACTAAGGCGACCAAGACCGTCTCAGTTCCATGTCCCGGTCTGAAACCAGACTGTGCCGGATCTCCAGAGAATCCGTGTCTCTCAAGAATACCTGGAGTTGTGAGGCCACCACGCTTTCCATGACTTTGCCCAAAAAGGGAAGATTGGAAACAGGCCGAAAGTTGTCAAATTTAGTGGGGTCCAGTGATGGTTTCTTCAACAGCGGCTTTATAATAGCCTGTTTTAGGCTCGCTGGAATTTTGCCTTCCCGAAGGGAGGCATTAACCACCACCGTTACCCACTCAGCCAATCCCCCTCTGGCCTCCCTCAGAAGCCAGGATGGGCAGGGGTCTAGGATGGACGTAGTGGGCCTCATTCCTCCAAGTATCTTGTCCACATCCTCGGGTTTCACAAACTGAAAAGAATCCATCAAAATAGGACAAGCAGGTGCTCGTGTCACATCCACAGAGACTGCATTTAACGCGGCGTCCAGCCCAGAACGGATCAAAGCGACTTTGTCTGCAAAAAACCGAGCAAATGCTTCACAGCGCGTGGCCGAATTGTCAGGGCTCCCACCTGAGGTGGTGGGAGTCAAAAGACCTCTGACAATCCGAAACAGCTCCGCCGGACGGTTTTTTGCAGACGCAATAGTGGCCGCAAAGAAAGTTTTCTTTGCGGCTTTTATTGCCGCGGCATATGCCCTTAAAAAGGACACAAACCGTGCTCGATTTGACTCGCTCGGTTCCGAACGCCACACGCTCTCTAGTTCCCTCTTCCTTCGCTTCATCACTGCCAGCTCCTCAGTAAACCAAGGAGCTGGTTTAGCTCGGCTACTTGAGAGGGGACGTTCCGGAGCGATCATGTCAATTGCCCTGGCCATCTCCCCATTCCAGAGAGCGACCAAGGCCTCGACATGGTCACCTACCGAGGTGGCGGGAAAATCCCCAAGAGCCATCAGGAATCCATCCGGATCCATAAGCCTCCTGGGGCGGACCAACTTAATGGGTCCTCCACCTCTGCAGAGGTTAGGGGGCGCAGTGAGCTAAATCTGACCAGGAAGTGGTCGGTCCATGGCAACGGAGAGATGGTCAGCTCCTCGACCCCACCACCTCTCCCATCCCTGGCAGAAAACCAAGTCCAATGTGTGTCCAGCACAGTGGGTGGGGCCAGATATTTGTTGGGACAGCCCCATGGTTGCCATGGCAGACATGAAGTCCTGAGCCGCTCCTGTGAGGGTCGCCTCGGCATGGATGTTGAAGTCTCCCAGCACAGAAGCCGTTGAGACTCCAACGCCAGGCTCGAGACTACCCCCGCTAGCTCAGGTAGGGAGACTGTAGTGCAGCGAGGTGACGGTACACTAACAGAATCCCTATTCTGTCCCGGTCACCCACCCTTAGGTGGACGCATTCAAAATTTGGTCTGCGGGATGGGGCACCTGGTCAGATGGATGGAATCTCTATAGACCACTGCGACCCCGCCTCCCCGCCCTCCGATCTCGGTTGGTGCTGCACGGAGAAACCTGGAGGACAAAGCTGGGTCAGATTTACTCCTCCAGCTTCATCCACCCAGGTCTCCGTGATGCACGCCAGATCTGCCCGCTCATCCAGGATTAAATCCTGGATAAAGGTCGTTTTTCCGTTGACAGATCTGGCGTTCAGCAGCACCACCTTCAATCCAGAGGGCCCGCTCACCTGGTTACACCAATTTACCTTAGGAGACCTGTTTGGGGTTGTTAATGTGGATAAACGGTCCGAATTAAGCCGAATTTGAGGTCTCCTTTTTCCGCATCTCCTCCTTCCCACCACGACCTCTATGGGGGCCCCTCGGCTAGTGGAACACCTCCCCTCCTCCGTGCCGCGGTCCATAACCAAGGTCTTAATCTCTATTTCATTAGTTGTTTGTATAGTTGGCGTTTTTTCTTGCCAATTACCTTGATTTTCTTTATCCCCCCTCCCCCCCTCATTGTTCTTCACGGGCTCCAGCCCACTTCCACCCTTGCCCCTTTCACTAGTCAGTAATATCAGGGACAATATACATAGGAGAGTGGGGGACCACATGGGTGAAAACAGTACCCTTCAGTAGGATGGTAGTGATACAGTAGTAAACGTTTAGCCACGAAAATAGGATAATACCTAAAGTGCTAGAATCTTAAAGTGCCTCACAGCATCACACTTTTGACAGCAAACTCTTTGGAGGAAGCATCCCAAAATATTTAAACAGTCTGAAAGTGAATTTTGGTTATGCTTTTGCAACACACAAGGAGGTGGAAATGACCCTCCAACTTTGTATAAGCCCCTAACTGCTACAAGATCAAATATGGAATTACTTATTTAGGCGATCCCTCGTTGCCTGAGTATGATGGCCTTCAAAGTATAGAGTCTTGGTGGTGGATACATAGGTGACTATAGAGCCCTATTCTTCATCCACACATCCTTCCACAGTGAGGACATTGGTTTCCAGGTGGAAGGTGGTCCTGGTCAGGGTTGGCTTGACACGCCTTCCTCTTGGCACGTTTCTTCCTTTTGCCCTCCATTAGTGCCTCTTCGAATTCTGCAGCACTGCTGGTCACAGCTGACCTCCAGTTAGAATGCTCAATGGCCAGGGCTTCCCAGTTCTTGGTGTCTATTCCATAGTTTTTAAAGTTGACTTTAAGCTAATCTTTAAATCTCTTTTCATGTCCACCAACATTCTGTTTTCCATTCTTGAGTTGGGAGTAGAGTAACTACTTTGGGAGACAGTGATTGGGCATTCGGACAACGTGGCCAATCCAGCAGAGTTGATGGCATAGGAGAATTGCTTCAATGCTGGTGGTCTTTGCTTCTTCCAGCACGCTGACATTTGTCGACCTGTCTTCCCAAGAAGGTTGAATGATTTTTCAGAGGCAATACTGATGGAATCGTTCCAGGAGTTGAGTGTAATGTCTGTAGACAGTCCACGTTTCGCAGGCATATAACAGGGTTGGGAGGACAATAGCTTTATTAACAAGCACCTTGGTATCCCTATCTGTATCCCGATCCTCAAACACTCTGTGCTTCATTCAGAAGAATGCTGTACTCGCAGAGCTCAGATGGTGTTGTATTTCAATATCAATGTTGGCTTTTGTGGAGAGGTGGCTGCCAAGGTAGCGGAAATGGTCAACATTTTCTAATGCTACATCATTAAGCTGTATTCCTGGCATTGCAGAGGGATGGACTGGTGACTGCTGGAAGAGCACTTTGGTTTTCTCGATGTTCAATGACAGGCCAAGCTTCTAGTATGCTTCTGCAGAGGTGTTTAGAATGGCTTGTAGGTCTTCTTCTGAATGTGCACAGATTACATTATCATCGGCATATCGAACATAATTTATCTGTAAAGCCGTAAGACCTGGCTTCTAAATTATTTATTGAGAAGAAAAAGCTTACTGGAACTGGAAGGCAGTCATCCCATTCCCAAACAGTACAACACAAATAAAACATTCTTAAAACCAAAGTAAAAGTGTTCAAGTAGGGCGAAGGAAAGTCTTTAAATGTTTTCAAAGCATATTCACAGAAACAATAATCACCGAAACCAATTCAGTGGTACGCAAAAGCCCTTGTAAAGCTTTCTGGGACTGATGGGGTTTGCATTCTGCACACACACACCCAGAACCGTCCCTGTTGCAGTTCTGTATTTCACGAGGAACCTAATTCTAGAGCCCTGGAGCAATGGCGAGGCTGTTGTGAAACCTCTCCCAGTGATTGAGTTTTAGGCAGTGCCGTACCCCACAGACCACAAAAAGTAGGCGTTGTATAAATTCATGTTTATTTAGTACAGAAAAGCTTTCTTGGGTAACTATTCCCATGCCTTGAACTCTTTGTAAAGCTTTAAAAAAGAGCATCTCACACAAATCAGTCTCCCAGAGCAGAAGCTTTGAGACTAACTGCTTTATTTTATTATGAGTTTCACAAAATAGATTGATATCCACAAGAGCATATGTTAAAATGCACTAGTTATATCTCAACAGTACTGCTGCTAAATTCCTTCACTCCTTTTTATTGTTTTGTGCTGAAACAGACTGATATGAAGGTCTCTTTGAGAAGCACTTTGGATTCTTAAAAGCAAGCCTGGAAAACCTGTGGCCCTCCACGTTTTGGGACTTCATCTCCCAGAATTCGTGACTATTGGACAAGCTGGCCAGGGCTACAATTTCTGGGGCTACAAAGAGTGCAGTCTGTTCAGCGCCTTCCAAGTCGCCCAGTTTTCTGTGTGCCCAGGGGGAAGTCTCTCATTGGGTATCAGCCATTGATTGAGGCTCTGGGTTCGAGCCTGCCACTTTTGGACTCTCGCTTGCTGAGGTGTTCCAGCGAGTGTCTCTGTAGATCTGAGAAAACTATTTCTAGATTTAAGTCATTGGCGTGCTGGCTGATGCCCAAACAAGGGGTGAGCTGGAGACATCTCTGCCTTTGTCCTTTCACTATTGGCTACTACTTCCCGGTGGATGTCAGGTGGTGCAATACTGGCTAAGCAGATATTGATCATAATATTGTAATTCAATATAATACTAATAATATGATATAATAATATAATAATTATATTATTTATATTACATGTAATATTACGAATAATATTGCAGTATAGTCGTATAGTACAATATTGTTGTTCATTCGTCCAGTCGTCTCCGACTCTTCGTGACCTCATGCACCAGCCCACGCCAGAGCTCCCTGTCGGCCGTCACCACCCCCAGCTCCTTCAAGTCAGTCCAGTCACTTCAAGGATGCCATCCATCCATCTTGCCCTTGGTCGGCCCCTCTTCCTTTTGCCTTCCACTTTCCCCAGCATAATTGTCTTCTCTAGGCTTTGCTGTCTCCTCATGATGTGGCCAAAGACTTCAACTTTGTCTCTAGTATCCTTCCCTCCAATGAGCAGCCGGGCTTTATTTCCTGGAGGATGGACTGGTTGGATCTTCTCGCAGTCCAAGGCACTCTCAGAACTTTCCTCCAACACCACAGCTCAAAAGCATCTCTCTTCCTTCGCTCAGCCTTCCCTAAGGTCCAGCTCTCACATCCGTAGGTTACTACAGGGAATACCATGGCTTTGACTAGGCGGATCTTTGTTGCCAGTCTGATGTCTCTACTCTTTACTATTTTATCAAGATTGGACATTGCTCTCCTCCCAAGAAGTAAGCGTCTTCTGATTTCCTGGCCACAGTCTGCATCTGCAGTAATCTTTGCGCCTAGAAATACAAAGTCTGTCACGGCCTCCACATTTTCTCCCTCTATTTTCCAGTTGTCAATCATTCTTGTTGCCATAAACTTGGTTTTTTTGATACAATATACAATATAGTAATATATAATACTAATATTGTGCTATGCTAATAATTATAAATATTGCACGTACATATAACTTGTAAGCCACTCTGAGTCCCTTTTGGGGTGAGAAGGGCAGAATATAAATGTCATGTCATGTGAAATATATATGTGTGTGTGTGTGTGTGTGTGTGTGTATAACCTCTAGACTTATACATGGGTATATATAGTAATTTTTATTTGCACAATAACTTTTAATTCTGTGCTGTTGATCACATGAGTTATTGCAGAAGGATCTGCTCTTTGCAAAGAAGCTGTGAAACTCATTTGCCTGCAGCACGGTAGAGAAGAATCATCCCCAATAAAACAGCTATAACTGTTGCTGAATCAACTTGCCAAAGATGGCAATCATTAAGGCTTGCCGCCTTCTCATACAGAAAAAAAGGGAACTTGCACCAACTTGACTGGAATAAGAATGAAAGCTTTTTGGAGTAGAGATACAGTAGTCACAATAGTCCTATTTCAGTAGGGGAAATGGGGGGGAAGAAACCCACATTGATTTACTTTTTCTATGTCTTTTTTCTTTTCTTCAGTGTGTGGAGCAGCTGACCAGGATCCAGGCCGAACTGCAAGAGACAGTAAAAGATTTGGCAAAGGGGAAGAAGAAATACTTTGAAATGGAGCAGATGGCTCACGCCGTCCGTGAAAAGGCCGATATTGAGGCCAAGTATGTTCCAGCCTGTCCACAATTTCTGCATGTAAATTGATTTAAACAGCTTTATGCAATGCTTCTTGCTTGACCATTTGTGGTCTTGTCCAAGCTGATACATAGGCACGTCCCTTGTCACCTGTAGAAATATCTCTAGGTTACCATGAAAAAAATATTCTCTTTTTTGTCAGTGCTGTTGCCAGGGATCTCCCAAAATATGAATGCAAGCCCTTTAAAAAGAACCTCTCTAAATGTAATATCCATTCTACGAATCTACTGATTTTATTTTTTGCATTATTTTCTCCTACAGGTCTAAACTTAGTCTTTTTCAGTCAAGGATAAGCTTACAGAAGGCAAGTGTAAAGGTGAGTTTAAATATAAGTTGCAGAGTGTATGTTTCTGTCTAGGGAATAAGTCACAGATGTCCAGGAAGTAGAGTCTCACAAAACTAGGCAAACTATGACTGGAGCAGCTTTATTTCCCAGTTTTAACTTTATTTTGCCAAATTTGGTCCAGTGAATGAAAATACATCCTTTATATCAGATATTTACATTACGATTCACAACCATTGCAAAATTACAGTTATGAAGTAGCAACAAAAATAATGTTATGGTTGGGGGTCACCACAACATGAGGAAATCTATTAAGGGGTCGCGGCATTAGGAAGGTTGAGAAACACTGATCTATGTTGTCCTGCAGCCTGACTGGAGGAAGTTGTCCACAAAGTCACACTGGAAGGAGAGTCTTAGAACATTTTAAAGGAAACCCACGAATAATCGAATCTGCAAAAGTCAAATCTGCAAATGCAGAGGGAGGACTGTAGTACATTTTGAGCTAAACATTTTTTTTTAATTTTGTGAGCCATCATGTGTTGCTTGGTGGAAGAAAGGCAGAGTAAATTGAATGAACGAATAAATGAATGAATACGTAAATATAATCAAACTTCTCCTACATTAAATATTGATCATTTTCTTACCATGTAATTTTCTATTTTGTTGCAGTTAAAAGCACGGCGCTCTGAGTGTAATTCCAAAGCTACTCATGCGAGGAACGACTACCTTCTCACTTTAGCAGCCGCGAATGCGCACCAAGATCGCTATTATCAGACGGACTTAGTAAACATTATGAAGGTAACGGCATACAGCGTTGGCTGGAAAACTTTCCTTTTCCCCACTGTGCTCAGTCTTCTTCTGTAAGATATGTTTCAGATAATATGGCAAATCATTGCTTTGCTCTAAGAAGGTTTATGCTGCGTGTAAAGAGATTCAGATCAATCTTAGGAGGCCTTTTGTTTAATGGTGCATGCCAACTTCATGCGCCAGAAAAGATGCAATTACGCAATTCCCACAACGAGAGAATGCATAGCAGAGGTAGAGACCGTTGGTCACTTTATGCATTTAAACATACCAGGTCGTGTTTATGCAAACTGGGCTTTGATGATTGCAATGATTCCTTTAAAAGTCGTGTGCAGCCAGCCAGCAAATCAGAGAAAGAAGCTGTTGTTTGAAATCTATTTGCAAACTATGGTTTGTACAGACATTCTGTTTTCACAGAAAAAATCCCACATGTTTACACCCATTGCATTGTCTCCAGAGGCTGCTTTACCATGGAAATACGAGTGAACTTCTGAATTTGACTGCAGAAATGATTGGAAACAAAAATTAGCAAGTCTGAATCGCAATTTGTCTATTGAACATTTGATAACAGACCATGATTAGTATTCTAAACCTGTGGTTGATACATACCTCTGTTTGATATGGAACATGACATACTACCTAATGTTGAACTCCTGCGCATAGAATATTCTAAATGAGGAACCGCACAATTAATTTTTCTAACCCAAAGAGACCTTGGATTTGTGTTTATATATTTTAAAAATCCCACCATCTTCTCAAATCACATTTCAATCCAAGAGTTTGCTGCAGAACAAAAGAAAACTATCTAGTGTCTAGAGTGTTGAACGCACAAAAAACTTATGAAGTACCTTTCTGGATCCTAGTCTGTTAGAGGAGAAGGTAAAAGGATAAGGTAAATATGAAGGTTTCCCCTTGACATTATGTCTAGTCATGTCTGACTCTGAGGGTCGGTGCTCATCTCCCATTTCTGAGCTGAAGAGCCAGCATTGTCCATCGACGCCTCCAAGGTTATGTGGCCAGCATGACTGCATGGAGCGTCATCACCTTCCCTTCAGTGTGGGCCCTATTCCGACCAGAGTGGGACTTACTCACATTTGCATATTTTCGAACTGCTAGGTTGGCAGAAGTTGGGCCTAACATAGGGCGCTCATCCCTCTCTCCGGATTCGAACCGCCAACCTTTTGGTCAGCAAGTTCAGCTGTTCATATATTTTTTACATAATTTTTATTTATTTATTTATTTATTTATTTGCTATATTTGTATACCACCCTTCTCAGCCCTCATGCGACTCATTTACTCTGACTGAGGTTTTTCTGCAAAAAGTACCAGTCACGACAGTGGACTTCATCTTACCTTTCTCAGACCAATGGAATAGTTTCTGCAGTTGGAGCATCTGCCGCATTCTGCCCTTATTTTAAAAGTGAAAAAGGAACTCAAACTCTTAGAATCATTATTCATTTTCCCCCGAAGTATAAGGCTATTCTCTCAGTCAGAATCCTTGCCCTTTCCTGTGCATTTATTTCATATTAAAAGCATTGCATGAATTAGTATAAATATCTTTTGACCGAAAACAGGCAACAGCAACGGCATTGTCTGTAGCCTCCAACAATTCTTTTTCAGTGCATGAGGCAGAGCATTGTGGACAAGTACACAAGTGCCGAGTGGTTTGTTCTGCTCCACAGTAGCAGAATGTGGAGGATTTTAATACGTAGTGCCATTTCGCTAGGTTGTCTTTTGATCTGGCCACTCTGCTTCTGAGTCTGTTCAGGGACTTCCATGTTGCCCATTCTTGGTTTGCCCCTGAAGGAAGATCCTCGGGTGGCGGGGGGTGGGATCCAATTGGGATTTCCTGGTTTAGCTGTCCAGAGGGAGACTCTTGCTGTTGCTGGAGGGAATGCCAAGAGGAGTGGTGCTTCTCATGAAGCTTTCCCTTGATTTGAGTCTACTGGGAGGAGGCTGATAGCCATGCAGTGGGTGGCTTTCACAGTGTTCCATCTTACTTCTCTCACAATTGGCAGCAACTTCCCATCGCTCATCAGGGGAGGGCAAAGCCAGCTAGCTTATAGAGTTTATTATTTATTTATTTATTATTTAGTATATTTATATACCGCCTTTCTCACCCCTGGGGGACTCGAGGCAGTTTACAACATATTAATGGCAAGAATTCAATGCCAACATACATATAATAAAATCAAATCACAATAACTAAACGCTGGCATATAACTATAAAATCATTAGAACCATTAAACATAGGCATATACCACATGGTAACACTAAGACAAAGCATTAAAACATCCTATTATAAATATTCAAATCACATGATCCAAAATATAAAAGACCTGAACTGGAAATGTTGCATATTAACTTGGATATTGTGCAGCAGAATAAATAACCATGTTTGTCTGGGAACCGTGCCCCCTTCCACCAGGCCATTCCTGATTATTTTCCCACTGTAGGGTCATTTCTACTCCAAATCTTTTTTGCTTCAAAAGGTCATTAGGAGATATAGAGGACTTTGATACAACGTTTGGAGCTCCCTCCAAATCAGTGTTTCTCAATCTTGCTAATGCCGCGGCCCCTTTATACCGTTCCTCATGTTGTGGTGACCCCCAACTATAAAATTATTGTCGTTACTACTTTAATAACTGTAATACTGTTATGAATCGTAATGTAACTATCTGATATGCAGGATGTATTTTCATTCTCTGGACTAAATTTGGCACAAATACCCAATATGCCCAAATTTAAATAATGGTACGGTGGGGTGGGAGGTTGATTTTGTCATTTGTAGTTGCTGGGATTTATGGTTCACCGGCAATCAAAGAGCATTATGAACTCCACCAACAATGGAATTGAAGCAATCTTGCCACACAGAACTRCCAAKTACCGACAGAAAAGACTGGAAGAGTTTGGTGGGCATTGACCTTGAGTTTTGGAGTTGTAGTTCAGCTACATCCAGAGAGCACTGTGGACTCAAACAATTATGGATCTGGACCAAACTTGGCATGAAAACTCYATATGCCCATATGTGAACGCTGGTGGAGTTTGGGGAGAATAAACCTTGACATTTGGGAGTTGTAGTTGCTGGGATTTATAGTTCACCTACAATCAAAGAGCAATCTGAACTCCACCAACGATAGAATTGGGCCAAACTTCCCACATGTAACCCCCATGAGCAACAGAAAATACTGTGTTTCCTGATGGTCTTRGGCGACCCCTCTGATACCCCCTCGCAACCCCTCCAGGGGTCCCAACCCTCAGGTTGAGAAACGCTGCTCCAAATTATCCAAAATACCCTCCAACGGCTATAAGTGTAGGTTTGAGACATCCTGTGATTATTCTGCATGTTTCGGTCGTTTACCTGCTTTGCATGGGCAGACTTGTGCAGCAGGCAAAAACCTCACAACTTCTGAGGGTGCCTGTTATAGATGTGGGTGAAACATCAGGAGAGAATACTTCTGGAACTTGGCCATACAGTCTGGAAAACTCACAACAACCCAGGGCAGGCATACTTGGCGGTTGAGTAAGACAGGGCCAGGGCTGATGTTCCACTAAATTCTGGAATTCCAAAGGAATTGTGAGCAATGCGTGTGCATGTCAAAGGGGCAGGCACCGGAGGCACTTCGGCTCTTGAGGGGGAAACATGAGGACTGGAATGAGCCCTCTTTAAACCCCCAGACAGACAGCTGGGCCATGTACTTTCAAAAATGCTGTTTTAATTATTAATACAATCTGGGGAGATGATCCAAAAATCAATTTAATGTCACTTTTCTTGGAGAAGAGCCATGCTGCTTAAATAATTCACCATCACTGCCCCAAAATTACAGCAGGATAAGACAGCCCTTGGCTCATGATACCATGATGCAATTTAGTTTTGTCGTATATATGTTGAAAAATGAGAACATGAATGGAGCTACAAGACACACGCAGATCCAGTGCTGCTAGGATGAGTAACTTTATACACAGGATGAGCTTTCAGGAGGCTCTGATTTGCAGGGTTCTTAAATCAGGACAAAGATGACATTTTCTTTATTCCCCCCTGTGCTTTCTTCTTTCATTTGCAGTCAATTATTATAGACATTGTGCACAAAACACATTAAAGCATGGGGGTGGGGTGGATAAGTGATTTCATTCAAGAAAATGCTCTCAGAGCAAAAAACTAAACGTTGGAAGCAAGGTTGTTTGTACTCTATGCAAAAAGGTCCCAGTTTTGCCTCCCAGTTACTGCATGTAAATAAAGTATTCCTAAACCTGCTGGTTTAATTATACATTGAAATTATTTGATATGCGGAAGAGGAGCACAGATGAGCAGCAAGAATGCAAGTGGATCTGGATGAAATCCCTAGTCATGGTTGTCGGAACCCAGCTGCCTTACAGAGCCAGACACAGGAGTATATCCCAAACAATAGTTTATTGAAGCAAAGTAAACAGGACTCAGAGACACTTGCTTCAGTGCCTCTGGTCAAAACTCAAAGTTTGCAGCAATTTGCAGCTTGAAAAACAAACTTGGAAAATAAATCGGATTAAACTGGCAAAAAATCCGGAATAAATAAGAGAAACAGCAAGTCGCTTCTGGTGTGAGAGACCTGGCTGTCTGCAAGGACGTTGCCCAGGGGATGCCCAGATGATTTCATGTTTTTATCATCCTTGTGGGAGGCTTCTCTCGTGTCCCTGCATGAGGAGCTGGAGCTGATAGAGGGAGCTCATCCTCCTCTCCCTGGATTCGAACCTGCGACCTATCGGTCTTCAGTCCTGCCGGCACAGGGGTTTAACCCACTGCGCCACCGGGTTGTCTGGTGATTATGTGGAAAAGTGAATAGTGGTAGTTAAAGAGCACATTCTAAGGATTATTATTTCTGTATTTGATTTATTGAAATATTCCCATCCAAAACCAAGTAACAAAGGTGGAGGCATTACTTTTCATTCAACCCTCGTTGAATCTCTTTTTTCATATTGCATTTGATTCTAAGCCTCAAAAGAGACACATTTTGACTTCTATCTTTCCCTTTTATACTAGCCTGTATTGTTCTAAATACGCTCCACCTCTGACCAGATTATTTCCCCCCAGAAGGAGGGCTTGTGTTGTGTGGGTCTTACCTAACACAGGGACAGCTGCCCACCAATCAACTTGACAGAGCACTTGTTTGATGCTTGACTTGCTTTGCTGGAACGTGTCCAGTTCTGAGATCGGAAGCAGGGAGAGCTGCTGACTTGAGGTTTTTTGAGGAGATTCTTCTCTTGGTGCATATGCCGTTGTCATGACCTTGCCGTTTGTACAGATGGGTTTGCAATTTTCCTTGAAAGCTTGCTATTTTATTGTTTATTTTTAAATCCAAGAGGTTGGGAAGAGAAATGGATAAAAGCTGTACTGTGCTGTATCGTCGAGATGGGATCTGAGAATCTGCATGGTCCAGTTCAGAGGGTTTTTTGCTTTTAGTCAAAGAACCAGGACTATTGTCCTCAAAGATGTAAGAAGGAGCTTGTAAAAAAGGGTAGTGAGTGTTACACTGGAGTTTATTGTCTTTCCAAAGCTATTTGTGTGATTCCTGGGCCATACCTACCTGCTAGGCTTGGGTAACAACGGAAAAATTTGTTTCTAAACTCGTTTCGTTTTTAGGGGTCCATCACGTTTCGTTTTTTTAAAGAATTCCGAAATTTTCCTTTTAAAAATTTCGAAATTTACGAAATTTCGTAAAATTACGAATCGATTCGTTAATGGCGGACGCGATTGCGCAATATGCTAAGAAACCCTCCAAATGGGACAGGGGGAACTTCTGAAGCTTCCCTCTCCCTCTGTTGTTGACTGTTGGTGTGATAATTTATTTTTTATCACTGATAAAACAAACAACAACTATAAAACTTGCACCAGACATACGGAAATAATTACGAAACAATTTTGAACCAATTAAGAAACAATACGAAATAAATTGGAAAAATTGTTTAGATTTTTAATTACTCCTCACAGTAGTCCTGCATGGCTCAATATTGGATTGTAAGCTAATTTAAATACGAATTAATAACGAATTACGAAATTAACGAACGAAACCATCCAAGCCTACTACCTGCCCTTAATCTCCCTTGACTGCTTGTAAGGCCCTTTCTTACATTTCCAGCAGCTCTTGGTCCAAAAGACTTTTGGTCTTGAAGATAAGGTCCCAATCCTAAGATACTACATGGGGTGAAGGAGAAAGAGGCATGGGACTTGCTTTTTTCTATCTCTTCCTCTTGGTCTGGTAGGAAGATTGCCCCCCTCCCTCCCATCACTCTTCTTAATGTTCCCCCAGAAACAGCAAGAGCATCCCTCTGGGCAACTAAACCAGGAAACCAGGAAATCCCAATTGGATGGGAACCCTGAGCGGGACTCAAAGTGGTGTACAACATGGAAATATTCAGTACCGCCAATATACATAAGGGATGGTAGTAGTAGTAGTAGTAGTAGTAGTAGTAGTAGTAGGCCTTTTCTGTGGTGGCCCCCCGACCACTGGAACACCCTCCCCAAAGATATTAGACAGGGCTCTACGTTGGCAGTCTTCAGGAAGAATTTGAAGACCTGGCTGTTCCGATGTGCCTTCCCAGAATAGGAAAACTCCAACAAGTCCCAGAAGCACTTTAGTAGAACTTAAGATTGCTGGCACACTGCACTTGCCCTGAAATCTGACATATCACCTGTCACATCAGCACTTTTAATATGTACCCGTTGGCCCGGCCTCAGTTTTTACTGTGTTTTGGAGTATTGCTTTTATTGTTTTGTTGTTTTAATATTGCTTTAATTGTTTTGATTTGTTTTAGTTGTGTATTGTTTATGCTATGTTTTGAGGCCTTGGCCTTTGTAAGCCGCATCGAGTCCTTCGGGAGATGCTAGCGGGGTACAAATAAAGTTAATAAATAAATAAATAATAAATAATAGTAAGGGATTCTACTGCTCTGTTGATTATACATATGTCATTGTATTTATACTTATGTATTGTTGCCGGGACTTGGAGTGATTCTGTGAGCTGCCCCAAGTACTTTTCGGGAGGTGGTGGCGGGGTACAAATAAAGATTATTATTGCGTTTTGTAGGTTTTTTTGGGCTATATGGCCATGTTCTAGAGGCATTCTCTCCTGACGTTTCGCCTGCATCTATGGCAAGCATCTTCAGAGGTTGTGAGGTCTGTTGGAACTAGGAAAATGGGTTTATATATCTGTGGAATGACCAGGGTGGGACAAAGGACTCTTGTCTGCTGGAGCTAGGTGTGAATGTTTCAACTGACCATCTTGATTAGCATTTGATGGCCTGGCAGTGCCTGGGGCAATCTTTTGTTGAGAGGTGATTAGATGTCCCAGATTGTTTCCTCTCTGTTGTTTTGCTGTTGTAATTTTAGAGTTTTTTTAATACTGGTAGCCAGATTTTGTTCATTTTCATGGTTTCCTCCTTTCTGTTGAAATTGTCCACATGCTTGTGGATTTCAATGGCTTCTCTGTGTAGTCTGACATGGTGGTTGTGAGAGTGGTCCAGCATTTCGATGTTCTCAAATAATATGCTGTGTCCAGGTTGGTTCATCAGGTGCTCTGCTATGGCTGACTTCTCTGGTTGAGTAAAGTCTGCAGTGCCTTTCATGTTCCTTGATTCGTGTTTGGGCAATGCTGCGGTTGATGGTCCCTATGTAGAACTACAGTTCAGTTCCACTACCAATCCAATACTAATGCTTCCCATAGTTTAGATCAGGGGTCCACAAACTTTTTAAACAGTGGGCCAGGTCACAGTCCCTCAAACTGTTGGTGGGCCAGATTATAATTAAAAAAACACACGAATGAATTCCTATGCACACTGCACATATCTTATTTATAGTGCAAAACCACTTAAAAACAATACAATAATTAAAATTAAGAACAATTTTAACAAATATAAACTTATTAGTATTTCAATGGAAAGTGTGGGCCTGCTTTTGGCTGATGAGATAGGATTGTTGTTGTTATTGTGTGCTTTCAAGTAGTTTCATACTTAGGTTGACCCTGAGCGAGGGCCGGATAAATGACCTTGGAGGGCCACATCCGGCCCCCGGGCCTTAGTTTGAGGACCCCTGGTTTAGATGGCATTGTGTTCTCAGTAATGTAGCTGTTTCTATATAAACATATATAAAACACTCGGATTTCTCAGTTCAGGCATCAAAACCACATTTTTTAATTCTTGTTTGACAGCCATTTCTAAGCCATGGTTCATCAACCAGAGTTCGGCAAGATATGATTTAAATGGAGCCTTTTCCTTCCTCTACATGGCTCGTTTTATCGCTGGTCAGAAACAGGAATGGCTGCTTGTGGGTTTCTTTGTGGCATCTAATTGTCTGCTGTGGGAAACCAGACACAAGGCTAGATTGCCCCTGAAGCTGGCGCATTTGAAATCTTCTTATGTTCTTAATAAAAGCGGTCATCTCTGAAGTGAGAGCAGACCTACTGAGGGAAAGATTAAAGTAGCAGCTGGAACTGGGGCCCTCGAGCAAGCCGTTTCCTAGAAAGATGAAATCCTTGGTCATTGAATCACTTTGGTTGAGGTATTTACTGCTTGTTGGGTGATCATGGGAAAGGACGTCAAAACAGACCACACTTTCTCTAGAACTACTATACACCTATTTGTTGTTGTTGTTCATTCGTTCAGTCGTCTCCGACTCTTCGTGACCACATGGACCAGCCCACGCCAGAGCTCCCTGTCGGCCGTCACCACCCCCAGCTCCTTCAAGGTCAGTCCAGTCACTTCAAGGATGCCATCCATCCATCTTGCCCTTGGTTGGCCCCTCTTCCTTTTTCCTTCCATTTTCCCTAGCATCATTGTCTTCTCCAAGATTTCTTGTCGTCTCATGATGTGGTCAAAGTACTTTAACTTTGTCTCTAGTATCCTTCCCTCCAATGAGCAGTCGGGCTTTATTTCCTGGAGGATGGACTGGTTGGATCTTCTCGCAGTCCAAGGCACTCTCAGAACTTTCCTCCAACACCACAGTTCAAAAGCATCTCTCTTTCTTCGCTCAGCCTTCCCTAAGGTCCAGCTCTCACATCCGTAGGTTACTACAGGGAATACCATGGCTTTGACTAGGCGGATCTTTGTTGCCAGTCTGATGTCTCTACTCTTTACTATTTTATCGAGATTGGACATTGCTCTCCTCCCAAGAAGTAAGCGTCTTCTGATTTCCTGGCCACAGTCTGCATCTGCAGTAATCTTTGCCTAGAAATACAAAGTCTGTCACGGCCTCCACATTTTCTCCCTCTATTTCCCAGTTGTCAATCATTCTTGTTGCCATAATCTTGGTTTTTTTGATGTTTAGCTGCAACTCGGCTTTTGCGCTTTCTTCTTTCACCTTGATTAGAAGGCTCCTCAGCTCCTCCTCGCTTTCGGCCATCAGAGTGGTGTCATCTGCATATCTGGTTGTTAATGTTTCTTCCAGCAATTTTTACCCCAGCTTTGCATTCATCAAGCCCCGCACATCACATGATGTGTTCTGCATACAAGTTAAAAAGGTTGGGTGAGAGGATGCAGCCTTGCCGTACGCCTTTCCCAATCTTGAACCAGTCTCCTGTTCCGTGGTCAGTTCTGACTGTTGCTACTTGGTCCTTGTACAGATTCCTCAGGAGAGAGACAAGGTGGCTTGGGATGCCCATCCCACCAAGAACTTGCCACAATTTATTATGATCCACACAGTCAAAGGCTTTAGAGTAGTCAATGAAGCAGAAATAGATGTTTTTCTGAAACTCCCTGCATTTCTCCATTATCCAGCGGATATTGGCAATCTGGTCTCTCGTTCCTCTGCCTTTTCTAAACCCAGCTTGAACATCTGGCAACTCTCGCTCCATGTATTGCTGGAGTCTTCCTTGCAGGATCTTGAGCATTACCTTACTGGCATGAGAAATAAGGGCCACTGTACGGAAGTTGGAGCACCTATTTGTAGAGAACAGTTAATCTCGATTCTGGATGATAAAATATGTGAAGCATTAAAACTGACAAGTGTTTGAGCAAAAACAAATTTTCATGTGTAGGTATTTTAGTAGACCTGTGTATCAGCGCATTTCAGTCCATATGTAAGTTTCCTGAAATGAT
The DNA here is from genome assembly GCF_025583915.1 of Anolis sagrei ordinatus. NCBI lineage: Eukaryota > Metazoa > Chordata > Lepidosauria > Squamata > Anolidae > Anolis > Anolis sagrei. Next base: position 274,788,442 of record NW_026846588.1, on the reverse strand, counting down.
GGAGGCTAATGTCTAGGTCAATGTAAGGATGAGTCTTCCCTTTTCCAATGTTGATATTTCGACTAGTTCATCTGGGCTTGCAAGCCAAAGGTCATATTTGCTCTTCCATAACAGGGTCCCACTTTCAGTCCCTGCTATGTCTAGTTTGGAAAAGTCATTAGCAGGTGATGGAAACAGAAATAGCTATATGAGTTTGTTTCCAAAGGTAGAGTAAATATACCACAAAACAATGCATTTTCTGTCCCTTTAAAGGAGTAATAATTTAATAATGTATTGTCGAAGGCTTTCATGGCCGCAATCACTGGGTTGTTGTAGGTTTTTCGGGCTGTGTGGCCATGTTCTAGACCAGTGGTTCTCAACCTGTGGCTCCCCAGATGTTTTGGCCTACAACTCCCAGAAATCCCAGCCAATTTACCAGCTGTTAGGATTTCTGGGAGTTGAAGGCCAAAAGGTCTGGGAACGCACAGGTTGAGAACCACTGTTCTAGATGCGTTCTCTCCTGATGCTTCGCCTGCATCTATGGCAGGCATCCTCAGAGGTTGTGAGGTCTGTTGAAACTAGGAAAATTGGGTTTATATCTCTGTGGAAGGGTGGGAGAAAGAACTCTTGTCAGTTGAAGCTAGGTGTGAATGTTGCAATTGGCCACCTTGATTAGCATTTGATGGCCTGACAGTTTTTAGGTATGACTTGTTACTGCCTGGGGGAATCCTTTGTTGAGAGGTGTTTAGCTGATCCTGATAGTTTCTTGTCTGGAGTTCCCCTGTGTTTGAGTTTTGTTCTTTATTTACTGTTATAATTTTAGAGTATTTTAATACTGATAGCCAGATTTTGTTCATTTTCATGGTTTCTTCCTTTCTGTTGAAATTGTCCACATGCTTGTGGATTTCAATGGCTTCTCTGTGTAGCCTGACATGGTGGTTGTGAGAGTGGTCCAGCATGTCTGTGTTCTCAAATAATATGCTGTGTCCAGATTGATTCATCTGTTGCTCTGCTATGGCTGACTTCTCTGGTTGAAGTAGACTGCAGTGCCTTTCATGTTCCTTGATACGTGTCTGGGCGCTGCGTTTGGTGGTCCCTATGTAGACTTGTCCATAGCTGCATGGTATTTGGTAGACCCCTGCAGAGAGGAGAGGATCCCTCTTGTCCTTTGCTGAACATAGCATTTGTTGGATTTTCTTAGTGGGTCTGTAGATAGTTTCAAGGACAATAGCTCACATGACTTTAGACCTATGTTGTTGTTCATTCGTTCAGTCGTTTCTGACTCTTTGTGACCTCATGGACCAGCCCACGTCAGAGCTCCCTGTCGGCCGTCACCACCCCCAGCTCCTTCAGGGTCAAGCCAGTCACTTCAAGGATCCCATCCATCCATCTTGCCCATGGTCAGCCCCTCTTCCTTTTTCCTTCCATCTTCCCCAGCATCATTGTCTTCTCTAAGCTTTCCTTTCCTCTCATGATGTGGTTTATGGTTTATTTCAGCCCAATATATTTCAAAACACGATTGTAGAGAATGTTGTGGGCCCTTTAAAGAAGGAAGCAGGAGCCAAATACAAACGAGCTCTTTTCTGCCAGTCGCCTTAACACTTCATTAGTTTCCATTTGTAAATAAAGGATACCAATGTGGAATTCAAGTTGCTTCGTATTTTTAGCTCTGTTTTACTTGAAAAACTCAGTTTGGAGTGAGAGAAGAAATGCCTTCAATGTAAACAGCTCAAAGTAAGCACAGGAAACAGTAAGATGTTGTTCGGAAAAGCTTGAGATACCTCCATAGGGAACTGTGGGGCTTATCTGTCCCTGTGTTTTGGGGTGTATCAGCTGTGTGATTCTCTAGAAGAGGCTTTGCATGAGCGACCTCTTGGCAGGTGCCCAGTGTAAATACCCTTACAAATTATATTTCCCAGGAAAATGTTTGCATAGGACTTCTTTCCAGTATCTATTAAAGCAGGGCTTTCAAATAAGAACTGGCCTTTAAAGTGTTTTAAACTTTACTAGAAATAGCACTTGGGATGAGTCTTTATGGTTGGCTGTGTGTGTAATCCCAACTTTACATTTGTCCTCAGTAAATATACGGCTCATCTCATAAATCACATTTTGGGCACCGCTTGTGTTAAAGGAAGTAGGGAAAAGGAACTGTGCTGCACCGGGTCATGTGGAGCTGCTACTTGGCACTTTTATGGGCAAATAACATCCCCTTTAAATCAGTAGAAATCCAGCATTCTGAAGTGAACAGATTGTGTAACAAATCAGATTCTAGTCCAACAGTTTCCAGCCTTTTCCACAATTGAGGACCATCTGTTACCCATATATTCAACTGAGAAAATCAACTGTAGACTCTTCGGAATACCCGAATTGTAGCCAAACTTTCTCCCTTTCCCTTGTCATTCTTTTCGCCTGCTTTTCAGTATAGTCTGTTTTTCAAGGAATGATATATTATGGTGCCTGTTGCGAAGAGAGGCATACTTTCCCACAAGGAAGAGGAAGGTATGGCCTCTCAGGATGTTACACTATGGCTCCCATCAGGCCAAGCCAGTCAAAGTAATAGAAAAAGATGCTGGGAACTGCAGTCAAAAAACCTCTGGCAGGCCATTTGATTCCAAAAATTGCTTTAGTACAGTGTTTCTCAACCTTCCTAATGCCACAACCCCTTAATACAGTTCCTCATGTTGTGGTGACCTCCAGCCATAATATTTTTTTTGTTGCTACTTGCTGGACCATAGGGAAGGCTGAGCGAAGGAAGATAGATGCTTTTGAATTGTGGTGTTGGAGGAAAGTTCTGAGAGTGCCAGAAGATCCAACCAGTCCATACTCAGGAAATAAAGCCCGACTGTTAAACAGAGGCTGGATGGCCATCTGTCAGGGGTGATTTGAATGCAATATTCCTGCTTCTTGGCAGGGGGTTGGACTGGATGGCCCATGAGGTCTCTTCCAACTCTTTGATTCTATGTTTCATTGGAGGGAAGGATAGTAGAGGCCAAGATGAAGTACTTTGGCCACATCATGAGAAGAAAGGAAAGCTTAGAGAAGACAATGATGCTGGGGAAAATGGAAGGAAAAAGGAAGAGGGTCCGACCAAGGGCAAGATGGATGGATGGCATCCTTGAAGTGACTGGATTGACCTTGAAGGAGCTGGGGATGGTGACGGCCTGACAGGGAGCTCTGGCGTGGGCTGGTCCATGAGGTCACGAAGAGTTGGAAATGACTGAACGAATGAACAACAACAACAACATGAATCATAATGCAAATAGCTGATATGCAGGATGTATTTTCATTCACTGGACCAAATTTGGCATAAATACCTGAAACGCCTAAATTCGAATACCGGTGGGGTTGGGAAGGGATTGATTTTGTCATTTGGAAGTTGTAGTTGCTGGGATTTATAGTTCACCTATAATCAAAGAGCATTCTGAACTCCACCAATGAGGGAATGGAACCAGACTGGGCACACAGAACTCCCATGACCAACAGAAAATACTGGATGTGTTTGGTGGGCACTGACCTTGAGTTTTGGAGTTGTAGTTCACTTACATCCAGATATCACTGTCTCAAACAATGATGGATCTGGACCAGACTTGACACAAATACTCAATATGCCCAAATGTGAACACTGGTGGAGTTTGGGAGAAATTGACATTTCTTGACATTTGGGAGTTGTAGTTGCTGGGATTTATAGTTCACCTGCAATCAAAGAGCATTCTGAACCCCACCAACAATAGAACGCTGCCATGCACCAAGCACACTTGCTGTCCCCTCACCATTTGGGTCACAGAAGCAGCCCTCCCTTGACTGAGAGGTCGGCTGAGAGGCCAGCCAATCACAGTGGAGGAGGGCTTTTTTGGTGGGAGGATTCGTCATCTTTCCAAAAAAGAAAAGAAGGAAAGAAGGAGAGATTTTCAGCCTTCTCTGCCAAAGGGGTTCCTAAGACCATCAGAAAAATGTTTTCTGATGGTCTTTGGTGACTTCTCTGAAACACCCTTGCGACCCCCAGGTTGAGAAACGCTGCTGAGGTGCATGAGAGGTGCATGAGAGGTGTCACACAATTTATACCCCTCTTACAATGGTGGATTTTATGCAGTTTTGAGCTTTTTGGTTACTCAGAACGATTTGCTGAGGTGCTAGACTAGAAATTCAAATGCTGAGTAAGAGAGGGTCAGAGAGGAGTATAATACAGCACATGCCTGTATTCTGGAGACTGGCAAGAGGCAAGGAAGAATATCTTCATATCTTACATGTTTATTGGTGCAGCCAGAGCTATGCTAGAAATTGGACTATTGACTATTCCTTTTTTCTGTTCTGGAACTGTCCCTCCAACTTTGCACTGCCATGGAAGAGCTCTTAATAAGAATAAGAATAAGAATAATATTGGAAGAGACCTCATGGGTCATCCAGTCTAACCACCTGCCATGAAGTAGGAATATTGCATTCAAAGCACCCCTGACAGATGACCAGATAATAATAATAATAATAATAATAATAATAATAATAATCTTTATTTATAACCCACCACCATCTTCCCTACCTGCGTGAACGCATCTCCATATATGAACCCACACAATCCCTCCGTTCATCTGGAGAGGTCCTGCTCACGATCTCACCTCGTCGCAAGCGCGTTTGGTGGGGACGAGGGACAGGGCCTTCTCTGTGGTAGCCCCCCGACTCTGGAACTCTCTCCCCAAGGACATCAGACAAGCCCCAATGTTGGCAGTCTTTAGGAAGAGCTTGAAGACCTGGCTGTTCCAGTGTGCCTTTCCAGAATAGGAAACTCCCAGTATCATGTCCCAAACGTACTTTATTGGAGATTTAAGATTATCTGCACATTGCACCTACTCTAAAATCCTTACATTTCACCTGTCATGTCCAGCACTTGTAATTTCATTCATTGCATTTGGCCCGGCCCTTTGTTTTTAAATGTGTTATGACGTTATTGTTTAACGTTTATTGGTTTGCTTTTTTGAGTTTTTGAGTTTTATTGTTGTATTTGTTATGCTGTTGTTTTATTGAGGGCCTTGGTCTTTGTAAGCCGCACCGAGTCCTTCGGGAGATGTTAGCGGGGTACAAATAAGGTTAATAATAATAATAATAATAATAATAATAATAATAATAATTCCCAAAGGGGACTTGGAGCGGCTAACGTGAGGCCAATCCCAAAAATAATACAGCATCATTAAACACAAAACAACAAAAAAATACATCATGACAAAATATATAAAATAACAAAATAAAATAAACAGTATGCATAGCAACATGAGATCTGGCATCAGCTATCCCTGTTTATGTACACTAGGCATCATATATTCTGAGAACACACCTTATAGTAAAACATTACTCTTGCTTGCTTAGTAAATCTGCAGTCCATGCGCTACTGTCAGATGGGGAAACGAAAAATCCCTTTCCACCTGATGGAGGAAAGCTGAAACAGTTATTTTAGGAATGTGCTAAGAGGAAGGGACTCAGCAGGCCAGTCACACAGGGAAACTTCACAGCCCTGAAAAATTGTATAGTGCTGCGTGCTGGTGGCTGAAGTATAAAAAGGGAAGCTGCTTTAGGACATGAAACCCTTGAGATCGTGTTTCGTGCTGTGAACTGTTCTTGTTTGGAGAACATTTCTGTGGTCAAGCGCTGCTTCCTTTCCATCTCTACCTGGCCCTTAAACCAAAAGGATAGGAACAAGTTCATAGTACTTAGTGCTTTGTGAATTTTGGTGCAATTTAAATATATATATATATATATATATATATATATACACACACACACACATACATACACACACACACACACACACACAGTTTAGTATGTGTGGTTATGAACATGATAAGTTGACAGATCTGGAATAAGTTGTCTTTTGGAAGCGTGTGGACAATTTCAACCGAAAGAAAGAAACCATGAAAATGAACAAAATCTGGCTACCAATATTTAAAAAACTCTAAAATCATAACAATAAATAAAGAAAAAACAATTAAAAAGGGAACGCCATACAAGAAACAATCAGAGACATAATCACCTCTCAACAAAGGATTCCCCCAGGCAGTAGAAGCCACACCTTGAAACTGCTAGGCTGAGGCCATCAAATGCTAATCAAGGTGGCCAATGAAACATTCACACCTACCTCCAACAGACAAGAGTTCTTTCTCCCACCCTGGACATTCCACAGATATATAATCATCATTTTCCTAGTTTCCAACAGACCTCACAACTGTAGCTATGCGATATAGGCCCTATATCGCAGGATCTGATGTCAGGTTTTTTGTTTATCCCAGATTATCTGGCAGTGAGAACTCATATAATCCAGTTTAAAGCAGAAAATCTAGGAAAAAATCCTCGAATATAGGGCCTGTCTGGAAGGGCACTATATTATAGAAGAAGTAATGCTGTCCCTCTATTCTGCCTTGGTCAGACCACTTTACTTGGAATCACACTGTGTCCAATTCTGGGCACCACAATTGAAGGGAGACATTGACTCTAAGCTGGAATGTGTCCAGAGTAGGGCAACTCAAAGGATCAAGGGGCTGGAGAACAAGCCCTATGAGGAGAGGCTTAAAGAGCTGGGTATGTTTAACCTGCAGAAGAATCCTTCTGGTATCCTTCTGGGACGCCTCGCAGGGATGGGTCTTGGAGGTACTGTTTTGCAGTGGCTCCGGTCATTCCTGGAGGGTCGATCTCAGAAGGTGTTGTTGGGGGACACCTGTTCAACCCCACAACCATTGTCTTGTGGGGTTCCTCAGGGCTCAATATTGTCTCCCATGTTGTTTAACATCTACATGAAGCCGCTGGGGGAGATCATCCGGAGTTTCGGGGTACGGTGTCATCTGTACGCGGATGATGTCCAACTCTGTCACTCCTTTCCACCTGCTACTAAGGAGGCTGTCCAGGTCCTGAACCGGTGCTTGGCCGCTGTGACGGTCTGGATGAGGGCGAACAAATTGAAATTGAATCCAGACAAGACAGAGGTACTCCTGGTCAGTCGCAAGGCCGAACAGGGCATAGGGTTACAGCCTGTGTTGGATGGGGCCGCACTCCCCCTGAAGACGCAGGTTCGCAGCTTGGGTGTGACCCTGGGCTCATCGCTGAGCCTGGAACCCCAGGTTTCGGCGGTGACCAGGGGAGCATTTGCACAGCTAAAGCTTGTGCGCCAGCTGCGCCCGTACCTTGGGAAGTCTGACTTGGCCACGGTAGTCCACGCTCTGGTTACATCCCGTTTAGACTACTGCAACGCTCTCTACGTGGGGTTGCCTTTGAAGACGCCTTAATGGTATTCCACAAAAAAAGTGAAGACCTTGCTGTTTGAGCAGGCCTTCGAATAATTAGTGCAATGATTGGTTAATGAACACTGGAATGGAACAATGGATGACGAATCTGGAACATGTTTTTGATGACGAGACGACAGTGAATGGGTATTGTAGTAACTGTTTATTAATTGTGTAATGTGTTAGGTTGTTAACTGTTTCTATACTGTAGCACTGAATTTTTGCTGTTCGTATTTGTTGTGAACCGCTGTGAGTCGCCTTCGGGCTGAGAACAGCGGTATATAAGTAAGGTAAATAAATAATAAATAAATAAATAAAAGGCTGAGAGGAGACATGATGAGGACCATGGATCAAGAGGTGAGGGGAAGTCATAGGAAGGAGGGAGCAACCTTGTTTTTCTGCTGCCCTGAAGACTAGGATGCAATGGAGCAATGGCTTCAAACTACAGGAAAGGATATTCCACCTGAACACTAGGAAGAACTTCCTGACTGTGAGAGCTGTTCAGCAGTGGAACTCTCTGCCCCAGAGTGTGGTGGAGGCTCCTTCTTTGGAGGCTTTTAAACAGAGGCTGGATGGCCATCTGTTGGGGGTGCTTTGAATACGATTTTCCTGCTTCTTGGCAGAATGGGGTCAGACTGGATGGCCCACAAGGTCTCTATGAGTCTATGATTCTATGACTTACCCTGTGTTGGCTGCTAAGCTTGAGGCAATGAAAGCAACTGATTGATTTGCTATATGTATGCAATTTACATCTTGCAATTCTCCCACTTTAGGACCCAATACCAGAGTGAAAATCAACTTGATGGATGAATTAGAAAGTCCTATTGTATGTATGGAAATAGGATAGAAATAACATTACTCTTATAAAGCACATATATAATCCTATTCTTATAAACTGTTCATTCAAGCACTTGCTGTAGCATATATTGAATTTAGCACTGAGTAGCTATTCTTTAAATTTGTAGAGAAGCCATTTGGCATTCAAGATTACCTAAAAACTGGAGCAAGGCAACATGGAAAGTGGTTTTCCTAAAAGGCAATATGATTATAACCATTTCTAGGAAGACAGATGAAGCAGATGCATCATTGGATTGCCATTTCTGTGACGTGACACATTCCTATGCAAATACATTCAGGAAAAGAGTATAGAGCACCATTATTTTGCTCTATACTTGCATTCCTCCAAATCAGCTCTTTCCTGATGGGCTGGATTCCACCTCTCATCGTCTCCAGCTATAATAGCCAACGGAGATATCAGCAGTGGACGAGGGAAGCGTAGTCCAGTTAGTCTGGATGGTTCAAGAGTAGACAGGCTTCACTGAGCTCATTCTGAATATTTGGGCCACTAAGAAAGAACTGAATTCCATGGTGCCCTAAAACGCTGTTTAAACTCTTGTGAACTGTGAGATGTTGTAAGCACTCAGTGTTAATTAACTGATGCTAGTTTCTCTTGTGTATCTGCTATCTTGTTAGTAAGTTAGGCTGATCAGCAGAGACTTTGAGGGGAGACAAAAAAGAACCAGTTAACAGCATCCACCCAAACATCCAGTTCACCATGGAAAAAGAAAATGAAGGAAGACTGCCTTTTCTAGATGTCCTAGTCATCCTCAAACCAGATCAACAATTGGGTCACACCATTTACAGAAAACCCACACACACAGATAGATATCTACATAAAAACTCCAACCATCACCCAAGTCAAAAAAGAAGCACCATTAAAGCCTTGGCAGACTGTGCAAAAAGAATCTGCGAACCCCGCCTCCTCCAAGATGAACTGAACCACCTCAACTGGGCTCTCCAGGCCAATGGAGACTCCACCTCAGACATCAGAAGAGCTGCAAGACCACCGAGAACAAGCCACGAGAGTCAAGACAAAGACTCACCCAGAGGAAAAGTGTTCTTGCCATACATCAAGGGAACCACTGACCGCATAGGGAAGCTGATGAGGAAACACAACATACAAACTATCTACAGACCCACCAAGAAAATCCAACAAATGCTACGTTCAGCAAAGGACAAGAGGGATCCTCTCACCTCTGCAGGAGTCTCGTGTACCATGCAGCTATGGACAAGTCTACAGAGAGACCACCAAACGAAGCAGCATTGCCCAAACACGAATCAAGGAACATGGAAGGCACTGCATACTACTTCAACCAGAGAAGTCAGCCATAGCAGAACACCTGATGAACCAACCTGGGCACAGCATTTTATTTGAGAACACAGAAATGCTGGACCACTCTCACAACCACCATGTCAGGCTACACAGAGAAGCCATTGAAATCCACAAGGATGTGGACAATGTCAACAGAAAGGAGGAAACCATGAAAATGAACACAATCTGTCTACCAGTATTTAAAAACTCTAAAATTACAACAGCAAAACAACAGAGTCAGGGCGGCGTACAGACTGGCAACAATTAGATGCCGAATGCACATAAATACATTGTTTAAAAGAGGTTAAAATCACAAAATAAAATTCATATAAAAACAATTAAAAACTATTAAAATCAATGACTTCTGGGTCTACATCATTAAGTCGTTCCATATTCATTCACAATACTGAGTTTATCTGGTTACAGTGAAGTTCCAAAAGCTTGCTCAAAAAGCCGGGTTTTTACTCTTTTCCTAAAGGTCAGGAGGGAGGGGGCCAATCTAATATGCCTAGGAAGGGAGTTCCACAGCCGAGGGGCCACCCCTGAGAAGGCCCTGTCCCTTGTCCCCACCAAGCGCACCTGTGAGGCAGGCAGGATTGAGAGCAGGGCCTCCCCCAAATGATCTTAAATTCCTGAAAGGTTCGTAAGGGATAGGTAAGTTGGGCCAGAACCATTTAGTTGAAGTTCACCTACATTCACAGAGCGCTGTGATCCCAAACACGGATGGATACGGACCAAACTTGGCAGAGATTTGCCGAAGTATTATTATTGGAGGGGTTGGGGAGGTCATTCCCCTCAAACCCCTCCAATAGGTTGTGTTAAGGTAAAGGTAGTCCCCTGACATTAAGTCCAGTTATGTCCGACTCTGGGGTGTGGTGCTCATCTCCATTTCTAAACCGAAGAGCCGGCATTGTCCATAGACGCCTCCAAGGTCATGTGGCCGGCATGACTACATGGAGCGCTGTTACCTGCATGGAGCGGTACCTATTGATCTACTCACATTTGCATGTTTTCGAACTGTTAGGTTGGCAGAAGCTAGAACCTTTCGGTCAACCAGCTCAGCGCTTTAACCCACTGCGCCACCGGGGGCTCTGGGTTGTGTTAGTCATGGGGATGTGCCAAGTTTGGTCCAGGTACATTATGGTGGCAGTCACAGTTTCTCTGGTTGTGGGTGAGCTTCCTTTTTGGGAGTTGTAGTTTACCCACAAACAGAGAAACGGAGACCTCCACCATAATGGACCTGGACAAAACTTGGCACACAGAACCCCCATGACTAACTCAACCTATTGGGTTTGAGGGGACCAACTCACCATAGTGGAGTTGTAGTTTACCCTGCAGCCAGAGAGCACACTGTATCCCACCGACGATGCATCCAGAGCAAACTTTCCCATCATTACAAACTTTAAGTACTGATGGAGTTTTTCAGGGTTAACCTGGCATGATGTGAGTTGTAGTTAATCCACAACCTTATGCATTGTGTACAATTAAAAACTGACTTTTTCAAATAACCCGGGCAACTTTGGATACCCAAGCTAGTATTAAATATATGGGGAGGAAAAGTTGGCTGCTGTAGTGCTCCACTCATAATTTTTGTAAAAAATTCAACATTTTTCAACATACTTTAAAGAAGCCTTGAGGCAATGTAGTTTCATGTTCAAGAGCATGGAGCGTTCATAAGTAAGATTCAGCCCCACATCCCGGAAGAATGAGGCAATAATGACAACACGTTCATTTGTCATCTTCGGAGGCTTTGTGGATTATTTTGAAATCTAGTTCTGTAGTTGCACAGGAGCCTTTATATTCATGTATAATGTATTACCTTCCTTTCTTCATGTGTTTAATCAATGCCAGTTAAAATCCATTCCCTTCCCCTAATCTCTGATAACAAAACTATTCTACTACAAGGATTCATCAGATT
>NW_026846588.1:274629883-274777034 GCF_025583915.1 Anolis sagrei ordinatus | reverse complement strand
TTGCATGCCCATAGTGTACCTCTGCATATCTACTCCTACGCAACCCACATAGTAAATGATCCCATGCTGATCCTCCAAACTCACGCAGCTGATTTCCTTGGCAATGTTCCCATCTTGCACACTGTTAGTTGGTGTGTTGCAAATATGTTAATTGGAAAAATGCATGGTTCAGTTGTACGTAAATACTGTATGGCAATGGTTCTTAATATTTGGTCTCCCAGGTGCTTGGATTTCAGCGCTTGGAGTGCCAGTCAGTAGTGAAGGGTCCTGAGTGTTGAAGGCAGAGCACCTAGCACTGTTCTACAATGATGCTTAGTATCATTTTCCTAATAATGAGTGAGAAATAAGCCATGCTTCTGTGATCTGGATCAGCTGTTTTTAGCTTCTGATTTTGCTCAGTTTACTTTTTATGATTGGTATGACGTCCTCCATGTGCATGGTGGAGTAAAAGGAGAAGAGTGTAAAAGGAGCTTACAACCTACAATTTACCACTGTGGAGGTAACAGTGAAAAAGAAGGGAAATAGAAGCAGGAGCGAAATGGGAGTAAGAGGCATTTATTTCAGCTAGACGTATTCAGGCGTGGTTATAGCTGGGCGTGAGGGCTAATGGAGTGGTAAACAGGAAATGTTTTTATACCCAAATTGTATAACAGTGTGGAGTGAAGAGATCACATTTTCAGTGTGTTTGCTGGATAAACTGTGCATTTTTTAAATGTTCTTAAGCCCTTCTTTCCTCTGCGCTCACCCAGATTCAGAAAAAGAACCGATGGGGTTCACTGGGCAGAGCCTAATCCTGTTGATTTCCTCCACTTGCAAGGAAATTCCTAGACATATGCTTCAGCTATATTGTTTCCTAATCTGCAGCATGAGCATTGTTATCTAAAGCTTTTCCTAGCATGCACTTGACCTCTGATTTAATCCATGTGCACTTCTGAACCCGGCACATGACATTTAAGAATTGTCATGCTTGCAAATCCCAAGTATGCCTCTGGATAACCCTCACAAGCTGCACAGTGCTGCATCTCTGGTACACAATGCTCTTTGGTGGAGAGCATTGTTGTCATTAAAAGGTTTCATATATATCTTGTTTTCTTCTTGGAGCATCGAATATATGTGGCACAGCTTTTACCAGTGACCTTGTTAAAATTTAAAAATGTGTACATCATATATGGACACAAAAGATGCTGGATCAGATTTCTCTTCTACTATGGACCTCACTCGAACCATCTAATTCTCTGACTGCACAATTGAGACATATCCAATAGAGCAGAAGCAGCAGGAGCCAAAGTTACGGTACATTTCTCGTATCACCTACAGCAGTGATTCTCAACCTGTGGATCCCCAGGTGTTTTGGCCCAGAAATCCTAGCTAGTTTACCAGCTGTTAGGATTTCTGGAGCTGAAGGCCAAAACATCTGGGGACCCACAGGCTGGGAACCACTGACCTGCAAAATCCAAATGATTTTGTCTCTAAAGTGTAATGTAAATTCTTCACATCAGGTCGATGAGTTGTGTGTACTCAACCCGTGCACTTCCACTGACCAACTTTATACCAGCGCTGCTCGTAGAGAAACATGATTTCATTAATTTCATCACCATCCCCATGTGGGCTTTCCGGTAGGCTTTAGGCCAGTGTTTCCCCAAAAAAAAACTCCCCACCAGTATTCAAATATCAGGTATTTGTGCCAAATTTGGTCCAGTGAATGAAAATACTTCTTGCATATCAGATATTTACATTACAATTCATAACAGTAGCAAAATTACAGTTTTGAAGTAGCAACAAAAATAACTTTATGGTTGGGGGTCACCACAACATGAGCAACTGTATTAAAGGATTGCGGCATTACGAAGGTTGAGAACCGCTGCTTTAGGCTATGTTCTTTCAGACTCTTTCCACATTTTCTCCTGTCTGTACTCTACTCTTCATCCCAATCTTATGTAGTCCCTGAAGATCTCAGATTCCCAGCAGATCTATGGACCATGTTCCTCTTAGGTAGCCACTTATGGTGACCTTACTGTAGACTTTTCTTGACAGGATTAATTCAAAGATGTTTTGCCATTCTTCTTCTAAGGCTAAAACCTAATATGCTATAATGGTCTGAACATTGAGCAGAACATGTGTCACATCGCCAGGGCTCTGCTGTTATTTCCAGCAGAGGTGAATCAAACAAAAACCCAGTTTGATATAAAACAGTTTATTTAAAACAAGCACTTACTTTCTGGCTGTTTTAACAGACCAAAATATAAAACAGAAAGATAGCACTTAGCCACAGAATAAACAAAGGCTGATAGTAAAAGCTACACGGTAGTCAAAGGGTCCAGTCCAGTGGTCAAACACCAAGAGTTCAGTAAACAAAGTACAAGGATCAAGAGTCTATACCGTAGTCAAAAGCCAGTCCACAGGTTCAAGATTCCAGGATTCCAAGATTTCAGGTGACAGGTCAGGATACTGAAAATCCAACAGACCTGGGGGAAAAACCAGCAGCATCCACCACCAAAATATGGCAACATGCTTGACATGTTCTCACGTGGTGACTTTAGACCAGACATGGGCAAACCTTCAGTCCACCTAGTGTTTTGGACTTCAACTCCCACAATTGCGAACAATCCAAAACACCTGGAGCGCTGAAGTTTGCCCATGCCTGCTTTAGATGAAATATAAGGAAGGCAAAGGTAACCCCCCTTTGAATAAACCCATGTTAGATTCCCCTTAGGGTCACCATAAGTTGGAGAAGACTTTGGAGAGTGTGATTTGCCCAAAGCCATTCACCTACACAGAAATAAAACTCATTGAGGTCTCTGGTGTATGCTCTTTGGAAAACCTTATGTAGTGATTGTTATGTGCCTTCAAGTCAACTCTTATTTAGGCAATCCTCTCCTTGTTTTTTCTTGTCAAAATGAGTCAGAGGAGGCTTGCTATCATCTTCCTCTGGCATTCATCGGATAGTCTGCTTCACCTGCTCCTCCAAAAACATTAAAGATGATCTGTAAGTTTGGCTGCCAAAATGGAAATCAGAAAAAAAGTAGAAGCTGGTGAAAGAAAAACTCATCCCCAGATCCATTCGGGGAGGAACCTCCAAATAGTCTCGGGAAATTTCAAAATGTTTGTATTTACTTATGCAAGGCTCACCCAACCCTTCTTTCACATTGGTAATTTCAAATGAAAGGTTTGCAGAAACATGTTGAAGTGCCTGTTCTTCCCATGTTATTTTTGCCCCTGGCATCATATTTTCTGTCAAAAGAAGCAATGCCCAGGAACACATTGCCTTTGTTAACTGTAATGATAAACATTATAATTTTAGCCGGTGTTCTACCTAGCCATTAAAATGAATGCCAGCCCTGACTTCTTTCAGTACCATTGGCCTCGCCTCCTGAAAGCACTTCATTCTGCCCTTTTATAACCTGAAACCTTGATGATAGGTTTTGTTTCAGATTTAGGAAGTGGGTACTTGGTGCGGTTTAGACAGTTGTTGAGGCTTTTCTTCTTCCTCTATCTGTGTCTTTAGAGCAGAAATGGTTTGAAACCAGGTGTTCGAGTACACAGTTGAGTCAGGAGGGAAAATCCATCTAAGTCTTGAAATGCGTTCATCGGTAGCCATTGAAAATCCACTACTGATGGAAGCATAGTATATCTAATTATGCCTATTTTCTGTTATGTTTGATTCTGATATTTGCATTTACTAGATAAGTTTTTTTTCCTTCTCAGAGTTCCCAAATAGACCTAAAAATCTCAGAGGTCTCTGTTTTCAAGTAATTACAATGAAAGCAATATAGATACAATCCAGTTAACAAATCATGTGT
The DNA here is from genome assembly GCF_025583915.1 of Anolis sagrei ordinatus. Taxonomy (NCBI): domain Eukaryota; kingdom Metazoa; phylum Chordata; class Lepidosauria; order Squamata; family Anolidae; genus Anolis; species Anolis sagrei. The sequence goes on along the minus strand of NW_026846588.1, from coordinate 274,773,234 downwards.
GTTCCTGGATTTCCCATACCGGTACTTTAACTGAAATGTTGGTACTAGAGGTAGAAATAACACTATGGGAAGAATAGGAGTAGGTTTCTACACTGCCAAAGAGAAAAGGGTTGTTGTAGGTTTTTTCGGGCTATATGGCCATGTTCTAGAAGCATTTTCTCCTGACGTTTCACCTGCATCTATGGCAAGCATCCTCAGAGGTGAGGTCTGTTGGAACTAGGAAAATTGGGTTTATATATCTGTGGAATGACCAGAGTGGCACAAAGAACTCGTGTCTGTTTGAGCCGGGCTCCGACTTACTAGAAGCACTGCTTGAATATCAAGCAAAAAGTGGGCGCAAGAAACAATATCATATGAAAGCTGACTGGCACAACCTGGGGTTCACAACCAGATACAGTGAAGACATCTGCCCTTGCGCTTTGCTACTCTGCTGCTGAATAAGCATGCCCAGTGTGGAACACATCACATCACACTAAAACAGTGAATGTGGCTCTTAATGAGACATGCCACATTATCACAGGATGTCTATGCCCCACACCACCAGAGAAGTTCTACTATTTAGCCAGTATTGCACCAGTTGACATCTACCGGGAAGTAGCAGCCAATAATGAAAGGACCAAGGCAGTGACATCTCCAGCCCATCCTCTCTTCGGATATCAGCCACTGTCGCACCTCAGAGTAGATTCACCTTGCTGAAAACACCAAACTGCACACAGCCAGAAGTCTTTATAGTTTATTAAAAATAAAAGGTAAAAAGTTCTTAAAAGCAAAGGTAATGTACCAAAAGATCAATACAAAAAGATCAATATAGAATAGCACTTTGAAGATTAATCCAAAAAGGCACCAGCAGAGCAAAAACCCAAGAGAACATGACAAACTCCTGAAAACATGAACACAAGAACTGCAAGATATCCAGACAAGCAAAGGCAAACTTCTTGGTTAAATGAAAAGTTGCTTTGACAAAGGTTTGGTCTCAAACACACTGCTTAATACCCTTTGCAAAACATGAAGGCGATTCTTTGGCCTCTGGCCTCCTTCTTGTTAGCTATTCTCACACTCCTTTGAACTCTGAATTCTAAACCGTCAGCCCAATCTAAGGTTCCCATTTCGTCAAGGTCAGTCTGTTCGTTAGTGTCAGCCGCTTTCCCTGCTTGCTCATTATCAGACTGAGAACTGTCCTCCTTCTCTGAGTCAATCTGCACCTGCATCTGGCTATTTTCAGTATCAACACTCTCATTCCTTGCTGTGGGAAACTATGCTTCTTCACTGTCTATAACAGGGACATCTATACCAGGGACATTTTGAACCAGACTGTGAACCTGAGTCCCATCATCCTCATCAGAGACATTCTGTGGTTCCATCTGAGCCACAACAGCCAGCACGCCAACACCTTAAATCAAGAAATAGTTTCCTAATATCTCTTGAGATACTCGCAGGAACACCTCAGCAAGAGAGTCCAGAAGTGGCAGGTTAAAACCCAGAACTTCAGTCCATGGCTGATACCAAATGAGAGACTCCCCCCTGGGTACAGAGAAGATGAGGTGACTTGGAAGGCGCTGAACAGGCTGTGCTCTGGCACCACGAGATGCAGCGCCAACCTTAAGAATTGGGGCTTCAAAGTGGAGACCACGACATGCGAGTGTGGAGAAGAGCAAACCTCAGACCACTTAATACAATCCAGTCAGAGCCCTGCCACATGCACAATGGAGGACCTTCTCACAGCAACACCAGAGGCACTCGAAGTGGCCAGGTTCTGGTCAAAGGACATTTAGCATAATGCCAATTTTAAAAAAAATTGTGTGTGTTTTAATACATTATAACTGTACCTCCAATTCACTTCTGACACATTAAATAAATAAGCAAAGAATTCTGGAGGAAGCTGCTATTTACCTTGTCTGTTATAAGGAGGCACACACAACTCCAGTAGGATCAGCTGGAATCCAGTTCTTTCCTAGGTTAAACCTTATTATGTTCTCTTACTGCAAACATATGCACACAATCTGATACCAAAAGTCTTTATTTCGCCATCCCTTTTCCATATCCTCCCAAAACTGGTTCTGTCGAATAAAATTCCAGCTAGACAAAGGTCAAGGAGGAAAAGTCGAGTTTGGGCAGGCATCAATAGAGTTCGTAAAATGGAGTTTCTTTATCAGAAGGATTGGTAACTGAGTCTTACCAGTAGTCTTGTTAGGATGCTTAATGTCATCCCAAGCACTATTCCATTGCATAAACTGTCCACATGATGCAGAGATTTATTGATCAACACTTTGCACTGAACACCAGTTAACATCTCTGATTGCTGTAAGTGAAGCGAGGAAGCTAAAAGACCACGGTTCCTGCGTCAAATCTTCCTTAATTTATGACTCCACCAGAAGTAATGCATCCCCATTTCCTCTTCAGCAGTTCTGACAGGGTTAGATCATTATTCCTTCCCTCTTTGAAAGTGGCAAGCGCTATAGCATGTAAAGAGGATGGAAATAATTGAGCAAGATGAAGTAACAGTCCAATTGTCTTATTAGCCGTTGTTAATCGTGAACTTGGAGTGGGACTGCTGTGCCCTGAATCTTGTCCATGAATATTGAAGCCGGGCGAATGGCTTCATGTCTTGTTTTTTAGGAGCTGCTGACTGGCTCCCTAAAAATGTTTAGAAAAAAGATGCTAAACTAAGTTTGCTTTTTGGAAGGAGGCTCCATCACACTCTACACAGTCCACTGCTGAACACCCAGGAAGTTCTTCCTTATGTTTTGGTGGGATCTCTTTTCCTGCCAATTTGAATCCATTGTTCTCTTGTGTCCTAGTCTTCAAAGCAGCAGAAAACACTCTTGCCTCCTCTTCATTACGGCATCCTTTCAGATATTTAAACATGTCACTCATTTCCCCTCTCAGCCGTCTCTTTGGGCTAAATATACCCAGCTCACTCAGCCGATCTTCATGGTCATGGGCGGCTCAACCCATTACGCAAAGTAAGCATTTGCAGTATAGTTGATTTTGCCCAGGGGCACTCTTGAGGTGCTCTTGGGGGAAAATAGACCTTGACATATGCAAGTTGTGGTTACTGGGATGTATAGTTCACCTACAATCAAAGAACATTCTGAACTCCACCAGTGATGGAATTGAACCACTCGCAGTGTGAATTTACTTCAAGCAGAGTCACTTTTTGTATAAGCTACCTGGTATGATATAAGAGTCTAGAGTTGCTGAATTTATCAACTCCTGAGGAAGGGGATTGCTTTCCCCGAAACAGGGTACAAAAATACCCGGGCACCCCTGTTGAATGCCATTGGGACTTTTCTTTGAAGACTTTTCTCTGGACACCATGTCCATCTCCTTCTTGACTTGTGGTGCCCAGAACTAGACACAGGATTATTCCAACTGAAGATATGAATTTCCACTATCTGGACGCTGACTTAGGCGATCCCTCATTGTCCTAGTATGATGGCCTTCCAAGTGTAGTGTCTTGGTGGTGGACATGTAAGTGACTGTAAAGCCCTATTCTTTACCCGCATGTTCTTTCACATTGAGGACATCGGTTTCCAGGTGGAAGGCAGTCCCGGTCAGGGTTGGTTTGACATGCCTTCCGCTTGGCACATTTCTCCCTTTGCCTTCTATTCATGCCTCTTTGAATTCTGCAGCGCTGCTGGTCACAGCTGACCTTCAGTTAGAGCACTCAAGGGCCAATGCTTCCCGGTTCTCGGTGTCTATGCCACAGTTTTTAAGGTTGGCTTTAATCCCATCTTGCAGCCTTTTTCCTCTCCACCAACATTATGTTTTCCATTCTTGAGTTTGGGGTATAGTAACTTCTTTGGGAGACGGTGAGCGCACATTTTGACACCATGGCCAGTCCCTTGGAGTTGATGGCATAGGAGCGTCGTTACTCCTGTTGACACAGCCTAGAATCACATTTACTTTTTAAGCTGTTACAACACACTATTTCGTTATGTTCAACTTGTGGTGTACGAAGACTCCGAAATCCCTTTCACATGTACTGTTTTCATGTCTCAAAAAACATTTGTTAAAACAGTGCTGTATCTAAATGGCATTATATTTCCAAGAACCAACATTGTTTTGAAGTGCAAGGTCCTGATAACACGCATCACTCCCCAGAAGTTCTGGTAGACCTTAGCTATGCATGATTATGGCAATCTGCATGGTTAGTTACTAAACGGTGTGCTCCACTACCCCCTCAGCTTCAGGGCAGACTAATGTTTGGAGTAGTCATGCCAGCTCCTTGCCCAAAGGTAACTAATGAGCAACTAAGGTGTAATTCAGAGTCCTGATTCATACCTACATGATTCTCCCGGGCTGACGTAGAGTTTCTTTCTTGAAACATGCCTTCAGGAATAAAGTCTAGTGAATGGAAGTTAACAAAGTGATGCTTCAGCTAAAAAAGGCAACATGGTTCTAGGCTGCATCAATAAGAGTATTCTGTCAAGATTTAGAGAAGCCTTAGTCCCACTCTTTTGTGTTTTGGTCAGACATCACCTGGAATAATAGCCCTGTGTCCAGTTCTGGGCACCACTATTCCAGAAGGAGATGGACAAGCTGAAACATGTCCAAAGAAAAGCCACCAAAATGGTCAAAAGCCCAGAAACTATGAGTCCCTCTACGAAACTGCTTAGTTGGTTGGGAATATTTAGCTTAGAGAAAAGGCTGACAGGGGATGTGATTGTCATGTTTAGATATTTGAAAGGATGTCACGTTGTTTTCTTCTGCTCCGGAAACGAGGACACATTGGAGCAATGGATTCCAATTGTGTCCAACAAGTGACCAACCAACAAGTGACCATCACTCATAAAGCCCCCCCAAAAAAGCAGCAGAAAGGACTTAAAAACCCCAAAAAGCTAAATGACAATACAGATGCAGATGTCCAGCTTACTAACCGTGGTGCCCTTGCTCTACAGAGAGCAGGAACGCACCTCTCTCAAGCTCTGCCTTTGAGTCCAACTCTTTTCCAGCCTATGTCTAAAGGGAAGGAATGAAGGAGGGAAAGGGGAAGGAAGGAAGGATAGAAGGAGGGAGGGAAAGAAAGAGGTAGAGAAGGAAGGAAGGAGAGAAGGAGGGAGGGAGGGAAGGAAAGGAAGGAAAGATGGAACGAGAAGGATGAAAAAAGAAAGAGGGAAAGAAGGAAGGAAGAAGGGAGAGAAAGAAAAAGGGGGTACGCAGGAAAGAGGTAAGGAAGGAAGGAGATAATGAAGGAGGGAAAGAAAAGGGGGCACGCAGGAAAGAGGTAAGGAAGGAAGGAGATAATGAGGGAGGGAAAGAAAAGGGGGTACACAGGAAAGAGGTAGAGAAAGGAAGGAAGGAAGGAAGGAAGGAAGGAGAGAAGGAAAGAAAAGAGAGAGGAAAGGAAAGAGAGAGAAGGAAAGAAAGAAGGAGGGAGGGAAGGACAGAAAGAGAAGGGAAAGATGGAAGGAAGGAAGGAAGTAGAGAATGAAGAAAGGAGAGAAAGGAGAAGGGAAAGAAAAAGGGAGGGAGGAAAGAGGGAAGGAAGGAAGGAAGGAAGGAAGGAAGGAAGGAAGGAAGGAAGGAAGGAAGGAAGGAAGGAAGGAGAGAAAGAGAGAAAGAGGGAGTGAAGGTTGGCCACACCTATGTGTGGCGGGTACAGCTAGTAGTAGAATAAACTGTTTGCTGTTAATAGTTTGGTGTCGTCTTCACAGATGTAGGTGTTCTGTGTGGCTTTTCACTCTCCCTTGTGCCATTCCTAGTGACTCAGGAGAGAATGAAAGGAGGCCCCATGTGAGAAGAAAGGTTCAACATCATATCCCCAAACACTCTGCTGAGACGGAGCTGATGGTTAAAACAGAAACTGCAAGGGGTGTTGCGTGCAAGTTGAAACCTATTCTGAAGCTGGGATGCCATCTCTTTGCTGATGTATTAATTATGCCTTTCCTATTTTGGAGTAAGGAAGTGGGAGTGGGAATTTGGGTGCATGTTGCTTGTCACAGTAGTAACACCAGCTGAATGTTTATCTTTTGCACAACCATTAAAGAGACAGGAGCCCTCCTTTGTAATTCACCTGACAGCCTTAGTGTGGGTTGGATTTGGAAATGTGTGTCTGAAGTGCGAGAAGCCAAGGAGCGCCTGCAGTGTTAATGAATCGCAATTAATTTCCAACATTAGACCTTACTTGTTATCATATAATTATTCCTCCTCCTTCATGTTTTCTAAGCAAAATACCTTGATACCTGCAGGATATGCTACAGAAGACACGTGCTCCTTTTTATTGATCTACTAGTAACCCATGCTCTCTTTTGGCGTGCTCTGTAGTGCCAGCTGGTGGAAAGAGATAGCAATTTCAGCAATGTTGAAGGTACTTAGGAACTCCTCCAAGCTGACCAGTATCCTCTTTTGAGGTTGAAAATGAATAAAAGTACCTTCATAAAGATGGCAGGCCTGTATGCCATTTTTATGGTCATCTGTTAGGGGTACTTTGATTGTTCTCCTCCTATATGGCAGGGGGTTTGACTAGGTGGCCTATGTGGTCTTTTCTGACTCTTTGATTGTATGCTCAGCCTCTAGACTAAATGTGTCTTCAACATCCCCTTTTCTTTCTCTTTCTTCTTTAATTGCAGGCTCTCGATGGGAATGTATACGATCACCTTAAAGATTATATAATGGCATTCAGCAGGACTGAATTCGAAATATGCCAAGCTGTACAAAGCACATTCCAGTTTCTTTTGGAAACTTCCAGTCGGGTAAGTTTTTAAATAAAAAATGGCAGTTTGGCATTCCAGCTTTTCTTGAGGGTATTCTGGCCACCAGGGGAGCTGTCACTTCACTGCCCACTTGTGACACCGATGGAGTACTTCCTCGTTCTTTTGCACGCTGCTGGAGATTTTTATGGCATTGTAAATTAGTTAAATTAGCCTCCCCTCATAAAGTGGCATTTTACCCGATTCCCTGGAGCCCCCGGTGGCGCAGTGGGTTAAACCCCTGTGCCGGCTGGACTGAAGACCGACAGGTCGCAGGTTCGAATCCGGGCAGAAGCGGATGAGCTCCCTCTATCAGCTCCAGCTCCTCATGCGGGGACATGAGAGAAGCCTCCCACAAGGATGATAAAAACATCAAATCATCCGGGCGTCCCCTGGGCAACGTCCTCGCAGACAGCCAATTTCTCACACCAGAAGTGACTTGCAGTTTCTCAAGTCACTCCTGACACGACAAAAAAAAAAAAAACCCCGATTCCCTGGCCCCCCATATTCTGGTTTTGCACTAACCTTGGCCCGGCCCTTTTTTAATTGCCTCCACCTATTTTTATTGGCCCTAACAAACAGTCATGAAGAACCAGCAGGATTAGTTTTAATATATATGCGTTGTTGTGATATTTATTTTTGCTTGTTATGATAATTTTATGCTTATATTGGTTACTCTATGTTTTGGTGTCTGTTATTTGGAAACCACCGAGTCCCCTCGGGGAGATAGAGCAGTATATCAATAAAGATAATTATTATTATTATTATTTCCTACTTGACACATGCAACTGTCTTTTGGGCTGCAAAGGTCAACAGCAAGCTAGACAAATGGTCGGGAGCTTACTCCGACTTAGGCGGGCTTCCAACTCATGACCTTTCAATTAGTAGTGATTTTAATCCAGCTGACTCCCAACCAGCTGCGCCACGTCCCTGCTTTCAACATGAAGTTTAATAATTTGATGTCATATGTTTAATTAAACAGACTCAAACTCAGTTCAGTTTGTAGTATATGGACATTAAAACACACATTAGTCAATGTGTTTCATGTCAGCTGTATGGGTTTCTAAGATTGATGCTTTCTAGGAAAATTCTGCATAATGGTCAGACGCATTTTATCCTGAAAGCCTCTGAGCACCGTTATTATGAAAATCACCCATCTTAACAGTTGCAGCACACTTTTGTCTTTGTTAAACATTAGTGTTAACTTATTTATTGTCTCTTTCAGGTAGTGCGAGATTACAATTTCCAGCTGTTCTTACAAGAGAACACGGTATTTCACAAACCACAGTCCTTCCAATTCCAACCGTGCGACAGCGACACTGTAAGGATATTTCTTTTTTAAAAAATCAACAATTTTATTATCTTAATCATTTTGGTGATTTGAAAGGGCCACAATCCAGTGATAGAACAAGGTTGATACTCAAAGGAATTGCTTGTGTATTCTTATATAAAGTAGTCATGCATGCGGAGTGCTCTTCTGATTTGGATAACCTTGTATACCCTCCTGGGCTCTCTTCAGCAGACGCCAATTGATGGAATTAGATGATTTATGTCAATTTTCAACCTGTTCTAATCAAGTGGGCTTAAGTGTACACCTAATCCTGCCCCCAAGAGTAAGAAAACTTTTAAAGAGGAGGAGATATTCTAGCCATTTAGATCCTACAACCTTGTCCTCACGGTACACATTCTCTATTGCATATTTGGACACAAATGGGGAAGTGCAGTCTATGAGCTGAATGTTTTCATTGCTCAGAAATATCCCCATAGGTCATCTTTGGGGGGAGGTTTCATCATATTTCTTCTTGATTGGCATTTAATGGGAACTCCCAGTGGTGCAGCAGGTTAAACCACTGAGCTGCTGAACTTGCTGATCAAAAGGTTGCAGGTTTGAGTCTGGAGCAGCGTGAGCTTCCGCTGTCAGCCCCAGCTTCTGTCAACCGAGCAGTTCGAAAACATGCAAATGTGAGTAGATCAATAGGTACCGCTTCTGTGGGAAGGTAATGGCACTCCATGTAGTCATGCTGACCACATGATCTTGGAGGTGTCTACGGACAACGCCGGCTCTTTGGCTTAGAAATGGAGATGAGCACCAACCCTCAGGGTTGGACACAACTGGACTTAATGTCAGGGGAAAACCTTTACCTTTGCCTATCATTTAATGGCCTAGCAGTTTTCAAGGTCTGGCTTCTTACTGCCCTGAGGAAATCCTTTGTTGGGAGGTGATTAGTTGGCCCTGAATGCTAATCAAGGTGGCCAATTGCTATGTTGACACCCAACTCAAACAGACAAGAGTTCTTTCTCCTATCCTGGACATTCCACCGATATATAAACCTCACCAGACTTCAAAACCTCTGAGGATGCTTGCCATAGATGCAGGTGAAACGTCAGGAGAGAATGCTTCTGGAACATGGCCATACAGCCCGGAAAACTCACAACAACTCAGTTTGACACCACTTTAATTGCCATGGCTCTATGTTATGGAGTCATGGGAACTGTTGTTTTACAAAGGCATCAAAAACACAAAAGAACTCATGGTTTTAATTATTTTTTAATTGTGCACCAGGTTTTGGACTGAAAGGCAATAGAGAAATATTATATATCTATCCTACCCTTCATCCGTTAGTCTCAGAGCAGCTTACAAAAAAAAAAAAAAAGAGTCCCAACAAATTCGGAACAGTTGAAACAACAAGATATTGTTTTGAAAGGATAAACACCTTAAACATGTTTAACCAAAGACAGATGAAAATAGTTAAAATATTTTTTAAACTACAATCATGCAAAAGTTTGTACAAAACTAAGTAGGCTTCAGAGACTTTGGTGACAAAGCACTTTTTCACTTGGTACCTAAGGAGAGTGAGTTTGTTGTCAGTTGAGCCTCCAAGAAGAAGATGGCCCATATTTGGTGTGCCTTAAAGATCTGGGTCCCAGCGCATGCAGGTTCTAATGGCGCAACACAAAATGGAGCTATCCGACAGATAGATTTGACTTATCTTTGGAGCCCTCGGTAGCGCAGTGGGTTAAACAGCTGAGCTACTGAACTTGCTGATCGAAAGGTCGCAGGTTCAAATCTGGGGAGTGGCGTGAGCTCCCGCTGTTAGCCCCAGCTTCTGCCAACCTAGCAGTTCAAAAACATACAAATGTGAATAGTTCAATAGATGTATAAACCTCACCTGCCTAGTTTCCAACAGACCTCACAACTTCTGAGGATGCCTGCCGTAGATGTGGGCAAAACGTCAGGAGAGAATGCTTCTGGAACATGGCCATACAGCCCAGAAAACTCACAGAACCCAGAGATTCCAGCCATGAAAGCCTTCCACAACACAATATCCTAATACCTTAGGTCCCAAAATGTTTGAAATGTGTACCCAAATATTTGTAGGGTTCAATGGCTATAATGATCAACTCTCCTCACGCTAAAAATAGCAATTTTTCTGTGTTTCTTCTGAACCTATGAATAGAGGGCAGTAATTTAAAATAAATGCAGGTTTCCAATGAGACCTCTTTCCTGCAGCTGTCTGGTAAACTGTCCCTTGCGCGAATTTTGTCCCATTACCTGGGTGGCTATCTTTGGGGAAAGGCAGATAAGACTTGGGTCTGCTTACTAGGAACAACAAACCTGCCCTTGAAATTCAAATGTTATGTTCTGAACCCGTTCCTCCTCAAGAGATAAGAAACTTCTAAGCCTCCCGGCAAACTGTTTACATCAAGTCCAAGGGCATCTAAAAGGCAGCAGGCTAGATTTTCCTTGACTAACCATATTTGTCTAACTGTGTTTGCCTTGCAATTCTAACTGTGTTGTATGTGTGTGTGTGTGTATCTGTGTATGTGTGTGTTTTGTCCTTGTGCAACCTTTGATATTTAGAGTTTTAGTGCCGTTCAGCTGGTGGATATTGAGCCTTCACCTGTCAGTGCTCTGAGAATGACCTTAGTGGAGGTATATGGCAGCGTCTGCTATCACCATTTAATCTGTTTTGTGGGTTTGCCTATATGCATGCGGAATAGGGGCTTCTCTGCATAAGTGACATATGAATGCATAACATGTTGTCCCAAAGGCATCAAAACTCCGGGATTCCTTCTTCAGCTTACAAACCAAACAGCACTTTGTTAGTAATAATCCAGGATTTGAAATGAAGCAAAGTGCAAAAACATCCAAATGGCTTCATTTCACCTACTTGCAAAACATTTTACCATGTCTCCCCATTACTTCGGCGTTTCTAGCAGCTATTCTAGCTGAACGCTGTCTGTGCTCTGTTTCCTTTCGCCTTTCCAGAAATGTGTGCACTTGCAAGATCTCATCCCCTGATTCCAATTCCTCCTCTAATTCCTGAACACATTTCTGCTCCAATTCCTCTTCTGAAGATGAGGAATCCCTAACAGCTGGGTACAGTGCCTGAAGACCTTGGCCTGCACTTAAAAACAATCAGCCCTGACAAAATCACCATCTGTCATCTGCAAATAGCCACCCGACTCGGATCTGCACACATTTTTCACCAATACATCACACAGTCTTAGACCTCACAACTTCTGAGGATGCTTGCCATAGATGGAGGCAAAACGTCAGGTGATAATACTTCTAGAGCATGGCCATATAGCCCAAAAAAACCTACAACAACCCATTGATTCCGGCCATGAAAGTGTTTGACATGAGATAGAATACAAAAGCCAGCATAGTGTATGTATATTAATCTTGTTGTGTATCAAATTATTATTATTATTATTATTATTATTATTATTATTTTACTGACACAAAAACACAGTATGTCACAGCAAACAAGATATATATGCTGGATTTTGTATCACAAAATCACAAGTCGAACACTTCCCAAGCATCTAGAACTGTGTGATTTTATTATTATTATTATTATTATTATTATTATTATTATTATTATTATTTGAAACACAAGATAAGTCCACAGCAGAAAGGGTTACTCTGCTGGCTGTTGTATTGGATCACACATTGGACACTTCCTTCTTGTTGTTGTTGTTGTTGTTGTTGTTGTTGTTGTTGTTATTTGAAACACAACAAGATGAGTCCACAGCAAACAAGATCACTCTGCTGGCTGTTGTATTGGATCACACATCAGACCCTTCCCAAGTGTCTACGACTGTGTGATGTATCGGCGAATAATGCATGCAGATCCCAGTAAGGTGACCTTTTGCAGCTGACAGATGGTAATTTTGTCAGTGCCAATCATGTTTAAGTGCAGGCCAAGGTCTTTAGGCACTGCAGTCGGTGGACTGATCACCACTGGGACCACCTTTATTAGCTTGTGCCAGAGTCTTTGCAGTTCGATCTTTAAATCCTCATATTGTGTCAACTTTTTCAGTTGTTTCTCTTCAATCCTTCTGTTACTTGGGATTGCAACATCGACAATCCATACTTGGTTTTTTTAACACAATCATGAAGTCAGGAGTATTGTGCTCCAAAACTCTGTCTGTCTGAATCCGGAAGTTCCCAGAGAATGTGTTCATTCTCTAACTTTTTCTGGTTTGTGATCCCACCAGTTCTTTGTTGCAGGCAAATGGTATTTGTGGTACAAGTTCCAATAAATCATTTGAGCAATGGTGTTATGCCTCTGCTTGTAGTCTGTCTGTGCGATCTTCTTGCAGCAGCTGAGGAAGTAATGCAAGAAGATTGCGCAGACAGACTATAAGCAGAGGCATAACACCGTTGCTCAGATGATGATGATGATGATGATGATGATTATGATTATTATTATTTGGAAGTCATTCTGTATTTTGGCTTTCATTCCTGAGCCTCACCTCAAGATTAGACCAGCCTCCTTTCAGCTAATCGCAATGGTTCTCAACCCATGGGTCCCCAAGTGTATTGGCCTACAACTCCCAGAAATCCCAGCCAGTTTACCAGATATTTCTGGGAGTTGAAGGCCAAAACATCTGGGGACCCACAGGTTGAGAACCACTGCCTTATCATAACACAAATGGCACAAAATTGGATCAAAGAAACAGGTGGTGAAAGGCTTCGTGTCTTTCATCTGATTTATCTGTCACTTCCTTTTAAAACTCTTTTTTTTTGCTTGGATGTGAAATTTCATCCCATCCATTATTCTTTCCAGGGGAACAGTTCAAAAGCAGGGATTCTTTACTTCTGGTGCGCTTCTGAAGCCATTAACAACCTTCTGTCTAAGAAGCAGGGAGTGCCAATTCTACAACTGTTATGCATTTTAGTCGCTTCATTTTCATTTTGTGTTAGCGCTGTTCAGAATAAGTAGCTTTCTGTATTTTCATGAGATGTGCATGATTTCCCTTTCGTTGGGCAGGCTGTGTAATGAATATCGAGGAAACATATTGTGGAATAATCTGCTGACTTGAATTAAAATGAAAACATCACTTTTTTCCCTGGCAAAATATAGACTTCAGTTTAGCTGAACAAATAGCTCTCATAACTAGAACTAACCTCGCTCTTTTTAGACATCTCGCTGTGAGTTTGGGGGCAGAGGGTTCAATTTGATCCTTACACAGATTAAGATGTTCAGTCACATTCTCTTTTTATTTCACTTGGAATAACTGAGCATGTTTTCAAGGTGAAAGCAAGAAGCCAGATGTCTCTTGGGAGGTTTCATGAAGCCAGTGGGCCAGACAGGGTTTGTGGCTTCATTAGCTCTGTGGCTGCTTCGGCCAAAGGCAGCAAAGCGTCCTCATCATCGATGTATTATGGGGAAAGGACAGGAGTCAAAGTCATGCAACTCTATCCTACGAGCAGGAAGCTCCTTTGCGCAGTAGCTTCCGCTCCAGCTCAATGTTGAATGTAGGACAGAAAGTGTGAGATTGCAATACGCAGCCCTTCTTGACTTGCTGGGGTTTTCAAGTCACTTTCCACAAGGAGTGATAAGCCCTTATAGATAAGCGGTGCTGGTCATGGAAAGACCAGAAGCCTTTTTAAATAGATATTGAAGCATTTTGGATTTCCAGATTAGGGATGATAAGCATGTACTAGAATGCATTAGTCTGTGTCTTGGAGACACCATTCCTATTGGATTCTGTTCTGTTATGATCGGACACCTGGCTCGACAACAGTACGTGTGAAAAAGATGGCTTCAAACTACAAGGAAGGAGATGCCACCTGAACATTAGGAAGAACTTCCTAACTGTGAAAGTTGTTGAGCAGTGGAACTCTCTACCCCAACGTGTGTTGGAGGCTCCTTCTTTGGAGGCTTTTAAACAGAGGCTGGATGGCCATCTGTTTCGAGTCCAGATCCTTTACCATCTTGGTCCCTCTTATCTAGTTGTGATCAAGACTTAATATATTCTATTACAGGCTTCAAACTACAGGAAAGGAGATTCTACCTTCCAGTCTCATAGATCTAGTAGTCACTCCAAAACCTTCCAATCCCATTGATCTAGTAGTCACTCCAAAACCTTCCAATCTCATAGATCTAGTAGACACTCCAAAACCTTCCAATCTCATGGATCTAGTAGTCACTCCAAAACCTTCCAATCTCATAGATCTAGTAGACACTCCAAAACCTTCCAATCCCATTGATCTAGTAGTCACTCCAAAACCTTCCAATCTCATAGATCTAGTAGACACTCCAAAACCTTCCAATCTCATAGATCTAGTAGATACTCAAAAACCTTCCAATCTCATAGATCTAGTAGTCATTTATTTGATACACTTGTATACCGCTAATATCTCAGCCTGGAACGGCGACTCATTGCGGTTTACAGCAATTAAAAACAATCTCCAATTTAAAACATATACACATACAATAACAAATTATTGGGCCACCAATAATAATCCCATATATCTCGAGTTGAAATCACAGTCCAGAATTCGTTGTCCATATTTCCTGTCCTTAGTCACCAGAGTTCGATTGCCACAGATTAGCCGAATGCTTGTTTAAACAACCATGTTTTCAGTCTCTTCCTAAACACCATCAGCGAACAGGCTGATCGTACCTCTATAGGGAGGGTGTTCCAAAGCCGGGGGGCCACCACAGAGAAGGCCCTGTCTCTCGTTCCCGCCAGCCGCACTTCTGAAGCTGGAGGGATAGAGAGAAGGGACTCTCCCAATCTCATAGATCTAGTAGATACTCAAAAACCTTCCAATCTCATAGATCTAGTAGTCACTCCAAAACCTTCCAATCTCATGGATCTAGTAGACACTCCAAAACCTTCCAATCTCATAGATCTAGTAGTCACTCCAAAACCTTCCAATCTCATAGATCTAGTAGATACTCCAAAACCTTCCAATCTCATAGATCTAGTAGATACTCCAAAACCTTCCAATCTCATAGATCTAGTAGTCACTCCAAAACCTTCCAATCTCATGGATCTAGTAGACACTCCAAAACCTTCCAATTTCATAGATCTAGTAGTCACTCCAAAACCTTCCAATCTCATGGATCTAGTAGACATTCCAAAACCTTCCAATTTCATAGATCTAGTAGTCACTCCAAAACCTTCCAATCTCATAGATCTAGTAGATACTCCAAAACCTTCCAATCTCATAGATCTAGTAGATACTCCAAAACCTTCCAATCTCATAGATCTAGTAGTCACTCCAAAACCTTCCAATCTCATGGATCTAGTAGACACTCCAAAACCTTCCAATCTCATAGATCTAGTAGTCACTCCAAAACCTTCCAATCTCATAGATCTAGTAGACACTCCAAAACCTTCCAATCTCATGGATCTAGTAGACACTCCAAAACCTTCCAATCTCATGGATCTAGTAGTCACTCCAAAACCTTCCAATCTCATGGATCTAGTAGACACTCCAAAACCTTCCAATCTCATGGATCTAGTAGTCACTCCAAAACCTTCCAATCTCATAGATCTAGTAGACACTCCAAAACCTTCCAATCTCATAGATCTAGTAGACACTCCAAAACCTTCCAATCTAAAAACATCATTATCAGCCAATAGTCGCATCCAGTCCAATTTCACATCCGAGGTGCTTTCATGCCTTCTGTCCAAAGGCCTGGTCCCAAAACCATGATTTCAATTTTTTCCTAAACGAAAGGAGGGATGATGCCGACCTAATCTCGCTGGGGAGCGAGTTCCACAGATGGGGGGTCACCACCGAGAAGGCCCTGTCCCTCGTCCCCGCCAAATGCGTTTGTGAAGCTGGCAGGGCCAAGAGCAGGGCCTCCCTAGACGATCTTAAACTACGGGGTGGAACGTAGAGGGAGTTACATTCAGACAAGTAAGCTGGGCCGGAACCATATAGGGTTTTATAGGCCAAGATCAGCATAAAGCTGTTAGCAGACAGGATGAACCTTAATCAGTTTTCCCCGCACCCCAATTTGCCGTTTACAAAGATCCTCTTATTATGCCCAGAAATGCATATCTAAGCATATTTGCAAGAGCATGGTAAATATATAGGAGGAAATCCACTCGCTTTTTTATGTTTCCTGCTTGGAAATGAAGGCCCCTTCCTCTAGCGGCATGTGATCCTGTGAGAAAATGCAATAAACAACAAAATCGGTTGCCAAAATAATGGCCCTAAAGGGTTCAGAGAAAAAGACTGAAGCAGTTCTTTCCTGTTTTTGTCCATTTGCTGCCTGTGATATTAGATTATCTTTTGTACACATTGAGGGAGAGGGTTATTAGGGTATGTTGAACATAGTCCCATTATATAGCGTGGTGTAGTAAAATGGCACTCTTTTGGAATTTGCTTTTGAGTATTCCCATGCCGGGTTGTTGTAGGTTTTTTGGGTTATATAGCCATGTTCTAGAAGCATTCTCTCCTGACGTTTCGCCTTCATCTATGACAAGCATCCTCAGAGGTTGTGAGACCTCGCAACCTCTGAGGATGCTTGCCATAGATGCAGGTGAAACGTCAGGATAGAATGTTTCTAGAGCATGGACACATAGCCCAAAAAACCTACAACATCCCAGTGATTCCAGCCATGAAAGCCTTCGACTATATATTCCCAAGCTGCAGATCCATCAAGGACTTTAAGATCTTCCGGGGAGGCCCTGCTCGTTATCCCCCCCCCCCCCATCATTGCAATCGTGTTTGGTGGGGACAAGGGACAGGGCCTTTTCTGTGGTGGCCCCTCAGCTGTGGAATTCGCTCTCAAGTGAAATTAGATCTGCTCCATCTCTCCTGACCTTTTGGAAACAAGTGAAATCCTGGCTTTGAGCACAATTCAAAGTGCTGGCTTTGGCCTATAAAGCCCTGAACTGTTCTGTTTACTTGTCCAAACGTACCTCCCGCTACGATCCACCTAGTACCATAAGATCATCCTGGGAGGCCCTGCTCATTATCCCCCCATCATTGCAATCGTGTTTGGTGGGGAGACAGGGCCTTTTCTGTGGTGGCCCCTCGGCTGTGGAACTCCCTCCCAAGCGAAATTAGACCTGATCCATTCCTCCTGACCTTTTGGAAACAAGTGAAATCCTGGCTTTGAGCACAATTCAAAGTGCTGGCTTTGGCCTATAAAGCCCTGAACAGTTCTGGCCCAGTTTACTTGTCCGAACATATCTCCCGCTACGATCCACCTTGGACCATAAGATCATCTGGAGAGGCCCTGCTCGTTTTCCCCCCATCATTGCAATCGCGTTTGGTGGGGACAAGGGACAGGGCCTTTTCTGTGGTGGCCCGTCGGCTGTGGAATTCGCTCCCAATCGAAATTAGATCTGCTCCATCCCTCCTGACCTTTTGGAAACAAGTAAAATCCTTTCTATGGAATCACGCCTTTGCAGACTAGGCTGACCTGCTGGCAAAGTGACGGCTTTAATGGATTTGATGGACTGCTTTTAGGACGATGACGTAAATCGCCAACTGTTTGAGTGTTTTTATACTGTTTTTATATTATTTTTATTTAAATATTATATTTATGCTTTTGGTTGTGGGCACCATGGTGTGCCGGTTGTTAGCCGCCCTGAGTCCCTCTGCGGAGGCTGAGACCAGTCCAC
The DNA here is from genome assembly GCF_025583915.1 of Anolis sagrei ordinatus. Classification (NCBI taxonomy): domain Eukaryota; kingdom Metazoa; phylum Chordata; class Lepidosauria; order Squamata; family Anolidae; genus Anolis; species Anolis sagrei. The sequence continues at coordinate 274,755,655 of NW_026846588.1, read as the reverse complement.
ACCAGAGCTCCCTGTCGGTCGTCACCACCCCCAGCTCCTTCAAGGTCAATCCAGTCCCTTCAAGGATACTATCCATCCATCAAGTAGTGAGCATTTAGACAATAGGACGGAATACAAATGTACAAAATAAATAAATAAATAAAATAATTAAATCTCTGGGTTGAGAATCTGTAGATATGGAGGGCCAGCTGTATTTAAGATTACAGGGGCAGGTTCCTAATTGGGAGCTCATCAATTAGTTACGCTGGGATGACCGAGGCAGTGAAAGGAAAGAGCAATGGCTTCCTTCTGCTTAGAGTGAGCATCAGGGAGAAATGGCAGAAGTTCAGCAATTAACCTCCCTTGTCAGGTATTGCTCCAGCTGGCCGTGATAACATATTTCATTAGCTGCCATGGTCGGCTTACGATTTGAGTTGCTGGACCTCCTGACAAATACTTAAAGCTCTATTATTTTTTTAAATGGCATCACATAACGATGTGAGGCAAATAGAAAAAAAATGTGCATATCACTTGAAAATTACATCGATTGGACTACAAAGCATGCAGAACAATTGCATAATAATTACAGCGCCTCTAGCTCAACAAACCCGAGGAGGTTTGGGCTTGAGTTTCAGAAACACGGTCCTAATCTCATTCAGCAGTTTGTGATGAGGCATGGCGTGGGTGTGCACACACTCCCTGTGCTAAGAAGGAGAAGTCAGAGGTTTTTCTGGGCATGTTCCAACCCATGGACACACTTAAAATTGCTTTTGAGAGTGCTCTTTGAATAGTCCCCTTCAGCATTTAGACAAGAGCACTGGCCCTTGCAAACTGCCTCTCTGATTGGCGCATGCTTGGTGCACTTATGACAGAGGGGAAGTGGATAGTTGAAGGTTGTTTTCCAGGGCATAGCTTCATCGGCAGAGAAATTCCTCACCTGAGATACTTTTACTGGCTTTCTATACCTGCTTTCTCTTTTGGTTGTGTAACGCAATGCCTCTCAGGCTGTCACATCTGAGCAGCCCACAATTTTTTTTTGCAGCAGCCAATGGTCCAGGAGACCAGTGTCATGGCAGGTATTGATATAGCACCTCAGAGCACATTAATGCAGGATAGCACAGAAGCTGCATTCCAAGAGAAAGAAGGTTCCTTGCAAAGAAGAAGATTGCTGGTGCTGCAAAGCCATTAATCCAAGGAGAAAATGGGCTACATTTTTAGTTAAGAACAAGTCCTAGCTCCAGCAGACAAGAGTCCTTTGTCCCACCCTGGTCACTCCAAAGATATATAAACCCTTTTTCCTAGTTCCAACAGACCTCACTACCTCTGGGGATGCTTGCCATAGATGCAGGCGAAACGTCAGGAGAGAATGCCTCTAGAACATGGCCATATAGCCCCAAAAACCCTACAACAGCACAATTTCATTTCTCTTATACCCATGAGAAGTTGAAGTCGGTAGCATGGAGACCCATACATCTAAGAAAGGAGACAAAGTCTCTGACAGGATGTCACATTGGGAAGGAAGGAAGCTTTTTTTCTGCAGCTCTGGAGACAAGGACAGAGGGCAATGGATTCAAATGGCAGAAAAAGAAGATTCCTCCTAAACATTAGAAAGAACTTACAGATGAAAAGAGTGATTTGGCAGTGGAGGTGCCATCTAGGAATCTCCTTCTTTGGAGGTTTTTAAGCAGAGGCTATATATCATTCTATTGGGATTGCTTTGATTGTGTGGGTTGGACTGGATGGCGGTTGGGGTTTCTTCTAACTCTGTGATTCTAGGAAAGCTTATGCTTCCAACTTGGTTGTCTTTGTTTGCCTTGAAGGAACTCCAAGATCCCTTTGCATACTAACACAGCAATGTCTTTGAATCCACGAGAAATGTTTTTATAAGAGTTATGGACATTGCTGAGCCCAGAAGAATAATACTTTGAGCACTGCACAGAACAGGTGACATGTAATGGTGGACCATACTGTGTTGCTGCTACTCATAGGGAAATGGCTTAGCATGGAAGGGATCAATGCAGTTGGAGCTTTTCCAAAGCCAACTGGATCGTTGAGCTCCATCTTGGTTTGTATCTTGACCTGAAGGTCAGTCATGATGCTGGTGCCCCTTGTGTCGTCCAAACAGGGAGGGGAAAAAAGTAAAAGAACAAAGGCAGGGAAATAAAAACTTTGGGAATAAATCAGTTATTCTCAAAGTTAGGTCCTCGTGGCATAGAACAGGCCACATGCTGTGGTGGACCATACTGTGTTGCCAGTGGCAGCAAAAAAAAAAAAAGCTAATAGGATTTTGGCCTTCATCAATAGGAGTCTAGTGTCTAGATCCAGGGACGTCATGCTACCCCTCTAGTCTGCCTTGGTTAGACCAATCTGGAATATTGTGTCCAATTCTGGGCACCACAATTGAGGAGAGAGATTGACAAGTTGGAATGTGTCCAGAGAAGGGCGACTAAAATGATCAAGGGTCTGGAAAACAAACCCTATGAGGAGTGGCTTAAAGAGCTGGGCATGTGTAGCCTGAGGGAAGAGAAGGCTGAGAGGAGACACGATAGCCATGAATAAATACGTGAGAGGAAGTCATAGGGAGGAGGGAGCAAGCTTGTTTTCTGCTTCCCTGGAGACTAGGACACAGAACAATGGCTTCAAACTACAAGAAAGAAAGGAGATTCCATCTGAACATTAGCAAGAACTTCCTGACTGTGAGAGCCATTCAGCAGTGGAACTCTCTGCCCCTGAGTGTGGTGGAAGCTCCTTCTTTGGAAGTTTTTAAACAGAGGCTGGATGGCCATCTGTCAGGGGTGCTTTGAATGCAATTTTCCTAATTCTTGACAGGGGATTGGACTGGATGGCCCATGAAGTCTCTTCCAACTCTATGATTCTATTGCTTGGGGTGTTGCTGAGCCCAGAAGAATAGTGCTTTGGACACTGCACAGAACAAGTCACATGCAATAGTGGACCATACTGTGTTGCCAGGAAGTGGCTTAGCTTGGAAGGGATTGATGCAATTGGAGCTTCTCTAAAGCCAACTGGACAGTTGAGTTCCATCTTGGTTTGTACCTTGACCTGAAGGTCAGTCATGATGCTGGTGCCCCTTGTGTCTTCCAAGCAGGGAGAAAGAAGAAAAGAAGAAAGGCAGGGTAAAAGATCTAAATCAGTTATTCCCAAACTTTGGTCCTCTTGGCATAGAACAGATCACATGCTATGATGGACCACACTGTGTTGCCACTTACGGGGAAATGGCTTAGCCTGGAAGGGATCAATGCAGTTGGAGCTTCTCTAAAGCCAACTGGACAATTGAGCTCCATCTTGGTTTGTACCTTGACCTGAAAATCAGTCATGATGCTGGTGCCCCTTGTGTCTTCCAAGCAGGGAGAAAGAAGAAAAGAACAAAGGCAGGGTAAAAGATCTAAATCATTTATTCCCAAACTTTGGTCCTCTTGGTGGTATAGAACAGGTCACATGCTATGGTGGACCACGCTGTGTTGGTATTCATGGGGAAATGGCTTAGCCTGGAAGGGATCAATGCAGTTGGAGCTTTTCCAAAGCCAACTGGACAGTTGAGCTCCATCTTGGTTTGTACATTGACCTGAAGGTCAGTCATGATGCTGGTGCCCCTTGTGTCTTCCAAGCAGAGAAAAAGCAAAAAAGAACAAAGGCAAGGTAAAAGACAATCTAAATTCCTAAACTCTGGTCCTCCAGGTGCTTTAGACTTCAGCTCCCAGAAACCCCAACCAGATTGTCCAATAGTCATGAATTCTGGGAGCTGAATTCCAAGACACCAGAAGGACCAAGGTTTGGGAACTACGGATATAAACATTCATATGTGTTTCAGTCAGAAAGTTTAGATAAGTCCTAGGTCTGAAATGATTGAAGTCCCCTAAATCTAAGTCTTTGAGAAACATGGTAGAAAATGGCATTCCCCTACTCTTTTGGGTTTCACGGAACCCCTGGAAAGATGTTGAATAGATAAGCAGCGAAATACTCCTATTAACAAAGCTGGTATTTGTATGAGGACATGAGTCACTTCATTCTTTGGGACCAACGGGGCTGTGAGCACCCCCATTTACAAAGGGACTTTTCCCCAGTGATCCTCAGACAATCGAAGAGCCCGTAGATGTGTGCCAAGTCTCTTTCAAAGATGCTTCTCTCCTCTCCCCCCTTTTGCCTCAGCCCTGGGGATGTTTTAACAAGAACCCTTCTTTTTTGCCTCTATTTAAACGTCAGTGCCTTGCCTGGGAGAAGTGGCCGCTTCTAAGACAGCTGCTGTGATAGTTGGCTTGTCTACACAGAGCAAGCAATTGTCGGTCGCCTTTGTGCAAGTTTTCACTCTGTGCCATTTAATGGAAGAATACATTATCCCACCGTGTCTTTAAAGGGGTTTAAGTAACAGCAAGTGTCCAAAAACTTTTTTTATATAAAGCTAAGCCATTCCAAAAAAAAAGAAAAAAAGAATAGATTCAAAATGAGAAGGAACATGCTGGGCATTAAATTTAACTGTGCTTTTCTGAAAGGCAGGACTTTGTGGACCATGAATCATGCGTATTCTCCTCCTGTCAGCAATTAGATCATAATGTGAGTCTTGCAGTGAAGAAGTTAGGCATCATGTTTTGTCCAAAATCTTTTTGTTCTCCTCGGGGGCTGTGATTGGCATTTTTGTAAATGCTCATTTCTGTCAGTAACTTTCTGGGGGTTTTGCACATGCCAGTTAGACTTTCCCTTTACAACTTGAATGGGAGACCAATGTTTTCAGGTATGCACATAGGGCACTTCTCAAAGACTTAACCATTTATGAGAAAATATTTATTTTATTTATGTTTTAGTATCTGTAGGTCAAGATACATGAGTCTTCCCTACTTCACTCTTACATCAGGACAGCAAAGTAGAACAAATTAAGTTTTTGTTTTTGTTTTATTCGTGTCAGGAGCAACTTTAGTAAGTGCAAGTTGCTTCTGGTTTGAGAGAATTGGCCATCTGCAAGGATGCTGCCCAGGGGACCATGATTCATGGTCCACAAAGTTCTGCCTTTTTGAAAAGCACAGTTAAATTTAATGCCCCTTTACCATCCTGTGGGAGGCTTCTTTCATGTCCCTGCATGAGAAGCTGGAGCCGACAGACAGGAGCTCACCCCATTCCCTGGGTTTGAACTGCTGACTTTTCAGTCAACAGTCCTGCTGGCACAAGGGTTTAACCTATTGTGTTACCATGTGCTCCACCAAATTAAGTAACCAGGAGAAAAGAGTTTTCTTGTGAGTAAATCATCAAAGTTTCATGCTAAGTTTTTTGAATGACTCCATTTCAGAGTTGGATATTTGCTTTATTTTTTACCCTTCTCTAATACATTATTGCTATACCAATAATTTATTGGTGAACAGCCTAAACACTATGAAACATAGACTGCCTACTACTTCTCATCAGCATTAAATGACGTGGCATGTCTATATCTGACTATTACTACTTCATAGAACCCTAGAGTTGGAAGAGACCTCATGGGCCATCCAGTCCAACCCCATTCTGCCAAGAAACAGGAAAATCACATTCAAAGCACCCCCGACAGATGGCCATCCAGCCTCTGTTCAAAAGCCTCCAAAGAAGGAGCCTCCACCACACTCTGGGGCAAAGAGTTCCACTGCTGAACAGCTCTTACAGTGAGGAAGTTCTTCCTAATGTTCTGGTGGAACCTCCATTCCTGCAATTTGAAGCCATTGCTCAATGTCCTAGTCTCCAGGGCAGCAGAAAACAAGCCTGCTTCATCCTCCCTGTGACTTCCACTCACATCTTGATCCATGGCCCTCCTCAGGTCTCCTCTCAACCTTCTCTTCTGCAGGCTAAACATACCCAGCTCTTTAAGCTGCTCCTCATTGGGTTTGTTTTCCAGACCCTTGATCATTTCAGACTGTAAGTGGAAGCTGACAAGATGAAATACTCATCCGTATCAACAGATATCCCTGAATGCCAAAAAGGAACATAGCTACCAGGATATTTTTCCTTCCCAAAACATAACCTTTCAGCTTGCATATCTAGACCTTTGTTTAAAGTGTGCATCCTTATCTGACACACACAAGTTCATTAACTTCTTAGAAATATTTGGTCATTGTCCATATTGATTGAAAATAAATAGCTGGAGAATCAGCCTATAGTGGCAATCCTTGTCAATAAGCCAAGATATCTGCCGCCTGAGCATGCTATTCCTGGCCGTACTTGAGATCCCGGATAAATATCTTAGTTTAAGTCCTATAATTATTTTACCCAGTTTAGAGTTCTGCTTCCTGTAGCACTGAGCTATTTTTTTCTGGTTGTTTTTCTTGCAAAGCATCATGTATAATAATGCCATTATAGAAATATATTATTATATTATAATACCAACAGAAGGGTCACTATGCATATTATTTCTATTTGGCACCATGTTGTGTAGCTTGACACTTGACCGTCTTGGGTCAGATGTACAATTGGTGTTAGAACAAACATGGGCAAACGTCAGCCCTCCAGGTAATCTGCTAGGAATTGTGGGAGTTGTGGTCCCAAAACACCTGGAGGGCCGAAGTTTGCCCATGCCATTGTTAGAAGCTGCCTACTTTTCAGACGGTTCATGCCAATACTTCCCTAGGGATGCACTGTAAGAAAGCATTCTGCTATTCATGTAGTTGACAGTTGTTGTTTTCCATTTAAATGGCCAAAGTGTCTTTCTTTTTAAAGACTCTTTGTGGCGCTTTCACCGTTAACCAAGCTCAGAGTCTTAAGGCGGAAAGCAAAGCTATAATTAGAGCAGCTTTTTGGGCCAAGATGGGGAAGAGTTTGTTTTCCTCCTCTTGGAATGAGCTGGAACCGAGGTCCAGTAATAAATACCGGCCCTGTTTTTGCAAAGACAGATCTCTGCTGGAATCCAGTCAGCAGGGACGGGAACCTGTGCAAAGACGTAGCCCACGCAAAAGCAGGGAGAGAGCATGCAAGACCTTTTGTGTGACTAAAATGATCAAGGGTCTGGAGAACAAGCCCTATGAGGAGCGGCTTAAGGAGCTGGGCATGTTTAGCCTGAAGAAGAGAGGGCTGAGAGGAGATATGATAGCCATATGTATAAATATGTGAGAGGAAGCCACAGGGAGGAGGGAGCAAGCTTGTTTTCCGCTTCCCTGGAGACTAGGACACGGAACAGTGGCTTCAAACTACAAGAGAGGAGATTCCATCTGAACATGAGGAAGAACTTCCTGACTGTGAGAGCCGTTCAGCAGTGGAACTCTCTGCCCCGGAGTGTGGTGGGGGCTCTTTCTTTGGAAGCTTTTAAACAGAGGCTGGATGGCCATCTGTCAGGGGTGATTTGAATGCAATATTCCTGCTTCTTGGCAGAATGGGGTTGGACTGGATGGCCCATGAGGTCTCTTCCAACTCTTTGATTCTATTATTCTATCTATGATGTACGATGGAGACTGTGGCCATGTGTTAAAGAGCAACTTCGACTGGAGGAAGAGGCAGGACACACACCAAGTAGCCTCCATCCAAAGTTTGATTGAAAGACAGTGACATTTTACTTTTCTCTGTGTAAATACGAGGGTCGTTCATGAAAGATTTCCCTTGACCCACTTCCTGTGGACTGAGATCAATGAAACTTGGCCCAGTTATGAGTCTTTCTCTCCATTGGTGCCACCTAAGGACACACACTTCTCCCATCTTTTTAAGCAACTGTCAACACTTCACTTGTAGAAGTCGACATGTTGCTCCAAGAGCCACATTGTGACTTCGGAAATCAGAGTCTCATCATCCGAAAAATGCTTGCACTTCAGAAACGATGATGCAAGTTCGGGTGAATAATGTTACGCTTTCTTAGGAATTTAGTCTGGTCCAATGCAAAAGACACAGTAATTTTGCACAAAAGCAAGAGGAAAAAGAACAGAAAACTTTACTGTATTGTCGAAGGCTTTCATGGCCGGAATCACTGGGTTGTTGTAGGTTTTTCCGGGCTATATGGCCATGTTCTAGAGGCATTTTCTCCTGACGTTTCGCCTGCATCTATGGCAAGCATCCTCAATACCTCTGAGGATGCTTGCCATAGATGCAGGCGAAACGTCAGGAGAAAATGCCCCTAGAACATGACCATATAGCCCGGAAAAACCTACAACAACCCAGAAAACTTTACTCTTGTCAGTAGAGTCAAAACATAAACTTGCAGTGTTGCATACAAAATAAACAGTGCAACAAACTTACATAGTCCTTGTAAGAATAACAGAATGCAAACAGAATGCACCTCACTACCTCTGAGGATGCTTGCCATAGATGCAGGCGAAACATCAGGAGAAATGCCTCTAGAACATGGCCCTATAGCCCGAAAAAACCCACAAGAACCTAGAATGCAAAGAGCTTAGCTTCTTCATCTTCCTTCAAATGAGCAGCGCAAATGGTTGAGCAAAATGCTGTGAGCATAAGCTCCTCAGAGCAAAAGCGGAACTGTATTCTAAAACACATACAGTTATACCCCACCGGGTGTGGCTCAAATTTACTAGCTGACCTAAATTAGTAGCTGCACATGATGATTAGCAGTATAAGGTTTTCTTTAACACACACTTGGTGTTGATCCTTTTACAATTTACAGCAGTAGAATTTCAAAGCCACAGGTGCATGCTTCTTCCATTGGGGCAACATTTGAGTTGTGAAGTAGTGCATTGTCTTGCAGAAGGTGGACACCTTTGGTGAACATGCCACATCCCTTGGTTTTGATGGCCTCCCGCAATTTCCATAGCAGTGAAGCATAGTATGCTCCAGTGATCATAGAATCATAGAGGTCCCCTTTGCTAAGAAATCCATCAGTGCTACTCCGTGCTGGCCCCAAAATACTATGAGCATGACCTAGCCTGCCGAGAATTGAGCATGTGCCTTCTTTGGAAGCAGTGAGTGATGTTGCTTCCATTGCGTCGACTGAACTTTAGTCTCAGGATCAGAGTGATGGACCCAGCTTTCTCTTGTGTGATCAGTCTGTTGAAAAAGTCCTCCTGGTTTCCATGGCACATCATCAATAGAGCCTGAGTGCTTTCTACTCGTTCCTGCTTCTGGAAAGGTGTGAGCAGCTGGGGCCCCCAGTGAGCAATATCTTATGCATGTAAAGATGGTCTTGGATGATTTTTCCATGGACCTCACACTCATCTTGACATTTTGGGCTAGGTGGAAAATGGTTACGCGACGATTTTCCAAATGGTGACCTCTACTAGTTAGATTTTGTTCATCAGTAGTAGAATGGGGTTGTCCTGGAATTGGAGTTATTTGCACCGAAGTCCTGGAATTTGAGTTATTTGAATTGGCTACACCAGTTCTTGACTCCATCATATGATGGGGAATCATCCCCATCAACTTCTTTCATCTCATTGAACGTCTCCTTTGGTGTTCAACCTTTCAAGGAAAGGAACTTGGTGACTGCTCTGTATTCCACTGGGTTCATTATCAAACCTCACACCTCTTCAGCATCTGTAAAATCAAGACCGTTCTCAGTTCTGGGTTGTAAATTGGCACATAACCTATAGAGACTGATATCATTGCACATGTGCAGTTTCAGCGTCCTGAGATAAATAGAAATGGGTCAGGGGAAATCTTTAATGAATGCCCGTCGTATTTTAGAGGGGAAATCCTCTAGCAAAATTGGATTCATGGTCACCCCTGATGCTAAAATAATCCGATCATAGAGAAGAGACTGTCAGCTATCGTGATAAGGCAGGCTGCCATTTTATTTGTAATGCTTACAAAAAAATTACACACTGAAATAGATATTATTTCTTGTTTTTTATATGGTCTTTCTTTCTTACGAATACCCTTTTATATTTCTGAAATGAACCCAGGGTTCAGTATAGAGCCCTGCTATCATACAGCCCAACCAAAGCATGCCCTGCTCTAGCCTTTGATGATCATTTGCAAAACATAGGCGCATTGCTGTTGGGGCTGTCGGGATTGGAGTCATGCTTCAGAAACCATCCTGTAATGAGCCACACACAAATTGACCATTGCATGTGCTTCTCAGTTGCTGGTATTTATCGGGCTGCGGGGCAGGAAACAACGTTTTCTTTTAATTCTGGGTAAAATGCATGAGCTAGTTTGGTAAGTATGCAAGATCGCAATGCAATCCTGTCTGTTTTTTTGTTGTTTCAGAGTTTATCAGTCTAAGGCTGGTTGTAAAGCTATGACCTTTTGAAAAATGCACTGCAAAATACAGTTGACCATATATACTCGAGTATAAGCCGACCCAAATATAAGCCGAGGCACCTAATTTTACCCCAAAAATCTGAAAAAACGTATTGACTCGAGTATAAGCCGCGGGTGGGAAATGCAGCAGCTACTGGTCAATTTCAAAATAAAAATAGATACCAATAAAATTGCATTGATCGAGGCATCAGGAGATTAAATGTTCTTCATATGTACATAAAATTGTAATTTGAGATAAGACTGCCCAACTCTGATCAAACGATTATTCTAAACTTCTTCAATGTAAATGTGCTTATGTATCCTTCCAATAATAATAAAGAGAGTAAAATAATATTTATTTATTTATTTAAAGTATTTATATTCCACCCTTCTCACCCCGCAGGGGACTCAGGGCGGATTACAATGTACAGATATATGGCAAACATTCAATGCCAATTAGACATACAACGTATATAGACATACACAGAGACTATTTAACTTTTTCTGGCTGCCAGGGGAGCTATCGCTTTCATTGTCCATTTGCGACACTGATGAAGTACTTCCGCATTCCCCGCATGCTTTGCTGGAGTGCTTTTTGCTGGAGTCTTTGTATTGCCTAATTTTCCTACTTGACAGATGCAACTGTCTTTCAGGTTGCAAAGGTCGACAACATGCTACACAATTGGCCGGACACTCACTCCAACCTGGGCTGGCTTCGAACTCATGACCTTCTGGTCAGAGTGATCTTAATGCAGCTGACACTCAGCCAGCTGCGCCACAATCCCAGTGCTAATAAATGTAATAATAATAATAATAATAATAATAATAATAATAATAATAATAATAAATAGATTAGTCCTAGACACTTGGGAAGTGTTCGACGTGTGATCCAATACAACAGCCAGCAGAGTGTCTGCTGTGGACTCATCTTGTTGTGTTTCAAATAATAATAATAACAAATAGAGTAAAATTATTTATTTATTTATTTCCACTATTTCTATCCCGCCCTTCTCACCTCCCGAGAGGGGACTCAGGGCAGCTTACAAACTGGAGACAATTCAATGACGCAACATAATACAAATATAAACACATATAACAACAGTTTAAAACAGTAAATAGAACTACCTCACTACCTCTGAGGATGCTTGCCATAGATGCAGGCGAAACATCAGAAGAAATGCCTCTAGAACATGGCCACATAGCCTGAAAAAAACCTACAACAACCCAGTAAATAGAACATTAAGTTAAAAACATGTTAAAATGTAATAATAATAATAGAGTAAAATAATGTAAATGTAATAATAATAATAGAGCAAAATGATTTTTTTTTCATGTCAGGAGTGACGGGAAACTACAAGTTGCTTCTGGTGCGAGAGAATTGGCCGTCTGCAAGGATGTTGTCCAGGGGATGCCTAGATGTTTTGATGTTTTGCCATCCTTGTGGGAGGATTCCCTCATGTCCCCACAGGGGGAGCTGGAGCTGACAGAGGGTGCTCATCCACGCTCTCGTCAGATTCGAACCTCCGACTTGTCGGTCATCAGTTCTGCCGGCAAATGGGTTTAACCCATTGTGCCACCAGGGGCTCCTAATAAATGTAATAAAAAAGTAATAACAGAGTAAAATAATAAATAACCTTGACTCGAGTATAAGCTGTGGGGGGCTTTTTCAGCCTAAAAAAAGGGCTGAAAAACTAGGCTTATACTCAAGTATATACAGTAAGTCTCTCAGTATTAACACCTTCCAAAATTGGCTGTTTGAGGCATCTTATCTTTACCATGTTTAATTATTTTGCTTCAAAATCACTGAGAATAAGTTTTGTTCCTCTTCAGTGAGCCACAAAACTCTTCATATCAACAAGGATCCCTGTTCAAAAAGAGAATTAAAAGGGATTTTTTTGGACTATAGAAAAAAACAACCCTTGTCAGGTGTTCACATACCAAGGGCATGATGGGTGGGGGATCAGGTCCAAGCAATGCAACCATTCACTCTCTTCCTTTTTGTGTGTTTCAGAGCCGGCAGTTGGAATCTGAGACTGGAACAACAGAAGAGCACAGTCTGAACAAGGAAGCCCGGAAATGGGCCACGCGTGTGGCACGGGAACACAAAAACATCATTCACAGCCAACGGGTGGGTTGAGAGTCAAAGGAGCAGCAGCTGCAAGGGAAAGGTGCTCCATGGTCCTTGGTTGGTCTCCGTAAGAAGAGGTGCAGAAAAGAGGCAGAGTCCCAGGGAGTTGGAAAAGGGTTGGTTGTATTCTTAAAGGCACCAAAGTGAAATCAATCCAAGACCTTGAGACCTTTTTCTCTTTTCTGCACCTCATTGACTGGGTGTTCCCAGTGCACATTGCCTTGGGATTACTTTAAGAAGAACGTGTGGACTTTCTGCTTGTTGTTGCTCTCAGGCACTCATTTTCACACAAGTGAGTAAAGAGGAGTGTCGGAAGCATCCGAAAATATCCTTAAGGCACCAGATCCTGTCTGATTTTGTAAGTTACGCAAGTCTGGTTAGCACCTGGATGGGAGACCACCAACGAATAGGAGGTGCTGTAGGTGATATTTTGGAGGAAGAAACTGGCAAAACTATCTCAGATAATTCCTTGTCTTAGAACAGTGTTTCTCCACCTTCCTAATGCCACAACCCCTTAATATAGTTCCTCATGTTGTGGTGACCCCCAACCATAACATCATAGGTGGCATCCCTATTATTAATTAATTAATTATTATTAAGAGGCCCTATTACTAGAGGAATCATAAGGTATCGTTATTGGCTAACAAGGTGTCACAAGAAGAAGAGGTGGTGGCAGGTGTATTGTTATTACTATTGGCTGACAAGGCAGCATACTATTATTATATATTATTATAATATATTATTAGTATTATTGGCTGACAAGGAGGTATACTACTACTACTATATTATTATTATTGGCTGACAAGGCAGCATACTATTATATTATTATTATTGGCTGATAAGGCAGCGTACTACTATTATAATATTATATTATTACTATTGTCTCACAAGGGGACATGCTATAATAATAATAATAATTTTTATTATTATTATTATTATTATTATTATTATTATTATTATTATTTGCTGGCAAGGCAGCATACTATTATTACATTATATTATTATTAAAACATACACTGCTCCTTACAGAGGGAGGTCAACCCTCCTGTTCAAGGAGCTCCACTGGCTGCCGTTCATTTTCCGGTCTCAATTCAAGGTGCAGGTGCTCACCTACAAAGCCTTTAACGGTTTGGGACCTGCCTACCTGYGTGACCGCATCTCCGTCTATGAACCCGCACGCTCTCTTCATTCATCTGGAGAGGCCCTGCTCACGATCCCACTTGCGTCGCAAGTGCGGCTGGTGGGGACGAGGGACAGGGCCTTCTCTGTGGTAGCCCCCCGACTCTGGAACTCCCTCCCCAAGGACATCAGACAAGCCCCTACGTTGGCAGTCTTTAGGAAGAGCTYGAAGACCTGGCTATTCCGGTGTGCTTTTCCAGAATAGGAAAATCTTAGCAARAAAGTCCCAAAAGCACTTTATTAGAAATTAAGATTGTCCGCACATTGCACCTATCCAAAATCCTTATATATCACTCAGCACACTCAGCACTTTTTAATCTGTACCCATTACATTTGCCCAGCCTAGTTTTATTGTATCACGGTGTGTTGTTTTATTGTTTATGGTTATTGCTTTATGTTTTTTGATTTGCTTTGATTTATATGTAATTGYTATATTGCTGTTTTATTGTTGGCCTTGGCCTTTGTAAGCCGCATCGAGTCCTTCGGGAGATGCTAGCGGGGTACAAATAAAGTTAATAATACTAATAATAATAATAATAATAATAATAATAATAATAATAATACAAAGTTCTTGTGGGTTTTTTCGGGCTATATGGCCATGTTCTAGAGGCATTTCTCCTGACGTTTCGCCTGCATCTATGGCAAGCATCCTCAAAGGTGAGGATGCTTGCCATAGATGCAGGCGAAACGTCAGAAAAAATGCCTCTAGAACATGGCCATATAGCCCAAAAAAACCCACAAGAACTTAGTGATTCCAGCCATGAAAGCCTTCGACAATACAATAATAATACACCTGTCAGAAATGCTGAGGATGCCTGGCATAGATGTGAATGAAACGTTAGGAGAAAATGCTGATGTAACCTCACAACCTCTGAGAATGCTTGCCATAGATGCAGGTGAAACATCAGGAGAGAATGCCTCTAGAACATGGCCATATAGCCCGAAAAAACCTACAACAACCCAATGCAACTGTTCTCATGACTGTATATATGTTGCTCTATATTACAAAGAGTAAACTTCTAATGATCTTCTGCATGGCATATTTTCTTTCTCTGGAAAGAGAGTGTGTGGACTGATAAAAACAGTTTCACAAAAGCTTGCCTCAGATACAACACTGTTTGGAGCAACGTTGGCGAGGGTGCTTTTGCCGTGTACCTCCACAAATTGGGATGGTGAGAATGCTAACCTTTGGCAACAGATTCCTGGATTCTAAAACTCTGCAATGATCAGGATAATTGAAGCCAAATGTCTAGAGAGCAAGGGACAGCCACAGGAAGGAGCGTACTTTCGTCCTTCCTGTTTGTGATTAACAGTAAATCATGATGAAGCTTTATCTGCAAGTGTCAGCATATAAAGACCTCTCTGCAAGGACTTAGTGGACAGCTCTGCATTCTTTCTGGAAGCAAGGGAAGTTTTAGAGTACTTTCATTCACTCAGTAATCAGTATTTTAAATGCACCCAAATTTTTCCTCCTCCCTGCCAGGCTCTTGAGGAATTGGAATGCCATGGGCCGGCGGCGTCTGAACAGCTCCGAGCAGAACTGGAACAGAAAATAGACGAAACCAGAGAAAACATCCGCAAAGCTGAGGTGAGAGAAAAATAATTTTAGCAATATCTCTGACTGTTCAAAGCAACTGTGGGGTTATTGTGCATTAGTGTTGAATGTCTAAAGCGCAACTTATTTTTCACTCTTTGTGGATGCTTTAAAAGGGGTTAATAAGATCTGTTTTGCCTCAGTATACGGAATAAATAGGGGGATCTGAGAGGCAAGGAATAACATTTGATTAATATTTGAAGCAGGGCCGTTTCATAGAATCATAGAATCAAAGAGTTGGAAGAGACCTCATGGGCCATCCAGTCCAACCCCATTCTGCCAAGAAGCAGAAATATTGCATTCAAATCACCCCTGACAGATGGCCATCCAGCCTCTGTTTAAAAGCTTCCAAAGAAGGAGCCTCCACCACACTCCGGGCAGAGAGTTCCACTGCTGAATGGCTCTCACAGTCAGGACGTTCTTCCTCATGTTCAGATGGAATCTCCTCTCTTGTAGTTTGAAGCCATTGTTCCATTGCGTCCTAGTCTCCAAGGAAGCAGAAAACAAGCTTGCTCCCTCCTCCCTGTGGTTCCTCTCACATATTTATACATGGCTATCATATCTCCTCTCAGCCTTCTCTTCTTCAGGCTAAACATGCCCAGCTCCTTAAGCCGCTCCTCATAGGGCTTGTTCTCCAGACCCTTGATCATTTTAGTCGCCCTCCTCTGGACACATTCCAGCTTGTCAATATCTCTCTTCAATTGTGGTGCCCAGAAGGACCACAATATTCCAGGTGTGGTCTAACCAAAGCGGAATAGAGAGGGGTAGCATTACTTCCCTAGATCTAGACACTATGCTCCTATTGATGCAGGCCAAAATCCCATTGGCTTTTTTTGCCGCCACATCACATTGTTGGCTCATGTTTAACTTGTTGTCCACGAGGACTCCAAGATCTTTTGCACACGTACTGCTCTCGAGCCAGGCATTGTCCCCCATTCTGTATCTTTGCATTTCGTTTTTCCTGCCAAAGTGGAGTATCTTGCATTTGTCACTGTTGAACTTCATTTTGTTAGTTTTGGCCCATCTCTCTAATCTCTCAAGATGTTTTGAATCCTGCTCCTGTCCTCTGGAGTATTGGCTATCCCTCCCAATTTGGTGTCGTCTGCAAACTTGATGATCCTGCCTTCTAACCCTTCATCTAAGTCATTAATAAAGATGTTGAACAGTTTGACTAGCAGTGAAGAATTACAGGCACTAAGAAACTTCTTAGCTGTAGAATGAACTAATTGTGCACATTTCATGGCTAAATGAGTTGCAATAATTACAATGGTCCAAAAAAAAAAGAAAAGAAAATTATTTATTTAAAATATTTTTAAAATATTTATTTAAAACTTTTATATCCCGATCTTCTCAACCTCCATAAAGGGACTCAGACCGGCTTACTGAAAGAAAACTATCAATCTTACTATTGTATTGTCGAAGGCTTTCATGGCCGGAATCACTGGGTTGTTGTAGGTTTTTTCGGGCTATATGGCCATGTTGTAGAGGCATTCTCTCCTGACGTTTCGCCTGCATCTATGGCAAGCATCCTCAGAGGTAGTGAGGTCTGTTGGAAGTAGGAAAATGGGTTTATATATCTGTGGAATGACCAGGGTGGGACAAAGGACTCTTGTCTGTTGGAGCTAGGTGTGAATGTTTCAACTGACCACCTTGATTAGCATTTAATGGCTTGGAAGTGCCTGGGGTGAATCTTTTGTTGAGAGTGATTTCATGTGCCTGATTGTTTACTCTCTGTTTTGCTGTTGTAATTTTTGAGTTTTTTAATACTGGTAGCCAGATCTTGTTCATTTTCATGGTTTCTTCCTTTCTGTTGAAATTGTCCACATGCTGTTTACAACAGAGAGTAAACAATCAGGCACATCAAATCACAAAAATTAAAACTAATTAAAAACTCGGGCGAGATAAAAGAGAAACAGATTATTTGCAGAGGAGGACTCATTATAGCGAGGGTTGTGGAATGAAGCCTTCCCACAAAAGGAAGGGGGGGCGGCATATACCATCCTTCTAAAGGACAGGAGAGAGGAGGCCGACCTGATCTCAGCAGGAAGGGAGTTCCATAGCCGGGGAGCCATCACTGAGAAGGCCCTGTCTCTCATCCCCACCAATCGTGCCTGTGACAATGGCGGGACGGAAAGCAGGGCCTCCCCGGAGGATCTTAATCTCTGCGATGGTTCATGGGGAGAGATGTGTTCGGACAGGTAATTTGGGCCAGGGCCATTTAGGGCTTTCTAGGCCAAAGCCAGCACTTTGAATTGTGTCCAGTAGCAAACTGGCAGCAAGTGGAGCTGGCGTAACATGGGAGTTGTATGCTCTCTGTATGCCGCCCTAGTTAAAATGAGTACATTTTACTCTTGTGCCCCACATACACACAGCCCAAGTTCCTCTAAATTGGGCTTATATTTTACCAATAGCTATTTTAGTTTGCACGCTGATCCTTGTTCGTTCAGTCTTGTAAGCCTTGCTTGTATTCTTTTGCATCTCAGTGTGAGTCCCTATATGTAAGTGCTACTTTTGCCTGGTTTTCAGCACCATAGTACTAGTGAAAGACTCTATATTTAACTCTCCCCTTTTTATGAGAAAGAAATAAGGAAATCAGTGAAAAAATACTGTTGCTCTTGCAGAAATAAATGAGACACCTGCTACTATCATGTGCTTTAGAGCAGAAAACATTCATGTGGGAGGCAAGTGGGAAACTAGCAGATGTATTATTATTTTTTTACTCTCAGTAGAAGCGTAAGAGCTCTGCTGGGTCAGACCAAAGAGACATATTTTTGCACCTCCTGTTTCGAAGAGTTGCCAACGGAAGGCTTCTTTGAAGCATCAAGATATATATATATATATATATATATATATATATATAAATAAAACATTTGGCCTAGCCATAGGATTTTAAATCCTGATATGTTATTGTTTCTTTGTGATTTATATTAATTATATTGTTTTTTGCTTATTGCTTTTTTGTTTTATTGATGTGTTGTCGGGCTTGGCCTCATGTAAGCCGCTCCGAGTCACTTGGGGAGATGGTGGCGGGGTATAAATAAAATTTTATTATTATTATTATAAGAGACAGGGGCAGCTCAACCCATTACGCAAAGTAAGCATTTGCAGTATAGTTGATTTTGCCCAGGGGTGCTCTTGAGGCGCTCTTGGGGAAAAATAGACCTTGACAAAGAGTTGGAAGAGACCTCATGGGCCATCAGTCCAACCCCCTGCCAAGAAGCAGGAATATTGCATTCAAATCACCCCTGACAGATGGCCATCCAGCATCTGTTTAAAAGCTTCCTAACAAGGAGCCTCCACCACACTCCGGGGCAGAGAGTTCCACTGCTGAACGGCTCTCACAGTCAGGAAGTTCTTCCTCATGTTCAGATGGAATCTCCTCTCTTGTAGTTTGAAGCCATTGTTCCGTGTCCTAGACTCCAGGGAAGCAGAAAACAAGCTTGCTCCCTCCTCCCTGTGGCTTCCTCTCACATATTTGTAAATGGCTATCATATCTCCTCTCAGCCTTCTCTTCTTCAGGCTAAACATGCCCAGCTCTTTAAGCTGCTCCTCATAGGGCTTGTTCTCCAGACCCTTGATCATTTTAGTCGCCCTCCTCTGGACACTTTCCAGCTTGTCAATATCTCTCTTGACATATGCAAGTTGTAGTTACCGGGATGTATAGTTCACCTACAATCAAAGAGCATTCTGAACTCCACCAATGATGGAATTGAACCAAATATGGCACACAGAACTCCCACGACAAACAGAAAATATATATCAGTGATTGGTTTGGGGCGGGGGGCACCAAAATACTGTTTGCTTACCATTGAAAATTACCTAGGGCCGCCTCCGATAAGAGATGCCATAGCAGCAGTGCGCATGGTGCCTCTGAGCCATTGGTCATAGATTCAAAGTCAGCCCGCCCGGGCCGGAGTGAGCTTCTGTAGCTTGTTGTTGACCTTTGCAACCCGAAAGACAGTTGCATCTGTCAAATAGGAAAATTAGGTACCACCTATGTGTGGGGAGGCTAATTTAACTAATTTATGAGACCAAAAAAAAGACTCCAGCAAAGCAAGCGGGGAATGCAGAAGTACTTCATCAGTGTTGCAGATGGACAATGAAAACGACAACTCCCCTGATGGCCAGAAAAGTTAAATAGCTTCTGACTGTCTGTCTATATCTGTTGTGTCTCTTTGCCATTGAATGTTTAGCATATATGTGTACAATCCGCCCTGAGTCGCCTGCGGAGTGAGAAGGGTGGAATATAAATTCTGTAAATAAATAAAAATTCATAGAACAATTGAGCTGGAAAATGTGACATCCCTTCAAATATTTCAACATGGCTCTCGTGTCCCTTCTCAGCCTTCTTTTCTCCAAGCTAAACATACCTGGCTCCATAAGCCTCTTCTCATAGAGATTCTTGGCTTCCAAACCTCTGGCCATTTTACTTGCTTCTCCATATACGTTCCAGCTTGCTCATATCCTCCTTGAATTTTGGTGTCCAAAACTGGGCGCAGTGTTATTCCAGGTGAGGTCTAACTAAAGCAGAATAGAGTGGGAATATGGCTTCCCTCGATCTCCACACTATACTCCTATGGATCCAGCGTAAAATGTCATTGCCTTTTTTAGGGGCTGCACCACTCTGTTGATTCATGTTCAGTTTGTGGTCCGCTAAGACTCCTAAATCCCTTCCACACGGACTGCTTTCAAGCCAAGTGTCAACCATCCTATATCTGTTTATTTCATTTTTACTGCCAAAGTGTAGTATATTACATTTTTCCCTGTTGAAATTCATTTTGTTAGTGTGTTGTCAAAGGCTTTCGTGATCGGAATTGCTGTGAGTTTTCTGGGCTGTCTGACAGAAGGGAAAGGATCACAGAAAGAGTGGTATCTTAACTCTGAAGCTTTTAATCTAGAAAGGATATAAGGACAAACAATGCATAAAATGATGGGCCAGATAGAAAAAGCTTCTCGGACCGAAAACAGATTTCTGTCCTCCTGAATTCGTGAAGCTCCTGAAAAACAAATTGGGATTCCCATCAAAATGCAGGACACTAAGACGGATCACAGTTTACCCAGATTGCACAAGCCTAGTAGATATAAGGCTTGTGGATATGATGCCCAGCTAAAGTAGCCTTTAACCTTTCCCCAACCTCAGAGCCACAAGTGGTATTGGGTTGCAGTTCCCATTATCCCCAGTACACATGGTGGATAATCATAAGTGATGAGAGTTGTCATTCAGTAACATCTAGGGACCCAAACTAAAGAGAACCACTATATAAAAAATATGGAACTGACCTTTAACAAGTGGAACAGAACATATTTATATATGGGAATTGCTGTACAGCTAAGAAAAGTCTGCTGCACTTACTCTGCTCTTAATCTTAAACTTTTTTGAATCATACACCAATTCATCCAAACATAAATTGCTTAGAGAACAATAAAATATACTCCTTCTTTTGTAAAATCATGTTGATGTCAATATATGGCTAAAATTCTGATTTATTAGAATAATATTTTCAGAGGTTATTTTTCTGCCAGTAATTCCTGTCCTAGGAATGCTGAAATGAGTCATAGTGCCAGTAAATTAGGTTCATGCACAAACATGCCTAAAATTAGATGTTGGATTTCCCTGTTGCCATAATACTGTGGCTTTTCTGGCAACTCCTTTTTAAAAAGTTAGAACAGCCTTAATACTTTAAGTAGCTCAAAAACATGTGTTCTTCTGTTTACTGATATGCATACATATACATTCAGTAGACTTTACATGTGTTGTGTTTCTTGCATTCGAAACATTTGCATTATGCTCAAAACTGCTTAGACTGTACAGCAAACAAATGAAATATTTTAAGATAATTAAAACATACAGAGAGAATTAAAAAATACCAGTAAACAACATTTACTGGGGTTGGGGCAGGTATGGGTAAACCCAGGCCCGGGAGCCGGATGTGGCCCCTTGAGCTCTTTTCTTCTCTCTCGCCATCCTATCCTTCCTTACCTTCCTCTTTCTCCTTCCATCTTTTCTTCCCTCTTTCCTCCCTCCTTCCCTCTCCCTCTTTCTCCTTCCTTCCTTCCTTCTGTCCTTACTTCCTTCCTTCTCTTTTGTTTTTCCTTCCTTCTCTTTTTCCTCCTTCCCTCCCTCTTTCTTTCTCTCTCTTCCTCGATTACATTAGGATCTTCTTGTTTCTTTGTTTAAAGTAATCCATCCCTTTTCCCCAGTTTGTTTCCTTCATCTTTATTCCTTTACTTTTTGTTATTAGAAAGGTGAGCCGGTCCATGTTTCTTACTTCCAGAATCTTTGTCAATCTCTCGTTTTTAACCTTTCCTTCTTTCCTTCCTTCCTTCTCATCTTTCCTTCCTTCCTTCCTTCCTTCCTTCTTCTTCCTTCTTTTCCTTTCCTTCCCTCCTTTTTTTTCTCTCCTCTTCTCTTTTTCCTTCCTCCGTCCCTTCCTTCCTTTCTTTCCTCCCTTTCCTTCCTTCCATCCTTCTTTCTTCCATCCTTCACTTCTATTTGCTTCCCTCTTTCCTCCCTCCTTCCCTCTCTCCCTCTTTCTCCTTCCATCCTTCCCTTTCTCCCTTTCATACTTCCTTCTCTCTTCCCTTCCTCTTTCCCTTCCTTCCGTCACTGGAAAGCCAGTCCTCCTTGCAGGGAGTGTGAGTATGTGACCCCCAAGTTAGAAAGTTTGCCCATACCTGGGTTAGGGGCACAGGAAACCTGAAAAAGTGGAGAGGAATAAAAAAGCTATCTTTATTATGTTTCTTGATATTGGTCTTAAATAAATCATAAAAATTACTTTTTTCCCTGAGATAACATCACTCCAGAAATCTCTAGTTCTTGCAATACAAATCTACAGTCAATTTCTGCTGGAAGCTGGTCATAGAATCGCACTTTTAATCAAATCCATGAATGATCAGATCCACAGAAGTCAAAACCGCAAATGTGGAGGGCCAACAGATAATTTCAATGCTGAACCAAAGCATGTGGTTTTGTAAGGGAGATGGTGATCTTTTTCTGACCACGATCACTCCTTATAGCAGGTCTTCATCTCTTTTTAAAACTTATTTTTGTTTCGATGAAGCATGTGGTGTGCCGTTCCCTAGCTCTGCCCAAAAGTCTGTGCCAAGATGAACCCTGCTCAGAGTTATTCACCACTTTGAGTCCCTTTAAGAGACAAAAACAGATTATTATTATTTGAAACACAACAAGATGAGTCCATAGCAAACAAGATCACTCTGCTGGCTGTTGTATTGGATCGCACGTCGGACACTCCCAAGTGCCTAGGTCTATGTGATGTATTGGTGAATAATGCATGCAGATCCAAGTCGGGTGGCCTTCTGCAGCTGACAGATGGAAATTTTGTCAGCGCCGATTGTGTTTAAGTGCAGGCCAAGGTCTTTAGGCGCTGCACCCAGTGTGCCGATCAGCACTGGGACCACCTTTATTAGCTTGTGTCAAAGTCTTTGCAGTTTGATCTTTAAATCCTCATATCGTGTCAGCTTTTTTAATTGCTTCTCGTCAATCCCGCTGTCGCCTGGGATTGCAACATTGACAATCCATACTTGTTTTTTTCCCACGATCGTAAGGTCAGGAGTAATGTGCTCCAAAACTCTGTCAGTCTGAATATGGAAATCCCAGAGTAGTTTGACGTGTTCATATATTATAATTTGTGGAAAGAAAAAAATGGATATAAATAAATATTATAATAATAAAATCCTAGAGATGGAAGAGACCTTTTGGGCCATCGAGTCCAACCCCATTCTGCCAAGAAGCAGGAAAATCACCTTCAAAGAACCCCCGACAGATGGCCATCCAGATTCTGTTTCAAAGCCTCCAAAGAAGGAGCTTCCACCACATTCCGGGGCAGAGAGTTCCACAGCTGAACAGATCTCACAATTAGGAAGGTCTTCCTAAAATTCAGGTGGACTCTCCTTTCTTTTCTGTAGTTTGAAACCATTGTTTCGCATCCTAGTCTCCACGGCAGGAGAAAACAAGCTTGCTCCCTTCTCCCTATGACTTCTCCTCACATTTTGATACATGTCCCTCATCATATCTCCTCTCAACCTTCTCTTCTGCAGGATGAACATGCCCAGCTCTTTAAGCCACTCCTCATAGGGTTAGTTTTCCAGACCCCTTGATCCTTTGAATCGCCTTCCTCTGGCCACATTCCAGCTTAGAGTCAATATCTCCCTTCATTTGCGGTGCCCAGAATTAGACACTATGTGATTCCAGGTGTGGTCTGAGCAAGGCAGAATAGAATAGAGGGGGAGCATGACTTCCCTGGATCCAGACACTAGACTCCCATCTACGCAGGCCAAAATCCCGTGGGCCTTTTTAACTGCTGCATGACATTGTTAGCTTATGTTCACCTTCCTGTCCACAAGGACTCCCAAGATCTTTTTCATACATACTGCCGTTGAGCCATGCTTCCCCCATTCTGTCTCTTTGCATTTCAATTTTTCTGCCTAAGTGGAGTCTCTTGCATTTGTCCCAGTTGAACTTCATTTTGTTAGTTTTGGTCCATCATCTCTCTAACCTGTTAAGATCTCTTTGAATTCTGCTCCTGTCTTCTGGAGTATTGGCTCTCCCTTCCCATTTGGTCCTGTCTGCAAACTTGATGATCGTAGCTTCTAATCCTTCATCTAAGTCATTTATCAGCGTTGCCTCTGAAAAATCCTGCAAATCTCTTGGGAAGACAAGCAGATGAATGTCAGCATGCTGGAAGAAGCAAAGACCACCAGCATTGAAGCGATGGTCCTCTGCCATCAACTCCGCTGGACTGGCCATGTTGTCCAAATGCCCGATCACTGTCTCCCAAAGCAGTTGCTCTACTCCGAACTGAAGAACGGAAAAATAGAATATTGAAGGGCAGGAAAAGAGATTTAAAGATGGGTTCAAAGCTAACCTTAAAAATTGTGGCATAGACACTGAGAGACAACTGGGAAGCCCTGTCGCTTGAGCACTCTAACTGGAGGTCAGCTGTGACCAGCAGTGCTGCGGGATTCAAAGAGGCACAAATGGAGGGTGAAAGGGAGAAATGTGCCAAGAGGAAGGCGCGTCAAGCCAACTCCAACTGGGACCGCCTTCCACCTGGAAACTGATGCCCTCGGTGCAGGAGAACATACGGATCAAGAATAGGGTTCCATAATCACCTACTGATCCACCACCAGGACACCACACTTGGAGGACAATCTTACTTGGACAACGAGGGATCGCCTTTGTAAATAAGTAATCAAGACCCTAAACAGGACTGGGCCCAGGATGGAACCCTGCTTCTAGCACTCCACTCCTCACTTCTTTCAAGGATGAAGAGGAAGCTTCAAACTACAAAAAAGGAAATTCCATCTGAACATGAGGAAGAACTTCTTGACTGTGAGACCTGTTCAGCAGTGGAACTCTCTGCCTCGGAGTGTGATGGAGGCTCCTTCTTTGGAGGCTTTTAAACAGAGGCTGGATGGCCATCTGTCAGGGGTGCTTTGAATGCAATATTCCTGCTTCTTGGCAGAGGGCTGGACTGGATGGCCCATGAGGTCTCTTCCAACTCTAGGATTCTATTATTCTATAACACTGGGGAGGATTACCCTCTGAGTTCGTTCATTTAACCAATTACAGTTCCATCTTGCCATAGTTTTGTCTATGAGTTAGGCAAATAATAATACTTTTTTGCAGTTCTTTCTTGAATGTTCAGTGCAGAATATAAATCACCACTTTTTCCCGCAGTCTTTTTGTTTCCTTCTGAAGCAAAAGGGTGTGTTTTTTTCCCCCTCTTTCCTTTTTTGGAAACTCATGATGCAGACTTAACAGGCGAGGACAGCTTAAAACATCTCGGTGTGATATGTATTTCACATTTCCCCTGGAGCTTGCTGGTTAATGGGGATGAACATGGCATGCATTACACCAATAGCTGCTTCCAAGCCTTGGGGCCAACTCCGGACGCCGCTGCGTTCCCTTAAAGGCCCTCATTAGCTTTGGTCCAGCGAATCTGCGGAAGAGCACCTGTACCAGTATGTTCCTACTCAGTCCAGATTTGTGCTTGTAGCAATGCTCTTCCAATTAAGCCGGTTTGCGCTATCAGGAACACAGAGTATGGGTTCCTCTCTGGGTTTCTTCCAGGGTCTCGAGTGCTTTTCCCTGTGAGATAAATGGCTTTGCTATTGGGTTTTGGCTTTTCCAAAAACTTTGGAAAAAATAGAAAAATGTTCCCTGGTGACTATTGTCTTTTCTCCCCTGGATACAGAAATGATGCCTTAGGCTGGCTGTTAAGTAAGAGAATTAATTCAGATTGACCTTACTTTAACTGCCATACATCAATACTATGGAATCCTGGGATTGTAGCTTGTTGTGGCACCAGTGCTTTTTGGTAGAGGAGTTTAGAGACCGTGTAAATTGTATTTCTTCAATTCTGACACACCAACAGTTGTGAGACACACACTAACTTTAGTATCAACAGGAATATATATATATAAAAATGCTCTGTGCATAATGAGTACCTTAAAAACAAAAGAACCAATGAACGAAATCACACCAAATCTGGCAACAAAATGTCTCACAACACAAGGAAGTGACCATCACTCAAATTATGATTTTGTCATTTGGGAGTTGTAGTTGCTGGGATTTATAGTTCACCTACAATCAAAGAGCACTCCGAACTCCACCAATGATGAATTGAACCAAACTTGGCACACAGAACTCCCATGACCAACAGAAAATACTGGAAGGGTTTGGTGGGCATTGACCTTGAGTTTGGGGTTGTAGTTCACCTACATCCAGAGAGCACTGTGGACTCAAACAATGATGGATCTGGACCAAACTTGGCACAAGCACTCAATACGCCCAAATATGAACACAGATGGAGTTTGGGGGAAATAGACCTTGACATTTGGGAGTTGTAGTCACTGGGATTCACAGTTCACCTACAATCACAGAGCATTCTGAACCCCACCAATCGGGGCAAACTTCCCACACAAAACCCCCATGACCAACAGAAAATTAAGGCCATCCAATCCAACTCCCTTCATCAGGAAAAGAAAACGTAATTAAAGTCCTCCTGACAAAGAGCCATCCAGCCATAGAGATAGATAGATAGATATGATTCACACAGAGATATAGTATCATAGATTTGAAAGGGACCCCTAAAGAAGGACAGTGATATCTTGCATGTTCCAGGGTGGGCAAACCAGACAATCTCCACATCAACACTGACAAAGAAACAGCAAGAAATACCATTTACCCACAAGCATAAAGAAATTACATATATTAGAAACCAACACTTTCTCATTACTTTATATTCCAGATCACCAGACTGGGCCACAGTAACGCGTGGCAGGGGGGCAGCTAGTATGTATATATATATATATATATAGAGAGAGAGAGAGAGAGAGAGAGAGAGAGAGAGAGAAAGGGTGGCACCCCCGGTGGCGCAGCAAGTTAAACCACTGAGCTGTGGAACTTGCCGACCAAAAGGTCAGCGGTTTGAATCCGGGGAGCAGGGTGCACTCCTGCTGTCAGCCCCAGTTCTGCCAACCTAGCAGTTCGAAAACATGCAAATGTGAGTAGATGAGTGGGTGCCACTCCAGCAGTAAGGTAACAGCACTCCATGCAGTCATGGTGACCACATGACCTTGGAGGTGTCTACGGACAACGCTGGCTCTTCGGCTTCGAAATGGAGATGAGCACCACCCCCCAAAGTCGGACACAACTAAACTTAACATCAAGGGAAACCTTTAACTTTACTATATAATAGGTGTACCCACCACGCGTTGCTGTGGCCAACCGTCCTCTTTCTCTCCTTTCCTTCTCTCCTTCCTTCCTTCCTCTCTTCTCTTCCTCTTCCCTTTCTCCCCTCACCCCTTTCCTTTCCCTTCCCCTTTCTCCCCTTTCTTCCTTCTCTACCTATTCTTGGACTGCAACTCCCAGCAGTCCTCCTGATCAATCTATCTATCTGTCTATCTGTCTATCTATCTGGTGGATTGCTGGGAGTTGCAGTCCAGGAATAGGAAATTGGAAATATGCAGGGATTGGGATGCTCTCAAAGAAATCCAAGGAGAAGAAAGCTTGCAGCTTGGAAGCAGTGCATTTGGATCATCCTCCTCTCCTAAAGGGCCTGGTCTAGGGGATGCTGGGAGCTGTAGTCCGAAAGAGAGTGTGGATATGCTATTGTGTGTTTTGTTTGCCGGGGGAGTCGTTTTTTGCACATGTGCTGTAGTATCCTTTTGGTTTTTTGGCCTTTTAAGTTCCTTTCGCTGTGTTTTTCAGTGTTTTTCTGAGTGATGGTCATTCATTGGCCTGATATGTGTATTGTGTCTGGCCCAACTTACCTGTCCGAACATATCTTCCCTTCTCTGAGGACTTTAAGATCATCTGGGTAGGCCTTGCTCTCGGTCCCACCTTTGTCACAAGCATGTTTGGCGGGGAGAGAGACAGGGCCTTCTCAGTGGTGGCCCCTCAGCTATGGAATGCCCTCCCTAGGGAGATCAGATCTGCTCCCTCCCTCTTGATGTTTCGGAGGCAAGTTAAAACGTGGCTATTCGAGCAAGCGTTTACAAATACAGAGTAGCTAATATAGGAAATCGAATGACCTGACAATGGAATTGGACAATGCTTGAGAATAATGAGACGCTGATGATGTTGCTTTTATTGCTTTTGTGATATCTTATACTGTTTAATACAGGAGCCCCCGGTGGCACAGTGGGTTAAAGCACTGAGCTGCTGACCTTGTTGACCAAAAGGTCCCAGGTTCGAATCGGGGGAGCGGGGGGAGCTTCCACTGTCAGCTCGAGCTTCTGCCAACCTAGCAGTTCGAAAACATGCAAATGGGAGTAGATCAATAGCTCAGCAGGAAGGTAATGGTGCTCCATGCAGTCATGCCGGCCACATGACCTTGGAGGTGTCTACGGACAACGCTGGCTCTTCGGCTTAGAAATGGAGATGAGCACCACACCCCAGAGTCAGACATGACTGGACTTAATGTCAGGGGACTATCTACCTATATACTGTTTAATGTTTTTTATCCATTATGTTTTATGTATACTGGATTTGTTGGAAACCACCTTGAGTCGCCAATTGGCTGAGAAAGGCGGTATACAAATACAGTAAATAAATAAATGTGTCCAAATTTCGTGTCAATTCATCCAGTGGTTTTTGAGTTATGTTAATCCCACAAACGAACATTACATTTTTATTTATGTTTATAGAGGGCACATGATTCTAAGACACACCCCATTTTTAGGAATGTTTATATAGGGAAAAATATGTGTTTTGGGATCTGAAAAAAATACAGTATAACTCTCATGATTCCATAGAATTGAGCCATGAGTGTTAAAGTGATTTCAAACTGTGTTCGTTCTGCAATGTAGTTTTACCTTTGGATTGCTGAAAATATGCATTCTCTAAATGCTGCAGATAATATCCCCATTGGTTTTGTCTATATCACGTGTTTTGTAAGGGGCTTTCTACTGTGTTTAAACTGTCAGTGTTTTTTGTACATGCCATTTCTCTAATGGAGAAAAATGCACTTAATGCTTTTGCACTCTCAGAAGAAGACAAGGTTCAAGCTCTAAGCCTGGGTTAATGGTGCAGCCCTACATGTAGTGCAGAGGTCAGGATTTGCATCTTGTGGCCTCTGATCCACAACTTGTTTCCCTTCCCTGCCTTTGAGCCTTCTGCCTTTTACTAAGCTTGAAAGCAAAGAGAAGCCTGGTGTTTGTGTGTGCGGCATAGCGTGAGAGAGTGCTGATTTCCTCCCTTATTCACCTTGAGAAGGTTTGCCTGTGAGGATTGGCATCTTTGGCATATCTTGAATCATTAATCTGATGTCTCTGTGCTAAGCAGCCCTGTATGGAAAGGCTGTGCACCAAACCTTCTCCTGGTTCAGCAGTCTTGCTCTTTTCCCAGAGAAAACCTGTCCCGAACTCTCGTTTCCCCTGTAACCTCTCCTCCAATTATTAATCCAAATATAACTGGCTTCCCGTTTAAAATAAATGCTTGTCATTGTCCCATCTTTCAAATCATGGTCGATGAAACGGAAAACATTTTTCCCTCCTTGATACAAGGGTATGCAGCTGGGAGGACAGCTTCCCATAGAATATTTATGTTGCGCTAGAGGACTCACAAATCAAGCCTCTGTCCAGACCATCCCATGGAAAGACTATTCATGGGGGGAAAGGAAACATTGCAAAGCTGTTTACCAATGAGCTGCCACTCACAACACTCTTGATCATTGGCTATCTTGATCATACTCCGCTTTGGCAGGAAAAACGAAATGCAAAGATACAGAATGGGGGACGATGAGGCCTGGCTCGAGAGCAGTACTTGTGAAAAAGATCTTGGAGTCCTCGTGGACAACAAGTTAAACATGAGCCAACAATGTGATGTGGCGGCAAAAAAAGCCAATGGGATTTTGGCCTGCATCAATAGGAGCATAGTGTCTAGATCTAGGGAAGTCATGCTACCCCTCTATTCCACTTTGGTTAGACCACACCTGGAATATTGTGTCCAATTCTGGGCAGCACAATTCAAGAGAGATATTGACAAGCTGGAATGTGTCCAGAGGAGGGCGACTAAATGATCAAGGGTCTGGAGAACAAGCCCTATGAGGAGCAGCTTAAGGAGCTGGGCATGTTAAGTCTGAAGAAGAGAAGGCTGAGAGGAGACATGATAGCCATGTATAAATATGTGAGAGGAAGCCACAGAGAGGAGGGAGCAAGCTGGTTTTCTGCTTCCTTGGAGATGCAATGGAGCAATGGCTTCAAACTACAAGAGAGGAGATTCAATCTGAACATGAGGAAGAACTTCCTGACTGTGAGAGCCGTTCAGCAGTGGAACTCTCTGCCCCGAGTGTGGTGGAGGCTCCTTCTTTGGAAGCTTTTAAACAGAGGCTGGATGGCCATCTGTCAGGGGTGATTTGAATGCAATATCCTGCTTCTTGGCAGAATGGGGTTGGACTGGATGGCCCATGAGGTCTCTTCCAACTCTTTGATTCTATGATTCTATGCTCCCTGGGAATGCTGGGAATGACATTGGAAGCTCAGTTCCCACTCCTAGTTTGCTAGATGAGACCTGGGCTAGTGTCCTTCTAGTGTTTTATACTCACTCATATATGCAGGTGTACTTTTTAAAATCATTTCTTGTGGTCTGCTCTGTAACCTGAAGTGATTTTCCCATTATCTCAAGCTCAATTTCCAGCTTTGCTATGGAACTCAAGGATGAAAATACATATTTTCATGCAAAGTATATTCTCCACCACTGATCTACAACCCTACCCATGTATACCAGAATGTTAGCCTTATGTTGTTATAGATCATTAGATGCATTTGTATGCTGAAAGTCGCTTCTA
Organism: Anolis sagrei ordinatus; assembly: GCF_025583915.1. Taxonomy (NCBI): domain Eukaryota; kingdom Metazoa; phylum Chordata; class Lepidosauria; order Squamata; family Anolidae; genus Anolis; species Anolis sagrei. Next base: position 274,725,309 of record NW_026846588.1, on the reverse strand, counting down.
GTGTGAGAAAATCAGCCGTCTACGAAAACATTGCCCAGGGAACGCCCGGATGTGTTGCAACCCAGTGGGAAGGCTTCTCTCATGTCCCCCATTAGATTCAGTGAAATTACCAACTGCTGTTTGATTTTAAGTTGCCTTTAAATACATAAAATACTCTAAAAAGAATGCTATCGTCTTGTGAAAATTGTTGTATATTTATATATTTCACTCCTTAGGTACAGTGAAATATATACCGTATATTCTGGCGAATAAGACTACTTTTTAATGTAAGAAAATCTTCTCAAAAGTCAGGAGTTGTCTTATACGCGAGAGTTGTCTTATGCACAGGAGTCGTCTTATATGCAGGATAGCCTTATATGCTGGGAGTCGTCTTATAGAGTGGATGCTGAAACTTCCAATCCGGATTGGAGAATCTGTGGTTGCTGCATATTGTTGGGGGAGCTCAAAAATGGCAGTGGCCACGTCCCTACAGTGACTGTATGAAAGCATTAAGGGCGACGCCGTACAAGTATGGTAGAAGAAAATCCATTCATCAGGATTTGTGGACTTAATGCGGTCCCGATAGTGAGGTGAAGGGGTGCCTCATCGGGAAGGGGTGATTTGAATGCAGTATTCCTGCTTCTTGGCAGGGGGTTGGACTGGATGGCCCATGAGGTCTCTTCCAACTCTTTGATTCTATGATACACACCTCTTTGACCTGTCTAGCCTGCCCATGTATCCTACTACCGTACCTCCTCCTCTGCCTCTCAGATCTTGCTCCTGAAGACTGCAGTGAAGAGGTGCAGGTGTGCAGGTGCGAGATCTGAGAGGCAGAGAAGAAGGTCCAGTAATAGGAAAATTACAAAATTGAAATCAATTCTGATGTTTTTTAAATTTTTATTTGGTGTGCGTTGGAAGAGGGATAGTCTTATGCGGCAAGTATATCTCAAACTCTATATTTTAACTGGAAAAGTTGGGGGGTCGTCTTATACGCCCAGTTGTCTTATATTTTATTTTATTTATTTATTTGGAGTACTTCTACCCGGCCCTTCTCAACCCCCTGGGGGGGGACTCAGGGCGGCTTACAAAAGGCACAATTCGATGCCCAACAGTTCACTTAATACAATATACAAAATACAATATAACGACAACAGTTATAACTAGTTAAAACAATCAAATTAATACAATAGCAGCAATAAAATCATCTTGTGGTCAACGTTCGCCAATTCATAAATCCATAATTCATCCAGCATTGTCATAGTCCTTTCCTACTGTGGTCGTCATTGTCTTTTATCCATCTGCCAGCTTACCCAAAGGCCTGGTCCCATATCTAGGTTTTTAACTTCCTTCTGAAAGAGAGGAGGGATGTTGATGACCTAATCTCCCCGGGGAGTGAGTTCCACAGGTGAGGGGCCACCACCGAGAAGGCCCTGTCCCTCGTCCCCACCAGTCTCACTTGTGATAAAGGTGGGGCCGAGAGCAGGGCCTCCCCAGAAGATCTTAAACTCCGAGGTAGGACGTAGAAGGAGATACGTTCGGACAGGTATGCTGGGCTGGAGCCGTATAGGGTTTTGTAGGTCAAAACCAGCACTTTGAATTGTGCTGGTTATATGCCAGAATATACGGGTAGATATACGACAATTTTCACAAGGCTATAATAGCGCTCTTTTTAGAGTTACCATGTATTTGAAGGCAACTTAAAATCAAACAGCAGTTAGTAATGTTCATTTTTTCTGTTCAAAGAGCAGTTGAGGACATAACACTCCAGGCTGGTGATCTGGACAACATCTGGCAAACATCTGGCTCTGCAGGATATTTATTCATCCTCCTAAACTGGATCCTCTTGTTCACTTCCCAAGTTGATTGAACAATGTCAGTAACATTCTGGCTCTCTTTTTGTCTCCGCAGATAATAAAGCTGAAAGCCGAAGCTCGACTTGACCTCCTGAAGCAGATTGGGGTTTCGGTGGATACGTGGCTGAAAAGTGCAATGAACCAAGTCATGGAGGAACTAGAGAATGAGCGGTGGGCGAGCCTTCCTACGGTGGCCAACAATGGCTCTTCGCACTTGGTACAGTCATAATCATTCTTCTGAATTGTTAGTAATATGTTAGGCATTGATGTTGTCATTTGCCACCACTTGTAGCCGTCCTCCAAATGAGAGACCACCAAGATCCCTGGTCAGCAGGTGCCCTGCTCACATCTTGCAAAGTCAGGCCACTATAGGTTCTTCACTTAAGCCCCATGTTTACTTGCTGCCTTCCACTTTAACAAGCCTTATTGTTCTTTCATGGAGTCATGTCATTCCATTTATATGAGAGTTGAATTAAAAGTAATGCCTCCAACTTCGTTACTTGGGTTTGGATGGAAATATTTTAATAAATCAAGCGCAGAAATAATAAATGTATTGTCGAAGGCTTTCATGGCCAGAATCACTGGGTTGTTGTAGGTTTTTTCTGGATATATGGCCATGTTCTAGAGGCATTTCTCCTGACGTTTCGCCTGCATCTATGGCAAGTTTTAAACTTGCCATAGGGCGCAGACTGATTGCAGTCAGTGGTTTGCTGTTCACTTTTGGACTTTTGCTTGCTGAGGTGTTCCTGCGAGTATCTCTGTAGATCTTAGAAAACTATTTCTTGATTTAAGGTGTTGGCATCCTGACTGATATCCGAATAGAGGTTGGGCCAGAGATGTCAGTACCTTGGTTCTTTTATTATTGGCTGCTACTTCCCGACGGATATCAGGTGGTGCAATACTGACAGTATAAAACAGTATATTTTCCCCAGTGTTGTGGGGTATAGACATCTTGTGATAATGTTGCATGTCTCATTAAGATCATGCAACCAAGTCAAGGCTGAGCTTTGGAATTACAACAAACTCATCTTCAGTTATCAATGACAACAGATGTTCTGGCTTCATAAGAATTGATGTGTTCATTATGGCATGAGTTTCTGGAGGCAACAATTCACATATTACAAGGTGGATCAGTTAAAGGTGGTGTTGGGGCCACTGGAGCTTTGAAAATGTATGGATATATACTGAATTACTGAATTTGCAGTCGGTTGAGATGAGTCAGGACTGATAAGAGAATGGTCATATTTGACTTCAGATATTTATTTATTTACTTACTTACTTACTTACTTACTTACAGCTTTTATATTCCGCCCTTCTCACCCCGCAGGGGACTCAGGGCGGATTACAGTGTACACATATATGGCAAACATTCAATGCCGATTTTTGACATACAAACATATACAGACATACACAGAGGCTATTTAACTTTTTCTGGCCGCCAGGGGAGCTGTCGCTTTCATCGTCCATCTGCGACGCTGATGAAGCACTTCCGCATTCCCCGCATGCTTCCCCGCTGGAATGCTTTTCTGGAGTCTTCTTTATGGCCTCATAAATCAGTTAATTTAGCCTCCCCACACTTTAAGGTGGTACCTTATTTTCCTACTTGACAGATGCAACTGTCTTTCGGGTTGCAAAGGTCGACAACAGGCTACACACAATTGGTTGGAAACCCACTCCAACCCGGGCTGGCTTCGAACTCATGACCTTTTGGTCAGAGTGATCTTAATGCAGCTGACACTCAGCCAGCTGTGCCACAATCCCGGTGCATCAGACTCAAATATTATTATTTTTTGTGAATGTGTGTGTCAGAAGCTACTTGAGAAGCTGCAAGTCACTTCTGGTGTGAGAGAATTGGCCATCTGCAAGGAGGATGCCCAGGGGACACCTGGATGTTTTACCAACCTGTGGGAGGCTCCTCTCATGTCTCTGAATGAGAAGCTGGAGCTGACAGATGGGAGCTCACCCTACTTCCCAGATTCAAACCGCTGACTTTCAGTCAACAGTCCTGCCAGCAGAAGGGTTTAACCCATTGCACCACCAGAGGCTCCAGATCTCAAAATAATTAGATGGTGGCTGGCCTTGGCTTATGCGTGTAACATTAAAGCCTGGTGCTCTTTAAAACTAACAGAAGGGACCATGTTAATAGGATTACAAACCGCCTGGCTTTGCTGCAAGGGTCAGACTTCTCAACTGTCTGGAAAGGAAGACGCCAAGATGGTAGGAAAAGGAGTTCATCTAGAAAGCATGAACATATTAGAATTGCAGAACATGGTTCAATTAGCCCCTTTGTATATGTATTCCCACTTGGCTGTGCAAGCTTTTGATGCGACAAAGTGGGATGGGAAGAGTGGAATTTTTCTCTAAATCTGAATGTACTAAACAGTAACTCAGATTATCCCTTTTAGCAAGTAATGAGTACAGAACCATGCTGAATCAGTTAGCTGCACAAACTGTTGAATCGGCACATGCAACAGTTGCTCTGGAGCCTAATAACTGATCATCAAAGGCTTTCATGGCCAGAATCACTGGGTTGTTGTAGGTTTTTCGGGCTATATGGCCATGTTGCAGAAGCATTCTCTCCTGACGTTTCGCCTGCATCTATGGCAGGCATCCTCAGAGGTTGGGAGAATGCTTCGAAAACATGGCCATATAGCCCAAAAAAACTACAACAACCCAGATCATCAAAATGTTTGGCTATTTAGGATAAGGATATTGTGCCATCCAAGGCTGCGAGAGACTTCATGCATCTTTTTTCTGTATGTGTCAGAAACCTAGTGCAACAAGTTCATAGGATCATTGATGGAAAGGAGTATATTAAATTCAATGGGGGGCATTTTTAAATACACAATTCCCATCTTATTTAGTAAAGGTAAAGGTTTCCCCTTGACATTAAGCCTAGTCGAGCCCAGCTCTGGGAAGTGGTGCTCATCTCCATTTCTAAGACAAAGAGCCAGCGTTATCAGTAGACACTGTTGCACTCTAGGACAGGAAAAACCTCTGACTTTAAACACCACACCGTTGGATAGGGAAACAATCCTTTTCTTGAAGATAATTAAAAAGCAGTAAAGTAAAAAAAAAACACTTTAAATAAATAGGTATATCCAATTAGGTAGGAAGATAAGCAGGAACAAAGTAATCCAGGGTAATAGTCCAGCAAAGTCCATAAAAACAAAGTGAAAACTTGCCCCAAAATGCAAGAAATCAAGAAACATGAATACAAGGCACAAATATAAAAGCATAGAATCCAAGAATCAAAACCATGAAACAAAGGCACTTAAAACATGAATTTTCCAGCAAAGCTTCCATGAAACAAGGATGAGATCTTGACTTGATTCCAAACGATGCTTCATCTGACTACATATCCTGTACTTGGGACTTTTATCTCCTCGTTAGCTATGTCTCTAGCACTCAGAAATTGGTTTCGCTTTAGCTTAGAATTTCTTATCTTTTTCTCTCGGAGCCTTGCAGAACACTGAAGCCATTGTTCAGCTTTCCTGTTTTGACTGATCTCCTCCCGTCTATTTGCTCATTAATTTCTGCAGGCGGGCCAGGTGCCGAGCTGTTTTCATGTTCCCTATCATGGAAACTCTCTGGTAACAATTCAGAGAACACACCATCAACCCCACACCCCTCAGGGACATTCTCATGGGAAACTACACGTTGCACAGGGATCTCCTGGTCATTCTCTGCATCAATATCATTGACCAAACCATTGCAATCTTATAACTCATCTTGAAACTCATTGACATCACTCCCCATATCCAAAGCACCCTGATCCTGAAACACAATCACAGGCTGAGCTTCAGCAGACACCTCCAAGGTCATGTGGCTGGCATGACTGCATGGGGCACTGTTACCTTCCCAACAAGGCGGTGCCTATTGATCTACTCCCATTTGCATGTTTTTGAACTAAGTAGCAGAAGCTGGGGCTGACAACGGGAGCTCACGCCACTCCCCGGATTCAAACCTGCAACCTTTCGGTCAACAAGTGCACTGGGACTGTGTCGCAACTGGCTGGGAGTCAGCCACATTAAGATCACTACTGACCAATAGGTCATGAGTTCAAAGCCAGCCCAGGTCGGAGTGAGCTTCTGACCAATTTGTGTAGCTTGCTGTTGACCTTTGCAGTCCGAAAGACAGTAGGAAATTTAGGTACCGCTTAGGTGGGGAGGCTAATTTATGACGCCATAAAATCTCCAGCAAGCATGCAGAGAATGAGGAAGTACTTCATCAGTGTCACAAACGGACAGTGAAGCGACAGCTCCCCTGGTGGCCAGAATACCCTCATGAAAAAGCTGGAATGTTAAATAGCCTCTGTGTATCTGTCTATGTATGTTGTGTGTCTATGGCATTGAATGTTTGCCACGTATATGTACATTGAGTCCCCTGCGGGGTGAGAAGGACGGAATATAAATACTGTAAATAAATAAATAAATAAATAAGTTCAGCAGCTCAGCGGTTTAACCCGCTGCGCCACCAGCGTCTCATCTGCTTTTGATGTGTTCTGGAAGACATTCTAGGAAGATATTAAGCTTTCCACTGGGGGAAAGTGTGAGAATCTTAAAAGGGGAATCGCAGTCAGTGTATCAAAAGCCAACAGTTGGATTTCCTTTGGTAATTAAGATGTAGCAGTAATTCCTGTTTGACAAATTGGAGTAATTACGAGCCAGCTTAACTCTGACACTGTTTTCCGTTCCTGCATCGCATGTAGCAATAATCTTTTTTTCTGCGGCCCCAGAGAACTAACCAGGCCAGGGATAATCTCCTGCATTCCTAACAGTTTAGTCATTGTGTAAGACTTGCCCATACAGGTTGAGTCTCCTGTATCCGGAAATCCATCATCCGAAAGCCTCCAGAAAGCAAAAACTTTTTGCTTCCATCTGCCTGCTTCTTCCTTCGAGGTGGCAGTGCTCCTGCTTGTTCGTCTCTGTAATCCTCAATCTTAACCCGAGGCTGGGAAGAAATTGACCATTTGAGAGGCGAACGAGTAGGAGCATCACAGCCATCACATCGAACACAGAAGCAGACAACTCATGCAAAAAGTTTCCATGTCTTGCCAGTTTTACAGATCCTCATTCTCCCCATCCTTAATTCTGATACATAAGTGATGATGAATGAGACATGGGGCTATTCCATAAAGATACTGGAAGTGTTCCATATTTCAGTTTGCTTTGGATTTCGGGGGGGAAAATCCAAAATGGGTTGTTGTGAGTTTTCTGGGCTGTCTGGCCATCTTCCAGAAGCATTCTCTCCTGACATTTCGCTCACATCTGTGGCAGCATACTCCGAGGAACATGAAAGGCACTGCAGACTACTTCAATCAGAGAAGTCAGCCATAGCAGAGCACCTGATGAACCAGCCTGGACACAGCATATTATTTGAGAACACAGAAATGCTGGACCGCTCTCACAACCACCATGTCAGACTACACAGAGAAGCCATTGAAATCCACAAGCATGTGGACAATTTCAACAGAAAGGAAGAAACCATGAAAAGAACAAATTCTGGCTACCAGTATTAAAAAAAACTCAAAAATTACAACAGCAAAACAACATAGAGTAAACAATCAGGCACATCAAAACACTCTCAACAAAAGATTTCCCCCAGCCACTTCTAAGCCATTAAATGCTAATCAAGGTGGTCAGTTGAAACATTCACACCTAGCTGCAGCAGACAAAAGTTTTTTCTCCCACCCTGGTCATTCCACAGATATATAAACCCATTTTCCTACTTCCAACAGACCTCACTACCTCTGAGGATGCTTGCCATAGATGCAGGCGAAACGTCAGGAGAGAATGCCTCTAGAACATGGCCTTATAACCCGGAAAAACCTACAACAACCCAGTGATTCCGGCCATGAAAGCCTTTGACAATACGTTGTGAGGTCTGTTGGAAGCTAGGAAAACTGGGGAGAGAGAGAGAGATACACACACACACACATACATACACACACACACATACACACACACGTACATACATACATACATACACACGGCATACAATATATTTTCATACAATATATTATATTATTAGCATAGTACAATATCAGTATTATATATTACTATATTGCACTACACCATTATATTGTAATATTATGAGTAATATTACATGTAATGTAAATATATAATTATAATACCATATTATATATATATATATATATATATATATATATGTATAAAACAGTATAGTATAGTATAGTGTGTGTATATATAATATATATATCTGTGGAATAATGTCCAGGGTGGGAGAAAGAACTCGTGTCTGTTTGAGATAGGTGTGAATGTTTCAATTGGCCACCTTGATTAGGCCTAGCAGTTGCAAGGTCTGGCTTCTTACTGACTGGGGGAATCCTTTGTTGGGACCTCACAACCTCTAAGGATGCCTGCTATAGATGCAGGCGAAACGTCAGATGCACGAGGTCTCTTCCAACTCTGTGATTCTATGATTCTATATAAACCCCAGTTTTCTAGATTCCAACAGACCTCACAACCTCTGAGGATGGCTGCCATAGATGCAGGTGAAACATCAGGAGAGTATGCTTCTGGAACATGGCCATACAGCCCGGAAAACTCACGGCAACCCAGTGATTCCTGCCATGAAAGCCTTTGACAATACATAAAATCCAAAATTAACTGAAATATGGCATACTTCTTGTCCTAAGCATTTCAGATAAGTGATATTAAACTTGTATCAATTTAGCACATAGGAGCCTTGGTGGTGCAATGGGTTAAACCTTCGTGCCGGCTGAACTGCTGATCTGAAGGTTGGCAGTTCAAATCCACGAGAAAGGCTGAGCTCCCATCTGTCAGCTCCAGCTTCCCATGCAGGGACAAGAGAGAAGCCTCCCACGGGATTGTAAAACATCTGGGCGTGCTATGGGCAACATCCTTGCAGACAGCCAATTTTCTCACACCAGAAGCGACTTGCAGTTTCTTAAGCTGCTTCTGACATGTGGGAAAAAGCTTAGCACATGGTAGAGCTCTTTGCAGGTGTTTAAAATCCTTCTGTCGCCATGATGCCAAGTGACAGAAGGAAAAAATGTGCCCTTTACTGCATGCAATACCAAATTTCGAGGAGATGTGTTCATATTTTCCTTGTTGCTTTGATTGTGTTATTTCCTACACATGGTTTAAAGCACGCAGCACAGTGGTGTGCCACAGTTGGAGAATGCTGTTACCTCAGTGGCAGATCAAATTCTTTTCAGGCAGAAAGACTGAAGTTCAGCTTGTGGCAATTTAACTTCCTCCAATCCAATCCCTTTAGTGTGATGGGCAATTTTTTTCACATCACTCTGAGACTGAGCAGCCAATTCTGTCAATAATTGAAAAGTTGTAGTCTGACAGGTCTGACAAGAGATGGTCAGAATAAGCAGAAGGGAGACTGTGACAATGTGAGAGGCATTTGCTTCCTAGATCTAGAGAGAGTTTGGTCAATGGGTTGCTGTGAGTCTTCCAGGCTGAATGGCCATGTTCCAGAAGCATTCTCTCCTGACGTTTTGCGCACATCTATGGTGAGCATCCTCAGAAGTTAAGGAGTCTGTTGGAAACTAGGCAAGTGGGGTTTATATATCTGTGGAATAATGTCCAGGGTGGGTGTGCTGGTACAGCTGTACCATAAGCTCCAATTTTGTTTGCTTTGCATTAAATGTTTGTTTGCAATCCCAGGCTTGGGATTTTGCAGCAGGGTGGCTTCCTGTTATAGTTTGCAATCATAGGGCAAGCCACCTGTCAATTATTGTTAGGTTCCCTGGTCCCGCCCCTTTTTGAGTTTTAGTGGGAATAGGAGCCATTTTGAGTTCAGTCCGCACAGAGAAGCCTTTCGCACAGGACATAAAACGAAGAGCTCCTGTAGAAAGCTTTGTCTTCTACGGCTTGGCCGGGGAGATATACAGTCTACAGCTTGGCTGGGGTTATACAGCTCTGCTTGGTAAGGGTCGCTCACGGAAGCCAGACGCAGTAGGTACCGGGTGCAGGGGCTCCACACCAACAGAGGCAAGTACAGACTGCCCAGATTAGAAGTCAAGGATTTCCCCATTAGTTAATTACAGTTAAGAAGATAGTACCTGTTCCCAGTGAACAAGATTGCAAGAGCCAATAGACTGTTAAGAAAGCTTGAAAGTACCTGTTTGTTTTCATCAATAAAGAACTTTGTTGGACTTACTTTAAGCCTCTACAGAACTTTGTTTTGGGGAGGTCCAAGGGCCTTTTAATCTGAAGCAGCCCCAGCGTCCCGTTGGGCACACAGAATTTATGTCCTGTCTACAGTCTGATGCACAGGCCCAGCGTGCGACAGCACAATGGGAGAAAGAACTCTTATCTGTTTTAGGCAAGTGTGAATGTTGCAATTGGCCACCTTGATTAGCATTTCATGGCCTGCAGTGTCACCGTTGTAAATAGTCCTATGTGTTTGTTTCCCACTCTTGTGTACTATACGAGTTAATTTAGTATTCTCATTATTAATTCAGTTGGTACTTTTGCTGAAGTTTATAGCAACAGGACATTTGTGTATTTACATTGTACTTTGTGTAGTTAGACTGCAGTTTCAAGGCCTGGCTGGTTGCTGCCTGGGGGAATCCTTTGTTGGGAGGTGTTCGCTGGCCCTGATTGCTTCATGTCTGGAATTCCTCTGCTTTTGGGGTGTTGCTCTTTATTTACTGTCCTGATTTTAGAGTTTTTTGAAACTGGTAGCCAGATTTTGGGAGGAGAGCAATGACAAATCTTGATAGAATAGTGAAGAGTAGAGACATCACACTGGCAACGAAGATCTGCATAGTCAAAGCAGTGGTATTCCCTGTAGTAACCTACGGATGAGAGCTGGACCATAGGGAAGGCTGAGCGAAGGAAGAGAGACGAGGAAGCCACAGGGAGGAGGGAGCAAGCTTGTTTTCTGCTTCCTTGGAGACTAGGACGCGGAACAATGGCTTCAAACTACAAGAGAGGAGATTCCATCTGAACATGAGGAAGAACTTCCTGACTGTGAGAGCCGTTCAGCAGTGGAACTCCCTGCTCTGGAGCGTGGTGGAGGCTCCTTCTTTGGAAGCTTTTAAACAGAGGCTGGATGGCCATCTGTCAGGGGTGATTTGAGTGCAATATTCCTGCTTCTTGGCAGAATGGGGTTGGACTGGATGATGGCCCATGAGGTCTCTTCCAACTCTAGGATTCTAGGATTCTATGATGCTTTTGAACTGTGGTGTTGGAGGAAAGTTCTGAGAGTGCCTTGGACCATGAGAAGATCCAACCAGTCCATACTTCAGGAAATAAAGCCCGACTGCTCATTGGAGGGAAGGATAGTAGAGGCCAAGATGAAGTCCTTTGGCCACATCATGAGAAGACAGGAAAGCTTGGAGAAGACAATTATGCTGGAGAAAATGGAAGGAAAAAGGAAGAGGGGCCGACCAAGGTCAAGGTGGATGGATGGCATCCTTGAAGTGACTGGCTTGACTCTGAAGGAGCTGGGGGTGGCCACGGCCAACAGGGAGCTCTGGCATGGGCTGGTCCATGAGGTCACGAAGAGTTGGAAGCGACTGAACGAATAAACAACATCTGTGGAATGTCCAGGGTGGGAGAAAAAACTCTTCTCTGTTAGAGGAGGTGTGAAGGCTGCAATTAGCCACCTTGATTAGCATTTAATGGCCTGCAGTTTCAAGGCCAGGCTGGGGGAATCTTTTTTTGGGAGGTGTTAGCCAGCCCTGGTTGATTCTTGTCTGGAATTCCCCTGCTTCTTGAGTGTTGCTCTTTATTTACTGTCCTGATTTTGGAGTTTTTTTAAATACTGGTAGCCAGGTTTTGTTCATTTTCATGGTTTCCTCCTTTCTGTTGAAATTGTCCACACGCTTGTGGATTTCAATGGCTTCTCTGTGTAGAAACCACCTAAACTGGGCTTTACAGACCAATGGAGACTCCACCAGGAACATCGGAAGACTTGCAAGGCCAAGAACTAGCCACGAGAGTATACCCAGAAGAAAAGTGTTCTTACCACACATCAAGGGAAACATCAGGAGAGAATGCTTCTGGAACATGTCCATACAGCCCGGAAAACTCACAACAATACATTGATTCTAGCCATGAAAGCCTTCAACAACACAGAATTTTGTTATTTCATAGAATGTGTCTAGATCTAGGGAAGTAATGCTACCCATGCTCTATTCCGCTTTGGTTAGACCACACCTGGAATATTGTGTCCAATTCTGGGCACCACAATTCAAGAGAGATATTGACAAGCTGGAATGTGTCCAGAGGAGGGCGACTAAAATGATCCAAGGTCTGGAGTACAAGCCCTATGAAGAGCGGCTTAAGGAGCTGGGCATGTTTAGCCTAAAGAAGAGAAGGCTGAGAGGGGATATGATAGCCATGGATAAATATGTGAGAGGAAGCCACAGGGAGGAGGGAGCAAGCTTGTTTTCTGCTTCCCTGCAGACTAGGACCCAATGGAACCATGGCTTCAAACTACAAGAGAGGAGATTCCATCTGAACATGAGGAAGAACTTCCTGACTGTGAGAGCCGTTCACCAGTGGAACTCTCCACCCAGGAGTGTGGTGGAGGCTCCTTCTTTGGAAGCTTTTAAATAGAGGCTGGATGGCCATCTGTCAGGGGTGCTTTGACTGCAATATTCCTGCTTCTTGGCAGAATGGGGTTGGACTGGATGGCCCATGAGGTCTCTTCCAACTCTAGGATTCTATGATTCTATAATCCAGAGCCTTGTTTATTCCCTGCAGTGCTTGGACCTCTTCTGTTGAGCTCTGGTTTTCTCTCTGTGAATGGAGGAGATCTGGCCACAGTGGTCCACGCTCTTGTTACATCCCGGATAGATTACTGCAATGCACTCTACATGGGGTTGCTTTTGAAGACTGTTCAGAAACTTCAATTAGTCCAGCGGGAGGCAGCCAGATTACTCACCTTTGTGCTGGCTGAACTGCTGATCTGAAGATGGGCATTTCGAATCCGCGAGAAGGGGTGAGCTCCCATCTGCCAGCTCCAGCTTCCCATAGAATCCTAGGGTTGAAAGAGACCTGGTTGGCCATCCATTCCAACCCCATTCTGCCAAGAAGCAGGAAAATTGCATTCAAAGCACCCCCCACAGATGTCCATCCAGCCTCCAGAGAAGGAACCTCCACCACTACGTCTTTGTACGGAAGAGGTGCTATCGACCAGTCTGGGGACCCCTAAAAAGGCTCTTAAAATCCCAGGGACTTGTGTTTTACAGCTCCTCCCCATGGGCTTTGTTTCCACAGATGAAATTGGAATTAGAATTGCAAATGGAGGTCTAGATTTTATGAGTTCCCTGTGCTGGCAGTGTTTGTTGTGATTCCCATGAAAGACATTGTGGGAGCCAGCCTCCTGCCGCTAAAGAGTGGCTTCTCTACCTTTTGGAAGAAGGATGGGAGCAGGAGCAAGACCAAAGGAAGATGCAGAACTGCACGGATGCATTTCTTTCCATTGAGGCAGAGACCAGAAGAAGGATGCGTTTCATTCCTCGGAGCTGCCTTCCCGCCCCCAGCCTTTGGCTCCCTCCTTTTATCGGTTTCCTGTTGCAAAACCTGGAGCCTCTCCAACGCTCTTCCCCTGCCCGATGCAGCATGCCGGCAGTTTGGAGCAATGTCTGTCCTCGGTGCCAACTCCTAAGGAACTGGCAGATGCCGGAGTGTGGGAGGATAAAATCTCATTTCCATTTCCCCCTTTTGACACACACACCAAGCCCTGGGTTCTGAAAGGCTGGCGACGGATGCCCTTGGCAGCCAGGCTGGAGTTAGACAAAAGCTGGCACCTCTTCCTCCCATTTGGGAGCAGTCAAAGGTCCAACTTTGCGGAATAGAAACACCCCGCTGTGTGTCACTCTTACGCCCCGTTTGTGCCGTCCCTGGGCTCCCGAGGGCACGTGCGGCGGATATTAATTTTTAATGCCCGTCTGCCAAAAACTTGCTTCTCCCTTTTCCCTTACAAAATGCCACTTAGCACAGGTGCCTTTGTGTTCTTTGTATCTGCATTTGTCAGATCGTTTGTTTGAAGCCGCTCTTGACAGCCCTGCGTCGAACATGTTCTCAATATCAGAGAATAGCAAATAAGGGAACAGCATTCCTCAAACAGCTTGGAATCTAAATATTTAGCCTGCTGTCAAAATATGCCAGAAGTCCATTTCCCATTGCACACCTGTTTGCACAAGTAAACCCAAGTGGTAACTTGTGAAAGGAAGGTGGTTTGCATGCCAGGAAAGCGGGCAAGCGGGAAAAATTCATTGTTGATATTAGGACATTCGCATGTGCTTGTAGTGACGTGTTTGCAGTGAGCAGGATATAGGCCAGGTATGGGCAAACCCAGGTCCGGGGCCTGGATGTGGCCCCTTGGGCTCTTTTCTCAGGCCCTCCTCTCCTTCATTATCCCATCCTTCCTTCTCTCTTTCCTTCCTCCTTCCCTCCCTTCCTTCCCTCTCTCTTTCTCCCTTCCTCCTTCCTTCCCTTCTACTCTTTCATCCTTCCTTCCCTTTTCCTCCTTCCCTTTCTCTCTTTCTCCTTCCTTCCTTCCCTTCCTCTCTTCCCTTCCATCCATCCTTCCTTCCATTCTTCTCTTCCTTCCTTTGTTCCTCCCTTCCTTCCCTTTTTCTTCCTCCTTCCCTTTCTTTCTCCTTCCTTCCTTCCTTCCTTCCTTCCTTCCTTCCTTCCTTCCTTCTCTCCCTTTCCTTCCATCCATCCTTCCTTCCATCCTTCTCTTCCTTCCTTTGTTCCTCACTTCCTTCCCTTTTTCCTTCCTCCTTCCCTTTCTCTCTTTCTCTCTTTCTCCTTCCTTCCTTCCTTCCTTCCTTCCTTCTCTCCCTTTCCTTCCATCCATCCTTCCTTCCATCCTTCTCTTCCTTCCTTTGTTCCTCCCTTCCCTTTTTCCTTCCTCCTTCCCATTCTCTCTTTCTCCTTCCTTCCTTTCTTCCTTCACTCCCTCCCTCGCTTTTGTCTTCCCTCTCTTCCTTTGCATCCATCCATCCTTCCTTCCATTCTTCTCTTCCTTCCTGTTCCTCCCTTCCTTCCCTTTTTCCTTCCTCCTTCCCTTTCTCTCTTTCTCCTTCCTTCCTTCCTTCCCTTTCCTTCCACCCATCCTTCCTTCCATCCTTCTCTTCCTTCCTTTGTTCCTCCCTTCCCTTTTCCTTCCTCCTTCCCTTTCTCTCTTTCTCCCTTCCATCCTTCCTTCCTTCCCTCACTCTCTCCCTTTCCTTCCTTCCATCCTTCTCTTCCTTTTTTCCTCCCTCCCTTCTCCTTTTTCCTTCCTCCTTTCCTCCTGAGGGATGTTTAGCTAGGAGAAGAGAAGGTAGAGAGGGAACATGAGGACCATGTTTCACGATTTAAAAGGGTGTCGCATTGAGTGAGGAGGGGGAAACTGACTTTCTGCTGCTCTAGAGACCCGGGCACAAGGGAGCAATGGGTTCAAATGGCAGGGAAAGAGATTCCACTGAAAAGATTAGGAAGAACTTCCTGGAGAGTGTCATAGACTGCCTGGGAGTGTGGTGGAGTCTCCTCTGGTGGCTTTTCCACAGAGGCTGTCTATCAGGAGTGCTTTGATTGTGCCTTCCTGCATGGCAAGGGGTTGGACTGGATGGCCCTTGGGGGTCTCTTCCAGCTCTAGGATTCTAGGATTCTATATCAGGAGTGGGCAATATAGAGTCTAATGGATACACTCTTTTTCTCTCCCGTCCACCATCTCATCCTGACCAAGTCTAAGGCTTTTGGAATTCAAACTTTTCCTGTCTTTCCTTCACTTTCTGCCTCTGAAAAAGAAGAGGAAGGGGAGGAAAGGGTACGGAGGGGACTTGGGGAGAACCCCTATCCTTCCGGCCCACGCACCCTGCTCTGATCCACCATGTGGCCCTCAAGTTTGTTTGTGCCTGATATAGGCTCTGTGAACAAATTATTGCCACTTTGAATGGTAGCAGAGATTCTACATTTCTATGCATATAAATTTTAATGTTATTTTGCATCAGCATTTTTTTTTCATGTCAGGAGTGACTTGAGAAACTTCAAGTCGCTTCTGGTGTGAGAGAACTGGCTGTCTGCAAGGATGTTACCCAAAGGATGTCTTATTACCCTGGGATGTCTTACTATCCTGTAGGAGGCTTCTCTCATGTTCCCACATGAGAAGCTGGAGCTAACAGACGGGAGCCCACCCTGTTCCCCGGATTCGAACCACTGACCTTTTGCCGGCACAGGGGTTTAACCCATTTTGCCAATGGGGGCTATTGCATCAAGACATGGTTAGAACATTGATTGGCCTCTGTTAATAACATTCAAGATGGTTATGGATAAGATGGAAGGTGGCTTGGCTCCTTCTCTGGAGGATTTTAAGTAGAGACTAGATGGCCATCTGTCAGGGGTACTTGGATTGTGCTTCTGTATGACAGAATGGGATTGGATAGACCTTGTGATCTCTTGCAACTCTCTATGATTCTATCCTTATCAGAAACTGATACCTTTCTACTCTAATGGATATTGACTGAGCAATTACCTTGATTGATGAAGCTGGTTTTGGAGCCACCTGTATCATCCAGAGTGCTTATTCTCTTCCAATCTCTCTCCTATTAGCTAACTGTTGATATAGAGAGGGAGGAAGGAGAGGACCTAGAAGATGGCATGGATGGTTTTGACGACAGCAGTTCCAGTCCTTCTGGGACACTCAGAAATTATCCGTTGACCTGCAAAGTTGTATATTCATACAAGGTGCGTAAAGATGTCAGGGCTTTGCTGGTGAGAAAATACAGGCTTTGGTGCTGATGAGGTCTCCTTCGTGTTCAGAAAACATTATATTGCTGCGAAGAATGGGTACCCATTTTAGGTCTGAATTGGGATGAAGCCATTGGGTTCACAATTCCAGAGGTTTTCATTTGGGAACATTTGTGCGAAGGGGGTGGTAGCATACCAAGAATGGTTGTGGACAGATTTGACCCATACTCACATGCAGGGTTAAGGTCCTAAGTTAGGTCAGGCTGAGGTTTCCTGAAGCTCTTAATTCTTTGCTTGTTAGACTCACCTAGGTGCTAAATATCACTTAGGAAGGTGGTTCCAAGCCTATGTATATGCCTTTTACCATTCCAGGCTGCATTGCCCCAGGAGGGAAGTTAGCTCAATGTTATGGCTCTATATTGGAAGAAGGACTTCTTCCATTCTGGGTAGTTTCCAAGGGATCTGGTGTAGAGTTGGGCCCGATAACAAAAAGATTTGTCGTTTTTGGATGGCCATTTTCGTGTAATTTCCAAAAACAGAAAGGGGAATAGAGAGACAAAAAGACCAATGAAACAAATTCAGAAAGACGATATATTTGGAAAGAGTGAAGTCTACAAAACTACCCTTCCATTCTGGGTAGTTTCCAAGGGATCTGGTGTAGAGTTGGGCCCGATAACAAAAAGATTTGTCGTTTTCGGATGGCCATTTTAATGTAATTTCCAAAAACAGAAAGGGGAATAGAGAGACAAAAAGACCAATGAAACAAATTCAGAAAGGCGATATATTTGGAAAGAGTTAAGTCCACAAAACTACCCTTCCATTCTGGGTAGTTTCCAAGGGATCTGGTGTAGAGTTGGGCCCGGTAACGAAAAGATTTGTCGTTTTCGGATGGCCATTTTCGTGTAATTTCCAAAAACAGAAAGGGGAATAGAGAGACAAAAAGACCAATGAAACAAATTCAGAAAGGCGATATATTTGGCCACAAAATTACCCTTCCATTCTGGGTAGTTTCCAAGGGATCTGGTGTAGAGTTGGTCCCGGTAACGAAAAGATTTGTCGTTTTCGGATGGCCATTTTTGTGTAATTTCCAAAAACAGAAAGGGGAGTAGAGAGACAAAAAGACCAATGAAACAAATTCAGAAAGGCGATATATTTGGCCACAAAATTACCCTTCCATTCTGGGTAGTTTCCAAGGGATCTGGTGTAGAGTTGGGCCCGGTAACGAAAAGATTTGTCGTTTTTGGATGGCCATTTTCGTATAATTTCCAAAAACAGAAAGGGGAATAGAGAGACAAAAAGACCAATGAAAAAATTCAGAAAGGCGATATATTTGGAAAGAGTTAAGTCCTCTTTCCTCTTGGAGTATGATGGGAGTTGAAGTTTTTTTCTCTGTGTGTCTCTCAGCCAATAAAAAGCCTAGTGATTTCCATACTCTGATGAAAATGGACACAACCAGTGACTACAATTCCCAGAACCCTCTCTTGCAGTTCGCCTTATCTTTCAAAAATGTTATGTTTGAAACTTTAAATAGTTCTAAAAAATCATTATATTACTGAATTGTGTCTCTCAGCCAGTAAAAAGCCTGGTGATGCCCATACTCTGATTGGCTAAAAAAGGACACAACCGGTGACTACCATTCCCAGAACCATCTCTTGCAGTTTGCCTTGTTTTTTAAAAATGTTATGGTTAAAACTTTAAATAATTCTTAAAAATCACTATATTGCTGAATTGTTTTGAAACTTGGCAGGCCTACAGTTGTAAATGGGGTCTACAACTGAGATAGGTTTCATGAAGATAGGCCTTAAAATGGCTGAGGATTTGAGCCTTTAAAGCAGTGGTCCCCAACCTTTGGGCCTCCAGGGGTTTTGAACTTCAACTCCCCAGAAATCCCAGCCAGCTTATTAGCTGTTAGAACTGTCGAGCTGAAGTCCAAAATACCTGGAGGCCCAAAGGTTGGGAACCACTGCTTTAAAGTTTCCCATTGTAGCCAATGGGCCAAATCTCTGGCAATTGAAACTGCAAACACCCCTCCCCTTTCAGGTAACTTTCTGGTAAACGAAATGAGAGATCAGACGGAAGCGGACCCAAAAACGAGATGCCCTTTGGCCTGAATTCACTGACTAATCTGGTGTGCTTTACATGTAACCTTGAGACAAAGATTTGGGGCCAGTGACCCTCCCAGTAGTAAAATTCACCTATTGTGGGAACTTTCTCTTACTTGGAAATTGAGTATTTACTCCCGATGTCTGTGACTGTTAACTCCACAGGCTTCGCAGCCAGATGAGTTAACCATTGAGGAACATGAGGTTCTGGAAGTGATTGAAGATGGAGATATGGAAGATTGGGTAAAGGTATCATTTGGTTTTTTCCTGTCATTGTGGCATGTGCGGGGCGGGAGGCAATGGTGGTGATGACTGGGTAAAGTGGATGGAATAGGAATATGGTTGTTCAGTCATCTCAATCTTCCCAATTCCTGCAGGCACGAAACAAGGCAGGCCACGTGGGCTACGTGCCAGAGAAGTATCTGCAGTTCCCGACTTCCAACAGTCTCTTGAGCATGTTGCAGTCGCTGGCGGCGCTGGACAGCCGGTCTCATACTTCTAGCAATTCAACGGAAGCCGAGCTCGTCTCGGGAAGCCTCAACGGAGACTCCAGTGGTAAGTGGGCCACCTGAGGTTGTGGTGAGCGTGGGTCCTGAAGACTGCAAGTATGTTTCCTTAAGGGTTTGGCTGCCATGTTTCCTGCTTTGAAACAACTCAAAGCAACTATTTCAATACATAAATACATAATGATGAGGCCATTTTGGAGGTAGGCCAATCTAACAAGTCCAGAGTGGAACCACGAGTTAGTTCCCTCCTTTTATACAAAATTAGTTTAGGTACCCGGTGTTGCTCGGGTTATTTGAAAAATTCCGTTCTTAATTGTACAAAATGCATAAGGTTGTGGGTGAACTACAACTCATCTTGTGCCAGGTTAACCCAAAAAAAAAAAACAAACTCCATCACTTCTTAAAGTTTGTTATGTTGGGCAAGTTTGCTCTAGATCAGTGGTTCTCAATCTTGGGTAAAATCTTCATTTTGCAAAGTTTTATCCTGGTTGTGATATCCCAATTCCATTTTTTTTTCAGTTAAGCATTTGCTTACTTATTTTTTTCCATAACTGGTTGTAGTTTAGTTGGAACTATATTATTTAGATTATTTTGCTCCCAGAGTGGTTTGCACCTCTTTTAGTTCTTTCCAAGTTAAGAAGAAGATAGACAAGAACTGAAGGAGGAAATCAATCAATACTTTAGTCTCCTCCTTCAATTCTTATCTATCTTCTTCTTTAAGAAAAACCAGAGGGTTAGAGCTCCACTTCTTTTTAGAAATAAGTGTTATTATTATTATTATTATTATTATTATTATTATTATTATTATTGTGTTTGTTTAGATTTGTGTGCAGAATTCATTATGCTCAAAATGACCTGTGCAAGTCATAGATGGGTTGCCAACCATCTCAGGTGACCAAGAAGTGGGAAGGCATGTTTGAAGACATAATGTAGAAAGCATCCCCAGGTCCTGATATGTTTCAGATTCATTTCCAGAATCCCATGTTGTGACATTTCCCCTTTCTTTTCCTAGTATGTTTTGTCAAAGCACTTTATGATTACGAGGGGCAGACCGACGACGAGCTTTCCTTCCCAGAGGGAGCAATAATCCGCATCTTGAATAAGGAGAACCAGGATGACGACGGTTTCTGGGAAGGGGAATTCAACGGGCACATCGGGGTCTTCCCATCTGTGCTGGTAGAAGAGCTCACGGCCTCGGAAAACGGAGAGTCTCGGTGCATTGCAAATGTTCAGGTATGGGAGGAGTTTTGGCCACAAGGGTTGAAACGAGTCAATGATATTAATGGCATGCAACTCGAAGGCATGCGCACACAAAAGAACAGCACGGTGGAGTCTGCACACACCTTTTGCTTGCAAAGACCACCATATTTCAAGCTTACTCAGGAATGAAAATAGATCATTCCCCTCCCAAGGAATTGTTATGGAACCAAATCCAGATGCAAACCAGTTGCTGCTGCTGCAGGAACAGCTTTCCCTTCAGGTGGTCACAATGGCACACCTGCTGCTAGCCCTACCTGGATGATGAATGAACAGCCTTTCCAGGATTGCCTTGAACTCTCCAGGCAGGCGGCCAGATTTAGCAACGCTCTCTGATAAGTTTGCATTTGACTCTTAAACCATTTGCTGTTCTTCATCTCATTTAAGTCCTTTTTGCACACAGAAGAAGCAGTTTTTCTCTTCACGTGAGCAGTGCCACAACCCTTAGCTCCACCTCTGTTAGGTAGTGTGCAAATATATAAGGGAAGACTATCTACATGTTTTCTGCATATCAGAAGAGGGAATGTCGTACATTGGGTTGTTGTGAGTTTTTTGGGCTGTATGGCCATGTTCTAGAAACTGCAAGTCGCTTCTGGTGTGAGAGAACTGGCTGTCTGCAAGGATGTTGCCCAAAGGATGTCTTACTAGTGTGAATGTTGCAAATGGCCACCAAGATTAGTATTGAATGGCCTTGCAGCTTCAAAGCTTGGCTGCTTCCTGCCAGGGGGAATCCAGCTCTTCTGATGTCTGTGGTGGAGTCTCCATTGGCCTGTAATGCCCAATTTAGGTGATTTCTACACAGAGAAACCATTGAAATCCACAAGCATGTGGACAAATTAAACAGAAAGGAGGAAACCATGTAAATGCACAAAATCTGGCTAAGAATATTTTTAAAAACCTCTAAAATCAGGACAATAAATAAAGAGCAACACACAAAAAGCAGTGGAATTCCAGACAAGAATCCATCAGTGCCAGCAAAGGACTCCCCCAGGCAGCAATCGGCCAAGCATTGAAGCTGCAAGACCATTGAATGCTAATCAAGATGCCCAGTTGCAACATTCACACTTGCCTCCAACAGACAAGAGATTTTTCTCCCACCCTGGACATATATATACCCCACTTGCTCAGTTTCCAACAGACCTCACAACCTCTGAGGATGCCTGCCATAGATGTGGGTGAAACATCAGGAGAGAATGCTTCTGAAATATGGCCATATAGCCCAGAAAACACACAGCAACCCAATAATGGATGTAGTTTGGTTCAGAGAGCTGCATCCTGTTCACATCTTGTCAAGACAGTGGCTGTTTCTGACGGAGGCTTCAAATGCCCAAAAAGTTAAAACGGGAGAATTTGGAACACTCTGATTAAATTTGTTTAGGTTGAGCCAATTTAATATTA
Organism: Anolis sagrei ordinatus; assembly: GCF_025583915.1. NCBI lineage: Eukaryota > Metazoa > Chordata > Lepidosauria > Squamata > Anolidae > Anolis > Anolis sagrei. The sequence continues at coordinate 274,703,518 of NW_026846588.1, read as the reverse complement.
ATCACGTTTTGAACGTCCGCATTGGTTAACAATAGTTGGTCCAAAGAATGAAAGGAGTGGTGAGGGGCAAAACGGAAATAGAAGCAGAGAGAGGAAATTCCCGGTCTCCTTCCTGCAATTAATCTCTGAGTAGAGCATTGTGAGATCAAACAGAGCTTGGCATGAAGAGAGTCAGGGCGTCTTATAGTTCCACTTCTGGAAAAACAGGCTGTTTTTGGTGGTCGTGGTGGGGATTTTATTGTTGAGAGGGCTTCCTTGTTTTCAGTTAACAAACAAAAGATTCCTTCCCCCTTTTTGCCTTCCTTTCTTCTCTGAAATGAGCAAAGGGTAGTATATGGGGGGTTATTTGTGTTTGGCAGTATAAGCTGTAGCCATTTAAGTGAATTTTTGGGCAAGGATGCCTTTGGGTTCACAGCCATTGTATCCACGTTGTCCCTGTCCGGCTTGAGGTGCATTTCTGACCAGATGTATCCTCTAACTCATACTTGGTTGCTACTTCCTGCCTTGCAAACATGCAAGGATGGACACTCCTTTGGCCTGATCAGTTTGTGACCCCTTGGCTTAGCTTTGGCTGATCAAACTACAAGAAAGCTACAAGAAAGGAGATTTCATCTGAACATTAGGAAGAACTTCCTGACTGTGAGAGCTGTTCAGCAGTGGAACTCTCTGCCACGGAGTGTGGTGGAAGCTCCTTCTTTGGAGGTTTTTAAACAGAGGCTGGATTGCCATCTGTCGGGGGTGCTTTGAATGTGATTTTCCTGCTTCTTGGCAGAAAGAAGTTGGACTGGATGGACCACGACATATCTTCCAACTCCAGGATTCTATAATTCTACTAGCCCTCCCCAGCCATGTGTTGCTGTGGCCCAGTCTGATGATCTTGGAAATAAAGTAATGAGAAAGTGTGCTAATAGCTAATTTCTGCATGGAACACTTTGAAAAACAAGCCCTGGAAACAGCAACAAAAAAGCCCACGATATGGTTCAGATATGTGGATGACACTTTCACCATTTGGAGCCATGGAGAAGAAGAACTCAACAGGTTCCTGGATCATCTTAACAGCATCCACCCAAACATCCAGTTCACCATGGAAAAAGAAAATGAAGGAAGACTGCCTTTTCTAGATGTCCTAGTCATCCGCAAACCAGATCAACAATTGGGTCACACCGTCTACAGAAAACCCACACACACAGATAGATATCTACATAAAAACTCCAACCATCACCCAAGTCAAAAAAGAAGCACCATTAAAGCCTTGGCAGACCGTGCAAAAAGAATCTGCGAACCCCACCTCCTCCAAGATGAACTGAACCACCTCAACTGGGCTCTCCAGGTCAATGGAGACTCCACCTCAGACATCAGAAGAGCTGCAAGACCAAGAACAAGCCACGAGAGTCAAGACGAAGATCCACCCAGAGGAAAAGTGTTCCTGCCATACATCAAGGGAACCACTGACCGCAGAGGGAAGCTGATGAGGAAACACAACATACAAACTATCCAGACCCACCAAGAAAATCCAACAAATGCTCCGTTCAGCAAAGGACAAGAGGGATCCTCTCGCTTCTGCAGGAGTCTACCATATACCATGCAGCTGTGGACAAGTCTACATAGGGACCACCAAACGCAGCAGCATTGCCCAAACACGAATAAAGGAACATGAAAGGCACTGCAGACTACTTCAACCAGAGAAGTCAGCCATAGCAGAGCACCTGATGAACCAACCTGGACACAGCATATTATTTGAGAACACAGAAATGCTGGACCACTCTCACAACCACCATGTCAGACTACACAGAGAAGCCATTGAAATCCAGAAGCATGCAGACAATTTCAACAGAAAGGAGGAAACCATGAAAATGAACAAAATCTGGCTACCAGTATTAAAAAAAACTCTAAAATTACAACAGCAAAACAGTAGAAGGAAAACAAACAAGGACATCTAATCACCTCTCAACAAAAGTTTGCTCTAGGCACTGCCAGGCCATCAAATGCTAATCAGGGTGGTTAGTTGAAACCTTCACACCTAGCTCCAGCAGACAAGAGTCCTTTGTCTCACCCTGGTCATTGCACAGATATACAAACCCTTTTTTTCCTAGTTCCAAAAGACCTCACTACCTCTGAGGATGCTTGCCATAGATGCAGGTGAAACGTCAGGAGAGAATGCCTCTAGACCATGGCCATATAGCCCGAAAAAACCTACAACAACCCCTCCAAATGTTATTGAACTACAAATCTCTGTTTTCTTCACCATCGTCTGTGCTGAACAAGGCTGGGAGCCCAGTGTCATTGGAATGGACATGCTATTCCCATCCCTAAGTTTGCAAGATGTTTATCTGACTCCTTTCTGGTGCCTCACTTCCAATCCTTGGACAGGTTGGTCCAGATTATGGAAATTTTTATGAACAGAACACACAGCTATTCGATGCCCTTGAAAATAAAGTTTTCTGTCGACATAGCTTGGCTTTTACGATTTGGTTCCTTTTGCCGGAGAGTGTAATTCCCATCATTTTCTCTCCTTCCTTGCAGGTATCTCCATCTCCCAAGCCCCAGAATTCCCTGGCTCCCCTGCCGCTGTATGACCAGCCGCCCACCAGCCCTTTCCATAGTCCTGACAAGAGAGGCTCCCAGTACTTCCCAAGATCTCCATCAACACATGGTAGGAAGACAATGACATTTTAACTGTATATATCCTCAAGAAAAGGCAAATTCAGCTAGAAATGTAGCAAGCAGCTGCCTAGATCTCCTGGTTTAAACAAAATAATAAATATAATAATAATATCGTATTTCCCCAAAAATAAGACTGGGTCTTGTATATTAATTTTTGCTCCAAAAGCTGCAGTAGGACTTATTTTCAGGGGATGTCTTTTTTTTTTCATGTACAACCACATCCATTTGTTATCAAGTGTGCATGTTATATGTGTCTGTACTCTGATTGATTGACCAGCAATAAGTATCGGGATTAATCATCTGGCAATAAGTATTGGGTTCATCTGTTTACATACGCATACCTCTTGTCCAAAGGTATTACTGTATATACTCAAGTATAAGACAACCCAAATATAAGCTGAGGCACCAAATTTGAATACAAAAAACTGGGAAAACATATTGATTTGAGTATAATCTGGGGTGGGAAATGCAGCAGCTACTGGCATATATATATATATATATATACACACACACACACACACATGCACACACATATACACACACCCATTATTTGATGTATCAGGAGGTTAAATGTTTTTGAATATTTACATAAGACTGTAACTTAAGATAAAACTGTTCAACTCTGATTAAATCATTATTCTAACCTTCTTCAATGTAAATGTACCCTTCCAATAATAATAGAGTAAAATAATAATTGCAATAATAAAAATAAATAGAGTACAACAATAAATGTAATAATAATAAAGTAAAATAATAAATGTAATTACAATAATAAAGAGAGCAAAATAATAAACGTAATAATAATAATATAGTAAAATAATGGAACTGTAATAGTAACAGTAATAACAGAGTAAAATAATAAATGCAATAGTAATAAATAGAGTAAAATAATAAATATAGTAATAATAATAAAGTAATGAATGTAATAAGAATAGAGTAAAATAATAATTGTAATAATAAAAATAAATAAGAGTACAATAATAAATGTAATAATAATAAAGTAAAATAATAAATGTAATTACACTAATAAAGAGAGCAAAATAATAAATGTAATAATAATAATATAGTAAAATAATGGAATTGTAATAGTAACAGTAATAACAGAGTAAAATAATAAATGCAATAGTAATAGAGTAAAATAATGAATATAGTAATAATAATAAAGTAATGAATGTAATAATAATAAAGAGAGTAAAATAATAATTATAATAATAAAAATAGAGTACAATAATAAATGTAATAATAATAAAGTAAAATAATAAATGTAATAATAATAATAATATAGTAAAATAATGGAAATCTAATAGTAACAGCAATAACAGAGTAAAATAATAAATGCAATAGTAATAAATAGAGTAAAATAATGAATGTAATAAGAATAACAAAGAGTAAAATAATAAATGTAATAATAATAATAGAGTAAAATATTAAATGTAATAAAAAATAATAAAGTAAAATAATAAATAACTTTGACTTGAGTATAGGCCGAGGACGGTTTTTTCAGCCTAAAAAGGGCTTAAAAACTCTGCTTATATATTTATTTATTTATTTGACTTGTATACCTCTACTCCCAATTTGGCTTGGAGCGGTTTACAGCAGTAGATTAAAACAATACAATTAACTTTAAAATACAATAAAACAAGAACAGACATAGTCCTGAGTTATTCACCCAAGTATATACGGTAAGTATTAATGTCAATAATATTATTTATTTATATTTAATTATATATTAATGTTATTAATTTGTAATACAATACGTCCATCATGTGTTACAAAGGTTGTACCGTACTACTGGTAAATGTGTCTGTTTGGCTAATGAACTGGGGCTTGTTTGGTCAGGGGATGGGGGACGGATTAATTGTGGGCACCCTGAAAAATCATGCTAGGGTTTTATTTATGGGAAAACAAGATATTAGCCATAAAGGTTTCCTCACTTCGCCTCTAAATCTCCTGCTCAGCTTCCATCAAGCTCATGGGCACTCGGTTGCTCTTTATGATCAATGTATATAGCTATTTTCATCCTGAAGTATACGGTGGTTTGTTTTTCCATTGTTTCAGAAAACAGCTTCACTTCAAACTCTCCCGGATTCTCCCAGCCACCGCGACCTCTTCCTGAAAGCACCTCGTATGGCAAATTGAGACCTGTAAGTTTCCCATGCAGACACAAGATCTCAGAATTGTCCTTCTGCTGCAGATTCAATGCTCCAGGGCGAGATACAAACTGAATTAGAAGTATAGTAGGCCCTCCATCACATTTGCCAGTAGCTTTGTTCCACAGGCCTGCCAGGGCCTGCAGCCAAGTAGGTTTCTCTAAACTCAATCCTCTCCTCTATAACTATGATGCCGAAAAGGAAGCTTGGAGCCAGTACCCGCTCCCACCTGCTTTCGTTTTGAGTTTGTTTTCATACCTGGAGGGACCTTTCCGTTTTGTGCTTCCGTGTTGCACCTCAGCTAGGGTTTATTTATTTGCTTTATTTATTTATTTACTTCACTTATATACCGCTTTTCTCAGTCCTTGGGCGACTCAAAGCGGTTAACAAGCACTCACCAGGAAGCCAAACGTAGGAATAAACAGTTTATTGAAAAAGCACACACAGTAAAAGAGTAAAAAAAAGATCCAAAAGGTAAGATAAAGAGTCCCAAAAGCCAGAGATAAATCTCCAGTGCAAAGGTCAAAACAAGAACATCAATCCAAGGAACAGGGTATAATCATGAGCTTGAATAATCCAAAAAACAAAGAATAAAACATCAACTTGACTAATCCAAGAATCATGAACAATACATGAGCTTGAGTTCCATTTTACCATGAGTTCATGGTAAAATCCCCAAGACTTAAAGCAAAACTTGACCAGGATATGGCTTGAAGCGAGAACCAAGGCAGGAGTTCCTTTCTCTTTTGGCTACGTTGCTTGATCTAAGAATCAAAAACTATTCTTTCCCTAATGGAGGACAACAGTGCATGAAAGCACTCCTTTGGCCTTGGGTAGTTTCTCTTTTTCCCGCAGAAGCAGCCTTGATTCTCTGTCTAGCCTCCTTTCCTCCCTTCTCTGCCTGTCAGCTAGCAAAACAATTTCATTTTCACACAGAGAATCATTCCTTTGGCCTTGGGTAGTTTCTCTCGGTCTCACTTTCCCAAAGCCAGGCTTGCACCTGGAATCCTTCCTCCACAGAAGCAGCCTTGATTCTCTATCTAGCCTGCCTTCCTCCCTTCTCTGCCTGTCAGCCTGCAAAACAGTTTCGTTTTCACACAGAGAATCATTCCTTTGGCCTTGGGTAGTTTCTCTTGGTCTCATTTTCCCAAAGCCAGGCTTGTACCTGGAATCCTTTCCCCACAGAAGCAGCCATGATTCTCTATCTAGCCTCCATTCCTCCCTTCTCTGCCTGTTAGCTTGCAAAACAGTTTCATTTTCACACAGAGAATCACCCAAGACCCCCTCCATTCTCCCAACCGGGGAAACACCATCCTGTTCTAACGTCACCTCTGTCTGAGCATCTCTAGAAGCATCAGGCCTTGCAGGCCCTGCACCTCAAAACCCCTCAGCATCATCCTCAGCTGGCTAAGCTACAACTCTCCAAAGGAACGAAAGAAAGGGATTTTATTTTATTTGTCGTGTCAGGGCAACCAGTCAATTATATTATATTTCTAACAGAACAAAACAAACAAACAGACAAAACACAAAATTTGCAAGTTTGATAGTTGATTAAATGTCCTTTGACCAGTATCTGACCACTTGGAGTGCCTCTGGTGTTGCTGCAAGATGGTCCTCCATTGTGCATGTGGCAGGGCTCAGGGTGCATTGCAGCAGGTGGTCAGTGGTTAGCTCTTCTCCACACTCGCATGTCATGGATTCCACTTTGTGGCCCCATTTCTTGAGGTTGGCTCTGCATCTCGTGGTGCCAGAACGCAGTATGTTCAGCACCTTCCAAGTCGCCCAGTCCTCTGTGTGCCCAGGGGGGAGTCTCTCATTTGTTACCAGCCATTGCTTGGGGTTCTGGGTTTGAGCCTGCCACTTTTGGACTCTCGCTTGCTGGGGTGTTCAAGCGAGTGTCTCTGTAGATCTTAGAAAACTATTTCTTGATTTGAGTCGTTGACGTGCTGGCTGATACCCAAACAGGGGATGAGCTGGAGATGTCTCTGTCTTGGTCCTTTCACTATTCGCTGCTACTTCCGGGCGGATGTCAGGTGGTGCAATACCAGCTCAACAGTGTAATTTCTCCAGTGGTGTAGGGCGCATGCAAGAAAGGGATGAAACTGGAGAAGCTAATTTTGCGTACGTGACTACTCGCTTTGTGTTTCTTCCAGGTCCGGGCCGCCCCTCCTCCTCCAACCCAGCCGCACCGCAGACCCACAGAGAAGATCGAGGACGTGGAAATCACTTTGGTGTGACCCAACGGGACGCTGTGCCTCGTAGTGCTACAATCAAGACCGGATATTGTCCATGTTTGGTCCTCCTCTTCTTAGGCACCTTTTGGATGATGGAAGTGACTTGCGAAAGATCGATCCGGGGGAAGCGGGAGGATTTCCCAGAGACATGGGGACGCACAGTGGCAGACTCTTCTTCCCATCCTCATGACTCTTTTGTGCCTTTTTTTAATTTGTCGCTGTCCTTTGGTTTCACTTTATATCTCTGCCGCCCTTCCTCCTTTGAGCACAAAAGCCGAAACAGAGGAATATAAATGCCTTTGCAGCTGAATGTGGGGGAGGCTCTGGAGAGTCCCCTCTTCCGTGGGCCACTTAAAGGGCCAGTCCGCAAAGAGGCCACGGCTACGTCCTCGAAGTGTCTCCCAACAAATGGCACGAAGCGTGTCCTTGCCGCTTTTTGGTGGCGCTGAACTTGGCGGCAATAAAAGGCAAGCCGTCACGTTTTTGTACGGGGAGAGCCAGCGTGTAGACCGGCCTGAAGTCATAGCATACGTATACCATGTGCATTAGTACAGTATATTACTGTTTGCCATAGGAATGTGTTTCAAGTTTTTTCTTTCTTTCCTTTTCCCATTCAAGTAGCGTTACTTAATCTGATTAGGTTCGTAATCAGAATGTATGGAATAGAGAAGGGAACACCCAAGTGTAAATGTCCGGAGAGGCTGGCTCCTCTCCGTCCCTCTCTCTTTCCGCCTTCCTCCGTCTGCCCTCAACGGGCGGGAAATGGTTCCACGATGGAGGGAAAAGCTCCGCGGCTCGTACGGGGCCGATTCCTTCGACGTGCACCTTTTCCTTCCAAAAGTACCAGGAAAACCCGAACGCGGACGTTCCTTTTGTATTGATATTTATGCGGTGCGTTTAGTAATAAAGTTATCTACTACAGAAGTGCTGACCTTAGTCGCAACAACATGGTTTTTTACTCCTTAGGTAGGTAAAAGTAAAAGTTTCCCCCTGACATTAAGTCCAGTCGTGTCCAACTCTGGGCGTTGGTGCTCTAAGCCGAAGAGCCGGCGTTGTCCATAGACACCTCCAAGGTCACGTGGCGAGCATGACCGCATGGGGCGCTGTTACCTTCCTGCCAGAGTGGTACCTATTGATCGACTCACATTTGCATTTTTTTCAAACTGCTAGGTTGGCAGAAGCTGGGGCTAACAGCAGGAGCTCACCCCACTCCCCAGATTTGAACCGCCGATCTTTCGGTCAGCAAGTTCAAGAACTCAGCAATTGCACCACTGGGGGCTCAATTTTTCCTTAGGATAAAACTGAATAAGCAGGATTTTCATTGTACAGCTGGTAATAGCCGTTGGTTTCCTTTTTTTCCCCATCAAAAATCCCCCCCTTAATTATTATTTTTTGGTATTTGGTTCACTCCTTCTCCCAGTTATGGCTGTATAGTTTACTCTCGGACGTTGATGGTGTATCTTGAGCCCTGGAACATCCAGCTAGAGTATTTTAAAATAAGTTTTAATGTTTAGAGTACGAACGTGTGGTGTCTAGCTTTAGCGTCGGATAGTCCTAGCAGAAGTCTCCACGCAAGAGCCTCTAGGGCCAGCTCAGACCCAGAGAAGTGGAACGTAGTAGGGTTTTCCGCACACGGGAGAGTTTCGGCAGAGGTGACGGGGGCATTTCTTTCGTTCATTTTGCTTTTTTGGAAAGGGGATTCCACCTGAACATGAGGAAGAACTTCCTGACTGTGAGAGCTGTTCAGCAGTGGAACTCTCTGCCTCAGAGTGTGGTGGAGGCTCCTTCTTTGGAGGCTTTGAAACAGAGGCTGTCGGGGAGTGCTTTGAATGCGATTTTCCTGCTTCTTGGCAGAATGGGGTTGGAATGGATGGCCTTCGAGGTCTCTTCCAACTCAATGATTCTATGTACAGATGTATTTGGAAGAGATTTGGGTCAAAAGATATGATGGCGATGTTGATGATACACATAAGGTGTTGAGAGCAGTAGGTCCATCCTATCCTCGGATATTCTGGACCGAAGGGAGGGCTTCCAGCTTGAAATCAGGCTCCAAAATCCCGGTGCCCTTGCAGCTCTTAGCAATCAGTTTATTTAGGGTGGATACAAGGAATTGTCTGTGTTTGGGAAAGGAAATGGGAAGCTGTTTTCTCTGACTTTGATGGAAGAATCGATTCATGGGAAGTGATGAGGAGGCAAAGTGAGCACAGAAAGGGGAAAAGACATTGAGTTTCTGATTCAGTGGTCTCCGAGAAGGAGGCAAGGGGCAAAGTGTAAACTAAGTTGGGTGGTTGTGTGTTTTATGGGCTGTCTGGCCATTTTCCAGAAGCATTCTCTCCTGACGTTTCACCCATATCTATAGCAGGCATCCTCAGAGGTTATGAGGTCTCTTGGAAAGTAGGTAAATGTGGAATGATGTCCAGGATGGGAGAAAGAACTCTTGTATGTTTGAGGCAAGTGTGGATGTTGCAATTTAGCATAAAATCATAACAGTAAATGAAAAACACTAAAAAATGGGAATTCCAGACAATAAACAATCAGGGCCAACTAATCACCTCCCAACAAAGGATTCCCCCAAGCAGTAAGAAACTAGACTTTGCAAACTACTAGGCAGTAAATGAAGAACAACACTCAAAAATGGGAATTCCAGACAATAAACAATCAGGGCCAACTAATCGGCTCCCAACAAAGGATTCCCCCAGGCGGTAAGAAACCAGACTTTGCAAAAGACTAGGCCATGCAATGCTAATCAATAATCGTCGTCATCATCTTTATTTGTACCCTGCCACCATCTCCCCCAACGGGGACTCGGGGCAGCTTACATGAGGCCAAGCCCAAACAACAAATTACAATAAAATAAAATACAAATTACAATAAAATAAACAACATCGCAGGAAGGTACAAAACATATAAATACAATAAACAATATACACAAAACGGTTAAAAAAAACCCAGTAATCCAAACATAATGACAGTGAGCAGGGCCGCATGTACATAAAATGATTTAAAAAATCAAGGTGGCCAATTACTACATTCTTACTTATTTAGGCAATGCCTCATAGCTCGAGGATGATTGTCTTCCAGATGTGGTGTCCATAGACACCTCTAAGGTCATGTTGCAAGCATGACTGCATGGAACACTGTTACCTTACCTATTGATCTACTCACATTTGTATGTTTTGGAACTGCTAGGTTGGCAGAAGCTGGGGTTAACAGCAGGAGCTCACCCCACTCCCCAGATTTGAACCATAGGTGGCTGTGGAGACCTTTTCTCGATCCGCATCTTCTCCCGCAGTGAGGACATCAGTTTCCAGACGGAAGGCGGTCCCACTCAGGGTTGGCTTGACGGGCCTTCCTCTTGGCACATTTCTCCCTTTTGCTCTTCATTCGCGCCTCTTCGAATTCTGCAGCACTGTTGGTCACAGCCGACCTCCAGTAAGAGCAGCCAAGGGCCAGGGCTTCCCAATTCTTGGTGTCTATGCCACAGCTTTTAAGGTTGACTTTGAGCCCATCTTTAAATCTCTTTTCCTGTCCACCAACATTACATTTCCCATTCCAGACGGAAGGCGGTCCCGCTCAAGGTTGGCTTGACATGCCTTCCTCGTGGCACATTTCTCCCTTTCGCCCTCCATTCGTGCATCTTCAAAGTTTGCAGCACTGCTGGTCACAGCTGACTTCCAGTTAGAGCACTCAAGGGCCAGGGCTCCCCACTTCTTGGTGTCTATGCCACAGTTTTTAAGGTTGGCTTTAAGAATATCTTTAAATCTCTTTTCCTGTGCACCAACATTACATTTCCCATTCCAGACAGAAGGCAGTCCCGCTCAGGGTTGGCTTGATGTGCCTTCCTCGTTGCACATTTCTCCCTTTCACCCTCCGTTCGTGCCTCTTCGAATTTCCCATTCTTGAGTTCAGAGTAAAGTAACTGCTTTGGGAGAGGGTGCTACATTGGCCACCTTGACTAGCACTGAATGGTCTAGCAGTTTGCAAAGTCTGGTTTCTTGCTGCCCGGGGGAATCCTTTGTTGGGAGGTGATAAGTTGGCCCTGATTGTTTCTTGTCTGGAATTCCCATTTTTGAGTGTTGTTCTTCATTTACTGTTATGATTTTATGCTCATCAAGGTGGCCAATTGCAACATTCACATTTGCCTCCAAGTAGCCCCCAGTGGCGCAGCGGGTTAAACCCCTGTGCCGGCAGGACTGAAGACCGACAGGTCGCAGGTTCGAATCCGGGGAGAGGCAGATGAGCTTCCTCTATCAGCTCCAGCTCCTCATGCGGGGACATGAGAGAAGCCTCCCACAAGGATAATAAAACGTCAAATCATCCGGGCGTCCCCTGGGCAACGTCCTTGCAGACAGCCAATTCTCTCACACCAGAAGCGACTTGCAGTTTCTCAAGTCACTCCTGACACGACTTGCCTCCAACATACCAGAGTTCTTTCTCCCACCCTGGATATTATTCCACAGATATATAAACCTCACTTGCCTAGTTTCTAACAGACCTCACAACCTCTGAGGATGGCTGCCATAGATGGAGGTGAAACGTCAGGAGAGAATGCTTCTGGAACATGGCCAGACAACCCAGAAAACTCACAGCAATCCACTGATTCCGGCCATGAATGCCTTTGACAAACCAAATCCCACCTCAAAGAGTTCACAGCCAAAGGGCTGGAATTACGAATTATATTTCGAGCTCAACTGTTAAGTAATACTAGAAGAGCCCTCGTATGTTCCTTTCCTTTCCTTCCTTCGTGTGGGTAGAGCGTACCAACTGTTATTCCTCCCATCTTGCTGCCCAAAGGACGACAACACCTTTCCTCTTTTGAATTCCGCAACCGCGTTTGGCGGAAACGTCGTCCGACGAGGCTTTTCATCTGAAACTTTGCACAAATAGACTCTGGGAAATGCGACTGTTTGGTTTTTTGCCAATTTCCTTTTTCTCTCTCTACTACTTCTTCCTTTCCATTGTTTTGGGAAAGGATAAGGCTCTTGGAAGCGTCCTGGCATCGTCTGCAGCAGTTGCCAAATCTCCGGCAGATCTCTGCAAAGAAGAGTCTCTTGTGGGGAAAGGGGGGGGGGGGTCGCACCTTCTGTTCGGTCGATCTGTTTAAGGTCCTTTTTTAAAAATCAAACTTATTATTAAGTTTTTTTAACAATTTTTTAACGAACTGTATTGCAAAAATTTTTAGATGCTTCGTGCAGGAGGGGAAAAACACACCCCTAAGTGTTGCCAATATTATTATCCACGCATCCAATTTGGGTTGGCCAGTTTTTCCTCCTTTCCTTTTTGTCTGTCTCCGTCCTCTCTTCCCTTCTCCAGACTCTCCAAATTCAGAAAGTGTTATTTAAAGAAGAAAAAGACTCTCCTTGGTTATATTTTAAGACTATTTTCTGTACGAGCTGCTAATTTTTATTTTGAGAAGAAAGTTGTAAAAAACCGCGCCTCCTTTTTAAACTTCATACAGGGCATGCAATAGAACGTATCACCATGTACATACAGCGTCAATACACGGGAAAGCAGGACCTTGGGAGCTTTCTTTATATTGGCTGTAAAACTTTGTATTTATTATGTATAAAATGTTGAATAATAAAAAAAGTGGCTTTAAATCATTTGCAGGGGGCTCAGTGTGTATTCAGTGCTGTTACAAGGGTTGAATGAAAATTATTGCCTCCACCTTCGTTACTTGGGTTTGGATGGGAATATTTTACTAAATCAAACGCAGAAATAATCCTTAGAATGTGTTCTTTACCTGCCACTATTCACTTTTCCACATAACCACCAGACAATTGGATACATTTCTGCCAATGATTAACAAGTTTTCTGAAGTTGTCATGGAAGGAGTCGACACTCTGTTTCCGCAACCAGCATCAGCATCCTGGGTACCCATCGTGCACAGATTTTCCAATAGCCAAGCAAAGCAATAATGTGACCCACACATTCTTGTGAAATGCCAATTGTGCTTGAAATTCCTCTCTGAGTGATACGACAATCGTCCTGAATCAATCTGTCAACCTTTTGCTTGTGAAACATGGAGGTTGCGGTCACAGGACGTCTGTGTAGGTACAGCTGTACCAGGAGCTCCAATTTTGTTTGCTTTGCATTGAATGTTTGTTATAGTCCTAAGTTTCAGGGACTCTGCAGATAGGTGGCTTCTTTTGGCTGCAATCATAGGGCAAGCCACCTGTCAATTATAGTTAGGTTCCCTGGTCCCGCCCCCTTTGGGGTTTTTGGAGGGAATAGGAGCCTTTTTGGTTCAGTCCACACAGAGAAGCTTTCCATGCAGGACATAATACCAAGAGCTCCTGTAGAAAGCTTTGTCTTCTATGGCTTGGCCGGGGAGATATACAGCCTACAGCTTGGCCGGGGTTATACAGCCCACAGCTTGGCTGAGTATCATACAGCCTTACAGTTCCTTTGCTGAGGGACTTCAGCCAGCCATCACCGAAACCTGAACTCCTTTTCCCCTGGAAGTCTACAAAGCTCTGCTTGGTAAGGGTCACTCGCGGAAGCCAGATGCAGTTGGTACCGGGTGTAGGGGCTCCACGCCAACAGAGGCAAAGACAGACTGCCCAGATTAGAAGTTAAGGATTTCCCCATTAGTTACAGTTATGAAGATAGTGCCTGTTCCCTGTGGACAAGATTGAAAGAGCCTATAGACTGTTAAGAAAGCTTGAAAGTACCTGTTTATTTTCATTAATAAAGAACATTGTTGAACCTTTAAGCAATCTAAAGACTTTGTTTTGGGGAGATCCAAGGGCCTTTAATCTGAGGCGGCCCCAGCGGCCCGTTGGGCACACAGAATCTATGTCCTGTCTACAGTCTTATGCACAGGCCCAGCGTGCGACTGCACAACGTCCAACTCTTTGTTTGTCATGGAAGTCAGATGTTCCCACCTCAACATCTTTAAACTTACTCGCCCAACAACGCACAGTACTCACATCCACACAATCACCATAAACAGCTTGCATTCTCTGATGAATCTCCTTTGACCTCCTACTGTCAAGAATTCAATGACTGCATGTTGCTTAAGTGCATTGACCAACCGTCTGCGCAGGGTTCCATACTTCGCACTTTAACAACACAACCGTTCAATGCTAAGGCTTCCTGCCAAAATGGAACTGTAGAGGAGAATCTACTGAACAAGCCAGTACCTGCCACATACCAGTACTGCCATCTGTTAAGGAGTTACGAAGGTGGAGGCATTACTTTTCATTCAACCCTCGTGTGGTTCATCAAGCATCTCCGACAAGCTGGGTGCCGTTCAAGGGCTGTAAATGTGATATCTGTCAATAAGTTGCTCCAAAGAGGGACAGTTTATCCTCTTGGCCCAGAAATATCTCCATCATGTGGTGCCTTCCAGATGATGAAGGGAGATATTGACTCTAAGCTGGAATGTGTCCAAAGGAGGGTGACTAAAATGATCAAGGATCTGGAGAACAAGCCCTATGAGGAGCGGCTTAAAGAGATGGACATGTTTAGTCTGAAGAAGAGAAGGCTGAGAGGAGACATAATAGCCATGGATAAATATGTGAGAGGAAGCCACAGGGAGGAGGGAGCAAGCTTGTTTTCTGCTGCCCTGGAGACTAGGACGCAATGGAACAATAGCTTCAAACTACAGGAAAGGAAATTCCACCTGAACACGAGGAAGAACTGCCTAACTGTGTGAGAGAGTTGTTCAGCAGTGGAACTCTCTGCCCCAGAGTGTGGTGGAGGCTCCTTCTTTGTAGGCATTCAAACAGAGGCTGGATGGCCATCTGTCGGGAGTGCTTTGAATGCCATTTTCCTGCTTTTTGACAGAATGGGGTTGGACTGGATGACCCACAAGGTTGTTGGGGTGTAGCAGAGTATCGCAGAAGCTCAGAATAACAAACCGAAAGAGATCGGAACGAATACAAACTGCAGCTGGAAGGAACTTTATCTCTGGCACTCCCTAATCTTTCACAGAGCAAGAACTCAGGGTCACATCTTCACAGCTTGCTACCTCTGCTGTTTAACCCTTCTGAGTACAAAACACATTCTGGCAATATAATTCTATTCCAATCATAATCCTATTACATAAAATTACATTTAAACACACACCATAGATAAATCATACACTGCCAGAAGTCTCTTCCAACTGTAGGATTATATGCTTCTAAGTTGCTCCAAAGAGGGACAGTTTCTCCTCTTGGCCCAGAAATATCTCCATCATGTGATGCCTTTCAGACAATTTAGACTTTAACCCAACCACCCCGCCCCATTGGCATAAACCAAGCACAGCAAGTAGTCAGAGTCTCATATTTGCAGTCTAATATTTTGTCCCCTCAATATGCCAGGGATACGCACCATACTTATTTCCATTGCTGACCTTCAGGTCAGCAGTTCAGCCAACCTTCAGGTCAGCAGCACAAGGTTTTAACCCATTGCACCATCACTGGTTGCTTCCTCAAATATCTCAAACATGGCTCTCATGTCCTTTTTTTCTCCAAGCTAAGGTTCTCCTCATAGGGCTTAATTTCCAAATCTTGGACCACATGGAATATCCGTTATCACTATCACTTTGAGATCAGAAACAATGACTGAAAGATGGTGAGAAGTGGATTCCAGCCAGTTTCACACAGAACCCACTGAGCTGACGAGGTTAAAGGGAGCGACAGAAAGGAGCATGAGGCCAGGGCTGACCTCTGAAGCGTGAAGCATTGATGCCATGTGCTAATGAACACGGGAGACCATTCCTTCCTTCCAGGGAACATCCAGGGAGGTCACTATGGGGTGGGGAGGGATGCCAAAAGGCATTGCCCCCAAATTCTATCCAAGTCAACTCCAGGAACATATCCATCAGAGATAGCGATAATTTACTATAGATAGTAGGCCTGGTCAGTCCATAGTTCTAAATTAGTGGTTCTCAACCTTCCTAATGCCACGACCCCTTAATACGTTTCCTCATGTTATGGTGACCCCCAACCATAAAATTAGTTTCATTGCTACTTCAAAACTCATTTTGCTGCTGTTATGAATAGTAATGTAAATATCTGATATGCAGGATGTATTTTCATTCACTGGACCAAATTTGGCACAAATACCCAATACGCCCAAATTTGAATACTGGTGAGGTTGGGGTTGGGGGCTGGTTTTCTCATTTGAGAGTTGTAGTTGCTGGGATTTATAGTTCACCTACTATAAAAGAGCATTCTGAACTCCACCAATGATGGAATTGAATCAAACTTGGCACACAGAACTCCCATGACCAACAAAAAATACTGAAAGAGTTTGGTGGGCACTGATCTTGAGTTTTGGAGTTGTAGTTCACCTACATCCAGAGAGCACTGTGGACTCAAACAATGATGGATCTGGACCAAACTTGGCATGAATACTCAATACGCCCAAATGTGAACACTGGTGGAGTTTGGGGAAAATAGACCTTGACATTTGGGAGTTGTAGTTGCTGGGATTTATAGTTCAACCTACAATCAAAGAGCATTCTGAATCCTACCAACGATTGAATTGGGCCAAACTTCCCACACAGAACCTCCATGACCAACAAAAAATACTGTGTTTTCTGGTGGTTTTTCGTGACCCCTCTGACACCCCCTCGCGACCCCTTCAGGGGTCCCGACCCCCAGGTTGAGAAACACTGTTCTAAATGGTTATAAAGTACTTAAAAAACTAAAGTTCTGGTGGTGAAAATTTCAGAACTCTAACAAAACTTTCAAAAATTTAATTGTAAATGGCAGTTCCTAATTGGTCCTATCAAAAAAATCACCAATAATGAAATACTAATTAAAATTTGAAAGTTTTGTTAGAGTTCTGAAATTTTCACCACCAGAACTTTAGTTTTGTAAGTACTTTAGAACCATGGATTGTCCAGGCCTAATAGATAGATAGATAGATAGATAGATAGATAGATAGATAGATAGATAGATAGATGATAGATAGATAGATAGATAGATAGATAGATAGATAGATAGGCACACAAACACAATCCAGGAATCTGTTTCTTTTAATATATGTCTGTATATAAACTGTGTTAGTCAAAACACATTGTGGAGATCAATCCCTATCCACCTTCGAGTTGGGAACGAATGCTGCCGCAAGTCGAAGGGTTGGAAGGAGATCTCTTCCAAAAATACCTCAAAAGAGGCTTTGCAAAATGCACCGCTCTTCTCTCCCCTCGAGAATCCAACCCAGGGGAACAGAGAGATGACAAAACGTGATTGAAAGCTGCTAAAAGAACAAGAATGCATTTCTGAATTGCAGAAGAAGAAGGAGGAGGGAGGGAGACTATTTAAACCCAGCAGGAAATGAAAAGCATTCCAGAGAGAGGAAGGAGAGCTTTGCATCCAAGCTCACCGTGCAGGCAGTTTCCCTCCTGGGATGATGGACAGGGCAAGAGACCCCACATCATCTGTAAGGGAAAGAGGGGGTTAAGCCCAGCCCAGAAAAAGGCCCTGCAAAGTACTGGTCACAGGGTATGTGGTTGCATGCAGGCAAACCTAAGGTGGATCTACACCACGGCAGTAACACAGTTGGACACCACTTGAACTGCCATGGGACCCAGGAATCTGTGGTTTGGCAAGGCAGCGGCGCTCTTTGGCAGAGAAGGCTCAAAGGTCTTTTACAACTCCTATGATTCCATTGCACTGATACGTAGCACTTAAAGTGGTGTCAAACTGCATTAATTCTCCAGTGTATATGCACCCCAAGCCAAAAAGACATGCAAACCTTCTGGCGCTTTCTCTTCCAACAACAACAGACTGCACTGAACATCTAGCAACTCCAAAGGGATGGATACAGAAAACTGAGAAAACTAAGCAGAGAGAGAGAGAGAGAGAGAGAGAGAGAGAGAGAAAGAAAAGGGAGGGAAGAGGGAAAGGAGGAGGCAAGAATGGAGTGAGAAAATGAAAAAAGAGATGGAGAGAAGAAGGGAGAAAGAGGGAAAAGAAGGAAGGAAGGAAGGAAGGAAGGAAGGAAGGAGGAAGGAAGGAAGGAAAGCAAGAAAGAGAGAAAGAAAGGAAGGAAGGAAGGAAGGAGGAAGGAAGGAGAAGGAAAGGAGAAGGAAGGAAGGAAGGAAAGAGGGAGAGAGAGAAGGGGAAAAGAAGGGAAGGACGAAGGAGGGAAGGGAGGTGGAAGGAGAAAGGGAAGAAGAAGGGGAAAGGAAAAAGAGAGAAGGAAAGACAAAAGGGAGGGAGGGAGGGAGGGAGGGAGGGAGGGAGGGAGGAGGAAGGAAGGAAGGAAGGAAGGAAGGAAAGGAAGGAAGGAAGGAAGGAAAGGAAGAAGGGAGGGAGGGAGGAGAAAGGGAGAGAGGAAGGAGAGGAGGAAGGAGAAGGAAGGGAATGATGGAAGGAGAAAAAGTGAAGGAAGGTAGGGTGGTAAGGAGGAAGGAAAGAGAGAAGGAAGGAAAGACTAAAAGGAGGGAAGCACAACGGGGTGGAATGGAAGGATGGAAGGGGAAAGAGGGAGGGAGAGAAGGAAGAAAAGACAAGAGGGAGGAAGAGAAGGAAGGAAGGGAGGTAGGGAGGGAAGGAGGAAGGAGGGAGGGAAGGGAGTGGGGAGGATGGAGAGAAGGAAGGAGAAAAGGGTGGAAAGAAAGGAGAAAGAGGGAGGGCAGGAGGAAGGACTGAAAGAAGGAAGGATAGATGGGATAGGATGGTGTGAGAGAGGAGGGCCTGAGAAAAGAGCCCAAGGGGCTACATCTGGTTCCCGGTCCCCTTGGTCTAGATGCCCTCAAGGTTCTAGAAGCTGGGGTAATTCTAGAAGTCGCAAACTAATAGGAAGTCCAGAAGGAAAACTGGGTGCTATAGGCAATATTCAGAGGAAGGAAGTAGAGAGAAAAAAAACTCCTGAGAACATTCCTAGCCTAAAAATACCCTGCGAGATTCATGTCTGGGAAAATAGAAGCAACATTTGAATAACACTTTGTAACAAAAAAAAAACATTTTGTTCCTGGTTTGAAAGTGTTATTTCCTGTTTAATTGTGCAGGAAGTACTTTGAAAGTAGTTGTTATACTCCAGAAACATTACTTTTGTGGTTGGCACAATTGGTTGAAGCTCAATGAGATATCCATTGATAAACTAGAGCAAAATGTGCCGCAGGACGTCCGACAAAAATGTTGTGGTTTTTTTGCAGTTTAATATACTTTTTCCATATGTTTATTATATAGCCCATTACAAAATGACATTTATAGCCCAGGAACAGAGTGTAATTTCGTTAAAAATCTGCAACTCCACCTCATTATGTCTGGATGGAGAATGATTGATATCGATGCCACTCTTGGCATTTCGATCAACCCGCCACAAGCTTTTCCGGTGAAAGCGCAGCAAAAGGGAGGACGGCACCCCTGTTGCAACAGGAAGAATTACGACCCAGAGGAAAGGACCTTTGTGGCTCCAGATGGTTGGGCCTGATAGGCCTCGCTGGCCTGAGCCAAGAGTGACCTTTCATGGAAACGGCCCAAGAAGGCTTTTCCCAGGAAAGAACGCCAGGGAAAGACGGGCACCAATTTTCCCGGCGTTTCAGCATCAACCGCATGAGCTAATGAGTTGCTTGTGCAGAGGTGACTTCATTAAAAAGCCCAATAACATGGCCATATAAGACTTCTGCATCTCTTCCCCAGCCACACCATTGAATGCCACATTATAGAATCATAGAATCCTAGAATCAAAGAGTTGGAAGAGACCTCATGGGCCATCCAGTCCAACCCCATTCTGCCAAGAAGCAGGAATATTGCATTCAAATCACCCCTGACAGATGGCCATCCAGCCTCTGTTTAAAAGCTTCCAAAGAAGGAGCCTCCACCACACTCCGGGGCAGAGAGTTCCACTGCTGAACGGCTCTCGCAGTCAGGAAGTTCTTTCTCATGTTCAGATGGAATCTCCTCTCTTGTAGTTTGAAGCCATTGTTCCGCGTACTAGTCTCCAGGGAAGCAGAAAGGAAGCTTGCGCCCTCCTCCCTGTGGCTTCCTCTCACATATTTATTCGTGGCTATCATATCTCCTCTCAGCCTTCTCTTCTTCTACATGCCCTTGTAGACACATTGCAATCTTAGTCAGGCACAAGTGATTGCTGATATATAGATATCATGTCTCCTCTCAGCCTTCTCTTCTTCAGGCTAAACATGCCCAGCTCCTTAAGCCGCTCCTCATAGGGCTTGTTCTCCAGACCCTTTATCATTTTAGTCGCCCTCCTCTGGACACATTCCAGCTTGTCAATATCTCTCTTGAATTGTGGTGCCCAGAATTGGACACAATATTCCAGATGTGGTCTAACCAAAGCAGAATAGAGGGGTAGCATTACTTCCCTAGATCTAGACACTATGCTCCTATTGATGCAGGCCAAAATCCCATTGGCTTTTTTTGCCGCCACATCACATTTGGCTCATGTTTAACTTGTTGTCCATGAGGACTCCAAGATCTTTTTCACACGTACTGCTCTCAAGCCAGGTCTCCCCCATTCTGTATCTTTGCGTTTCATTTTTCCTGCCAAAGTGGAGTAGCTTGCATTTGTCCCTGTTGAACTTCATTTTGTTAGTTTTGGCCCATCTCTCTAATCTGTCAAGATCGTTTTGAATCCTTCTGTCCTCTGGAGTATTGGCTATCCCTCCCAATTTGGTGTCGTCTGCAAACTTGATGATCATGCCTTCTAACCCTTCATCTAAGTCATTAATAAAGATGTTGAACAGGACCGGGCCCAGGACGGAACCCTGCGGCACTCCGCTCGTCACTTCTTTCCAGGAAGTGACTGTACAAGGTGTCGAATGAAAAGTAATGCCCCCACCTTCGTTATTTATTTATTTATTTATTTATTTACTTTATTTGTACCCTTCTACCATCTCCCCAAGGGACTCGGTGCGGCTTACATGAGGCCGAGCCCAAACACAACAATAAAAGCAATAAAACAACAATACAAGCAATTAAAACATAGACAATAAAATAAACAACATTATCAAAAAACAACACGCAATTAAAAACAGCGGGGAGGCCAAATGTAAAGTTAAAATTGGAGATATGCTGGGACATGAACGGAAGATGATACTGGTGTTTATGGAAGGGCATACGAGCAGACTTAAAAAATGTAAAGTGCTTTGGAGGACAAAGTGCTATGGGAACATTATTCCGGGAAGGCACACTGGAACAGCCACGTCTTCAAGTTCCTCCTGAAGACTGCCAAGGTTGGAGCCTGTCTGATGTCTTTAGGGAGTGAGTTCCAAAGTCGAGGGGCCACCACTGAAAAGGCCCTCTCTCTCATCCCCACCAATCGCGCCTGCGATGCTGCTGGGATCGAGAGCAGGGCCTCACCAGATGATCGAAGAGATCGTGTGGGTTCGTATACAGAGATGCAGTCACGCAGGTAGGCGGGTCCCAAACTGTTCAGGGCTTTGTAGGTAAGAACCTGCACCTTGAATTGGGTCCGGTAGATGAAAGGCAGCCAGTGGAGCTCCTTAAACAGGAGGGATGACCTCTCCCTGCAAAGAGCCCCGGTTAACAACCTGGCTGCCGCTCGTTGGATCATCTGAAATTTCCGGGCCGTTTTCAAGGGCAGCCCCACGTAAAGTGCATTGCAGTAATCCAGTCTAGAGGTGACTAAGGCATGGACCACCTTGGCCAGATCCATCTTCCCGAGGTACGGTCGCAGTTGGCGCACGACTCTTAATTGTGCAAAGGCCCTCCCGGCCACCACCGATGCCAGAGCCTCAAACGTAAGTGAAGAATCCAGGAGGACTCCCAAACTGCGGACCTGTGGCTTCAGGGGGAGTGTAACCCCGTCCAGCACAAGTTGCCACCCTATACCCCAATCTGGTTTACGATCGACCAGGAGGACCTCTGTCTTGTCGGGATTAATCTTCAGCTTGTTCATCCTCATCCAGACAGCCACAGCGGCCAGGCACTCGTCCAGCACCCGAGGGGCTTCCTTAGAGTTAGGTGGAAAAGAGTAGTAGAGTTGTGTGTCATCTGCATAGAGATGGCACCCAACTCCAAAACTCCGGATGACCTCTCCCAGTGGTTTCATGTAGATGTTGAAAAGCATGGGAGACAGAATGGAGCCTTGCGAGGACCCCACAGGTCAAAGGCCAGGGGTCCGAGCAGGCGTCTCCCAGCTTCACCATCTGGGATCGACCCTCCAGGAAGGACCGGAGCCACGACAGAGCCGTACCTCCAAGGCCCATCTCGGAGAGTCGTCCCAGAAGGATACCATGATCGATGGTATCGAAAGCCGCTGAGATGTCCAAGAGAACCAACAGGGTCACACTCCCCCTGTCCAGCTCCCTGCGGAGATCATCCACCAAGGCGACCAAAGCCGTCTCGGTGCCATGGGTCTGGATGGGAATATTTTAATAAATCAAACACAGAAATAACCTTTAGAATGTGCTCTTCAACTACCACTATTCACTGGGTTGTTGTAGGTTTTTTCGGGCTATATGGACATGGTCTCTCCTGACGTTTCGCCTGCATCTATGGCAAGCATCCTCAGAGGTAGTGAGGTCTGTTGGAACTAGGAAAAAGGGTTTATATATCTGTGGAATGACCAGGGTGGGACAAAGGACTCTTGTCTGCTGGAGCTAGGTGTGAATGTTTCAACTGACCACCTTGATTGGCATATAATGGCCTGACAGTACACAAGCATGTGGACAATTTCAACAGAAAGGAGGAAACCATGAAAATGAATAAAATGTGGCTACCAGTATTAAAAAAAATCAAAAATTACAACAGAGAGGAAACAAACAAGGGCATCTAATCACCTCTCAACAAAAGTTTGTTCCAGTTTATTCTAAGGACTGTCCCCTACTTTAAGGTCACAAAGCTTTGCTTTTTATATACGAGGGTTGAATGAAAAGTGATGCCTCCACCTTCGTAACTCCTCAACAGATGGCAGTACTGGTATGCGGCAGGTACTGGCTTGTTCAGTAGACTCTCCTCTACAGTTCCATTTTGGCTGGAAGCCTTAGCATTGAGTGGTTGTGTTGCTAAAGTGCGAAGTATGGAACCCTGCGCAGACGGTCGGTCAATGCAACTTAAGCAACGTGCAGTCATTGAATTCTTGACAACAGAAGGTGTCCTTTATGGTGATTGTGTGTGCTGTGCGTCGTTGTGCAAGTAAGTTTAAAGATGTTGAGGTGACACCTTCTGCTATCAAGAATTCAATGATTGCACCAACCGTTCGATGCTAAGGCTTCCCACCAAAATGGAACTGTAGAAGAGAGTCTACTGAAGAAGCCAGTACCTGCCGCATACCAGTACTGCTGTTGAGGAGTTACGAAAGTGGAGGCATTACTTTTCATTCAACCCTTGCAGACTGCCCCCCCGCCCTGTGCCCAAAACCATGAATTTTGGGTTGTGGGCCTTCCACAGAGATGGAAATGCCTGCAACTTGTCAATGATGGATGGGGACATCAATCTTACAGAAATAAATATGGGAGTCATGATTTTACAAGGTCTTCATCCCTGGGGACATGCTACATTATCATGGGGTGTCTACACTATCAGAAACAATATCATACGAAAGCTGACTGGCACAACCTAGGGATCACAACCAGACACAGTGAAGACATCTGCCCTTGCGCTATGCTACTCTGCTGCTGAGTATGCATGCCCAGTGTGGAACACATCTCACCATGCTAAAACAGTGGATGTGGCTCTTAATGAGACATGCCGCATTATCACAGGGTGTCTGCACCCTACACCATGGAGAAATTACACTGCTTAGCTGGTATTGCACCACCTGACATCCGCCGGAAGTAGCAGCCAATAGTGAAAGGACCAAGGCAGAGACATCTCCAGCTCATCCCTTGTTTGGGTATCAGCCAGCACGTCAACGACTTAAATCAAGAAATAGTTTTCTAAGATCTATAGAGACACTTGATGGAGACACCCCAGCAAGCAAGAGTCCAAAAGTGGCAGGCTCAAACCCAGAACCTCAATCAAAGGCTGATACCAAATGAGAGACTCCCCCCTGGGCACACAGACTTGGAAGGCGCTGAACAGACTGCGCTCTGGCACCACGAGATGCAGAGCCAACCTCAAGGAATGGGGCCACAAAGTGGAATCCACGACATACGAGTGCAGAGAAGAGCAAACCACTGACCACCTGCTGCAATGCAACCTGAGCCCTGCACATGCACAAGGAGGACCTTCTTGCAGCAACACCAGAAGCACTCCAAGTGGTCAGATACTGGTCAAAGGACATTTACTCAACTAACAAGCTCGCAAATTCTATGTTTTGTCTGTTTGTTTTTGTTCAAAATGTAATACAAATGTTTGGTTGCTGATGACACGATAAATAAAATAAAGTCCCTGGGGGAACTCTGCAAACTACAACTCCCATAGCACCGAGCCATAGCAGTGAATGTGGTGCCAAACTGCATCAATCGTACAGTGTAGATGTACTTGACTTTCATGCAGGGCTCTCCAGTTGGTTGAATGGTTTGGGAAAACCTCCATCCCAGGGAAGTGTTTTGATCCAACTTATAAGGCACGCATGCCCCCATGCGGCCACTTCTGAAAATTCAACATCCCTTTGAAAAGCATCGTTGAAAAACCCCGTTGGTTTCAAACTATGGATTCTACAGGTATGCACACTGTAGTATGGATCCAACCAGTCCATACTTCTGGAAAGAAAGGCCGACTGCTCATTGGAGGGAAGGATAGTAGAGGCAAAGATGAAGTGTTTTGGCCACAGAATGAAAAGAAAGGAAAGCTTAGAGAAGAGAATGATGCTGGGGAAAATGGAAGGAAAAAGGGAGAGGGGCCGACCAAGGGCAAGATGGATGGATGGCATCCTTGAAGTGACTGGATTGACCTTGAAGGAGCTGGGGTGGTGACGGCCTACAGGGAGCTCTGGCCTGGTCCAGGAGGTCACGAAGAGTAGGAAGCAACTGAGTGAATAAACAACAACAACATACTCTACTTCTGAAGACAATGATCCTGGGGGAAATGGGTCACATTAATTAACATTAATAGTAATTAATTACTATTAATTAACATTAATTAACTAACGTTAATAGCAATTAATAATTAATATTAATGTTAATTAATTGATATCAATTTACTAATGTTTAATTAACATTAATTAACATTAATATTAATTACTATTAACGTTAGTTAATTACTGTTAATTAATGTAAATTAATTACTCTAAATGTTAATTAATGTAAATTAATTAATTAATGTTAGTTAATTGATATTAATTAGTTAACATTAATATTAATTATTAATTACTATAAATGTTAATTAATGTTAATTAAACAACATTAGTAAACTGATATCAATTAATTAACATTAATATTAAATATTAATTACTATTAATGTTAGTTAATTACTGTTAATAGTAATTACTATTAACGTTAATTAATATTAATTATTAATTACTATTAATATTTATTATTAATTACTATTAATGTTAGTTAATTACTGTTAATTAATAGTAATTAATTACTCTAAATGCTAATTAATGTAAATTAACGTTAGTTAATTGATATTAATTAATTAACATTAATATTAATTATTAATTACTATAAATGTTAATTAATGTTAATTAAACAATGTTAGTAAATTGATATCAATTAATTAACATTAATATTAATTACTATTAATGTTAGTTAATTACTGTTAATAGTAATTACTATTAATGTTAGTTAATTACTGTTAATAGTAATTACTATTAACGTTAATTGATGTTAGTTAATTAATGCTAATTAATTAGTTGATCTTTGGAACGGCCCCAGATTATGATTGAGGATGGCATGATTTTAATAGTGAATGCAATGTTTTACATGTTGTAATCTCCAGCAAAGGATCACCGCCTTGTCGGGGCGCTAGAGCTTGAGCACCTCAATGATGTCATGAGCGAAACCGTGAAGGGACACCCAAGACGGGACGGTTGTGGCAGAGAGGTCAGACCAAGCGTGATCCCTGGGGAAGGCAATGGCAAACCACTCCATTATCCTTGCCAAGAAAACTAAATGGACCAGTACAACCAGAGATATGTCGGTATGCCATTGGAAGATGGGACTCCCAGGTCGGAAGATGGCCAAAATGCTACTGGGGAGGAGCAGAGGATAAGTTCAACTAGCCCCAGATATGATGACGCAGCTAGCTCAAAGCCGAAAGGAAGGCTAGCAGCTGACAGTGCTGGAGGTGAACGGCAAATCCAATGCTCTAAAGATCAACACACCATAGGAACCTGGAATGTAAGATCTATGAGCCAGGGCAATTGGATGTTGTTATTGGCGAGATGTCAAGACTAAAGATAGACATTCTGGGGGTCAGCAAACTGAAATTGACCATAATGAGCCACTTCACATCAGATGACCCCCAGATCTACTACTGCGGACAAGAGGAACACCGAAGAAATGGAGTAGCCATCATAATTAATAAGAAAGTCGCTAAAGCAGTGCTTGGATACAACCCAATAAATGACAGAATGATCTCAATTCAAGTGCAAGGAAAGCCTTTTAACATTACAGTGATCCAAATATACGCCCAACCACAGCTGCTGAAGAAGCAGAAGTAGATCAGTTCTATGAGGATCTGCAGGACCTACTGGATAATACACCAAAAAGAGACATTATTTTCATTACAGGAGACTGGAATGCCAAGGTGGGAAGTCAAATGACAACTGGGATCCCAGGCAAGCATGGTCTGGGAGAACAAAATGAAGCGGGACGCAGGCTGATAGAATTTTGCCAGGAAAACTCGCTGTGTATAACGAATACTCTCTTCCAACAACCTAAAAGACGGCTTTATACATGGACTTCACCAGATGGTCAGCACCGAAATCAGATTGACTACATCCTTTGCAGCCAAAGGTGGCGGACATCCATCCAGTTGGTGAAAACAATACCTGGGGCTGACTGTAGCTCAGATCACGAACTTCTTATTGCTCAATTTAGAATAAAACTAAAGAGATCAGGGAAAATACACAGACCAGTTAGATATGATCTCACTAACATTCCTAGCGAATATACAGTGGAAGTGAAGAACAGATTTGAAGGACTAGATTTAGTAAACAGAGTCCCAGAAGAACTATGGACAGAAGTCCGAGACATTGTTCAGGAGGCAGCAACAAAGTACGTCCCAAAGAAAAAGAAAACCAAGAAGGCAAAATGGTTGTCTGCTGAGACACTGGAAGTAGCCCAAGAAAGGAGGAAAGCAAAAGGAAACAGGGATAAGGGGAGATATGCCCAGTTAAATGCGCAATTCCAGAGGCTAGCCAGAAGAGATAAGGAACTATTTTTAAATAAGCAATGCATGGAAGTGGAAGAAGACAACAGAATAGGAAGGATAAGAGACCTCTTCCAGAAAATTAGAAACATTGGAGGTAAATTTCAGGCAAAATTGGTATGATAAGAAACAAAGATGGCAGGGACCTAACAGAAGCTGAAGAGATCAAGAGAAGGTGGCGAGACTATACAGAAGATCTGTATAGGAAGGATAATAATATTGAGATACGTTCGGATAGATAAGTTGGAACCAGACATCCTGAGGAGTGAGGTTGAATGGGCCTTAAGAAGTATTGCTAACAACAAGGCAGCAGGAGACGACGGGATCCAGCTGAACTGTTTAAAATCTTAAAAGATGATGCTGTCAAGGTGATGCATGCCATTTGCCAGCAAATATGGAAAACACAAGAATGGCCATCAGACTGGAAAAAATCAATTTATATCCCCATACCGAAAAATGGGGAATCTAAAGAATGCTCAAACTTTCATACAGTGGGCCCTTATTTCTCATGCCAGTAAGGTAATGCTCAAGATCCTGCAAGGAAGACTCCAGCAATACATGGAGCGAGAGTTGCCAGATGTTCAAGCTGGGTTTAGAAAAGGCAGAGGAACAAGAGACCAGATTGCCAATATCCGCTGGATAATGGAGAAAGGCAGGGAGTTTCAGAAAAACATCTACTTCTGCTTCATTGACTATTCTAAAGCCTTTGACTGTGTGGATCATAATAAATTGTGGCAAGTTCTTAGTGGGATGGGCATCCCAAGCCACCTTGTCTCTCTCCTGAGGAATCTGTATAAGGACCAAGTAGCAACAGTCAGAACTGACCACGGAACAACAGACTGGTTCAAGATTGGGAAAGGTGTACGGCAGGGTTGTATGCTCTCACACAACCTATTCAACTTGTATGCAGAACACATTGTGCGATGTGCGGAGCTTTATGAAGGCAAGGCTGGGGTTAAAAGTGCTGGAAGAACATAAACAACCTTAGATATGCAAATGATACCACTTTGATGGCCGAAAGCAAGGAGGAGTAGAGGAGTCTTCTAATCAAGGTGAAAGAAGAAAGTGCAAAAGCTGGGTTGCAACTAAACATAAAAATCAAAGATTATGGCAACAAGAGTTAACAACTGGGAAATAGAGGGAGAAAACGTGGAGGCCGTGACAGACTTTGTATTTCTAGGTGCAAAGATTACTGCAGATGCAGACTGTGGCCAGGAAATCAGAAGACGCTTACTTCTTGGGAGGAGAGCAATGTCCAATCTCGATAAAATAATAAAGAGTAGAGACATCAGACTGGCAACAAAGATCCGCCTAGTCAAAGCCATGGTATTCCCTGTAGTAACCTACGGATGTGAGAGCTGGACCTTAGGGAAGGCTGATCGAAGGAAGATCGATGCTTTTGAGCTGTGGTGTTGGAGGAAAGTTCTGAGAGTGCCTTGGACTGCGAGAAGATCCAACCAGTCCATCCTCCAGGAAATAAAGCCCGACTGCTCACTGGAGGGAAGGATACTAGAGACAAAGTTGAAGTACTTTGGCCACATCATGAAGAGACAGCAAAGCCTAGAGAAGACAATTATGCTGGGGAAAGTGGAAGGTAAAAGGAAGAGGGGCCGACCAAGGGAAAGATGGATGGATGGCATCCTTGAAGTGACTGGACTGACCTTGAAGGAGCTGGGGGTGGTGACGGCCGACAGGGAGCTCTGGCGTGGGCTGGTCCATGAGGTCACGAAGAGTCGGAGACGACTGAACGAATGAACAACAACAATTAATAATTAATTATTATTAATGTTAATTTATTAATTGTTATTAATGTTAATTTATAACAATTAATTAACGTTAGTTAACTGATCTCAGTTAATATTAATGGTAATTAATTAATGGTAATTAATTAGTTGAGGCCATGGCAGTTAAAGTGGAGCCAAACTGCATTAATATGAAATTAACAATTAATAGTAATACTAATCCATAATTAAATAATAGTAATTAATGTTATCGCCAAGCTATGACTATTACGTTTGTATTCACTAGAACACAACAACATTCAGTTTTGCATTGCTTACCGGTCAAACTTGGGACTTCTATTCCTAGGGATTCTTAGGCTTCGTGACCTTCTGGGAGTTGTAGTCCAATAAGCCACACTTTGGAATCCACAGCAATACTGTTTCAAGGGCGGCAAGACTACGTTTCCCGGCATGCACTTCTTCCCTAGCGGCCTTCCTCGCAGATCACCGCGAAGACATGACGACCATATTCGAACTACACTTCCCGACATGCCTAGAGGTCAGTCTTCTCTTCCACGTGACATCCAATGAGCCAATCAGGAGCGGCGGAACGGCCCTATACTCCTCTGCGGTAGCGGAAGCGGCCTCCTTTTCGCCTGAGCGCCGCGGCCCAAGATGGCGGTCCAGATCTCCAAGAAGCGAAAGGTGGGTCGGTTTGAGGAGAAAGAGGGGCTCGCGGGGGCTCCGGGGAAGGGAGAACCGGGGAAATACCGGCGGGAAAAGGAGCCGCAAGGCGGGACGAACGATTCGGGCGGCTCGGTGGTTCTTTCCGGGCGAGGATGGCGGAGGATGGGCGCGGATTGAGGCCTAGCCCCGTCTCCCCAAACCTGGCTCTGCCTTACTGGACCAACATGGCGGAGAAGGAACGGAAGCCTATACCTTTGTAAGGAGAGAGAGAAGGGCCAAAAAGGTCCTGTTTGAGAAAAGGCTTGTTTACAAACAGCACAGAAGACAGGGTTTTTGTTGCATTATTATTGCAAGGCCGCAACTGTGCTAAGTAATAGCCAGGATGGAAGGGTTTGCATTCAATCAGGAGGGGCCCCAAAGGACATCCAATCCATTCTGCCAGGCAGGAAGATACCACTCTATCCCTCCCAACAGATGGCCATACGGATTCTGCTTAGAGACTTCCAGGGTAGCGTTTCCTTTGCAGGGTACAACTGCAAAGTAACAGCTTGGGGAGAAGGTTTGTATTCAATCAAGGGAGGCCCTAAAGGACATCCAATCCAACCCCATTCTGCCAGGCAGGAAGATAGCATTCAATCCCTCCCAACAGATGGCCATACGGATTCTGCTTAGAGACTTCCAAGGCAGTGTTTCCTTTGCAGGGCACAATTGCAAAGTAACAGCTTGGAGAGAAGGGTTTGCATTCAATCAGGAGAGGCCTCAAAGGACATCCAATCCAACCCCATTCTGCCAGGCAGGAAGATAGTATTCAATCCCTCCTGAGAGATGGCCAGACATCTAATCCAACCCCATTCTGTCAGGCAGGAAGATACCACCCAATCCCTCCCAACAGATGGCCATACGAATTCTGCTTAGAGACTTCCAGGGCAGCGTTTCCTTTGCAGAGCACAATTGCAAAGTAACAGCTTGGAGAGAAGGGTTTGCATTCAATCAGGAGAGGCCCCAAAGAACATCCAATCCAACCCCATTCTACCAGGCAGGAAGATAGCATTCAATCCCTCCTGACAGATGGCCATACGGATTCTGCTTAGAGATTTTTAGGGCACAACTGCAAAGTAACAGCTTGGAGGGAAGGGTTTGCATTCAATCAAGAGAGGCCCCAAAGGACATCCAATCTAACCCCATTCTGCCAGGCAGGAATAGAATACAATCCCTCCCGACAGATGGCCATACCAATTCTGCTGAGAGACTTCCAGGGCAGCGTTTCCTTTGCAGGGCACAACTGCAAAGTAACAGCTTGGAGAGAAGGGTTTGCATTCAATCAAGAGAGGCCCCAAAGGACATCCAATCCAACCCCATTCTGCCAGGCAGGAAGATACCACTCAATCCCTCCCGACAGATGGCCATACTGATTCTGCTTAGAGACTTC
Source organism: Anolis sagrei ordinatus (assembly GCF_025583915.1). NCBI lineage: Eukaryota > Metazoa > Chordata > Lepidosauria > Squamata > Anolidae > Anolis > Anolis sagrei. The sequence continues at coordinate 274,672,444 of NW_026846588.1, read as the reverse complement.
CAGGGCAGCGTTTCCTTTGCAGGGCACAACTGCAAAGTAACAGCTTGGAGAGAAGGGTTTGCATTCAATCAAGAGAGGCCCCAAAGGACATCCAATCCAACCCCATTCTGCCAGGCAGGAAGATACCACTCAATCCCTCCCGACAGATGGCCATACTGATTCTGCTTAGAGACTTCCAGGGCAGCGTTTCCTTTGCAGGGCACAACTGCAAAGTAACAGCTTGGAGAGAAGGGTTTGCATTCAATCAAGAGAGGCCCCAAAGGACATCCAATCCAACCCCATTCTGCCAGGCAGGAAGATACCACTCAATCCCTCCCGACAGATGGCCATACTGATTCTGCTTAGAGACTTCCAGGGCAGCGTTTCCTTTGCAGGGCACAACTGCAAAGTAACAGCTTGGAGAGAAGGGTTTGCATTCAATCAAGAGAGGCCCCAGAGGACATCCAATCCAACCCCATTCTGCCAGGCAGGAAGATACCACCCAATCCCTCCCAACAGATGGCCATACGGATTTTGCTTAGAGACTTCCAAGGCAGTGTTTCCTTTGCAGGGCACAATTGCAAAGTAACAGCTTGGAGAGAAGGGTTTGCATTCAATCAAGAGAGGCCCCAAAGGACATCCAATCCAACCCCATTCTGCCAGGCAGGAAGATACCACCCAATCCCTCCCGACAGATGGCCATACGGATTCTGCTTAGAGACTTCCAGGGCACAACTGCAAAGTAACAGCCTGGCAGGAAGGGTTTGCATTCAATCAAGAGGAGCCCCAAAGGACATCCAATCCAACCCCATTCTGCCAGGCAGGAAGATACCACCCAATCCCTCCCGACAGATGGCCATACGGATTCTGCTTAGAAACCTTCAGGGAAGGGATTCTCAACTTTCCTAATGCCGAAACCCCTTCATACAGTTTCTCATGTTGTGGTGGCCCCCCAACCATAACATCATTTTCATTGCTACATCATAACAAATTTTGCTACTGTTATGAATCGTAATGTAAATATATTTGTTCATTCACTAGACCAGATTTGGCACAAATACCTAATATGCCCAAATTTGAATACTGGTGGGGTTGGGGTGGGGGGGTCGATTTTGTCATTTGGGAGTTGTAGTGGCTGGGATTTATAGTTCGCCTGCACTCAGAGCATTCTGAACTCCACCAACGATGGAATTGGCACACAAAACTCCCATGACTAACAAAGTACTGAAAGGCTTTGGTGGGCATTGACCTTGGGTTTTGGGGTTGTAGTTCACCTACATGCAGAGAGCACTACAACTCTGGACTAAACTTGGCATGAATACTCAATATGCCCAAATGGGAAGACTGGTGGAGCTTGTGGAAATTTGGGGGTTCTAGTTGCTGGGATTTATAGTCCACCTACAATCAAGGAGTGTTCCGAACTCCACCAACGATAGAATTGGGCCAAACTTCCTACACAGAACCCCCATAGCCAAGAGAAAATACTGTAGTTTCTGATCGTCTTTGGCAACCCCTCTAACACCCCTCGCAACCCCCAAGTTGAGAATCTATATTATTGAATCAGATAACCTAAGGGCCCTTCCAAAGAGGCCCTATATCCTAGTACCTGATCCCAGGTTTTCTGCTTTAAACTGGATTATATGAGTCCACACTGAGATAATCTGGGATAAACAAAAACTGGGATCAGATCTTGGGATATAGGGCCTGTCTGGAAGGGGCCTCTGAGTTACAGTGCTTGTGGGGCATTAGCAATCAAGTCCTAATTGATTGATCTGTTGGTAGTTGCACATTGGACCATCTAGTCCAGTGGTTCCCAACCGTTGGTCGTCCAGGTGTTTCGGACTTCAACTCCCAGAAATCTATATCCTTTTATGTGGCCCTTCAAATGCTGGACTATAACTCCTGTATTCCTCCTCATTAGACATCCTGATTAGAACTGATGGGAGTTGTGATACAGGTACATCCGGAAGGCTGTTGTTTGTTCTGTTTAGTTAGGAGAGTGGGATTTGGAATCAGATACAGGGCTTTTGGATATGATGTTGGGCTTTGAAATGTCCTTTTCCCTTTCCCCAAACTCGGAGCACAATGGTTGTTGGGTTGCAACTCCCATTATACCTCAGAATGCATGGCAGATAATCAAAAGTGATGGGAGTTTATTATTATTTTTTTTACAGCTTTTATATTCCGCCCTTCTCACCCCACAGGGGACTCAGGGTGGATTACAATGTACACATATATGGCAAACATTAATGCCAATTTTGACATACAACATATACAGACATACACAGAGGCTATTTAACTTTTTCTGGCCGCCAGGGGAGCTGTCGCTTTCATCGTCCATCTGCGACGCTGATGAAGCACTTCCGCATTCCCCGCATGCTTCCCCGCTGGAATGCTTTTGCTGGAGTCTTCTTTATGGCCTCATAAATCAGTTAATTTAGCCTCCCCACACTTGTAAGGTGGTACCTTATTTTCCTACTTGACAGATGCAACTGTCTTTCGGGTTGCAAAGGTCGACAACAGGCTACACACAATTGGTTGGAAACCCACTCCAACCCGGGCTGGCTTCAAACTCATGATCTTTTGGTCAGAGTGATCTTAACGCAGCTGACACTCAGCCAGCTGTGCCACAATCCCGGTTGTCATACAACAATATCTGGGGACTCAAAATGGGTAAAAACTAAAGTGCACAACGGCTATTGAAATAATTATATGTCTGTATTCATGGATTCTCCATTCATAGATTCAACAGCCCTTTGACAGCACCCATGAGGGAAAGACTAACAAGCAGAATAGGAGAATAGTGTCTAGATCTAAGGAAGTAATGCTACCCCTCTATTCTGCTTTGGTTAGACCACAACTGGAATATTGTGTCCAATTCTGGGCACCACAATTCAAGAGAGATATTGACAAGCTGGAATGTGTCCAGAGGAGGGCGACTAAAATGATCAAGGGTCTGGAGAACAAGCCCTATGAGGAGCGGCTTAGGAGCTGGGCATGTTTAGCCTGAAGAAGAGACGGCTGAGAGGAGATATGATAGCCATGTATAAATATGTGAGAGGAAGCGACAAGGAGGAGGGAGCAAGCTTGTTTTCTGCTTCCTTGGAGACTAGGATGCAGGAACAATGGCTTCAAACTACAAGAGAGGAGATTCCATCTGAACATGAAGAAGAACTTCCTGACTGTGAGAGCCATTCAGCAGTGGAAAACTCTGCCCCGGAGTGTGGTGGAGGCTCCTTCTTTGGAAGCTTTTAAGCAGAGGCTGGATGGCCATCTGTCAGGGGTGATTTGAATGCAATATTCCTGCTTCTTGGCAGGGGGTTGGACTGGATGGCCCATGAGGTCTCTTCCAACTCTTTGATTCTATGATTCTATGAAGGTTGTTTCTGGGGTCTAATCCTGTGGTTCGATCTTTTTCAGTTTGTGGCCGATGGTATCTTCAAAGCAGAACTGAATGAATTTCTGACTCGTGAGCTGGCTGAAGATGGCTACTCCGGGGTGGAAGTCCGAGTTACCCCAACCAGGACAGAAATCATCATCCTCGCCACCAGGTGACTTGGCTCATCAGAGTTTCTGTCAGTCTGCAAGAGTTATTCCCCTTGTGTTTGGTGAGGAGAGCGGGCAGAGCTACTTTTTTTGTAAGCCCGATAGATAACCAGGATTTCCCTCAAGATACTAGAGCAGGCATGAGCAGCCTTTGGCCTTCCAGATGTTTTGGACTTCAGCTCTCACAATTCCTAACAGCGGGCTTCCGGAGAGGCCCTGTTCTCGGTCCCACCACCTTCGTAGTCGCGCTTGGTGGGGACGAGGGACAGGGCCTTCTCTGTGGTGGCCCCCCAGCTATGGAATTCTCTCCCCAATGGGGTTAGGTCCTTACTTTCAGGAAGCAACTGAAATCCTGGCTTTGGAATCAGGCATTCGCAGATTGATGGATTTAACCAGTAAAGACTAAGAGTTGTTGAATCACAATATTTGGATTGAGCTGGATGATGTTTTTAACTCACCAAACTGTCTTTTATATGTATTTTATAATCTATTTATTATGTATGTTATTTTTAAAATGTTATTTATTGTGTAGCATTGAATTTTTGCTGTTAGCCATTCTGAGTCCCTCCACGGAGGTAGAGAAGAACGGGATATAAAAGTTCTAAATAAATAAACATGCTAAATAAATACATTGTTCTCCAAGTATCATTCTGTTGTTGTTTGTTTCAGAACTCAGAATGTTCTGGGAGAAAAAGGGCGCCGTATCCGTGAGCTGACAGCTGTTGTGCAGAAGCGGTTTGGCTTTCCCGAAGGAAGCGTTGAGGTAAGGGGCGACTGTGGCTTCTGCTCTTTATGTTTCTGGCCATTTTGTTTATGTCCCCTTCAGTGATGATTCGATGACGAGTCAGAAAAGGATGCTCTCCTGCCCAGAGCAAACAGCTCCGTGCCTCGTTCTGTGGTGCTGAGCCTGGCTGCTCTGGGAGAGGTGTCCTGTTCATTGGATGATCTAGAGGCATTTGTCTGAGAAGGGTGAATCTTGGGCTTGCGCCCTATAAAATAAATTATGACTGAATTTAAGCTTGATGTAGTCCAAGGTTGTCCTGGACTACATCATTGGAAGAAGAAGAATGGTCTTGAGCCACGCACTGCAGTAAAACTGAAGCTATGATTTTGTTTTGGGCCACACTCATTGCTGTCTTGGGCCACAAATAGCGAGAGGATATGGTATGCAGCGGCTCTATGCCTAGTACAGAATACACACTCTGATTTTTTTTTCAACGATTCATTTTATGCAACATTGCAACATATTTTAAATTATAATTCAATTTAATATAACAGCAGAGAGGAAACAACCAGGCACATCTTAACACCTCTCAACAAAAGATTCCTCCAGGCTCAGCCAGGCCTTCAAATGCTAATGAAGGTGGTCAGCTGAAACATTCACACCTAGCTCCAGCAGAGAAGAGCTCTTTGTCCCAACCGTGGTCATTCCATAGATATATAAACCCATTTTCCTAATTCCAACAGACCTCACTACCTCTGAGGATGCTTGCCATAGATGCAGGTGAAACGTCAGGAGAAAATGCCTCTAGAACATGGCCATATAGCCCGAAAAAACCCACAAGAACCTAGTGATTCCAGCCATGAAAGCCTTCGACAATACATTAATATAACAATGTTTTGTTTCTTCTGTCCAAACCTTTGCAATTATAAGGCAAATCACAGATAATACTCCAAATGTTGTAGACATAGCATACTCTGATTATTCTGTGCTGTTATATACAAAACTCATGCTTGAGAGCCACACAATTGAGTTACCATTTTAAAAAAAACTTTAAAGTATATACTAATGAGGCCATATCTAATTTGTATGTGAGGTGTGTATTATTATTATTATTATTATTCATTTATACCCTGCCTTTCTCACTCCAATGGGGACACAGGGCAGCTTACAAACCATGGCTGCATTACATATAATAATAATAATAATAATAATAATAATAATAATAATAATTTATTTATATAAATAAATCTCCCCGAGGGGACTCAGAGCAGTTCCCAAGTAACATCACAAAACATACAGAGTGAAAACAACATAACCACAAGATTAACAAACAAAACATAAGCATAAAAATTGTCACCATAACATACATATATTAAAGTAATCCTGCCTTTTCAAGGCAATTAAACATTTAAAAGGCCGGGCCAAGATTTGTGCAAGCCCAAAAATTCTAGGGGGCCCGGGAATCAAGTGCAATGCTATGACAGGCAGCAATAATATTAGGTACGGGTCTGTGGCTGTTCATTCCGGGGCCGATTAGAGGAAAGAATCTGGGTAACTGGTAGGAAGAATAATGCCGTATTAGACAATGTGTGGAGCTGAGTTAGAACTGGTCATTTTCAAAGGCTTGTTGAAACCACCAGGTCTTCAAGTTCTTACGAAAGGAGGGGAGGCATGAGGCCTGTCTTATTTCCCTTGGAAGGGCGTTTCAGAGGCGAGGGGCCACCACTGAGAAGGCCCTCTCTCTCGTCCCCATCAACCGTACTTGAGACGGTAGTGGGACCGAGAGGAGGGCCTCCCGGAAGATCTTAGAGCTCGTGCCGGTTCATAGAAGGAGATGTGATTGCGGAGATAGACGGGGCCCGAACCGTTTAGGACTTTATAGGTCATGACCTGCACCTTGAATTTGGCTCGGCAACTTAGCAGCCAATGAAGCTGTTTTGATAGAGGACATGACATATCAATTTCAACTTACAGTAATAAACATGATATGTCAATTGAACAATTCTAATATAAGTACAACAAAACAGCTTAAAATGTATGTATTAGTAATAACCAATTGGCTGTACCAAATAACAACACAAGACATACTACCTTGTGAATCTGCAGGCTCCATGCAATAATAGAACATAAAATATATTGATTTGATTAGTGATGAAATGCAGGAATGTAATGACAACATTTACCAGATGTTGTTTCAATTGTGTACGTTTTTATTATGAAATCAGTCAGTACATTTTTGCTGACTCCACGCTAAATTGTATCCAACCACAAGCCTGATATTTGGTGGTTTCTTATGAGCTGTTCTGTGGGTATTTCCTTGTGATGCCTCAATTTTTACCGCATCCTCTCTTCTTCCATTAAAGCTTCTGAGACTTTGCCCCCTTGTGCTAGGCATGTCTAGAAGGATGCTTTCCTTCCAAATAGGCCAAGCAGAAGGGGTCACCTGGTTGAGCTTGCCACCAACACTGAAGTGTTGGCATGGCTGCATCTCCAGGTTGAGCTGCTGTTTTGGGACCTTTGGTTAAGGAAGCACCTTCCTGATATTGCACGAGGCACAGCCCCAGCGGGCTCCTCGTTGAGACATGGTGTGTCCATGCCTTTATGGGATGCCTTGATGCAGCCTGTGGCGTAGAGGTCAACCCCTCAAGCCTTAGGAAGGTCCGGTGGATTCCCGTGTCAGTCACAAATCCTGTCTCATGTAAGTATTTTCATGGCTTTGTTGATCCCCAAACAAAGGGAAAACCAGCACAACAGAGACAGAGCAAGCTTGACTGTTCGTGTGTATAGCATTCATAAAACTGACATTTGAGTTAACACTCAAATATGTGAAATGACATCTCACAAGACTGGGATTTACTTTAATAGAAACTTTGGGACCAGAGGAAGAAATGGAAAAATAGAGATAGATTTCCTCTTCTGTTTTGTATTATTTATTATTTACAGTATTTATATTCCGCCCTTCTCACCCCACAGGGGACTCGGGGCGGATTACAATGTACATATACGTGGCAAACATTCAATGCTATAGACACACAACATACATAGACAGACACACAGAGGCTATTTAACATTCCAGCTTTTCCATGAGGGTATTCTGGCCACCAGGGGAGCTGTCACCTCACTGTCAATTTGTGACACTCATGAAGTACTTCCTCATTCTTTGCATGCTTGCTGGAGATTTTTATGGCGTCGTAAATTAGCCTCCCCGCATAAGCGGTACCTAAATTTCCTACTTGATAGTTGCAACTGTCTTTCGGGCAGCAAAGGTCGACAGCAAGCTACACAAATTGGTCAGAAGCTCACTACGACCCAGGCTAGCTTTGAACTCATGACCTTTTGGTCAGTAGTGATCTTAATGCAGCTGACTTCCAGCCAGTTGTGCCACAGTCCCAGTGCAGTTGTTGACCAAAAGGTTGCAGGTTCGAATCCGGAGATTGGCATGAGCTCCCGCTGTCAGCCCCAGCTTCTGTCAACCTAGCAGTTCAAAAACATGCAAATGTGAGTAGATCAATAGGTACCACGTAATTGGGAAGGTAACAGCACCCCATGCAGTCACGCGGGCCACATGACCTTGGAGGAGTCTATGGATAACGCTGGCTCTTCGTCTTTGAAATGGAAATGAGCACCACTTCCCAGTTGAAATGCAGTAGTGTCTTTCTCCAGCTCTCTTTCACCATCTTCGTGATGCTTATTTTGCAAAAGATCTTATTAAAAAGGAGTTTCTTGGTCAGAGGCTTGATACCTGAGTCATGCCTGTATTCTGCTTTCTCTCCCAGCTCTATGCAGAGAAGGTGGCTACAAGGGGACTGTGTGCGATTGCCCAAGCTGAGTCCTTGCGTTACAAGCTTTTGGGGGGGCTCGCAGTACGTAGGTAAGTGCCCACACTCTTTATTGAAAATATTTCAAGTGGTAAACTTAGTGTAAATTTGCTGCCACGTTCCCTTTGTTTTTCTTCTTTTATGTTTGTGTAACTGAAATACTGAATTTCCTTCCAATATTGTCTAGCTTTGATCAGTTGTTTCTTTGCATTGAGAAATCTTTACATAGGAGAGGTGCCATTCATCTGCACGTCATAAGCTTGAAAGTACAGCTAGTTCCCAATAATACAGTGGAGGACCTATGATTCCTAGTGAGAACACTTCTCTGGACATTTCTAGGTCCTCTAGAATGATTCTATGGCCAGCGTTCAGTAGATACCCTAGTTTTTATTCATTGTTTTTCCATTTTTACAAGGGTTTACAAAAGTGGGGGACTACAATTTGCAGTGGAAACATTACTAACGCTTGACGCTCAGGTGTTGGCAGTGGCGGAGAGGGCCTTTGCACAATACCTCATGAAGTCTGATTTGCGACAATACCTCATGAAGTCTGATTTGGCCATGGTGGTCCACACCTTAGTTACCTCTAGACTGGACTATTGCAATGCACTCTACGTGGGGCTACCCTTGAAGATGGCCCGGAAACTTCAACTGGTCCAACGATCGGCAGCCAGATTACTAACGAGTGAATTACAGGGAGTGGTCTACCCCCCTATTTAAGGAGCTCCATTGGATGCCATTCATTTTCCAGTCCCAATTCAAGGTGTAGGTTATTGCCTACAAAGCCCTGGATGGCTTGGGACATGCCTACCTTCGTGACCACTTTTCCTTCTATGAACCTGCATGGTCCCTTCGATCTTCTGGGGAGGCCCTCCTCTAGCTCCCACCTCCGTAGCAAGCACTACTTGTGGGAATGAAGGAGAAGGCCTTCTCTGTGGTGGCCCCTCGACTTTGGAACTTGCTACCTGGAGAGATTAGGCAAGAGCCCACCTTGGCAGCCTTCAGGAAGAGCCTAAAAACTTGGCTGTTCCGGTATGCCTTCGAGGAATGAACAACAAATCCCCGTATCTTGACCTACTCAGTACAAAACGCCCTGCGATGCACTTTATCTCACTATTCAGTGACATTAAACCCCATTGTTTGTCCCATCTGAACCCCCACCAGATACATTATCTTATTCACCCATCTCATCCTATTCTTTTATTCACCCCTGCCCACTCCGCTCAATTTTTCTGTTATTTATGTTACATTGTGTGTTTAATTTGTATTATTTTATTTTGATACATTTTGTTGTATTTTATTTGATGTATTATTGTATGATTATATGTTTGTATTCTTTTTGTCTTGTTGTATTTGTTGGGCTTGGCCTTATGTTAGCCGCCCCGAGTCCCCTCGTGGAGATGGTGGTGGGGTATAAATAAAGTTTTATTTATTATTATTGTTATTGTTATTTTACTGACACAAAAGCATAGTATGTCACAGCAGACGAGATCTATATGCTGGATTTCATATTATCATTATTATTTTTGATATTATTATTATTTGTTTGGAGCATTATATATCTGCTTTATGCTCAGTTGTAACTTTGGTTCTCACCACACTTGTTTGTGGCCTCGTGCAACAAATCCCTTCAGTGATGATACGATGACGAGTCAGAAATGGCCACCCTCCTGCCCAGAGTCATCAACATTGTGCCACGTTCTGTGGCTCTCTGTTTGTTGCTCTGGTCAGAGGTGTCCTCTTCCTTGGATGATCCTGAGGCATTTGTCTGAGAAGGGATGCTGTGCCAAAATCATTAGAGCTGAGCATTTTGTTGTCCTTCCTCTTTTATTTGTAATCAAGTGAATCAAGTAGATTTACACAGGGTTGTTGTAGATTTTTTTGGGCTGTATGGCCATGTTCTAGAGTCATTCTCTCCTGAGGTTTCGCCTGCATCTATGGCAAGCATCCTCAGAGGTTGTGAGGTCCTCACAACCTCTGAGGATGCTTGCCATAGGTGCAGGCAAAACGTCAGGAGAGAATGCCTCTATATATGGCCATACAGCCCAAAAAAACCTACAACAATCCAGCAATTCAGGCCATGAAAGCCTTCGACAATACAAGATTTTCACGTCTCTTGTTTTCCCCTTGCTAGGGCCTGTTATGGTGTCCTTCGCTTCATCATGGAGAGCGGAGCCAAGGGCTGTGAAGTGGTGGTTTCCGGCAAGCTCCGAGGCCAGCGAGCCAAGTCCATGAAGTTTGTAGATGGCCTGATGATCCACAGTGGAGACCCCGTCAACTACTATGTTGACACAGCTGTGCGCCACGTCCTCCTTAGACAGGGTAAGCAGTGGAGGGATATTTGGTATCTTTCTTAGAGCACAGTGTTGTGAAGGAGCTTATGGTAGAAATTGTTGAACATTGCAACCTTCTCAAGCCTCCTCTATTTAATGTTTTGCTTATAATGTGTTGTTATTTCCTAAAGTGTATGTCTTCTTTGGTTTGCAGTTTTCTTTAGCTCTGTGTACATGAGGCAGTGGGAGGGGCTGCAGACCATGTGACTGGTGCGGTGACTGTTTAGAATGCCATTTAAAAGCACGACAGTTGAGCCTTGAGTTAGTTTGAGTACAGAAGTCAGTGTAGGAAGTTAGAAAACTGTTGAGGCTTGAGTCCCTTGGAAATAGACTGTTATGAAAGAGAACTGTACAGAACAATATAGAATCACAGAGTGGGAAGAGACCTCATGGGCCATCCAGTCCAACCCCATTCTGCCAAGAAGCAGGAATATTGCATTAGGAGAGCGGAGTGCAAATACAGACATCTTGCACGTGAAAGAATGTGTCATGGAATATCAAAAATCAGGAAAATTGCATTCAAATCACCCCTGACAGATGGCCATCCAGCCTCTGTTTAAAAGCTTCCAAAAAAGGAGCCTCCACCACACTCCGGGGCAGAGAGTTCCACTGCAGAACGGCTCTCACAGTCAGGAAGTTCAATATAGTTTTGAAGAGACTGTAAGTTAAAGATACAAACTGAAACGTTACAAAGTTTAATGTAATATAATGTAATATTATTAATAATAATGCAATATAATGGTATAGTACAATATAGTAATATTTAATACTGATATTGTACTATGCGAATAATATAATATATTGTATGTATATACATATCTTGTAAGCCGCTCTGAGTCCCATAGTCATAGTCATAATCATATTCACATTTCATCATCCTCCTTCCTTGTGGACGGAGGTTATAGATTCAGTCCTCGAATGCCACATTCCAGAGCCAGGTCTTTAGTAGTTTCCTGAAAGTCAGGAGGGAGGGAGCAGATCTAATCTCTAGTGGGAGGGAGTTCCAAAGCCGGGGAGCCACCACCGAGAAGGCCCTGTCCCTCGTCCCCACCAACCGTGATTGCGAGGGTGGTGGGACCGAGAGCAGCCCCCCCCCCCCCGGAAGATCTTAATAGCCTTGATGGTTCATAGGGGAGAATCCGTTCGGACAGGTAAACTGGGCCGGAGTCGTTTAGGGCTTTATAGGTCAAAACCAGCACTTTGAATTGTGCCGGAAGCTAATCGGCAGCCAGTGGAGCTGGCGTAATAGAGGGATCGTATGGTCTCTGTACCCCGCTCCTGTTAGCAATCAACATAGGGAAAGAATGAGTGCCCTTCCATGCAGCCATATAACCCAGGATATCAAGGCAGGAAATCCCACAATATCTGTTTTGAACTGGACTATATGGCAGTGTGGACTCTGATAACCCAGTTTAAAGCAGATATTGTGGGATTTTATGCCATGATATTCTGGATTATATGGCTGTGTGGAAGGGCCCTGATACCATAGCTCTTGAATTCTTGTTTCTAAGTAGCTGGAAAATTTAGCTTAAAATCAGGCATAGGCAAATTTTGGCCTTCGGGGTGTTTTGATCTTGCAACTCCCACAATTCCTAACAGCCGATTGGGAGTAGAGGTCCGAAACACCTGGAGGGCCAGAGTTTGCCCATGCCTGGCTTAAATAGAGTGTTGAGATAGGTTATGTTGGCTAGGGATGATGGGAGACACAGTTGGGCCCATCTGGTGTATAAAAACCCCTGTCAGGGAGGCCTTTTTAAAATGTTTCCAAAGGCCTCAATTTAGCCAAGAGATTGCAAGCATGAAGATGTGTAAATAGTGCTGTTGAAACAACAGCGGTCGTGCCAGCTGGGTTGTTACCTCCATATGAAGGCCCTGACCCTGTGCCTCCCTTCCTTAGGTGTGCTGGGCATTAAGGTCAAGATCATGTTGCCCTGGGACCCGAGTGGGAAGATCGGCCCCAAGAAGCCCTTGCCGGACCACGTCAGCATTGTGGAGCCAAAGGAGGAGATCCTGCCCACCACCCCCATCTCGGAGCAGAAGGGCACCAAGCCAGAGCAGCCCCCCATGCCGCAGCCGGTCCCCACCGCCTAGAAGGGTGAGTGGCCTTCCTCTTGTCCGCACATTGGCCAAAATATTCTGAGGGAGCGCTTCGGTTGACTATATTAGAGCAGACATGAGCAAACTTTGGCCCTCCGGGGTTTTGGACTTCAACTCCCACAATTTCAAACAGCCTCAGGCCCCTTCCTTTCCTCTCTCAGCTGTTTTTTTAATGGGGAAAAATGAATAAAGATTCTATTTGGAATGGGATACCAAGACAGAATTCATCAAAGATAACAAAGTGGGCAGTGGAATTCAGACCTCACTATCTCTGAGGATGCTTGCCATATATGCATGCGAAACGTCAGGAGAGAATGCCACTAGAACATGGCCGAAAAAAACCTACAACAACCCAGTGATTCCGGCCATGAAAGCCTTCGACAATACATTAATTATCTGCTTTGTGCTCCTGTGTAACTTTGGTTCTCGCCACACTTGTTTGTGGCCTCGTGCAACAAATCCCTTCAGTGATGATACGATGACGAGTCAGAAATGGCCACCCTCCTGCCCAGCGTCAACAACATTGTGCCACGTTCTGTGGCTCTCTGTTTGTTGCTCTGGTCAGTGGTGTCCTCTTCCTTGGATGATCCTGAGGCATTTGTCTGAGAAGGGATGCTGTGCCAAAATCATTAGAGCTGAGCATTTTGTTGTCCTTCCTCTTTTATTTGGAATTAAGTAAATCAAGAAGGTTTACACATATAAATTCATAAATTTCCCTGCGGAATGGACTAGAAGTCCACCATTTTACATCTATATATATAAAAATGCATTGTGCGTAATGAGTAACCTAAAAACAAAAGAGCCAATGAATGAAATTACACCAAATTTGGCAACAAAACATGTCTCACAACACAAGGAGTGACCATCACTCAAAAAATTATGATTTTGTCATTTGGGAGTTGTAGTTGCTGGGATTTATAGTTCACCTATAATCAAAGAGCATTCTGGACTCCACCAACGATGGAATTGAACCAAACTTGGCACACAGGACTCCCCTGACCAACAGAAAACACTAGAAGGGTTTGGTGGGCATTGACCTTCAGTTTTGGAGTTGTAGTTCACCTACATCCAGAGAGACTCAAACAATGATGGATCTGGACCAAACTTGGCACGAATACTCAATATGCCCAAATATAAACACAGATGGAGTTTGGGGGAAACAGACCTTGACATTTGGGAGTTGTAGTTACTGGGATTTATAGTTCACCTACAATCAAGGAGCATTCTGAAGCCCATGAATGATAGAATCGGGGTAAACTTCCCACACAGAAGTTGTTTTCTGGTGGTCTTTGGCAACCCTTCTGACACCTCCTTGCAACCCCCAAAGGGGTCCCAAACCCCAGGTTGAGAAATACTGCCTGAAGGCCATCCAATCCAACTCCCTTCACCAGGACAAGAAAACATAGTCAAAGCCCTCCTGACAAAGGGCCATCCAGCCATTCACACACACACATATGTGTGTATATGACAGATGCAGTATCAAAGATTTGAAAGGGATCCCTAAAGAAGGACAATGATATGTTGTATGTTCCAGAGTAGACAAACCAGACATCAACACTGGCAAAGAAACAGCAAGAAATACTGTTTACCCACAAGCAGAAAGAAATTACATATATTAGAAACCAACACTTTCTCATTACTTTATTTCTCAGATCACCAGTCTGGGCCACAGCAACGCGTGGCAGGGGACTGCTAGTGTGTATGTGTGTGTGTGTGTGTGTATGTATGTATATATGTATGTATGTGTGTGTGTGTATATATATATATATATATATAGAGCAACGCATGGCAGGGGAATGTCAGAATTCTTTGCACATTTTGGAATGTGTGTGTGTGTGTGTGTGTGTGTATATATATATATATATATATATATATATATATAAATAAAAGAGAGGGAGAGGGGTTTTTTTTCTTTCTTCCTCCCCCCATCCCCTCCTCTACTCCTACCCATTACTCCTCCCTCTCTTTCCACTCCCCTAACTTCCCTTCCAAGTACGTTTTATCATTGTAAAAAAAATTCACAACAAAGATGATTTTTTAAAAAAGTAATTATGAGCGTTGAAGTCCAAAATCCCCAGAGGGCCAAAGTTTGCTTGTGCCTGTATTAGAACCATTAAATGATCTAATTTTTAATTTATTTTTGTCACAGGTTTTCCAGTGTCTGGAAGAAAGAGCTTGATGTCTTGTACAAATATCTCTTAATAAAATCTGGAAAAAGACAACTTTGGTAAAGGCTGGTTTTGGTGATTAAAATTGATCTGCGGGGAGAAAACACACTGGGCTTTTCCGGCGAGCTGTACTGTCTGGCCCTAGAAGGACAAGTGCTCTCAAAACTGCAGAACGTTCCTCAAATTCAGTTTCTTAAATTTACTGATTTCAGGAGACATTCTTATTAACCTCCCACTCGCCCTTTTCGCCTTTTCTTGGTTGGATACAGCCACTTTTTCTTTCTATCTGTTTAGTAATCATTTCTACTAATTTATTCCTTAAAATCCCAGCATGCCAGGGATCATGTGTTGGTTGTGCTTCAGCAATATATACTGTACTAGCTGTGCCCTGCCACACGTTGCTGTGGCCTATAGTAAGAATTTTCAAAGTAGATGTAGATATCTGGACTATTTTGAAAGAGAGGTACCTACCTACTTCCTTTCCCCCCTTTTTCTTCCCCTTTCTCTCCTTTCTTCCTTCTCTACCTCTTTCTTTCATTCCTTCTTTTGCTCTTTGGTTTCATCCTTCCTTCTCTCTTTCCTTCCTTCTCCCCCTTTCTCTACTTCTTCCTTTGTCTCCTTTCTTCCCTCCCTGTTTCCTTCCTTCTTTCACTTTTTATTTCCTTTTCTCTTTCCTTCCTTCTTTACCTCTTTCCTGCCTTTCCCCTTTTTTTCTTTCTCTTCTTCCTTCCTTCAGTACCTCTTTATTTCCTTCCTTACTTCCCTCTTTCCAAGATTTTTTTGTCGTTTTTTTTTCCAGTGATGGTCACTCCTTGGATTGTGAGTTTTGTTGCCAAATTTGGGATCACTTGGCCCTGTAGTTTTTTTGTTTTTAAGGTATTCATTACGTAGAGGGCATTTATATATATAGATATAGATATACTCCAGTATAAGCAGAGGTTTTCAGCCCTTTTTTTAGGCTGAAAAGGCCCCCCTCAGCTTATATTCAAACCAAAGTTATTTAATATTTTGCTCTATTATTATTATTACATTGACATTATTTTACTCTATTATTATTACATTTATTATTACATTCAAATTTTTATTCTATTACATTTATTATTTTTCTCTAATTATTACATTTATTATTTTAATGTTACTATTATTACTTTTATTATTTTACTCTGTTATTAATGTTATTACATTTCCATTATTTTGCTCTATTATTATTATTATTATTATTATTATTACATTTATTATTTTACTCTGTTTGAAGGATACGTAAGCACATTTACTCTGAAGGTTACAATAATGGTTTAATCCAGTGGTTCTCAACCTGTGGGTCCCCAGGTGTTTTGGCCTACAACTCCCAGAAATCCCAGCCAGTTTACCAGCTGTTAGGATTTCTGGGAGTTGAAGGCCAAAACATTTGGAGAGACCCACAGGTTAGAATGGTTTAATCAGAGTTGGACAGTCTTTTCTTAAATTACAGTTTTATGTAAATATTCAAAAACATTTAACCTCCTGATCAACTAATGTAATTTTATTGGTATCTATTTTTATTTTGAAATTTACCAGTAACTGCTGCATTTCCCACCCGCAGCTTATACTCAAGTCAATATGTTTTCCCAGTTTTTTGTGGTAAAGTTAGGTGCCTTGGCTTATATTTGGGTCAGCTTATCCTTGAGTATATACGCTCTTCTCCCTACCCTCTTCTCCCTCCCACTCCCTACCCTGCAAAATACATAGCACCAAGCTTCGGTGTGCAGATTGGATTTGTGTATACATGTGTACTCTCATCAGTAATTTAAAGACAGCTGTTTAGAGTATGACGACTCCAGAACAGTGACTTGGAACAATCCTATCAGCAACAGTCTTGAGTCTCAAAATGGTTTCTCAATAAACTGTTTGGCTGAGGGCTGATTTTCAGGAGTGGGGCTGGTTACATGCCCATCTCTGAGATACGGGACACAGAGCAAAAAGTTCTGTTTTGACTACTGATCAAGCTCATCAGTTTCCATTAGACCAGTGGTTCTCAACCTTCCTAATGCCGCGACCCCTTAATACAGTTCCTCATGTCGTGGTGAACCCCAACCATAACCCTAACATTATGAATCTCCATGTAAATAATGATCTGCAGGATGTATTTTCATTCACTGGAGCAAATTTGGCACAAATACTCGGTATGCCCAAATTTGAATACTGGTGGGGTTGGCGGGGGGATTGATTTTGTCATTTGGGAGTTGTAGTTGCTGGGATTTATAGTTAACATGTAAACAAAGAGCATTCTGAACCCCACCAACAATGGAATTGAACCAAAGTTGGCACAGAGAACTCCCATGATCAACAGAAAATACTGGAAGGGTTTGGTGGGCATTGACCTTGAGTTTGGGAGTTGTAGTTCGCCTACATCCAGAAAGCACTGGGCTCAAACAATGATGGATCTGGACCAAACTTGGCACAGATACTCAATATATCCAAATGTGAACACTGATGGAGTTTGAGGGAAATAGACCTTGACATTTGGGAGTTGTTACTGGGATTTATAGTTCACCTACAATCAAAGAGCATTCTGAACCCCACCAATGATAGAATTGGCCAAACTTCCCACACAGAACCCCCGTGACCAACAGAAAATACTGTGTTTTCTGGTGGTCTTTGGCGACCTCTCTGACACCCCTTCGCGACCCCCTCAGGGGTCCCAACCCCCAGGTTGAGAAACACTGCATTAGTTAAAAGTTCTGCCCCCTCATCAAAAGCAGAACAGATAAAAAAAGTACAATGAAACCTTGACCTAAGAGCGTTTTGAGTTAAAAGCCATCACTGCCCATGTTTTGCTTTGACATACGAGCGGCATTTTGAGTTAAGAGCTAGGGCCAGAGGGAGCACTAGCGCCAGAGGACAGGGCTTTAGAATCAGAGTTGGAAAGAGACCTCATGGGCCATCCAGTCCAACGAATGGAGGGCGAAAGAGAGAAACGTGCCAAGAAGGCACGTCAAGCCGACCAGGACCACCTCCCACCTGGAAACCGATGCCCTCACTGTGGGAGAACATGCAGGTAAGTAAGTGGAGAAGAGCAAACCACAGACCACTTACTACAATGCAGCCTGAGCCCTGCCACATGCACGATGGAGGACCTTAATTCCGAAATCCAGACTACTCCAAATATCCAAAGTTGTCGTCATGAGAGTGATACTTTTTAAAAAAAAATGTATTGATTTTATTTTACATATACATAAATAATTATGTCCATTATTTTACTAGTCCAGTGTTCCATTGTTGGGATCTCTTCGGTTTTCCACATTTTTGCTAAGACCATCCTAGCTGCTGCTGTTAGGTAGAAAAAAATCCTGTCCTCATTCTTTTCTAGTTTCAGATTGTGTAGACCTCATAGTAATGTTTCTGGCTTTAGTTCAAATTTTGTTTTTAGTATTCTTTACATCATTCTATGTACTTGTGACCAATATCTTTTTACTTTTCTACAGCTCCACCACATATGTAGGAAATCGCCTTTCTCCTTTCCACATTTCCAGCATCGATTTTTCTTTTTATCTTTGTTAATTTTTGCTAGTATCTCGGGTGTTAGGTACCACCTGTAGAAAATCTTGTACCAGCTCTCTTTGAGATCCGTGGCATATGTGTACTTAATTTTCTTGTTCCAGATTTTCTCCCAATCTGTCAGGGGTATGGAGGGTCCTATGTCTTGTGACCAGCTTATCATGTTAGTTTTGACTTGTTCCTTCTCTGTGGCCCATATTAAGAGTTGATTATATATTTTTCTTATTATTTTTGGTTCTGTCATTAGTATTTTATCCCAAAAGGTTTTCCTAATTTCGAAACCTAGTATTTTATCTGTCTTAAAGTTTTCTCTTATTTGGTGGTAATGGAACCATGAGATGGTGGAGTCTATCTGTGTCAGTTCTTCCCTTGATTTTAATATTATTTCTTGTCTCTTGATTTTTAGGAGTTGGTTATATGTTAGCCAAATGTATTTCCCTTTTGTGATATGCTTCATTAGGGGAGAACCACATTGGAGTTTTCTGATACAGCTTGTTTTTGTATTTGTTCCAAATGAAGATTAGTGCGGCTCTTATGGGATGATTCTTGAAGAGTTTTTCTTTCTTACCTCTCTCTCTCCATAAGTAAGCATGCCAGCCCTGGTTGATATCAAACATCATAGAATCCTACATTTGGAAGAGACCTCAAGGCCATCAGTCCAACCCTCTTCTGCCAGAAGCAGGAAAAGCACAATCACCCCTGACAGATGGCCATCCAGCCTCTGTTTAAAAGCTTCCAAAGGAGCCTCCACCACACTCCGGAGCAGAGAGTTCCACTGCTGAACGGCTCTCACAGTCAGGAAGTTCTTCCTCATGTTCAGATGGAATCTCCTCTCTTGTAGTTTGAAGCCATTGTTCCGCGTCCTAGTCTCCAAGGAAGCAGAAAACAAGCTTGCTCCCTCCTCCCTGTGGCTTCCTCTCACATATTTATACATGGCTATCATATCTCCTCTCAGCCTTCTCTTCTTCAGGCTAAACATGCCCAGTTCCTTAAGCCGCTCCTCATAGGGCTTGTTCTCCAGACCCTTGATCATTTTAGTCGCCCTCCTCTGGACACATTCTATCTTGTCAATATCTCTCTTGAATTGTGGTGCCCAGAATTGGACACAATATTCCAGGTGTGGTCTAACCAAAGCGGAATAGAGGGGTAGCATGACTTCCCTATATCTAAACACTATGCTCCTATTGATGCAGGCCAAAATACCATTGGCTTTTTTTGCTGCCACATCACATTGTTGGCTCATGTTTAACTTGTTGTCCACGAGGACTCCAAGATCTTTTTCACACGTACTGCTCTCGAGCCAGGCAGTGTCCCCCATTCTGTATCTATTTCATTTTTTTCCTGCCAAAGTGGAGTATCTTGCATTTGTCACTGTTGAACTTCATTTTGTTAGTTTTGGCCATCATTTCTCTAATCTGTCAAGATCGTTTTGAATCCTGCTCCTGTCCTCTGGAGTCTTGGCTATCCCTCCCAGTTTGGTGTCGTCTGTAAACGTGATGATCATGCCTTCTAACCCTTCATCTAAGTCATTAATAAAGATGTTGAACTTCTCTTTCTCCAACGACGCCCAGTCTCGGAGCCAGCTTAGCGCTGCAGCGTCATAGTATAGTTGGAGCTCAGGGAGGGCCAGGCCGCCTCTCTTTTTATCGTCTATTAGATTTACCACACTTATTCTATAGTTTTTTGTTGTTCCATATAAATTTAATTATCTCTTTTTGCCATTTCTGTATCGGTGTGTTTGTCCTAAGAATCGGGAGTGTCTGAAATGTGAACAGGATGTCAGGCAGGATATTCATTTTTACTACTGCTATCTTGCCTAGCAATGAAAGATTAAGCTGTGACCATTTCTGTAATTTATTTTTTATTTCGGACCATGTTTTTCATAGTAATTTTTATCAGATGATTATTGTTGAGGGAAATTGTTACTCCCAGGTATTTTACTTTTGTGGTGACCTTTACTCCCGTCCTTTCTTGTAGTCTTTCTTTTCTCTATTCATATTTTTAACAATAATTTGCGTTTTATCCCTATTAATTCTCAAGCCTGCCGCTTCTCCATACTTCTCTATCTCTATTAACCACTTGTTTGTATTGTTTATTGGATCTTCTATGAAACACACTATGTCATCAGCAAACGCGCTTGTTTTGTAGGAGTGGCCTTTTGTTCTTAATCCTATTAATTCCGGGTTCTTTCTTATGTTGTTCAAGTTAGGATGAAAATGAGGGGAGAAAGGGGACATCCCTGTCTTGTCCCTTTTAATATTGGGATGTTTGTCGACTGTTGTCCATTCACCATTATTTTTGCATCTTGTTCTGTGTAGATGGCTTAGATTGCTATGAGAGTGATACTTTTGCAGACCCCGGTACCTTTGGGGAAATCTGTCTCCCACTTGAATTGCCACTGGTAACCTTTTCTGTGCCAAGGACTGTGTGTACTCAAATCACAAACAAGACCAACATTTTGGAAAACATTTTATTGCAAAAATTGTACAACAAAAAATGCTTGTGGGGTAACAAAACGAGGCACCTGGCCATTAGCAGCCCTCATCTCAGGAAGAAGCTTCCACCCTCTTCTCCCTCCCACTCTACCCTGCAAAATACATTTCACCAAGCTTCGGTGTGGAGATTGGATTTGTGTTAGCATCCCACTTTTATGTGCCACACTTTGAAATGTATTTGAGGCCGTGCTCCCAAAGGCAGCAGTCCAGGGGATTTAGGTTTTGCATCCATATTTCACATTTATAAAGGCTTTTCCTGAGTCCAGCCCTCCCTTGACCTTGGTTTGACAACACAGTCCGAGTTGGCAAAGCAGGAATGTTAACTTGGGAGGCAGAAGGTCATTGGCACCAGGTAACTTTAAGGCAGAAGAAGATCAGAGAAACAAGAGCCACGAGTCTGCAAGACTTGAGCAGAACTATTAAGAAGGAAGCAAAATTGAAAATTAAAAAGAATCAATGTCTGAAGCAAGCAAAAGGGCCATCCGATCCAACCCCATGTTGTTCCACGCAGGAAAGGGTCACCAACTGCAATCCCAATAGTGATCAGAATGACGCTAGTTTTGCATTAGTCACCTTAAAAATAATGCCACCCATTTTGAAAGAGCAGAAGCCACAATTTAGAGCTAGGTTGGGCAACTAGCTTTCCAGATATTGCTAGACTAACAGTCCCCATCAGCTTCAGGAAAGGGATCATAGGACCGGGTTGCCTGGAGTTTTCTGGGCTGTATGGCCATGTTCCAGAAGCACTCTCTCCTGAAATTTTGCCCACATCTGCCAGGCATATTCAGAGGTTGAGGGGTCTATTGGAAACTAGGCAAGTGTTGGAGTTCAGCCTGTGATTGTGTTTCAGGATCAGGGTGCTTTGGATATGGGGAATGATGTTAATGAGGTTCAAGATGAGTTTCAAGATGGCAATGGTTTGGTCAGTGATACTGATGCAGAGAATGACCAGGAGATCCCTGTAGTTTCCCATGAGAATGTCCCTGAGGGGTGTGGGGATGATGGTGTCCTTTCTGAATTGTTACCAGAGAGTTCTCATGAGGGAGAACATGAAAATAGCTCGACACCTGCAGAAATTAATGAACAAGTAGATAATGAGCCAAGAGATAGACGAGAAGAGTTCAGTCAAAACAGGAGAGCTGTGCAATGGCTTAGGCGCTCTGCCAGGCTTTGACAGAAAACAATAACAAAGCCTCAACTAAAGAGAAACCAATTTCTGACCGCTAGTGACCTAGCTAACGAGGGGATAAAAGTCTCAAGTTTGGGATGTGTAGTCAGATGAAGCATGGTTTAGAATCATGCCAAGTTCTCGTCCTTGTTTTATGGAAACCTTGAAGTTTCATTCTTGTTCATGGTTTTGGATTCCTGGATTTCATGATTCCTTACCATGGATCGATATATTCCTGATTTTCTGGATTGTATTGGAGATGTGTGGATTTTGCTTTTATGAACATTGCCGAAACTCTACCTTGGACTAATTTGTTCCTGCTTATCTTCTTACCTAATTGGATTTACCAATTTCTTTAAAGTGCTTTTTACTTGGCTGTTTTTTACTTATCTTCAGTAAAAGGATTGCTTTTTCCTATTCAATGTTTGGTGTTTAAAGTCAGGATTGTTCATGTTCAGCAAGTGGGGTTTATATATCTAGTTTCTAGCAGACCTCACAACCTCTGAGGATGCCTGCCATAGATGTCGGTGAAACGTCAGCAGAGAATGCTGCCATACAACCTAGAAAACTTACAGCAACCCAGTGATTCCAGCCATGAAAGCCTTCGACAACACATAGGACCCTCATATGTTTGCTCCTGAACCCATGCCATCTAGTGATAGCTCTGCCTAGAGCAGCGATTCCTGAACTCTAATCCTTCATGTATTTGGGACTTCCACCTCCCAGAAGACTCAACTGTCTTGGCCAACTTTTGGGAATTCTGAGAGCTGAAGTGCAAAGCCTTTGAGGGCGAAAGATTGGGAACCACTGCACTTCACTGTTATAGCTTGACCCTTGGTTTTACAAAGAGGATGGGGGGCCTGTCATACTCCTCCATATCTATGAAGACGTTCACAATTCAATATCTCTGGCTTCATGGGAAAGGCTATTGAGGACTGCTCTCTGACTGCACTATGAGTTAGATCATCTATCAAATCCCAAACTAATGCCAGATGGACCATCCAGTTGCTTCTTCTGAGGTCCTGAGGGTGGGCAAGATACAGGACAGCATGAATCTCCTTCGGGAGAGAAAAGTGGGGCATAAATAAGCATAATAATAATAATACTGCTTCCTGACATGGAGGCTGCTATCTGAGCCGGGGCTCCTAATGCATGGTTGGGCACTTCATACCCCTGGTTTACACAGAAGTAAGTCCTGCTGACTTAAGCAGGGCTTAGCCCTGTGCCAATGCGACCTTAGTGAGAAAACGGCCTGCGAGCACCAGTTTATAAAAAGGCACACAGCATCATTTCCACCGCCTCGATTTCTACAAAACAAACCAACAAACGCATCTCTCCATACGCAACCTACTCTACCACTACAACTCATCCCGCATTTTGTCTCCTTTGGGCCTGACTAGCCGGCCAATGAAGAGAATCGAATTGGTCTTATTGTCCTTGATGACAAAAATGAATGGGTGGTCGGCGTAGAAGAGCTTGGGGCTCTTCATCTCTTCCCGGGCGTAGATGTCCCCCTCAAAGGGGTTCCCTTCCGTGTCCCACTCCAGAGCCGCCGCGTGGAAGACGTTGGAGAGGTAGAGGTCCTTCTTGCCTGAAATCTTGGAGAGGTCGGCCTTGTTCTTGTCAATGGCTTCAGTTAAACCCAAATCGGCCAAGTGTTTCTGGAAAGTGAGATAGACACATTATAGTCAAAAGCTACAAGGAAGTCTATAAGTATGTATGTATGTATACACACACGCACATATCTTTGCATCCGACGAAAAGACTTCTCTCAGAATCTCTTAAGGTATTCCAGTTGATTCTATGGTATGTTTCCACTGGAAGTGTCCAGAGGAGGGCGACTAAAATGATCAAGGGTCTGGAGAACAAGCCCTATGAGGAGCGGCTTAAGGAGCTGGGCATGTTTAGCCTGAAGAAGAGAAGGCTGAGAGGAGATATGATAGCCATGTATAAATATGTGAGAGGAAGCCACAGGGAGAGGGAGCAAGCTTGTTTTCTGCTTCCCTGGAGACTAGGACTGCAAGGGAACAATGGCTTCAAACTACAAGAGAGGAGATTCCATCTGAACATGAGGAAGAACTTCCTGACTGTGAGAGCCGTTCAGCAGTGGAACTCTCTGCCCCGGAGTGTGGTGGAGGCTCCTTCTTTGGAAGCTTTTAAACAGAGGCTGGATGGCCATCTGTCAGGGGTGATTTGAATGCAATATTCCTGTTTCTTGGCAGGGGGTTGGACTGGATGGCCCATGAGGTCTCTTCCAACTCTTTGATTCTATGAAGTTACCACAGTCAGAACCGGAAGAGACCCTAAGGATCATCCAAGTCTTCTGTTGTGCAAGAAAATGCAATCAAAGCACCTGACAAGGCCATCCAGCTTCCACTGAAAAACTTCAAAGGAAGGAGACTCCACCAGACTTCTAGGCAGCAGCATATTATGTCAGAAATATTAAAAATTAGCTAGGTATTTTTGATTACAAAAGTGTTAGTCTGCCACTGAAATAGTTAGTAGACCAAAGGCAGTTAGAGTTAGTGGGCCAAAGCTGGTGTTGTCCTGAGGAGTGTGAGGTAAACCTCTGAGTGAGAGAACACCTCAGTGGGAGACAGGTTTCGCCATCCAGCCTCCACTGAAAAACATCCAAGGAAGGAGACTCCACCAGACATCCAGGCCACAGTGTATGTCAGAAAATTAAAAATTAGCTAGATATTTTTGATTACAAAAGTGCAGGTCTGCCACTGAAGTAGTTAGTAGGCCGAAGCCAGTTAAGAGTTAGTGGCCCAAAGCTGGTGTCATCCTGAGGAGTGTGAGGTAAACCTCTGTGTGAGAGAACAACTCAGTTGGAGAAAGGTCTTGCCATCCAGCTTCCACTGAAAAACTCCCAAGGGAGGAGACTCCACCAGACATCCAGGCCGCAGCACATTATGACAGAAATATTAAAAATTAGCTAAGTATTTTTGATAACGAAAGTGTGAATCTGCCACTGAAATAGTAGGCCGAAACCTGTTAAGAGTTAGTGGGTGAAAGCTGGTGTCATCCTGAGGAGTGTGAGGTAAACCTCTGTGCGAGAGAATGCCTCAGTGGGAGAAAGGTCTCGCCATCCCACTGAAAAACTTCCAAGGAAGAAACTCCACCAGACATCCAAGCTGCAGCATATTATGTCAGAGATATTAAAAATTAGCTAAATATTTTTGATGACAAAAGTGAGTTTGCCACTGAAATAGTTAGTAGGCCGAAGCCAGTTAAGAGTTAGTGGGCCAAAGCTGGTGTTGTCCTGAGGAGTGTGAGGTAAACCTCTGTGCAAGAGAATGCCTAAGTGGGAGAAAGGTCTCACCATCCAGCTTCCACTGAAAAACGTTTCAAGGAAGGAGACTCCACCAGACTTTTAGGCAGCAGCATATTATGTCAGAAATATTAAAAATTAGCTAGGTATTTTTGATTGCAAAAGTGTGAGTCTGCCACTAAAATAGTAATCCGAAGCCAGTTAAGAGTTAGTGGGCCAAAGCTGGTGGAGTGTGAGGTAAACCTGTGTGTGAGAGAACGCCTCAGTGGGAGAAAGATCTCGCCATCCAGCTTCCACTGAAAAACTTCCAAGGAAGTTGACTCCACCAGACATCCAGGCAGTAGCATATTATGTCAGAGATATTAAAAAATTGCTAAATATTTTTGATGACAAAAGTGAGTCTGCCACTGAAATAGTTAGTAGCCAGTTAAGAGTTAGTGGGCCAAAGCTGGTGTCATCCTGAGGAGTGTGAGGTAAACCTCTGTGTGAGAGAACAACTCAGTTGGAGAAAGGTCTTGCCATCCAGCTTCCACTGAAAAACTCCCAAGGGAGGAGACTCCACCAGACATCCAGGCCGCAGCACATTATGACAGAAATATTAAAAATTAGCTAAGTATTTTTGATAACGAAAGTGTGAATCTGCCACTGAAATAGTAGGCCGAAACCTGTTAAGAGTTAGTGGGTGAAAGCTGGTGTCATCCTGAGGAGTGTGAGGTAAACCTCTGTGCGAGAGAATGCCTCAGTGGGAGAAAGGTCTCGCCATCCCACTGAAAAACTTCCAAGGAAGAAACTCCACCAGACATCCAAGCTGCAGCATATTATGTCAGAGATATTAAAAAATTGCTAAATATTTTTGATGACAAAAGTGAGTCTGCCACTGAAATAGTTAGTAGCCAGTTAAGAGTTAGTGGGCCAAAGCTGGTGTTGTTCTGAGGAGAGTGAGGTAAACCTCTGTGCAAGAGAATGCCTAAGTGGGAGAAAGGTCCCACCATCCAGCTTCCACTGAAAAACATCCAAGGAAGTTGACTCCACCAGACATCCAGGCAGCAACATATTATGTCAGAAATATTAAAAATTAGCTAGGTATTTTTGATTACAAAAGTGCGAGTCTGCCACTGAAATAGTAGGCCGAAGCCTGTTAAAGTTAGTGAGTCAAAGCTGGTGTCTTGAGGAGTGTGAGGTAAACCTCTGTGTGAGAGAACGCCTCAGTGGGAGAAAGATCTCGCCATCCAGCCTCCACTGAAAAACTTCCAAGGAAGTTGACTCCACCAGACATCCAGGCAGCAGCATATTATGTCAGAGATATTAAAAATTAGCTCGATATTTTTGATGGCAAAAGTGTGAGTCAAGCACTGAAAGAGTTAGTAGGCCAAAGCCAGTTAAAGTTAGTGGGCCAAAGCTGGTGTCTTGAGGAATGTGAGGTAAACCTCTGTATGAGAGAATGCCTCAGTGGGAGAAAGGTCTCACCATCCAGCTTCCACTGAAAAACTTTCAAAGGAAGGAGACTCCACCAGACTTCTATGTAGCAGCATATTAGGTCAGAAATATTAAAAATTAGGTAGGTATTTTTGATTACAAAAGTGCGAGTCTGCCCCTGAAATAGTAGGCTGAAGCTTGTTAAAGTTGGTGAGCCAAAGCTGGTGTTGTCTTGAGGAGTGTGAGGTAAACCTCTGTGTGAGAGAATGCCTCAGTGGGAGAAAAGTCTCAGTCTGTGAGTAGGCCTTAGTCTATGAAAAGGCCAAGTATGAGGAAGGCTTGGTGTGAGAAGCTTTGGTGAAAAAAGCCCTAGGTTGAAGGCCTTGTGTGTAAAGCAGTGTATAAAGGCTGCTGTGTGTAAAGCTACTGTGTACTTGTTTATTTGTGTTACAGAAACCTTGTTGTTGTAAATAGTGCAATTATTATTTTACTACAAAGAAAAGCCTCCTATGGAAGAGGTACTATTGGTATGTGTTTTTCATTCCTTTTATCACTTTGGGCTACCGGTGCTGGGTCACGCTGCTGCTAAGTTACTCTGCTATACCTTTATGGGGAGGGTCTTCTGTTGATAAGCCCACTCACCCAACATATTGCACTACCAAACAGCTTTTATCTTCACGAAGTTCTATCTTCAAGAAGTTTTATCTTCAAGAAGGTGGAGTTGCTTTTCTTGCAGTTTGAATCCATTGCTCCACATCCCAATTTCTAGAACTGCAGAAAACAAGCTTGTCCTCCTCCTCAATATGATAATTCTCTCAAATATTTCAAAATGACTACCATGTCCCCTCTCAACCTTCTCAACTCAAAAGACTCCTAGTTCCCCTTTGATAGGACTCCTAGTTGCCCTCTGATAGGACTCCTAGTTCCCCTTTGATATGCCCATCCCATGGGAGTGTGGATCCATGCCCTCCAATCTTTGGCATCCAAAACTACTATGAGTCCAGACCCAACTCACCTGCAGGTCGTGGCTGACCTCCAGGCTGACCTTAGGCAGGGAGATGGCCACTGCCCGCTGCTTCATCTTGCCCAGCCAGGTTTTCAGTTGTTCCTGGGTCAACAGCTTCTCCAGCCGCTCCAGGGGCTCCACGTGGTTCGGCATGATGAAGATCATGCTGGAGAGCTTGTGGGCCAGTGGCATCTCCACCATCTGCAACTTCTCCGCCTCATCATTAAAGTAGTTGTACAACCCTTTTGGAAACAAAATGCAAAGGTTGGTTGTACAATTAACAAAGAAGATGCTGGGAGAGAACTTCCAGCCTGTCCCACACCAGGAGCCCACCACACATGCTGGGTTGCAACTCAGAGGAATATCAGAAGTTCTTCTATAAAAATAACTTTTCCAAACTATGATGCCAACTGCAATTTCTCTTGTCTTCAGACTCACCTGTGCGATGCATCATAGGAACGCCAACTGTGAAGGACCGGGTCACCATAAAGCCACGGTTGTCTACCATCTTGTGGTGGAATTTCTCATCCCAGTGAGCTACAAAAATAAATAACATAGAGTAGACACTCTGATTACCCTTGAGATGCTTCTCAGAGTTTACAAAAATTAAGTATGTTCCTACTTCAGAGTCCAGCTGAACCTGTTTCTCTTTTAGAAGAGGCTGGATGATGATGAGGTTTATTTATACCCTGCTTTTTATCTTCTCAAGGAGACTCAAAACAGATCAAGTTGTCTGTAAGGAACACTTTGCGTATCCATGCATGGCAGAGGGTTGGACTGGATGGCCCTTATGGTACCTTTAAGCTCTAGGATTCTATTATTCTTCTACGTGGTCCCTGTGAAATGCGCACAAAATGCATTGGAAGATCACATAGACCAATGTTTCTCAACCTGGGGGTCGGGACCCCTGGAGGGGTCGCAAGGTGGTGTCAGAGGGGTCACCAAAGACCATCAGAAAACACAGTATTTTCTGTTGGTTATGGGAGTTCTGTGTGGGAAGTTTGGCCCTATTCTATCATTGGTGGAGTTCAGAATGTTCTTTGATTGTGGGTGAACTTTAAATCCCAGCAACTACAACTCCCAAATGTTAAGGTCTATTTCCCCCAAATTCCACCAGTGTTCACATTTGGGCATATTGAATATCCATGCCAAGTTTGGTTCAGATCCATCATTGCTTATGTCCAAAGTGCTCTCTGGATGTAGGTGAACTACAACTCCAAAAGTCAAGGTCAGTGCCTTGCAGTGTTTTCTGTGTGCCAAGTTTGGTTCAATTCTATTGTTGGCGGAGTTCAGAATGCTCTTTGATTGTAGGTCAACTATAAATCCCAACAACTGCAACTCCCAAATGACAAATCAATCCCCCCTCAACCCCATCAGTACTCAAATTTGAGTGTGCCAAATTTGGTCCAGCGAATGAAAATATATCCTGCATATCAGGTATTTATATTACGATTCATAACAGTAGTAATCTTACAGTTGTGAAGTAGCAACGAAAATAATTTTATGGTTGGGGGGTCACCACAACATGAGGAACTGTATTAAGGGGTCACGGCATTAGGAAGGTGAGAACACTGTTGTAGATGCACCCTCAATAGCCTGTGAGGTGGCTCCACCCTCTCCCCTTGTAGGATATATCGTCAACCGGGGGGGGGGGAGGGGGGGCTACGACCCCAGTTCCTGGCTGTCCATCTCTTGGGAGTGCTTGGATTATATCTTCCTGCCTTGCAGAATGGGGTTGGACTGGGTGGCCCTTATGGTATCTTTCAGGTCTAGGATTCTGATTCTTCTACATGGTCCCTGTGAAATACGCACATATGGGTCGCCCATGCAGAGTTTTGGAAGCCTCTAGAAGTTCTTAAGAGATGCATTTTGGTAGTGACTCCGCCCTCTCCCCTTGTGGTATATATCGTCAACTGGTCGGGGCTACCACCCCAGTTCCTTTTTTCCACCGCAGTAGGCAGTTAGAAACCTCTCCTTTGCTTGTCTAGCTAGTTTTGGAACATTAGAAGGTAGTAAAGTTGGGAAATGTAGTGGTAGTGATCAGGATAAGAAGAAACAGGCTGGCTGTCCATCTCCTGATAGTGCTTGGGTTATAATCTTCCTACCTTGCGGAACAGGGTTGGACTGGGTGGCCCTTGTGATCTCTTCCAACTATGACTCTATAATGCATTTCAGATTGAAATCCATGGCCAAAGCTTCCCCCACTCAACAATACCAACTTGAACTTACGTTTGAAGAACATGGCGTTGACAATCAGGGCCCCGTCGGTCTTCTCCACGTCTTTGGTGACCTCCGGCAACTTGCCGTCAGTGGTCTGGGCGGCCCACTCGTTGATAGACTTGAGTGCGCTCCGCTTGTCCCGGAAGTTGATCTTGGAGTGGTCGCAGTTGTAATGCTTCTTGCTGCTCTTGACGAAGTCGTCAGCGAAGCTGATGGAGCTGGGGCCGTAGAGGCGGCTGGCCATCTTCCAGGTGACGTTGCGTGCCTCTGAGTCGCTCACATCGCTCAGGAGCTCCGCCAGGCCGCTGTGGAGGTAGTCGTCGTTGAGCTTGTCGGCACTGAGCAAGGCCTTGGCCTGGGAGGCGGTGGTGGCCTTGCCGCCAAGGGACACCAGCCCTAAGGAAGAGGCCACCACCACCGGAGAGACCAGGATGTTCTCCATATTCTTGTCCTTGGCCATGACGTGGTAGAGGTTGAAGGCAAGGGTGGCGCTACGGTCCGCCAAAGCGGTGGCCTTTTCGCTCAGCTTCTTCTCCCCCGGAGCAGCTTTCTTCTCTCCTGTAGCTGCTTTCTTCTCTCCTGTAGCGGCTTTCTTCTCACTTGACTTCTTGGCATCTGGAGGGACGGCGGCGACGAGTGCAACAAGTGCTAGGAGTTTAATCAGCCACATGGCTTCCACTGAATATAGCACCAATCTAGATCTGCAAGGAAGCACAACAGCTGGTCAGAGGAGAGTAAGTTTGCTTTGCCAACCGCTAGTGCAGACACAGAGCAGTCTCGACAGCAATAAGCAGACTGAATCTGGATTACAAGTCCTAGCATTCCTCACCATTTACTATCTAGGCTAGGGATGATGGGATTTATAATCCAACATTTGGAGAACCATACCTTTTGTTGGGGTTCAGCCTGTGTGTGAACCTGAACCTGATTATCTGATTGTATTTCCTGATGCCAATGTAGATGTCAATGTGAATTCTGAGGTCAATTTAGATGATGATGGTTTGAGTAGTGAAAATCCTACAGTCTTGGAAAGTGAAAGTCAAAATTCTGAGCCGAGCGGAGAAGTTTCACTACCTTTTCCTCCCAGTCCTAGTTCTCCAGAGAATCTGACACCTGGTCTGTCTAATGAGGATAGGCGGGAGCAGATTTGGCAGAGCCGGGGTGAAGCACAAAGTTTACGCAGGTCAGCTAGATTGAGAGAAATGCAAACAAAAACTTCAGGCGTGTCTCACAATAGATTTCTCGGCCTTAAGTATGCCTGGCCTGAATGCAGCTTCAGACCAGGCATCGTTCCAGATTCATGTGCAAGCTTTTGCAGGTCTCCTGATTCAAGTGGCCTTGTTCCTCGGAGGTTTTCTAGTTGTTCCAAGTACGGTTAGTGGATTGCTAACAGGTTCCAGGATTCAGCAGTTTTGCTGTGGGTTTTATGATCTTGTTTATGGACATTTCTTGTTGCTGATTTTTACTGTGACTTTTTACCTTTGCATATTTCCTCTATTTTGTATTCATCTTTCATCAATAAAAAAGGATTGTTTTCCTGAAGTCAAGTGTGGTGGATTGTTGTCTGAGGGTCCAGTTTCCTGCTCTGGGTTGCAACACCTTTCTCATGCCTGCAGACGTGAGGTGTCAAACAAGCAGCCTCCCACCTATTGCTGAATAGTATCTCCCATGTGTCCTGACCAGTGTATATGTTGATTGGGAGTCAGTGCATTAAGATCACTACTGACTGAAAGGTTATGAGTTCAAAGCCAGCCCGGGTCGGAGTGAGCTTCCAACCAATTTGTGTAGCTTGCTGTCGACCTTTGCAGCCCGAAAGATAGTTGCATCTGTCAAGTAGGAAATTTAGGAACCGTTTATGCCAGGAGGCTAATTTAACTAATTTGCGAGGCCATAAAAATCTCCAGCAAGCATGCAAAGAATGAGGAAGTACTTCATCGGTGTCACAAATGGACGGTGAAAGGGCAGCTCCCCTGGTGGCCAGAATATCCTCAAGAAAAGCTGAAATATGTAAATAAATAAACAAATAATGGAAGTTGTAGTTGTTGTGGGCCACTCTTGTGAAGCAATGCAAAGATAACACTGGCCAACATACGTTTTGGGGCCTCGGAAGTTTTTCTACATATATTTGATGTTCTGTTTCCAAAAAATAGCCAGTTTTTTCCCCTATCAGCTATGGTTTTGAGATATTGAGCATATGCCATCTATCAGTCGCCATCTCTTCGCCCATAGAAAAACATGATAACCGTATCTAAGAAAGTAGAGCTGATGTGGTCTATCCAATGCAATTTTCCAAATCTGTGCCCCAAATAAAGTCAGATGCAGGCTTAAAAAACAAGACACCAATAAATTATTTGTTGGGTTGTGTGATCTATAAGTATTTATATTTTAGGGAGTGTCTGCTCTACCAAACTGCACCACCAGGGGGAGCTCTTGGGAGTCCCAGGAATTTCTGAATATAGTTCATTCAACTACTAAAGGCTCCTGATTCTGTCTTATCTAGGAAACTAAGCAGAGCCATATCCTGGTTAGTTTTTGAATGGGAGACCACCAATTCTGGTAACCACAATTGAAGGGAGATATTGACGAGCTGGGATGTGTCCAGAGGAGGGTGACTAAAATGATCAAGGGTCTGGAGAACAAGCCCTATGAGGAGCGGCTTAAAGAGCTGGGCATGTTTAGCCTGAAGAAGAGAAGGCTGAGAGGAGATATGATAGCCATGTATAAATACATGAGAGGAAGCCACAGGGAGGAGGAAGCAAGCTTGTTTTCTGCTTCCCTGGAGACTAGGACACAATGGAACAATGGCTTCAAACTACAAGAAAGGAGATTCCATCTGAACATTAGGAAGAACTTCCTGTCTGTGAGAGCTGTTCAGCAGTGGAACTCTCTGCTCCAGATTGTGGTGGAGGCTCCTTCTTTGGAGGCTTTGAAACAGAGGCAGGATGGCCATTTGTTGGGGGTGCTTTGAAGGAGATTCCACCTGAACATGAGGAAGAACTTCCTGACTGAGAGAGCAGTTCAACAGTGGAACTCTCTGCCCTGGAATGTGGTGGAGGCTCCTTCTTAGGAAGCTTTTAAACAGAGGCAGGATGGCCATCTGTTGGGGGGTGTTTTGAAGGACATTCCATCTGAACATTAGGAAGAACTTCCTGACTGAGAGAGCAGTTCAACAGTGGAACTCTCTGCCCTGGAATGTGGTGGAGGCTCCTTCTTAGGAAGCTTTTAAACAGAGGCAGGATGGCCATCTGTTGGGGGGTGTTTTGAAGGACATTCCATCTGAACATTAGGAAGAACTTCCTGACTGAGAGAGCAGTTCAACAGTGGAACTCTCTGCCCTGGAATGTGGTGGAGGCTCCTTCTTAGGAAGCTTTTAAACAGAGGCAGGATGGCCATCTGTTGGGGGTGTTTTGAAGGACATTCCATCTGAACATTAGGAAGAACTTCCTGACTGTGAGAGCTGTTCAGCAGTGGAACTCTCTGCCCCAGAGTGTGGTGGAGGCTCATTCATTGGAGGCTTTTAAACAGAGGCTGGATGGCCATCTGTCAGGGGTGCTTTGAATGCAATATTCCTGCTTCTTGGCAGAATGGGGTTGGACTGGATGGCCCATGAGGTCTCTTCCAACTCTTTTGATTCTATGATTCTGTTCTGTCTGTGTACTGTCTATACAAATGGCACTGAATGTTTGTCGTGTATGTGTACTGTGATCTGCCCTGAGTCCCCTTTAGTTCGGGGCGATTATTGTTATTGTTGTTGTGATTAATTCTGATGCTGAGCTGCTCAGTGCCGCTCATCCGATGTGCATTTTTTCCCTCTGATGCATCCGAATGCATTGCCAATGGCTCCACAGCCGGTATTTGCTTTGTTCCCTGCACAGAGCAGAGGACGGGAAGCAATGCTGCCATGTCAGCAGGCGCCTGGCTATGGGCAAGCCCACTCTGCAATTGAAAGCCTCCCAAAAAAGCCCTGCATCGCCTCCAGATTTGGGTTAAATTACAGCTTTCCTTGACACACCAATACTTAGCAAGAATATATGAAAGGCAAAGAGGCTTTTAGATTGAGGAAAGTCTCATTTCCAAGGGTATGATTTCCTATCAAATTGCATTACTCTCTGGATGCTGTTGGACTGCAACTCCCATTGCCCACAGACAGCTTAAGCCAATGGTGAGGGATGCTGGGAGCTACAGTCCAACATCTAGAGTGGTACTTGTAGTACAGCACACTTTGGAAGAGAAGGATGAACATGTAAACATACCAGGATCCCTTAGCATGGAGCTATAGCAACTAAAGTAGTGTAAAACTGCATTAATTATGCGGTGTAGATGCACCCAGAGACACAAAACATTTTAATATAGGATTTAAGTGTTTCAGATGTTTATTAATATGTTTTAAATCATCTTGTGAGGCAAGTGTGAATTCTGCAATTGGCCAGCTTGATTAATATTGAAAAGTCTTGCAGCTTCAAAGCCTAGCTGCTTCCTGCCTGGGGGAATCCTTTGTTGGGAGGTGTTAGCTGGCCCTGACTGTTTCCTATCTTCCACTCTGGATATTCCACAGATATATAAACCTCACTTGCCTAGTTTCCAACAGACCTCACATGGGGAGCTGGAGCTGACAGAGGGAGCTCATCTGCACTCTCCCCAGATTCGAACCTGAGACCTGTCGGTCTTCAGTCCTGCCGGCACCGCAATGATAATGAGTGCAATTTGTAAGTCAAAAGTACCCCATTGTTTATTGGAGAACAATGTGCTCGCAATTATTATTATTATTATTATTATTATTATTATTATTATTATTATTAAATATTGGAGGGGAGGTTGCAACTTTTGCAAATAGATTATTATTATCGTTACTATTATTATTAAATATTGGAGGTGAAGTTGCAACTTTTGCAAATAGTTTATATTATTAATATTATTATTAAATATTGGATAGGAGGTTGCAACTTTTGCAAATAGATTATTATTATTATTATTATTATTATTATTATTATTAAATATTGGATGGGAGGTTGCAACTTTTGCAAATAGTTTATTATTATTATTATTATTATTATTATTATTAAATATTGGAGGGGAAGTTGCAACTTTTGCAAATAGTGTATTATTATTATTATTATTATTAAATATTGGAGGGGAATTTGCAACTTTTGCAAATAGTTTATTATTATTATTATTATTAAATATTGGAGGGGAAGTTGCAATTATTATTATTATTATTATTACTGAATATTGGAGGGGAAGTTGCAACTTTTGCAAATAGTTTATTATTATTATTATTAAATATTGGATGAGAAGTTGCAACTTTTGCAAATAGTTTATTATCATTATTATTAAATAATGAAGGGGAAGTTGCAACTTTTTGCAAATAGATTATTATTATTATTATTATTATTATTATATATTGAATGGGATGTTGCAACTTTTGCAAATAGATTATTATTATTATTATTATTATTATTATATATTGGATGGGATGTTGCAACTTTTGCAAATAGATTATTATTATTATTATTATTATTATTATTATTATTAAATATTGGAGGGGAAGTTGCAACTTTTGCAAATAGTTTATTATTATTATTATTATTATTATTATTATTATTAAATAATGGAGGGGAAGTTGCAACTTTTGCAAATTATTATTATTATTATTATTATTATTAAATATTGGATGGGATGTTGCAACTTTTGCAAATAGTTATTATTATTATTATTATTATTAAATATTGGAGGGGAATTTGCAACTTTTGCAAATAGTTTATTATTATTATTATTATTAAATATTGGAGGGGAAGTTGCAATTATTATTATTATTATTATTATTATTATTATTATTACTGAATATTGGAGGGGAAGTTGCAACTTTTGCAAATAGATTATTATTATTATTATTATTATTATTATTATTATTAAATATTGGAGGGGAAGTTGCAACTTTTGCAAATTATTATTATTATCACTATCATTATTATTAAATAATAGAGGGGAAGTTGCAACTTTTGCAAATAGTTTATAATAATAATAATAATTAAATAATGGAGGGGAAGCTGCAACTTTTGCAAATAGTTTATTATTATTATTATTATTATTATTATTATTATTAAATATTGGAGGGGAAGTTGCAACTTTTGCAAATAGTTTATTATTATTATTATTATTATTAAATATTGGAGGGGAAATTTGCAACTTTTGCAAATAGTTTATTATTATTATTATTATTATTATTATTATTATTAAATATTGGAGGGGAAGTTGCAATTATTATTATTATTATTATTACTGAATATTGGAGGGGAAGTTGCAACTTTTGCAAATAGTTTATATTATTATTATTATTATAATATTGGAGGGGAAGTTGCAACTTTTGCAAATAGTTTATTATTATTATTATTATTATTATTAAATATTGGAGGGGAAGTTGCAACTTTTGCAAATAGTGTATTATTATTATTATTATTATTAAATATATGGATGGGAAGTTGCAACTTTTGCAAACAGTTTAAGTTTGCATGTATAGATATCCTTCAAGCTCAAAGGGAACGCAATAGGATAGAGCTGCCTTGAGTCCCTATAGAAGGGTCAAAACAAAACAATTAAATAAATAGGATTTAAAACACTTAGTACAGTATAAGTTCCTTTTTGGATGTGTTGTATAATTGCTGGAATTTTTTTTCTAAATATACCTGGAAACTTTTTCTTAGTGTGGTCAACGTTTCCCTTTTTCATTCTGAAATAAAAACAAGATAAATCAGGTAGTTCCTTCCCTTAAGGATCCAGATCAACGCAATAGGAATGTTTCAACAATTTGCATGGTATGGAAGGAAAGTTACTTCATGTTTCATGGCCTTGGAAGTACCAGTAATTGTTGGCCTTAAAACAAGAAAAATAATAGATATTTTCCATCCTTCTAAAGGAGGGAACCAATCAAAATCGAACACATCCGTCTGGAGATCGTTGCAGTGGTTGGATTCCTTTTCTGGTCATTCTGCATGGCTCCATCCATTGCCATATTGATTATTATTGTTTGTATGAATATTATTTAAAATTTTAAAAATCTAATCCGATGATACTTTAAATATGGAAAACATGGGGTGCTTATCCTGCAATTTTCAACAGTAAAAATAATTGAACCTATTCTGTGCGTAGAAAAATGGCACAAAAAGACCCCCTTCTTTCACAGCTGCCTTGCAAATGCCACGTCAGCAAGACCTGGACAAAAGATGCTATAGAATCGAAATAAATTTGCTCAAAAATGGTAAAATGCACACCAAATACTGGTTGCAATGTTTACTTAATGGAAGAGGCTTCAACTGTTAGATTTAGCCTTTTTATTTTTGCAATTTGGTTGGTTTTGATAAATACATGAAGGGAAGACAGAGGTTGAAGGATCTATATACCAGGCATGGGCAAACTCCGCCCCTCCCGGTGTTTTGGACTACAACTCCCACAATTCCTAACAGCCTACTGGCTGTTAGGAATTGTGGGAGTTGTAGTCCAAAACACCGGGAGGGGCGGAGTTTGCCCATGCCTGCTATATACAAAATAAACTCTATTTAGCTTCATATGAACTCCTTGCATACTTCCTATTGTTTCTGGACCTCGGTAACTCCCTGATGAGATTTTCCCCATTTGTTTTTCTTTTCCTTTGCTAAAGGAATGAGAACTTGCATTCCTTTTTAGAGATAACAATTTGTATATTCTGTGCTGGAATTTGGAGTTGAATAAATATACGGTATGTAAACACACTATTTCTTTGGCTATCATAGTTTGATACATGCAAAGTATGGGGAATAATAATAATAATACAACATAATAATATAGCATTATTTCCCATGTTTTTGAATATTGGAATAATTATTATTAGTATCCCACTTTTATCTCTTAAATGGATCTCAAAGCAGCTCACAAGATAGTTATTGTATTTATTTATATCCCACTTTTTTGTGGTGGAGGCTGCTTTAATGGAGGCTTTTAAACAGAAGCTGGATGGCCATCTGTTGGGGGTGCTTTGAACACAATTATCTTGCTTCTTGACAGAATAGGGTTGGACTGGATGGCCCATAAGGTCTCTTCCAACTCTAGGATTCTATGAAATGAGACCCAAAGCAACTTACAAACTATTATTATTATTATTATCATTATTATTTGTAGTAGTATTGTTATTAAATGGGACTCAAATCAGTTCATCATCATCATTATTATACATCACACTTTTTCTCTCTTAATTGAGATTCAAAGCAACTCATTTAACTGAGATTCAAAGCAACTCAATTATTATTATTATTATTATTATTATTATTATTATTATTATTATTATCCTTTCCTCTCTTGAATAAGAGTCAAATCAGCTCACAAATTATTATTATTATATCCTATTTTCTTCTTAATCAAGACTCAAATCAGCTCACAAAATATTTTATATTTATTTTTATCCTACTTTTTAAAACAATGTTCAAAGCATCCCACAAATAGTAATGATAATAATAGCCTACCTTCCTCTCTTAAATGAGACTCAAAGCAGCTCACAATGGTTATTATATTTATTTAGATCCCACTTCTCTCTCTTAATTGAGGTCCAAAGCAACTCACACATCATCATCATTATATTCTACCTTCATCTCTTAAATGAGACTCAAAGCAACTCATTATTATTATTATTAGGTTCTTGTGGGTTTTTTCGGGCTATAGAGCCATGTTCTAGAGGCATTTCTCCTGACGTTTCGCCTGCATCTATGGCAAGCATCCTCAGAGGTAGTGAGGTCTGTTGGAAGTAGGAAAATGGGTTTATATATCTGTGGAATGGCTGGGGTGGGGCAAAGAGCTCTTCTCTGCTGGAGCTAGGTGTGAATGTTTCAACTGACCACCTTCATTAGCATTTGAAGGCCTGGCTAAGCCTGGGAAAATCTCTTGCTGGGAGGTGTTAATCTGTGCCTGGTTGTTTCCTCTCTGTTTTGCTGTTGTAATTTTAGAGTTTTTAATACTGGTAGCCAGATTTTGTTCATTTTCATGGTCTCTTCCTTTCTGTTGAAATTGTCCACATGCTTGTGGATTTCAATGGCTTCTCTGTGTAGTCTGACATGGTGGTTGTTGGTGTGGTCCAGCATTTCTGTGTTCTCAAATAATATGCTGTGTCCAGGCTGGTTCATCAGGTGCTCTGCTACGGCTGACTTCTCTGGTTGAAGTAGTCTGCAGTGCCTTTCATGTTCCTTGATGCGTGTCTGGGCGCTGCGTTTGGTGGTCCCTATGTAGACTTGTCCACAGCTGCATGGTATACGGTAGACTCCTGCAGAGGTGAGAGGATCCCTCTTGTCCTTGGCTGAACGTAGCATTTGTTGGATTTTCTTGGTGGGTTTGTAGATTGTTTGTATGTTGTGTTTCCTCATCAGCTTCCCTATGCGATCAGTGGTTCCCTTGATGTATGGCAGGAACACTTTTCCTCTGGGTGGATCTTCATCTTTACTCTCGTGGCTTGTTCTTGGTCTTGCAGCTCTTCTGATGTCTGAGGTGGAGTCTCCATTGGCCTGGAGAGCCCAGTTGAGGTGGTTCAGTTCATCTTGGAGGAGGTGGGGTTCGCAGATTCTTTTTGCACGGTCTGCCAAGGCTTTAATGGTGCTTCTTTTTTGACTTGGGTGATGGTTGGAGTTTTTATGTCGATATCTATCTGTGTGTGTGGGTTTTCTGTAGACGGTGTGACCCAATTGTTGATCTGGTTTGCGGACGACTAGGACATCTAGAAAAGGCAGTCTTCCTTCATTTTCTTTTTCCATGGTGAACTGGATGTTTGGGTGGATGCTGTTAAGATGGTCCAGGAACCTGTTGAGTTCTTCTTCTCCATGGCTCCAAATGGTGAAGGTGTCATCCACATATCTGAACCATATCGTGGGCTTTTTGGTTGCTGTTTCCAGGGCTTGTTCTTCAAAGTGTTCCATGTAGAAGTTAGCTATGACCGGGCTGAGAGGGCTCCCCATAGCTCAATCAGCAATCTCAAGCTAAATACAAACGACAAACTGATCAGCTTCGATGTGGTATCTCTATTTACCATGGTCCCGGTAGCAGACACCATGGCACTCATCAACCAGAGGTTCCCAGAAGACATCACGGCTCTGTTTCACCATTGCCTCACACCAGTTACTTTCAGTGGGACAATGAATTCTACGAACAGAAAGATGGAGTAGCTATGGGGAGCCCTCTCAGCCCGGTCATAGCTAACTTCTACATGGAACACTTTGAAGAACAAGCCCTGGAAACAGCAACCAAAAAGCCCACGATATGGTTCAGAGATGTGGATGACACCTTCACCATTTGGAGCCATGGAGAAGAAGAACTCAACAGGTTCCTGGACCATCTTAACAGCATCCACCCAAACATCCAGTTCACCATGGAAAAAGAAAATGAAGGAAGACTGCCTTTTCTAGATGTCCTAGTCATCCGCAAACCAGATCAACAATTGGGTCACACCGTCTACAAAAAACCCACACACACAGATAGATATCTACCGTATATTCCGGCATATAAGACGACTGGGCATATAAGACGACCCCCAACTTTTCCAGTTAAAATATAGAGTTTGGGATATACTCACCGTATAAGACTACTCCTCTTCCAACACACACCCTGAAAGGGCCCTAAGTGATTATAAACTGACTAAACAACTTTGTTTTGGTCTCTACATTGTCATTTATTGCAGCTTGCAACTCTTTGCCTCTTTCTACGTTGCCATATAATGCAGCGTATAAGACTGCTCCCGCATATAAGATGACTCTCATGCATAAGGCTACTCCCGCGTATAAGACGACCCCTGACTTTTGAGAAGATTTTCTTGGGTTAAAAAGTTGTCTTATACGCCAGAATATACAGTACATAAAAACTCCAACCATCACCCAAGTCAAAAAAGAAGCACCATTAAAGCCTTGGCAGACCGTGCAAAAAGAATCTGCGAACCCCACCTCCTCCAAGATGAACTGAACCACCTCAACTGGGCTCTCCAGGCCAATGGATACTCCACCTCAGACATCAGAAGATCTGCTATGGCTGACTTCTCTGGTTGAAGGAGTCTGCAGTGCCTTTCATGTTCCTTGATGTGTGTCTGGGCAATGCTGCGTTTGGGGGTCCCTCTGTAGACTTGTCCACAGCTGCATGGTATACAATGGTAGACTCCTGCAGAGG
This sequence comes from Anolis sagrei ordinatus, assembly GCF_025583915.1. NCBI lineage: Eukaryota > Metazoa > Chordata > Lepidosauria > Squamata > Anolidae > Anolis > Anolis sagrei. The sequence goes on along the minus strand of NW_026846588.1, from coordinate 274,631,498 downwards.
TGAGAGGATCCCTCTTGTCCTTTGCTGAACGTAGCATTTGTTGGATTTTCTTGGTGGGTTTGTAAATTGTTTGTATGTTGTGTTTCCTCATCACCTTCCCTATGCGATCAGTGGTTTCCTTGATGTCTGGCAGGAACACTTTCCTTCTGGGTGGATCTTCATCTTGACTCTCGTGGCTTGTTCTTGGTCTTGCAGCTGCCATACATGAATAATATGGACACAGCATATTATTTGAGGACACAGAAATGCTGGACCACACCAACAACCACCATGTCAGACTACACAGAGAAGCCATTGAAATCCATAAGAGGCATGTGGACAATTTCAACAGAAAGGAAGAGACCATGAAAATGAACAAAATTTGGCTACCAGTATTAAAAAACTCTAAAATTATAACAGCTAAACAACAGAGAGGAAAAAACCAGGCACAGATTAACACCTCCCAGCAACAGATTTTCCCAGGCTCAGGCAGGCCTTCAAATGCTAATGAAGGTGATCAGCTAAACATTCACACCTAACTGCAGCAGGGAAGAGCTCCTTGCCCCACCCCAGCCATTCCACAGATATATAAACCCATTTTTCCTACTTCCAACAGACCTTCTCAACCTCTGAGGATGCTTGCCATAGATGCAGGCGAAACGTCAGGAGAAATGCCTCTAGAACATGGCTCTATAGCCCGAAAAAACCCACAAGAACCTAGTGATTCCAGCCATGAAAGCCTTCGACAATACATTGAACAATGACATAAATTCACGAAAATAATCATGAAAATATTAACAGGAAATATTCACAAAACTAATCATGAAAATATACACAAAAATATCCCCCTCCCCCCAAAAAAATCACAAAATAATCACGAACATATTCACAAAAATGATCACAAAAACAATCATGAAAATACTCACAAAATATATACACAAAATATTCACAAAACTAATCATGAAAATATACACAAAAATAATCATGGAAATATTAACAAAATATATACACAAAATATTCACAAAACTAACCGTGAAAATATACACAAAAAATATTCACAGAAAATATTCACAAAATTATCACAAAATATTCACGAAAATAATCATGAAAATATTCACAAAATATATACACAGAATATTCACAAAACTAACCATGAGAATATACACAATAATATTCACCAAAATATTCATATATACATGAAAATATTCACAAAATCAATCATGAAATTATTCACAAAAATAATGAAATAAATTCACAAAATTATTCGCAAAATATTCACAAAAATAATCATGGAAATATTAACAAAATATATACGCAAAATATTCACAGAAAATATTCACAAAATAATCATGAACATATTCACAAAAATATCACATAATATTAATATATACATGAAAATATTCACAAAAATAATCATGGAAATATTAACAAAATATATACACAAAATATTCACAAAACTAATTATGAAAATATACACAAAAATAATCACAAAAAATATTCACAAAATAATCATGAACATATTCACAAAAATATCACATAATATTCATATATACATGAAAATTTTCACAAAAATAATCATGGAAATATTAACAAAATATATACACAAAATATTCACAAAACTAACCGTGAAAATATA